>CM053405.1:20277450-20293106 GCA_028644305.1 Xerus rutilus | reverse complement strand
CAAGCCTGTAATCCCAGCACTTAGGGAGGCTGAGACAGGAGAATCGCGAGTTCAAAGCCAGCCTCAGCAATGGCGAGGCGCTAAGCAACTCAGTGAGACCCTGTCTCTACATAAAACACAAAATAGGGCTGGGGCTGTGGCTCAGTGGTCGAGCACCCCTGAGTTCAATCCCCAGTACCAAAAAAAAAAAAAAAAAAAATCTTTCCCTCCTTCTCATTTCTATGTCTATTTGCTTTTCCAGGCTGCCAGTGGAGACAGATATCATAAGTACTTGCCTGTTCCAGTCATGTCTATTTGTAATAATAACCTATCTATATATTACAGGCATTCAAAATTCTGTACCCACATGCTTGAGAGTTTCTTGGAAATTTCTTCTCCATTAAGAAACATGTCTGGCATTAACTTTCATATCTCAAATCCCTTTTACTTCTACTCCTTTGATTTTAGTGACCACATATTGAATATGACTCTGGGGGTCCAGAGAATCACCATGAGTCTTCTCCACGTATGTTATCCACTTGCTTGATCTTAGTGGACCTATCCCTTGGTCCATTATCAGAACATACTCATATATAATATAAGACTATAGCTTAATGTACTTGGTTCTGATTTCTTCATTAAAGTTCTGTTATCTGTTTTTATGGCTAAACCACGATATGAGCTTCTCATATCATGCTAATTTCACACAATCCTCCTGACTTGACAGGTTAGGATGAATGACATCAAGAATATGGCCTCGAATACAGCTCTGTCCTCTGCAATGTATGATATTTATTTTACATAGTTTGGTCTGTTTTGAATTGGTCCAATATCCCTGGGGCCACATATTGATTGAAATTCCGGTAATTGTTTAATGGACTTGGTGGCAACCTGGAGTGTCACTTTTAAGCACTTCCATGAACTTTCCAAATAGTAATCTTAACCAAGCACATCAGTTATTGTAGTTTTGATGAGTAAGTAAAATAATACAGAACAAAATAATGTGATTTAACTAAACTTATAGAACAGGGAATTCAAATAGCATTACTTGACATTCCTATGGAGATTTTATCAGCCTACAGTTAATGAATAGCAAGCTAAAAATCTGGACGGAGATAAGTTGGAAATTAAGACTGTTTCATTTTCCTTTGGTTTCCACCAGACTCCTTTTTTATTTCAGCAGGTGTGCTTCTGTATCTGCTATATCTTATTCAATTTGGTGTAAAAATTCTGAAGGCAATTTATCAAATATTTTCCTACCAGTATTTGACAGAATAATTGGCCCAATGTATGAATGTGATAAACATTTTTAGCTAAATGTAAATTCTAGTTATGAAAGATAGTCTAACATCTTAATATTTTCAAAATCAAAACTATTTATTTTACTGTGATAGATCTTATTACATACATACTTACATATCACTTTTTATTTTTATACATACATGAATTTGACATTATTCATGGAGAGAAGTATACTTATTTTTCCAATTTTTTGTCATATATTTTTCTTTCAGCATTTAGAAAACTCTAATATTGAAATTCTTATTAATTGATGGATTTTAATATAGATTATCCTTGGATGTAATATGCATAATAAATATATATATAACAGAGCTTTTAATTTTCTTTGTGTTCAATAGATAGGTTGAGGGGGAAAAAACCTATTTGCAATATGTATAATATATTCAAAACACCTTTTGTCCAGATAGATATATGAAAGATGAACAACCCTTGCCCTGTGGTTTGGAAAGTCTCAGCTGCTCTTAGGCATCTTTATGAACAATTCAAGCACAACTACATTGCAAAATCAATGACTCAAGAAAATGAGTGTTGGTTAGTTTTCCACTCTTTGACTCCTAATATTGTACTTGTCCTTATAGTTAACATTAAAAGCACTACATTAAAATTATAAGAAATAGGGTTTTGTTGCCTGATCTATTCATAGCTGGCCTAAATCTTCTAATGATAATCTTACATAGCCATATGTAATTGTTTACAAGAAAAGTAAAATAGGAATTTAAAAATAAATAAATCTTAAAACTACCAGCCACAGGACTGCCTTTGGGAATGAGATGATGTATAATCTAGGCTCTTCAAAACCCTGGCTTTGTGATTATTTTAGTACTCTTAGATTTTTTTGTAACTAAACACGTGACACAGACTTCCTAACAGTGCACAGTACGAAGTTGGAAATCTGACCACTTTGTGAGAACATTTACCTTGGAATTTACTTGGAAGCTTGCATTTGTTAGAATTTCAAAGTGAAAATTATACCATGGAGGTGTGAGCTATGCATTTCTGTCTTTGCGTCTTGTGATAGTACTGCACATACGTAATATTGCGAACAGCATAAACAACTGATGGGGAAAAGAACACATGAAGAGTTGAGGAAATTTCCCTCTCACCAGAAAAGAGAAGGATGAAGAAGGGACCGTTTCTGAATATAGACATGGATTTTTATGTCTGCAAAGCAGAATGTGTACAACATGGCAGGATCAAATAAACATTTTCCTTGAAAAAATTAATAACTATGCTTACATACATAGACACATACATCAGTGTATGTAATCTATAAAAAAAAAGCACTGAAATACAAATACCCTTAGTAGAATATTGATAAATGAAAATAAATCACTTCTGCTACCTCATATCTGAATCATGACTACTTTGGCATAGCACACACCTCAGAAACAGGAGCAATACACTTTTTAAAAAATGTTATTAGACTCATGTAGAACCTACACTCTGTCATTAGACATGACCCTCCATTTAGGATTCTGCTAGGCAAAAAGAAAAAGAAAGGAAAAAGAAACAAAAACATACCTAATTACATTAATTTGGTAAAAGTTTTAATACCTAAAATTATAGTAACGTACCATATTCTGTGGAGAATATTTCAGTAACAGGAATTAACATTACCTCATATCAACAGATTAAATTAGATCTTTGATTTAGAAAGCTAGAACTGCAGAGGAAGATTATTTGCAAGTCAAGGGAATAAATTTGACCTTCTCACCCTCTATAAATACCTAAGCTTTGTGCAGGCACTCAGACAACCATCTTATTATTGAATATCCCAGAGCACTCTCTAATTATCACGTCTTGATTTTCCTTAATGAATGAGACTTCCCCTGATCATTTTGCTAATTAATACTTAATAGCTAATAACCACAGATATGACACTATAAACCATGCTTGCTAACAGATTATATTTAAGTGCATTATTTTCATTTGGTATATATCATTCACAAATATGTAAATGATACAGAAACATAGTTAAAAACAGTTTCATTTTGGACAGACATGGATTTGAGTAAAGATGTTATAACGTAGGATAGAACTCATGAACCTCAACTTTTCACCTATAAAACAAAGAGAGTATTATATAGACTGAAATATGTAAAGCACATAGGATAGTTGCTGCTACAGTAAATAATTAATACATATCAGGTATTGTAAATGGGAAAATATCTCAGTAATGATAGGATTACATGTTGAAATTAAACAAGCTAGGCATCATTTACTGTGTAACTATTAACCTTTTCTAAGCTCATTTTTTCTCTTATTTAAGATGGTACATTCCTATGTGCAATGTTTTCAGGGTATAAATAGGGTAATTTACATCCATTTTAGCTTTCAGATTTGTATAATGCTTAAAAGCACATTTTATCTGTTATAAATATTGTTAAATAATTATATTATAAAGAAATATTTATGGCACAGTTACATTTATATTTTTACATGTAAAAATAACCTTGTATTTGAAAATCAAAACTCTGATGTATTACCAGTTTGATATTTAGTATTGATTACTGCTTTTTCTTATCTTTAGAGGAAAGCTTTGGTTAGTTCAAATTCTCGTCAAGAAACTATAAGCATAAACATAAAATACCAGATTAGATGGGATTAAATATCATGGATTTATGAGTGCAATGATGTTTTCTTTATGTTTATTTTTCTAGTCTTAGTTCAAATAACAAATTTTTCTTTGGCTTATGAACATGCCAAATCTGCTTTTCTGAATATCTTAACTTCATTTATGAAAATCAAGTGCTCCTTGAATAAAAATTATATTATAATGTCCAATATGTTCACCAGTCTTCTTCAACTTATAAGTGGATAACAATAATCAGGCAGTAGGGGTACTATATATATTTAGACTGACTTCAGAACATTTTTATGCATTTGTTCAGATAACAAGGAAAAATAACTGTGTCTTAAATTAGATGTATATTTTACATGTATTCCAATCTGAATGTCCACAGTTTGTGATTGACTTTGAAGACCAAGCCTCTGTCTATGTGGTTGCTTTTTCATCATCAAATTTAGATTTACATCTTGTGATTAAAATTGCTCAGTTTTTTCTATTTCTAATTTCACATTTTATTCAGCATGACGTGGAAAATACATATATTACTTCTGATTATACCCATCCCCCAGGAAATATTTTTTTTCCTAGATGATAATGTACACAACTAAAATATCTATCGTTGTGCCTAGATGTTGTGGATAGACAGCTAGCTGACTCTGCTGTCACAGACTTCTCTTCTGACTCCCCAGAAAAAGGTACTGTATTCAATTTTGTAATAACACAGTTCTGAAGATTCCATAAAAATATCCAGCTTATGTATTTCCATTATCATTGCTGTGAGAGTCAACCAACATTATTGTAAAATCACTTTTGACCAATTCCACCCTATAATAATCATCCTAAATTCCTAAGTTTGCATAATGCTGAAAATCCTTAATGTGCTGGGAACTTACAACTATTCAGGGACTGGATATTACATAAGTCACTTATTACATAACCCATCTCTTCTCAGGAGAATATGTGGCTGATTTACTCCTAAATTTGTGGTTTTTCAGAACACTCGCTCAGTCACCCAAGTTTGAAATTAAAAACTGCAAATAATTTTCTCCACCTTTTTCTATGAATTGCAGATGGAAATCATTTTTCTACTATAAATACTTCTGTCAGAATCCACTCATTTTCATGTTTCTTACATATTTCTCTCCTCTTCTTCCAACTTTGGCCTTTTAGCAGCATTAATATCAGAATAATATATTGTCTTGAAATTACATTAAATATTAAAATGCCTTCCTATGAAGTATAAAATAAAAAAATCTTCTAACATTATAGTGATTTAAAGAGGGATTTCTGCTTTGAATTTACCTGTCATCCCTATTAGTTCATCTTTTCACAAGTCAAAATTCACTACTTGTAATTTTCTTACAATGCTCTTAGCTTACACCTATATTCTGATGCATGTGTTCCTTGGCAAAATTCTGACAAAATATCTATAGAGAAAACATGTTTCTTCTACAGAAATCTTTTCAATATCCACCCATTCCAAAATCCACCCATATTCAATCATCTTCAGGTCCTACATGTATTCCCACACCGACACTGTACTTAATGAATATTGCAGAACTTATCACATTTATTCATAATTCTTCCTTCCAAAACTCTCTTTCAAAGGAGTAAAGTTAATTTTTTGTATCTTACTATCTGCAGCACCCCTGTCTGACATGTGATGCATAGTCTATACACAGAACACATATCAAATAGTACATTCCAGTTGAGAGAATTTCAGCTTGATTTTGAATAACAAAAATAGTCATCATTGATTTCCTGCATCTATAAAACATTTTTACCCACATTTTGTTTAAATGTTTTTTGAATTTTATAGGTACATATTTATTATAAATAAGGATGTGTTTCATTGTGGTATGTGATATGATTATTTGACCAATTTCACTTCCCAGTATCTATTCTGACCCTCCCCTCCTCCCTCTTCTTTGATCCCCTTTTACTCTAATGGTTTCCCATATCTTTTCAGGAGATCAATTTTATTCCATTTTCTCTCTAGCTTCCATATATAGGGAAAACATACCACACTTGCCTTTGTGAATCTGTTTTATTTGCTTAACATTATGCTCTGCTGTTCTCTCCCATTTTCCTACAAATGACATGATTTTTAGTTTTCCTTTATGACTGAGTAAAACGCCATTGTGGATATATACCACATTTTCGGTACATATTCCTCTGCTGATGGACACCTAGGCTATTTTCATAATTTAGCTATTGTAAATTTTGCTGCTATGAACATGGAAGCCCATGTTCATGCTGCATTCTGTTTTCAATTCTTTTGGATAAATGAGAGATAGTGGTATCAATGCCTCTCATAGGAAAATGAAACCATTTTTCATTTCATTCCATTTCAGAAAAATGGAACCACTTTTCACGTTTTGAAGAACCTTGAGAGAAAATAGTCCTAAAATTCATAAGGAGGAAAAAAATATCCAGAATAACCAAAGACATTCTAAACAAAAGGAGCAATGTTAGAGTCATCAGAATTCTGGATTAAAATTATATTATTGAACTGTAGTAATAAAAACATCATGTTACTGGCCTAAAAACAAACATACAAATGAATGAAATAGAATATATAACAGAGGCCAACTCACACAGCTATAGTCATCAGATTTTTCATAATACTCATCTCTTAAGCTGCATAAAAGTCATTAGAAATTAATCAAAGACTCAGGAATAAGACCAGAACCTGCAGTTACTAGAAAATAAAAACAAAAAACAATAAAAAACACAGGTCAAACATCCCACATATAAGCACTGGCAATGACTTTCTTAATAATACTTGTATAGCTCAGGAAATAATACCAAACATAATTAAATATCATGGTATCAAATTCAAAAGCTTCTTCACAGTAAAGGTAACAGGAGTGATGAGAGTCTACGTAACTGAGGAAAATATTTGTCAGCTACTCTTTCAACAGAGAAGTAGTGTCTAGAATATGTAAAGAACTAAAAAACCGAAATACTACAAAAACAAATAGCCCATTCAATAAATGCATTATTGAACTAAATAGACAGTTCTCATAAGAAGAAACACAAATGAACAACAATTACATAAAAAGTATTTACATTTTTAGCCCTCAAGGAAAGGCAAATAGAAATTACACTGAGATTCCATCTCACTTCAGGCAAATTGGAAATGATAAAAGATACCAAAAATAAATATTGGGGAGGATACTTGGGGAAAGGAACACTTTTACACTCTTAATGAGAATGTAAATTATAGAAATCAATGTGGAAATTCTTCAAGAAACTATTTATGGATCTACCTTAATCTTAAATAGTATGCTCTAAATATTACCTTCAATAGTGGCTATGATTTAATTGCTAACACTTAAATAGTTTATGAAGCAATTTTAAGGGTATTTGTTGTTGTTGTTTTTATACAACAAATACAAAAAATAGGAATTAAAATATAGTAATATTTTGATAAGGGTTGTTTTGGCTATTCTGGGTCTCTTTTCCAAATGAATTTCATGATTGCTTTTTCTATTTCTATAAGGAATGATGTTGGGATTTTAACTGAAATCACATTGAATCTTTATAGCACTTTGGGTTGTATGGCCACTTTGACAATATTGATTCTGTGTGTCTAAGAGCATAGGAGATCTTTCCATCTTCTAAAGTCTTCTTCAATTTCTTTCACTAGTGTTATATAGTTTTCATTGTAGAGGTCTTTCACCTCTTTTATTAGATTGATTCCAAAGTATTTTATTTTTATTTTTTGAGGCTATAGTGAATGGGCTAGTTTTCCTAATTTCCCTTTCAGAAGATTCATCACTGATGTATAGAAATGCATTTGATTTATGGATATTGATTTTATATCCTGCTACTTTGCTGAATGCATTTATTTTTTATGTTATTGTATTTTTATACCTTTATTTTATTTGTTTACATTTTATGTAGTGTTGAGGATCAAACCCAGTGCCTCATGTATGCCAGACAAGTGCTCTGCCACTGAGCTACAGCCCCAGCCCTGAATGCATTTATTAATTCTAGAAGTTTTCTGGTAGAATTATTTGGGTCTTCTAAGTATAGAATCCTGTCATCTGCAAATTATGATAGTTTGAGTTCTTTTTTCCTATGTGTATCCCTTTAATTTCTTTCATCTATCAAATTGCTCAGGGTAGAGTTTCAAGGACTATGTTAAATAGAAGTGGTGAAAGAGGAAATCCCTGTTTTGTTCCTGTTTTTAGAGGGAATGCCTCCAATTTTTCTCCATTTAGGATGATGTTGGCCTCAGGTTTAGCAAAGATAGCTTTTACAATGTTTAAGTATGTTCCTGCTATCCCTAGTTTTTCTACTGTTTTGAACATGAAAGGGTGCTGTATCTTGTCAAGTGCTTTCTCTGCATCAATTGATAAAATCATATTATTATTATTTTTAAGTCTATTGATGTGATGGATTATTTTTATTGATTTCCATATGTTGAACCAAACTTGAATCCCTGGAATGAATCCCAGTTGATCATGGTGCACTATTTTTTAAATATGTTTTTGTATGTGATTTGCCAAAGTTATATTGAGAATTTTTGCATCTATGTTCATCAAAGATATTGGTCTGAAATTTTCTTTCTTTGATGTGTCTCTTTTTGATTTTGGTGTCAGGGTGATACTAGCCTTGTAGAATGAGTTTGAAACTATGCTACAAAACTGTATTAACAAAAACAGCATGATATTGGCACCAAAATAGACATGTAGACCAACAGTACAGAGTAGAAAACACAGAGACAAACCCACATAAACAGTCATTTCATCCTAGACAAAGGCATCAAAAACACCCTGGAGAAAAGATAGCCTCTTCAACAAATAGTGCTGGTAAAATGGGAAATCCACATGTAGCAAAATGAAGCTAAGCCCCTATCTCTCACCATGCACAAAACTCAAATCAAAGTGGATCAAGGACCTAGGAATTAGACCAGAGACCCTAAGAATAATAGAAGAAAAAATAGGCCCAAATCTTCATCATGTCTGATTAGGCTCTGACTTGCTCAAGAAGATTTTTAAAGCACAAGAAATAAAACCAAGAATCAATACATGGGATGGATTCAAGCTAAAGAGCTGCTTCTCAGCAAAAGATACAATCAATGAGGTGAAGAGAGAGCCTATATTTGGGGAGCAATTTTTTGCCATATGCAAGTGAGATAGAGCACTGATCTCCAGGATATATAAAGAACTCAAAAATCTTTACCCCAATAAAATAAGCAACCCAATCAATAAATGGGCTAAGGAGCTGAACAGCTACTTCTCAGAAGAAGAAATGCAATTGATCAACAAATATATGAAAAAAATGTTTAAAATCTCTAGTAATTAGAGAAATGCAAATCAAAACTAAGATTTCATCTTAATTCCAGTCAGGATGGCAGTTATCAAGAGTAAAAACAATAGTGAGTGTTGGCTAGGATGTGGGGGAAAAGGCACGCTCATACATTGCAGGTGGGATTGCAAATTGGTGCAATCAATTTGGAAAGTAGTATGGAGATTCCATAGAAAACATGGAATGGATCCACCATTTGACCCAGCTATCCCACTCCTTGGTCTATACCCTAAAGACTTAAAAACAGCATGCTGCATTAAAGCAGCCAGTTCAATGTTTATAGCAGCACAATTCACAATTGCTAAACTATGGAAGCAACCTAGATGCCCCTCAATAGATGAATGGATAAAGAAACTGTGGTATATATTCACAATGGAATATGATCAGCATTAAAAAAGAATAAAATTATGGCATTTTCAGATAAATGGATTGAGTTGGAGAATATCATGTTAAGCAAAGTATGCCAATCCCAAAAAACTAGAGGCTGAATATTCCCTCTGATAAGTGGATGCAGATCTATAATGGGTAGGAGGAAGAATGGAGAAACTTTGATTGGGCAAAGGGAAGGATGGTGTGGTGAGGGGGCCCAGGGGCAGGAAAAATGGTAGAATGAGATGGACATCATTACCCTAGGTACATTATGACTGCACATATGGTGCAATGCTACAACATGTACAACCAAAGAAAGGAAAAGTTGTGTTGCATTTGTGTACTATGAATCAAAATGTATTTTGCTGTTATATATACCTAATTAGAATAAATAAATTACTTAATATAAAAACATAGTAGTATTTTGGTTAATTTAAAAATAAATATATTATAAAATATTTAACCTCAAAATTTTGAAATTCCAGATAATTATAAAAATTATTCAATGGATCCTAGTGAAATTTTGTGCTTTCATTCTAACACTGAGGACATTTATCTCACAAGTATTAATAAGTACTTTGCCTTCAGTCAAGGAAATCTGAAGAATCTCCTGGGTTGGGAGGGACATATTATGTTTCTCTAAGCCAGGAAGATGAACAAATCAATTTGCATTTTGAATTCCACAGAGAACAAAAACTCCTAGTTATATTGTTATAAATTCCTCTAGGAGCAGTAGGTTGAAGTATTCCTTGCAATATCCTATGGTGACATTTTTATTATCAAGAACTATTTTTGTATGTACAAATAAAATATGTTTTATTCTGTTGCTTTCTCACTGTGAGCAGTATACTTAGAAAACTGATTCATATTGTTACCCTTGAATCTTTATTGCTTACCACAGGCTGCTTATCATGTGTATGTCCTAAGGGCTATTGCAATTTTTATTGCTACTTGCGTGCTGTTCAGATTATATGAATGTATAAGGCCAATTAAGACAGTCTTTATTTCATAACTTTGGGTACATTCATGGGAAATTTGTTTTAGAGTTGGAAAGAGTGTATCTATGAACGTAGTTTAAATTAAATATCTCAACTGAGAGTTATTTTAATGGAATATTATGTACTCTGCTAACTATCAGTAAGTTGTGCAAGTAATAATGAAAAAGCAAGTAAGTGTTCTATGCAAATTTTGCCTATTTTCTAACCCAGGCACAGTAAATCATTTCAAAGTAGAATTTATAGAACATTTTGCTTGTCCCTTAACTTTTTGTTTCCAAGTCTTGTTTCAGAGAAATAATATCAACCATATTCATAATGTTTTTCAACCAATGAAGCACTTTTATTCTCCTTTATATTTTCACAATATGTAGATTAGTCATATATGTTTATTACCCACATTTTGCAGATGAGGAAATAGATCCCAAGGCATTAAGTGATTTGCCTAAGGTTACAAAGCAAATACAATTTGTAATAAAGCAGAACTCTAGGGATATTTGTTGCTGATCTAGTTCATTTATGTCCTGCTCTTCTTTCCAATACCATTCAGATTACTACATTTAGTAATTACCAGTTAAGCTTTTGATCATATAACTTCTTGATCGTCCTTTTCTATTGTTCCTTCAATTATTCATTTTCCATTCATTTATTCCCCTTGAATACAACTGTGTTTAGTCACTTGTGTGTTGAACTCTTTTTTCTTCTACTGTGCTTAAAACTCAAATAATGGCTTCAAAAGCCCCACCAAGCGTAAAAAAAAGAAGTTTGCGTCTAACACCTCAGTTTCCTCATCCTGCATGTCATCATATAAACCACTGCTATTTTTTCTTGCTTATTGTCATATGCAACATTCTCTGCATTTTCCATATTGAAATTTGATTAAATTCACTTTCTGATCAATTTTAAAATGTCTGGGATACTTTGATTTTTACTGCTATAATTTTGATAGTACTTATTCCATGGATTTATTTTTATTTTTTGGTCAGATTCTTATATATGATTTCAAAATCTATTCTACTTTATCCTCTGTTTTCTTACATAAGCATTATTCTCTGAAAACCCTCACCACTATTCTAATAACAATGAAATCAAGGACTGATACATTGCTAAACAGACAGAATTTTATAATTGCCTAGGTGTGTTGCATGAGGATGCTCACTGACACTTGCACACATTTGAATTAATAAGGTTTAAACCTGACTGTAGAAATATTTGTATTATTATTATTTTTTTGCTTTGCTATCTTGCTTTTTTCTATCTCCCTTTTTGAGTATAGGTAGTCTCCCAGTCATTGCCATTATAGTCCAAATAACTTTATTTATTTATTTCTCTATTTCTTTCTCTATTTTTTCCTTCCTTCCTTCCTTCCTTCCTTCCTTCCTTCCTTCCTTCCTTCCTTCCTTCCTTCCTTCTTTCCTTCCTTCCTTCCTTCTTTCCTTCTTTCCTTCCTTCTTTCCTTCCTTCTTTCCTTATTTTTGCAGTGTTAGGGATTAAACTCAGAACTTACATATTCTAGTCAAGTACTTTAACACTGAGGTATACTTCTAGTCCCAAACTAATTCTTAATGCTGTTTACTGTCTTTCATCATGCAAATTAATACCCATTTTTTACCTGTCTTTACTGATCATTGCCACCCAGAATTGCTCACCACCTAAATGTGTCTTATAATTTGCATTTCTGTTACCCAGATTATGCTTGAGGGCCCTTATTTGAATCTAAACTTAATACTTTTGTGTAAAAATTTTACAATAAATTTTATATACATGAATTTCATATTTCTGAGTCTGGTACTTCTGGTTCTCTTACATTTTGATCCTATGGGCATTGATTTTGTTGTTGTTGTTACTGATAAAATTTTAAGAGCATCACCTTCATAACTCCTGTTCACTTTTATCTAATAGAAAATGTATTTTGCCACAGAAAATTCTACTAATGTTGCTACATGATTAATTTAATAACACTTTTCGTTGGAAATTTGTTTTTCTTTTGGGCAATGATGGAATTTAGGTTATGGTAGACTCCTTTGTTGAGACCATTTTGTTTAGCATGAGTTTGGCTACTAAAACATTTAACCTGAAGAATAATCTGATTTCCATCTTCCAGTGTTTCATCCATTTCATGGTCTGGACACATATGAAATCTATTTATCTCTTATTTAGAGAAAAACTGTTCACATTTCACCCATAGAATAAACAAGCAGCCAGAATCTATTCAGTGCTAGGAAATTTAATAATCACTAAAGTGCAAAGCCGAATAACAAATGATCTCTTTTTCAATGAATTCTCAGAAGGTGTATAAGAAAAATTCCAGGATTTTAAAGAGTGATATGTGGCAAATAAGAACAAATCTACATTAAAGACATGAATGGGGCCACATAATGAACATCTTCTTGATTAATCAATTTAAATGTCTCTGTCTTGTTTTAAACAATCATATAAATGTCTTCTCTGAATAGTAAAGGTAGAACGAAAAATTATAATCCATATAATTATGTGTTAAATTGCTTATTTGATTTCTTTCACATGTGATCAAGTTTTATTCATTAGATTAGATTAGGTAAACATTGATTGCCTGATTTTTTTTTTCCACATGAAAAAATAAGGCTGAAATATCTTGATAAAATATAAAATATGAAAACATTACTAAATGAAACAACTAAGTCCAGAAACTTGATTTCCAATCCACAGCTCCTACCTTGGAACCAGAAGTAGAAAAATGAATCCCTCGTCTTCCTAACACCCCCGGCCCTGTTCTCACTTGCTAGCACCAGGATCTCTCCTTTCTTCACACTCCATCTCAATAGGTTTGCCTGTCCTCATCTCACTTTGATGGCTACATCTTTTTAATTATTAGGATTTCTTCTTTGTCTCTATAAGGTAGTTGAAAAGAAGTCAGTTTGCTTAATGATGTTTTACATTTTCATGGGAAATCGAAGCCAGTAACATCAGTAGAAGTGATGCAAGGTGGAATTAGACATAGTTTTGATTTTGAAGAACAGTGACTTGAGAGTAATTTTATTTAAAGAAGTCTATCAATGAATGTGAAGAAGCCACATCAAAAAATGAAATTATATCTTACTCCTTTCCCATTTATTTCCTTAAACTCTTAGCTATATTATAAAATTTTTATATGAATATTTAAATAGGAAGCAAACTCAAGTTTCTTTTATGTTCTTCAAATAACAGCTTTAGTTACTTTAAATGTACTTTCATTTCTTTAGGGAATAATTAAATGCTTCAAGTAATCTTTTCGAGTTAAAAAGTACTGACATTTCAAAGAGCAACAGTTGTTTTTGTAGTACATGAATGTGATGAAGGACCAAAAGAGAATTAAAAACATTTGGTTTTAAAGGGTGTAGTTGGCAGTTACTAACAGGGCAACATCTCTGTACCAAATGAAATGCACATTCAGTGATACTCCCTTTCCCAATGAATCCACCATTTCTTAAGTTGAAAAAAAAAATCCAGCAGAAAACACTTCATTTGTCAAAGAAAAAATACTTGACAGTTTTTTTTAACAAAATAAAAGCGTTTGTGTAAGCAATTGTAAATAAAAAAATAACCATATGTCTTCGGTTGTTAGAGGCTAGGCTTTTGTAGCATTATTAAGAAGAATGCAAAGATGCCATTTTTCTGCTTGTACATTTATTGCCAGGGATTAAACACAGGACCTCACACATGCTAGGCAAATGCTCTAACCACCTATTCCCGAAAATGTTCTGTTTTGAAAGATCCAGGATATTTACATTTGTAAATATTTGAACAAAGCATGGTTTGGGAAACACAAAGTAGTAATTTCTCTTCTTTGTGAAATGTAACAGTAGATTGTGTATGTGTTCTGTACCAGCTATTTACTTATTATATCCTGTTGGAGACAGACAGGGAGGTAAAATATAGATAGGTGAAAGAATATGAAAAAATTAGCACATGGCATTGAAAAAGAAAAATTCTTTAAAACCGTGTTTGTTCAAGTCCTTAGCCCATTTTATAATTGTGTTATTTCTTCTTCTGTTATAGACTTGTGAGTTCTGTGGACACTTTGGATATTAATCCCTTATCAGAAATAATAATTCCAAAGAGTTTCTCTCATTCTGTCGATTGTGCTTTTATCTTGTTGATTGTTTCCTTTGCTATGCAGAAGCTTTTCAGTTTTTTGTTTGTTTGTTTCATTTGTTTATTTTACCTTTTTTCCTATGATCCTATGATTGTGAAGACAAATGCCAAGAAATTTTTCCCCTAGTGTTATTCTAGGAGTTTTACACACATATGTAATAGTTTTACACACATATGTAATATTTTTCACACATATGTAATATATGTGTGTACTTACATTAAATATTATTCAGTCTTAAAAAGAAAGAAACCCTGCCATTTATGAGAAACTGAATAAATCTGGGGGATATTATGTTAAATAATGCATACACTAAAAGACAAATACTGTATGATCTCATGTGTGGAATCTAAAAATGTTGAACTTTTAGAAGCAGAGAGTAGAAAAATAGTTCCTAGGGGCTGGAGCAAGTAAGTGGGGGAATGGGGAGATGCTGTTTGAAAGGTACTAATTTTAATTGAAAGATGAATAGCTTCTATAGTCATAGTTTACAATAGACTATTACATATTTTATGAATAACTAGAAGAGAGGAGCTTGAAGGCTCCAAATACAACATACTGATAAGGAGTTGGAAATATTAATTATCAGGACATGATTGTTACCTCCTGAATACATGTATTTAAATATCACAATATAATTCATAAATATGCATATTATTAAATGTCAATCAAAAATTCAAAAACATTTGAGACAGAAATGTTACCTATATTGATTTTGTCATTACACAATTTATACACATATCCAATTATTACACTGCAGTACATAAATGTATATAATTAAAATAGGAATTATTAATAAATAAATACAATTTAAAAACTAAGTTCTGGAAATCTAATATTAGTATGTTAACCCTAGTTAATAATACTGTAATTTATACTTGAAGTTTTTTTTTTTTTTTTTTTTTATTTATTTATTTATTTTTTATTTTTTTATTTATTTTTTTTTTTATTATTTTATTTTTTCCCAAAAGTTGCATTTTAATACATGTTGGCAAACATAACAGAAAAAAAC
>CM053405.1:20222914-20276950 GCA_028644305.1 Xerus rutilus | reverse complement strand
CGAGCAAAATTCCTGCGTGGGATGTTGAGCTGAAGAATGATGCCAGGAAGTTGGCTGGAAAACGGCGCCTCCACCACTTCCAGCCTTGGTCCCTAAGAGCCTAGCGCAGAGTGGACTGTCTACGCCGCCATCTTGGAACCGCCCCCTATACTTGAAGTTTTTAAAGTATATAACTTAAGTATTCTCAACACACACACAAAAGGTAATTAGAAATGATTGATAAATACTGTGATTTTAGTGATCATTTCACCATGTATCTACATATCAATTCATCATATTGTGCACTTTCTTGTGTCAACTATATAAAAATAAACCTGGAAGAAAAATGTTTAAAAATCACTAATACCAATTCCAAGGAGCTTTTCCACTAAAAAAAGAAAAATAAAGATCCCTAACATTAAAGTTCAGCAGGGATTTTAAGTATTAATTTAATATATATGCAATATAAATACAAATAAAATAAGTTATCATAATTCATGTTATTTTGCCTTATATTAATTCTTTAAATTTAGTTTATTTCCAGCATAGTAGTTGTTAGAATTAAATCACATTAAAATATATTGTTGATATCAACATATGTGAAAATATTTATAATCTTTCTCATAAGCAGCTTTATAGTTTAGGTACAAAAAAAAGCCCTATTTTCCTTGATGTTGAATAGAATTTTTATGTTCTTCTAAAATATTGACATTAGGGTCATGATTTGAAATTTATTGAAATATGGGCAATTAGCACTGATCTAAAATTTTGTACCTTATGGAGGCTTCTTACTTTGTAAATATTTTAAGACACAATTTTATTAAACACTTCTGAGTGTCAGTCATAATACACATATATTTTATTACCTGAGGAAGACTAAAAACTTATATGACTAAGTAACCTGAAAAGAAATAATTCAAACTTTTAAAACGAGCTTTCAATAAACACATCACTCATGTAGTAAGAAATTATTCAGAACGACACATAAGAAACATTGGACATTTATGGATGATCTTAAGTTAAAATGCAGCTTGTCCGTTTTTATTGAGCCAGTTCCCATAACCATTCAAGAATACTCTCAGATTTTAGAATAAAATATAAAATATAAAATTTTAAATGAAAGATTGATACATATATAAGTAAATAAGTGTATATAAACACATTTCAAAAGAGCATCAGTAACTAATGAGGACTCCCTTTGGATAATGTTATTACAGTTAACAATTTTTTTTCTTTATTTTTAGCTACTTTTAAAATTGTGTGTGTGTGTGTGTGTGTGTGTGTGTGTGTGTTTTGGCTAGTTTTGTAATCACCTACCGTCTATAAACAGAAAAATTATATTGTGCTAGTCATAATATAAAATTCTGCTGCTCTTCACAAAAGCATATAACTTTCATTAATAATACTTACCAACTTAGTATAAATTACTTTATATTTTTATTTATGCATTTATGTATGTATGTATGTATGTATGTATGTATTTATTTATTTATTTATTTTGGTGCTGGAGATTGAACTCAGGGGCATATGACCACCGAGCCACATCCCCAGCCCTATTTTGTGTTTTATGTAGAGACGGTCTCACTGAGGTGCTTAGCACCTCGCCATTGCTGAGGCTGGCTTTGAACTCACGATTCTCCTGTCTCAGCCTCCCTAAGTTCTGGGATTACAGGCTTGTGCCACTGCGCTTGGCAACTTTATATCTTTAGAAAACAACTTCCATCATTCCACCTAATTTGTTTTCTTTTTCTTTTCTCTTCTTCTTCTTCTTCTTCTTCTTCTTCTTCTTCTTCTTTTTCTTCTTCTTCTTCTTCTTTTTTCAGAGAAGAAAAGTTTATTTGGGTTTCACGGTTTCAGAGGGCTCAGTTTATAGAAAGCTGGCTCCATTTCTCTGGGCATGAGGTAAGGAAAAACATTACAGCATAAGATTTTGGTGGAGGAGAGCAACTGGACATTGCTACCAGTAAGCAGAGAGAGAGAGCTACCCCAAAGGCACACCCCCAGGGACCTACCTCCTCCAGCCACATCCTGCCTACCTAAAGTTGCCATCAAGTAATCCCTATCAAGTGATCATTTTAGAGATAAGGTTAAGACTCTTATAACCCAACCATTTAATCTCTAAACTTTCTTGTATTTTCTCACACAGGAGCTTTTGGGAGACACTTCATATCTGAAGCATAACATTCTACCCCGGCCTCCGAAAGTTCATGCCCATCTTTCAATGAAAAAACATTTAGTCCATTTCCAAGAGTCCCCATAGTCTTAACAATTGCAAGATTGTCCAAAAGCCTACTGTAGGATCATCCCCGATACCTTCCCACCCCTCCCTTCCATCCTTCCCCATTCTATGCTAATAGACTGTGCTCTTGCCAAAGAGAACCCCTTTGTTTGTGACCTTTGGATCTGATTGGTCCAAGAGTGCATTTAAGCTTCTATAGTTTCTAGAATAAACTGGTGTTTTTTCTTCTCCTCGCCCTGGCTGTATCCTCTTTTGTCCCGGGTATTTCTGCGTCTTGCTGGGGTGGAGCAAATTTTTACCTACACCCCGGGGCCTGGGGAGATTGGCTCCGCGGATCGCCCCCGTCCAGAGAGACCACTTTTGGTCTAGCCCGGGGACCCCTTCTCCGTCTCTCTTGGACTACAACTCGTGGAAAAGCCACGTGGCCTTCCCCCTACTCTTATCAAAGCGACAGTCTATGTCCAAAAACTCCTGAGAATCAAGGTAAACTCTCAGTATGAGCCCCTGAAAAATACAAAAGTAAGTCTCTCTCTCTCACACACACACACACACACACACACACACATACACAATATATAAAGGTACAGAGTAAACATTTCCATTCCACAAGGGAGAAACAGGGGCTTAGTAAGAAGGAATGGGACCAAAGCAAGATCAAAATCCAGTTGGGGAAACAAGTTCTATAGCTCCACATTCAACTGGGGCACAGAGAAAACATAAATAATCTTTAAATTAATTGTAAAAATAAAACAAACAACTGCTAATCACCCTCAAACATGTTCTATTAGTTGACATTTCAAAAATTCACTCAATTTCAAATCAGTACACATAGTTCCCAATTAAGGCTGTATTTATTGACAAATTTCCAATTTTATGATGATGCCAAAGTGATAAGCATCCTGAAGAAGCTGTACTATGAATTTTGAATTTTGAACTTTTCTGGGGCCAGGTATATGCAATTCAATATTCTCGCCTGATGCTAGACAGTGGCAGTGCCACATGATCACAAGAACAGGAGAGGCTGTGTGGTGTACTGTGTTACAAAGCTGTGATGCTCAGTAGGTAAGGTTTATAAAATACATTTTTACTTGTGATATTTTCAGTGTTAACTGTGTTTATCAGGATATAACAAGTCAAGAAGCATCCATACATGGATTCAGCACATTTTTTAAAGAATTTAAATTGCAGCTAATCTATAAAATTTTTCTCAGATAGTTTTAATATTTCAGCATTTCTGAGATGTCATTTCTAATTATCTGACACATTAGCCTTTTAATTTCTAACAAATTTAGAGCAATTTTCATCATGTTCTCTACTCATGTAAGAATCCTTTGAACTCCTGACCTACCTCCTTGTATTTACAAATCCACTCGTATCTTTGCCTTTATTGGACCCTGGACCCTTGGTACCCTTCACATATTATTTGCTGTGGATTGTCATTGGTCTGTCACTCTTCAAGAAATGACACATAGCATTGATTCACATGTACAACCAACTTTTCTACAAGAGGTTTAAGGACAGAGTTATACCTCATTAACTAATTTATCCCCCTAGGTCTGAAACAATACTTGTGTAAGGTAGGCATCAATATATATTAAATGCAAATAAATATAAAAAACTTATTTTCTTCAGTTATTTTGTTCATATGCATCTTTTTGTTTCACACCACAATCTAGTTAACATAACCTCTAATTTAATAAAAGACGCCTACCACCAAAATTTAACCCTCTATTTTGTTAAAACCTGAGTAAACTTAACAATAATCACAAAAAGAAGAGAATAAGTTTAATAAATCACTATCAATGCATTGTATTATATATATATACAAGTTTATATAGTGAGGATAAAAACACTTGTTTATAATTTTCTTTGCTATTTGATATGATTATACTTCTTTTAGGATGAAAAATAGAACAGAGGCATCAAATTTAAATTGCTTTTTTTTCTTCCATAATAATAAAAGATATATTGAGTATCATATTTTCATCATCTGTAGGAAGTCAGACATTCAATAATCAAAAGCAAAGATTTTTCATTTAAATAGTAATAAGTAAAAAAGTTTTTTGTGTATGTATACTTATTTTCAATGTTCTCCTTTCTATTTAAGTAATTTATCTTTTCCATGTGGTACAGAGCACTGTACTGTCATCCACACAATCATCTGGATTGTTTATGCTAGGACACAGCGGGAGAGCACACTTGTCTGATAAGGTAGAGTTTTGTTAAAGTGAAACAAATAAATGTTCACAGGTAACTCATCAAGGTGAAAATTGAGCTGTCTCTCTGGACAAGAAGTTGAAGAATGAAAACATGGAAACAATGTTCTCTTGGTAAAGAGAAAATGAGTGAATCAGGAGTATGGCAAACAGGCATATAAGTGTAATGTTTGAATATTAAAATGTTAAGATATGTGCTTGTCTGGTATTTTCAAATTTCAACATCTCCATCTTTACAAAAAAGCTCAAAAATAATATTGACCAGATATTTAGAATACAAAAGTACAGACCAAACTCTGAGACACAACAATTATAAACAACCCATTTTTCTAAGCATCTTCTCATAGCATGAGAAGTTATCCCACAGATGATGAGTTAAAATTAAGGTAAAATAAAATAAAAATCAGTAATCACACGTAAACTCCTAAAAGCATTATTATTTTTTTCAACTCTCAAGTGCAAAAACTCTTCCCAATAACAGATATGTATCATTTGGTCACTGACATGAACAAAAAGATATTCCTAAATCCTTAACCAATTAGGAACAATAAGATGAATCTTTACTCTCACATAACAGAATTCCCAAGTTAGACAGGTAGGATGGTGCTTAAAATCATCAGGAATGTTGTTTTCATGCATCATTCCACCTGCTTTCTGTAGAGTATGGCTTTTGGTATCATTTTCCAAGGCCCTAGATAGTTGTTGGAACTTACATCATTACTTCTGCATTTTAAGAAGCAGGACGAAAGGTGAAAGTGAGATAAAGACCTTATTTTCTCGAAGTCTGTTTCTACATTGCTATTATATTACACATCTCTTAAATATGTGTGTTGCGGATATGGTTGTAATAAAACCTAGGGTCTTTAGGAGGCGATCTGTCACAACAGCTCTTCATTCACTGATGGGGTTCAGGTGTTCACAAAGCAAGGTTCTAGCAGTTGTTGTCTAGCTTGGGGACTTTCTTTTCTCCTTTCCTGCAATGTGAGGATACAGCATTCTTGCCTTCTGGAAGACTCATCAAGAAGACATGCAGAGTTGGTCTGGGACTTTCCAGCACACAGAATTGAAAGAAATAACTTTCTGCTGCTTATGAATCACATGATATCATATTGTATTGGTTTAGCACAAAAAGACTAAGAAACCTCAGAATCAGTCACAATGTCACATTAGCGATGAGAGATTGAGAAATACAGTTCATTAACTTGGAACACCACTACATCTTATTGTGCAGGTCTGTTGTTAAGGGGAAATGGATGAAGAGATATTTCAGTGGGTAAATCAAGGTCTCTGCCAAAGTCTTTGGTGAAAATACTTCACATTTATATTTTTCAAATTACTATAATACTTTTTATTTTGTTGAATGTTCTTTTTTATCTCTCTCTCTTTCTTCCTTTTCTTCTTTCTCTCTGAGTCAAGATGTTACCAGAGGATTATTTGTCAAAACCATTGGACTTAACCTATAAAACCATAAAATCATCAATATAGAAACAAATCATCTGGATTCTGGATTCTTCCCTGTCATAAAGGTCTTACATAATCACAGAAGATTAGTTCATGGCAGTGAGTTTCAAATTCATTAATCTGAAATACATACAGTATCTAAATTTAATTAGCATCACAATTTATTGTATGGACTTATATATATCTATGATACCATATGTGAAATACTTATATGTTAAGAAAATGTTTCCAAAGCATATTGCAAACTTAATTCTAGAGATTATCAATGAAAAATTAAACAACCAAGAGTAAAATTTGATTATAATTTATCCTAAATAGTACTCCTCAAATTTTAATTTTATTGTTATGTTTTTATTCTGAAATACAAAGTGAATTTCATTTTTTAGATGATCAGTAAATTTATTCATTAATTTTACAAAAAGTTACTTAAAAACTAATATACAACTGCTATTTTCCTAAGAAATTATAATACATAGTAAGAAATTAGCAGGTAAATCCATATATATTGAGTAGATTGCAATCTAAAATTAAATCCAAAAAGCATAAAACAAGGGGCATAGTTTAATGAAAGTCTAAAATTTAAAGAATGATCATGGTCAGTAGACCTGGGGAATGTTCCTTTCCAAGATTTATTTGCATATCAGCTGTCTACATAATGAGAGTGAAAAATCCATTGGATGTTTGAAGCTCAGGTTCAGGTGTGATAGTTCAGAGAAAGAACTTTGGAAGTCATTGACATATTGATGATAATAAAAGCCATGAAACTGGATAAAATCCCGTGCATGATTTGTATCCAGAGTTTTCATTTTATCCAGAAAAATTAAAAAATAATTTAAGCTGGTGCAACATTAACAGACATTCCCAAAAGGAATTTAGCCAAGAACATTGGGGAAAAACAGAATAGGGAGGGTCAGAGAGGAACAAAACAATCAGTGTTTGTTGTGGAAACCTGGAGAGAATGTTGCCAGCAGAGGGATGTGTGGTCATCTTGTTTAAGTGCTGCTTAAGATAAGTAAGAGGAAGTGTGGGGAGTGACTAGTAGGTTTAACCATGGGCTTGTTAGTAGCACAGTTTCAGAGAGATAGACCAATAAAGCCTGATTGAAGTGGGTTTGGGAGAGAATGGCAGGAAAGGGAGCCCTTGGCAACTCTTTCTAGGAATTTTATTGTGAGAAGGTTTATATAATGATCAGGACCTGGCAATGATATCTGCATTTGTTCAACAATTTATTTAAAAATAAAAAAGTAAAGTTATCTCCTATGCCAATGATAATAATTGCAAAAGTAATGAAAGGAAAATCTGAAATAGGCAAGAAAATGGACAAGTGCTGGATCAGTTCCCCTGCATAAGATATAAGGAATGATATTCTCCAGCTGGATCCAATTACCTGCAAATGCCATAATTTCATTCTTAAGGCTGATTAATATTCCGTTGTGTGTAAATACCACCGTTTCTTTATCCATTCATCTATTGAAGGGCATCTAGGTTGGTTCTACAGTTCTAGCTATTGTGAATTGTGCTGCTATAAATATTGATGTGTCTGCATCGCTGCAGTATGATATTCTTAATTCCTTTATAGACAGGAGGACTGGGATAGCTGGATCAAATGGTGGTTTCATCCCAAGTTTTCTAAGGAATTTCTATGTGCTCCATTTGTGTACAATGAATCGAAGGACATTCTACTGCCATCTGTCATATATAACTGATTAGAACAAATAAAAAATATATATAAGGAATGAGGCTTATTGTGCAAGTCAAAGGAATGGCTTTCATTTGTATAGAAATGATTGATAGTTTATGTTTTATGATATAAATACTAGGATTAAAAAGAGAGGTGTCCAGGATGATACATTTTTGAATTATGTAACAGACTAAATCTGTATCTTTCACTGAAGTGGGAAATCTTCCAGTTTTATTATTAATGCATTGAGTTTCATCTATCTTTGAGATACAGAAGTGATAATCTCTAGTACTTGCTTAGGTACTTAACGATAGGTATGAAAATAAATATGATCTAGATAAGAAAAGAATATTCAAATAGATCTGAGAAGTAAAAGTCATACATTATTTATCTTTAAATTGTCATTAAAGACATCAACTGGCTAATCTTCAAAAAGAATATGAAGTAATTGATAAGAGGACTTAAATATAAACCTTGCTGGATCAGGTACCTCACATATCGGTTTTTGGAAATTTCCAACAATGTCAAAAACAGATGCACTACATGAGGTCTTTCATTAATCAGACAACATAGTAGGATTTTTTATGCTTACAATAATATTAAGTCCTTTAACTTGATTAATAATATTTTAAGACTGACTTTGAGCCGGGCGTGGTGGCTCACGCTTGTAATCCCAGCACTTTGGGTGGCTGAGACAGGAGAAATGCAAGTTCAAAGCCAGCCTCAGCAATGGCGAGGCACTAAGCAACTCAGTGAGACCCTGTCTCTACATAAAAAAAACACAGAAACAGAGCTGGGATGTGGCTCAGTGTCGAGTACACCTGAGTTCAATCCCGGCACCAAAAAAAAAAAAAAAAGACTGACTTTGTACAGTTTTCAAAGAAAAATATTTTACTAAAATCTTCTATTAGTAAACATCTTTGTATTTGTTATTTCTATTATGTTTGTACTAGATTAGTTTAGCAAAGCTTCACAAATAATATATTATGGTCTATTGCCAATCCTGATATAACTCTATAGATTTTTTTCGTGCTTTCTTTATTCAGCATATTCTTATATTTTTGTCATTTTTTTCTGTAATACATATTCTTCAGTTGCCCCATTGAATTTGGTATTTTAGTTTGGCCACTTTTCTCCCCCTCCAATTATCATCTTGTAGCTATGTTACATCACTTCAGTTATTACTGTTGAAAAAGTTTAACTTTTTATGTTAGATTTAGAAGATGGAATTTTCTAATACAAAGATGAATGCTGCCTTAATACAAAGAAACCAAATATTATCTAAAGTAGAGAAGAAAAGTTTTTTTGTCATAACATATCCTTTAATATTCTCCCATGTGGAATTTCCATGAAATTTCACTGCCTTTGAAAACTTATAAAATAATTTTTACTGAGTGAAATAAAGCATGCAGGAATTTCTGAAAGACTTGTCCTTTGGCTGTAATACTTAGTAATGCATTAGACCACAGATATAAGTCTTTTAAGAACATATTAGTTTGAAATTCTATTCCCTCTTTGAGAAATGCAAGATATTAAAAATGTATTCTGAAATTATTCTTTGATCCAAGGCTTTCTATCCAGAGGAAACAATACTTGTGGGAAGTTTTTCCCTCACATTGATAGATATTGAATAAAATCATTTTCAAAAAATATTACAAAGCATATGGGGAAAACACTATGTACACTGCTAACTAAAATGCTGAGATCTACAAAGCACGTTGGCCCTAGTGGGCTATTGCATAGATATCACTTTGTTCTCAGTGTAATACAAATAGGTTTAGTTCTTCAGAAAGAACTAAAATATATTCTAAGGTATATATTTACTTGTATGTGGTAAATTTTTAGTACACATAAATTTTAACAATTAT
Source organism: Xerus rutilus (assembly GCA_028644305.1). NCBI lineage: Eukaryota > Metazoa > Chordata > Mammalia > Rodentia > Sciuridae > Xerus > Xerus rutilus. The sequence goes on along the minus strand of CM053405.1, from coordinate 20,267,506 downwards.
GAATCACTTCTTAATTTCATTAATATATATAGGTATGCATGTTTATATATGTTTGAATATATATGTATACTATATATCTATATGTATAATGTGTGTATATAGAGAAGGGAGAGAGAGGGAGAGAGAAGGAGAAGGGAGAAAATGTGCAAGTGAAAGTGCAGGCATTGAAATATCTCAGACTCATTTTCATAACTGTGTTTAAGAGACAGGCTCATTATGAAAAATTTAGAGACTAAAATAACCACTATTCAATATTCAATATTTTACAGACTCTTTTCTTAGGAGTTATAATAATATATAAAATGTCAAAATCTTAGCTTAGTTTCGATAAAGTCTTACGGAAGAATATTAATATGAGCTATTATTTTTTAAATGAGAGAAAAGATTGAACTTGGGAAGTTGGTCACTTAAATAATTTCTTTTGATTTCTTCTGTAAGACTCATAGGTTTTGGACAATACCCTTCTGAAATGGAACAATACAACGAGACTAAAATGTGACATGTGAGGCCGAAGGATCATTACAGTGCTGGAGTAATCTCAAACATCTTAAAGGCCTATAAGAACACTTGCAATAAACTAGCTTCCATTTCTCTTTGAAGCAGAGATAGAAAATGTAGTAGTGGTAGCCGAATTCTTGTCTCTAACTCTTCACTTTCTTCCTATGAAATAAATTTGATGCTCATAGTTTTTTTCCCATGTGTCTAGCTAGAAAGAGTCCATGTTTGACCCTATATGTGACTTTGATTAATGTGATATTGAGGGACTGAGATTTTGGGTCTGTTCATCAAGCACCACTGTTCAGCACATACACACATACACACACATACACACACACAAACACACACTCTCTGGCTAAACTTGAGGCCTTTCTTTTAGTTTTCATTCTGCTCCTTAGAAAAATTTGGAGAAAGGAAAGGGCATAAAAGTAACAATGAGAGCTACAAAAAGCAATTAATAATAGTTAGCTATTCCTGGGCAAATATCGATATGACCATTAGGTTTTGCCTGAAATCCACAAACTGAACTTTTAACATAAGTAAGAACTGTTTATAAAACATAATAATAATTTCAATGATCAAAATTTATTCAATAACCTTACTACTTCAGAAATATATAGCCATAGTTTATTAGTGTATTTTAAATTTACCTAGTGGAACTACTTTTCATTCTATTTATCACTTTGGTTTTTAAATTTTATTTGAAATAGCCATTTTTTTATAGCTGTTTGAGTATTTGATAGCTTGGCTTATTGAACAGAAATTCAGTAACAGGTATGAACTCCACACATGTCTAATTACTGACATATATAAAAATGTAACCATTATTTTACTGAATGTTTTTATGTAAACATTACTGTATATTTTTAATATATTAAAGTAGTTTATATTTGTTTTTAACATATATTAGTGTATATTTATTTTATGTTTGTGCATATTTTAAATAACACATTCAACTACCTGAAGTACATTAGGCTCTAAGTTAGTTGTTGTGTATATAAAGTTAAGCAGGTACACAGGCTATTGACTCTCAATGGTTTAAGGAGAAGGCAGAGGCATGAATAAGTAACCAGGAAATCACATGGTATCATGTAGGATTTTTCACATAGGTAATAATGCAGGATTCCATGTGAGTGCATACATCATGTATAGACAACTTTCAAGATCAAACTGAGGCTAACTAAGAAGACAGTGGCAGTAATTAGAAGTTAGAGAAGGTAAATAAAAGAAAATATTACAAGAATGAAACAGTATTTGCAAAACCTAAGATGTAGTACTGAGCTTGTTATATTTAAGGCTGTGGAAGGTGTTTTATACAGCTTCACCATGGTGTTTGAAGATGAGGCTGCACATAAGGATATAGATACAAAATGACCATGCTTTAATACTTTAACAATTCTGGCAAAGAGTTCACATTAAAATTAAATGCATCATTGAGGAATCCTAAGTGCATCTTAGAAAGACCACTATAACCACAGTGAAAAGTATAAATATATGAACACAAAAGAAAGAAAAACTGTTTAGGACTATACATCGATGACGTAAGTGATAAATCATAGTTTGAAATACAACAATACGAATGAGGCTGGAACAGAGCACAAAGGCTTGTCAGAAATGTAGATAATAAAGTTGTCAGAAATTGACATCAATTGAATATACAAAGGATTAGAGTAATGGAGGGTTGTTGGATATCTTTGAAGTTTGTATCTTGGGCATATACATGAATTGGAATAATTTTATGTGATAAAAATCACAAAAACACAAAACAATTTTGTTAAGGAGAGGGATACAGGGCCAGTTCTGTGCATGCTGAATTGAATAAAATTGAATATAGGCAGGCAAAAATGATATCAAATGTTTTATTTATCTGCAGACACTAGAAGTAATATTATTGTAAAATTTAAAATGTATGATAGTAAATATTTATAAATGATAAAAACTATAACTTTTCCAATAAAAATAGTAACATCAAAATATACAGAACTTTTTAAATAAAATGCATATAATGGTAGGACATATAATGTTCAAGTAGAGTTAAACTTTATACAATTCAGAATGTAGAAAAAGAGCACCCTAAAGATCAATATTAAAGAACTTATTGTTCTGTGCCTGGGGAATGAAGCCACAGAAGTTGTCAATATATTGCAGCAAATATACCAAATGGGAAGAGAAATAAGCACTATGAGCAAAGTATGAAACTCTGAAGTGTGGAGATACCTTACTAATAGCGTTATTGACCTCAGCATTACTTCTTGGAACTTTCTCTTCCTGTGAGTTCAATGACAATACAATCTATTGATATTTTTCTGTCTTATGTATTCACAAAAATGCAAATCTGAGTATTATATAGTATAAGTTTCAGATCTTGGACTGAGAATGTAGTTCAGTGGTGGAGCTATCACTCCCACGCACCCTGGGTTCAACTTCCAATAACATGTGCATGAACATGTGCACACATACACACACACACAACTCAAAAGGCAAATAAATCATACTATATAGTATCTAAGTCTATTGGTAGGTTCAATATTTAACTCATTATCTTTCTTATTCTAGTTTAGATTCTTGAATAAATGTAATTATGTGTATCCTTATTCCTTTGTTTATAATCATTTTAAATGCATGTATGTGATATTCGTATTATGAAAATTTTTCAAGTCTATGAGAATATTTAAAATCCAAGTTGGAATTTTTTAAGACAAAGGATTCCAGGCACAAATTACAAACATAATTATTCCGAAATGCAGAAATGGTTCTGCACTAGTACACAGAGCTGCAATAATTACCACAGTGCTCATAGACTTAGCACAACCAAATTATGATGGACATTTTATTAAAAATACTATGTTTTGGCATTCAAGTAGTATGATTACATGGTCAAAGCTGTTTTATTAAGCATACCAAAAAATAAATAACTGAAAGTGTAATAATTAAAATCATTAATGAGCCAGGTTCACTGGTGCATGCTTATAACCCAGAGGACTGGGAAGCTGAGGCAGGAGAATCAAGAGTTCAAAACCTGCCTCAGCAAAATCACTAAGCAACTCAATAAGACACTGTCTCTAAATAAAATCAAAATAGAATGTGACTGAGTGGTTAAGTAACCCTGAGTTCTATCTCCAGTAGCCTCTCCCCCACAAAAAAAATCATTGAAGGCCAAGTTTTCTCTTGGCAAAAATATTTTTTAAACACTAAATTTTGTATTTAAAGTTTATGTATAAATGTAAGTACGCATACTGATACCAATTTCAATATAGCTATAGATAAAGCTGAATATATTAGTACTATCCATACACAGAATTGAATGATATACTTTAATTCAAACTTCATCATATTGATTAAATCAATATTGTATTATAAGAAAAAAATTTTTCTTAGTATTTTAGAAAATTTCCCTGAAAATCTACATTCATATTTAAGGAAAAATTCATTTCATTATTCAGATGTAATTCTGGCCTTAAAATTTATCATTTTTTAAATAAAATTTATCTGTGTACTGTATTTACCAAAGCCACACTATTGGCAGAGTTCAACAGCTATGGAAATTCAACCTGTTTTATTACAATATGCTCCACTCAATAAGTCTATAAAAAAAAGCGCAAATGCCTAGAGAGTTTATTGTCATCAACATGCAAATATTCATGTAAAGCTCTATATTTCTGTAATTAAAATATATTAAAATAACCTACCACCTTTCCCCAACTTCTCGTCACTGAGTCCAGCAAACATTTTATATTTTGAAAACACATTAGTCATACAAATGTATTTTATAGCAAATTTATTACAGCAAAAGTTATAACAACTGTATGTCTGCATACCTGGTACATCACTGGGCTTAAGTAATAATAGAAGGCTCTCAAATTTAATGCAAAATTCTGTATATTTAGGGTTCACATCATTTTACACACATAGTATACACATAATTTTTATAAATTAATCATCAAATATAAAAACTTGAACTTAAAAACATATTGAACTATATTATTTTAATATGTAAATCTTGTTTTTAATTAAATATTACATTGTACTATAAAATACACATTAATAAACTTTAAAATATTTTTTATTTATATAAATCCAATAATTTCTTAATCTCTAGAGGCAATGAAGTTTTCTATAGAGCAGTTTTAAACTAGAATTTCTAAATGGATCATGTTTAATATGTAAAGGATATACATAAAATTTAAAAACACATAAGATTCTTCAGAAAGTATGGAGTACTATAATATGAATGATAAGTAAAATGAATTATTTTTATATTGTATGCTAAAATAAAGGTGTTATTTTAAACTCAAAACTGTTCAGTGTTAATACATAAGATATGGAGAAATATTTTGTAAAAGTAAGCAAGATATCTGGGTTATTAGAAGGTGTATGCCTAATATCTCTGAGAAACTCACTGACTCATTAAGGAGTTTTGGACACTAACATTAGACAATAAACAGTAGAGTACAGATTTCTTTTTCAAGCCTTTTTAAATTAAGACTAAGAATGCATTGCAAAAAGTACAATTCATTTCTATAAAAAAATAGTGTAAACAAATACACAAGTGATACATATGTATCACATTGATTATCTATCTATCTATCTATGGCTTGTTTTAAATTATCTTCCATTTAAGAAATAAGATTTAGTTTTTTTTACTTTAACTATCAAAAGACTGTGTATTATGAGAAATACATTGTTATTTCCTACAGAAACATTTGAAGGGTTAAATAACAAAATACAAGTAAGGCAGACAAAACTCAATACAGGCTAACTCTTACACAAGAATAGCTGGAAGTAAGGAAAACAGTATTGAAGGAAGGGAAGAAGCCATGATTGATATTCTCATTGGGAAGACAGATGAGGGCCCTCTGACAGTTTCTGTCTAAAATTCAATTTCCTGCAGCTCAAGTTACTTAATTTCATTATTTATTTATTTATTTTAGCAATATAACTCTACAGAAAATATTCTAAAAGGTAATTTGATATTGGTAAATTTGTAATTATAGCATGAATGTTTAAAGATCCTTTTCCTTATTTACTTTCATGATGGTTTTTTTTGAGCTTCTAGTTGAAGGAAGTATACTTGATGCTCTTTGCTTAAGGTCAATATATCCAGTGCATGTCTAGGGTTGAAAATACAGCAAACATGCATCTGTCTCTGGAGTTGTCATTTGTCTTTTTTCCTTATATTTTCAAGACAGCTATCTCCTGAGAAGACTAAGTGACATAACAGCAGATCAGCAGGAAATCAAAACTCCAAGTTCTGTGTGTTAATGCATCAAACATGCCAGCATTAAAATGAAGGATAACTTCCTGGCATAAAGATTAGGATGTGTTTTCAAGAAGAAAACATCCTCCTGTGAATTATGTTTCTTATTTAGAGACAAAATACAAAAATCAAATTGTATTGTCAATGTATTTTCCATAGGGGAAAAATATGCTCTCTGTTTTCATAACATAATATAATAGCTCTTTAATAAATTCTTCTGTTTATTTTTTTCAATCCTTTGAGATGTCTTAAGTTGAAAATTATGCCCTGATTAGTGAAGAAAGCTGAGTTAAGATGCTTCTAGAACCTATGTAATTAAATGATCACAGACCAAGAGTTAAACATTAAAGGAATAATTATATTATTTTTGTGACAATATATAATCTGATTAAAGGAAGGTAAAGAGAATGTGCAGCAACATTAAAATTCTGCAGTTATTTCCTTAAGATTGGTCACATAGGTACATTTTTATATAAAAAAGAATAAAATACAGGTATTAATTTTGAGATTTCTGTAAGTGTGGTAATTAAACAAAGGTTAATTGAGTTCCAAACATGTCTGACTCTCATCACATCAACAAAATCATCACCTTCAAAGATGTTAAATGTGGAGGGGCAGGGGTGGGGAAGAGAATGTAGATGAAGTAATGTTTAGATATAGATAAGTAATGTAGATAAAGAAACAATTAAGTAGTAAAGTAGTAATGTTAAAGTAAATGTAGATAAAGTAATGTTAAAGCAAAGATAATGTAGATAAAGTAATGTTTAAATGTACATAAGTAATGTTTAACTGATAGAATAAGGGGGTTATAGGGAGAAAATTATGATTTCTAGGAGTCTGTTCTCTGCATCTATCAGAATAGGTAATTTACAGAGATAACAAAAATTAGGAAAAACAGTCAATCTGGGAAGATCGAAATCAAAATTGTCTTTGTAGGGTGGTTCATATATCTAGGAGACATCAAAGGTGAACTTTTGACCCAAAGAAGAGTGGCTATGGTGAATGATATAGTGTATATGGAAACACTTCTTAAACTAGCAAGTATAGAGCGGAGACTGTTGACACCAACTGCACTGCTTTTCCCAGGACAGTGCATCCATTCCTCAGCTGCCATAAATTTTGGCTGTCAAGCTCTCACACATTTTCCTTTCTTTGAAAAACTTCCTTTTCTACCCTCCTTAGTGGGGATGACAGCAAGATTCAGAGGTTCAAGCCTAATAACTGACATGGTGATGGGATACGAGGATCTATTCCTGGCTTTACACAGCACTATCTTTATGGTGCAAATCATGCTCCAGAGAGATCAGGCTGGAACTAGTCCCTAGCACAAACTACATCCTTGCTAACCTTTCTTGCTTTTCTGTCCTGTTTCTCTCAGTCCTCATTCTCTGAGAACACTTCTTTAATTGAAGACTCACAGAAGGAGCCAGCTCAAGCACTTCCAAGGATATTCATGTAAGACATTAGTTTAACACTCAACTGCTGCTAAAGAAACAAGAAGTTAATGAGCTTCCAAAGCTGAGCTCTATCTTGAGCTATAAATCCACTGACAGATAATGCTTAATTTTCTCGGGAGGCATGATTTAAGGGGATATCCTTACTCTTCCTTTGACTTGAGTGTATAGTTATTATTGTTCTTTCCTTTAATTATTTGCACTAACTTTAAAAATAATCTTTGTTTCAAAATACTCCAAATATATCAATGCTTCTTGCACCATGATAGAGTATAAGGAGCAGAATACATGATTTAAAATGATATACAAAGAAATAATGTCATTTCTTGTTAATGTGAATGCAGTAAATTATAACAGTAATGGTGTCATTTGGGAGATTTTTAGAATATAATTTAATTGAACTGTCTTCAGTATTTGTATTCAGAAAAATGAACTATGAAACTCAAGGTAGAAAAGCTTGATGCTGGCTAAGAATTAAATTTTACACATTTTCTGGCTCTTTGTTTATGATAATGAGTGGTCCTCATAATGTGGAATATGTATCACAGATTTCAAAAGAGCAAAATGGAAGCCAACTGAAATCCATGGTTTTTCATATTCTTTTTCCCAGCTTATCCAACACCTCTTGCAGTCATTGGGGGAGGGTATGAAAATGCCCTTTTATAACCACAACTTCACATTGACACATACTATGCCTTTTTATTTTTTAAATTTTATTTTACTTTTTTCTTCTCAAATTGAGAAATTACAAAGCAGCAAAATGTTGAAGTTAATCCACTAGGAAAAAATTATATGCATATAAAGTAAAATATACTGCCTCTTTCATGAACAGTGTGTAAGCTATTTGAAAATTTTATGCCATTAGCACTTTCAATATGTCATTAACCTAGAAAATAAGAGGGAGTAATGAAAGTCGTTAAAAGCAGTTGAGTGTCCAGCTGTAGCCTGTCCAATAAGGGCATAAAGAATGAGAAACAGAGCAAGACATTCTACTACATTACAACTTGGCTGGGTTGTTTCTTCATTTATACATATATATATTTTTCCTGCCTCCATAATATATTTCTTGTGTATAGAGGACAAAAGAAGATGTTAAATTTTAGACAGTTTTACCAGTTACCAGTCATAAAATGTCTACTGAACTCTAATATAAAGGTTATTAGTATTAAATTTTGAACACTGACAACATCACACTCTCTATGTCCTTCAATCACCTGATCCTGTTATGAACTCATGGACTGTTGTGTGCAGCTAAGTTTTGATTATACTAATAGTCACAAGCAAAGATGTTGAAAGGAAAAACGTAAGATGGTTATTATTTCTGTAGCTGAAAATTTATGTTCTTCTTTGTGTGTTATGAGCCACAAAACAATTTTTTTCTTTAAACACTGTCAAAATTATTTTCCCTATGGACTATAGGTATACCTCAATTATGGTGGTCCAGAAAACTCTCAGACTTGGTTGATTTGGGAATGAAATTAATATAATCAAGCTATTTTGTGCTGTGCTCCAGAATGTATCACTTTTGTAATCAGCATTACAGTGGAGGAAGAAGAGTCAAAATCACCACCACATTGCTATGTAGACCAAGATAATTTCATGTAAGTTGGTATTCCCTATGGCAACATGTGGATGCTAGATATCTACAACTGTTTACCTTTTTTCTGAACTAAATCATATTACATGCTAATATTAGACAAGTTAAAATAAATATGTCAAAATATACTCTACTGGTCATGTATAACTAAAAAGAACAAATGAAAAAAGAAAAGTTAAAATAATACATAATTGCTCTGAATATTAGTATAAAAATACTAATCATCAAATGAATTCATATGTGAAGTCATACAGCATAAATACTGAAAAAATAAAGTGTGAAATGAAAGTTTATAATTGGGGGATAGTTTTAAATTATAGGAAAATTATAAAGAAATTTTCATGATTCATGTAAATCATGATGTAAGTCACAAAGATCCAACATACATATGTATATCCTGTTTGATTGAATGAAAATAGGTATTATATTTGTTATAGGCTTATATATGTATATATAAACACTGAATAATGGAAGTAATTTTGCCTATATGCAAAACTATGATTGGAAGTACTAGAAACTCCACTATTATGTAGGAAATAGTGATGAAAACCAACCAGTAGACCTACTTTGCTAAATTCCCCATGTGTGCAGAAGAAAAAATAATGTTTAGAGAAAACGGATGTAAAATAGTTATAAAATACCTAAAATCTAGTAGCTGGAGTTTGCCATGCAAAACAATTAATGTTAGAGAATAATGAAAATTTTAAAATGTCAAAAAGGTTGGAACAAGTACGGACAGAATCAAGAATTTAATGCTTTGTCAAGTTGTAATTATTTTAAAATGATAAAGCCTTTCTGAAAAACCCAGAATTTAAGAATTCTTCATATAAGTATTATTTAAACAATAAATTATCATTTCAAATATCATGTGATTAAACGAGGTTTCCACTCAAAGGTAAAGACATGAAGAAACCGAGTAAAAGAAGAGTCACTTCACTCTTGTGGCCAGAATTCTCAGTTTAGAATATGATTAAAACTGTTAAATTCAGTAAATCCAGCTGCCTGTGTGTCATTTGTGTATTTAGGGAATATTTCTGTGTATACATTATGTGTAATGGATGAGTGCTATAACAAAAAGTACATTACATTTAGAACCCAAGGATTCTCAGGCAAATTCTCACAGCTACTCAGTACTCTGTACATGTGTGTTTCTCTAACATTGTTAGTAATTACAGCAAACCCAGGAATCAAGAATTCCTTTATTACCATGAAAGATCATGGCTCTAGTGAATCCAATTCATCTGCATCAATAAAATCAGTAATCCTGGGAAATAAATAAAGGGCAAGGTTTTCTATTTAAATGAGTTAAGCATATCCAAAGAGTATGAATATATTACAAAAGAAGATATCTTAGAAAAGGACAAAACATGTGATGCTGAAAGATGTCTTGCCTCATTTTGCACCAAAATATGAGGAAATAAAATATAATTATTAGGCTCAGAAAAATAAAGTAAGACATCCATATACATGGGTTCTGTTTTCATTGACTCAACTGTGAATTAAAAATAATTGTGCACCTATAATACCAGTGACTCGGGAGGATGAGGCAGAAAGCTTGAAGTTCAGGGAACCCTGGGAAACTTAGTAAGTGCTTGTATCAAAATGAAAAAAAAATAAATAACAAAAGTAAAGTGTCCCTGGGTTCAATCTCCAGTACCAAAAGAAAGAGCAATGAAGGAAGGGAGGGAGGGAGGGAGAGAGAGAGGGAAGGAGGAAAGACGGAAGGAAATAATAAATGAAGGAAGGAAAGAAGGAAGGAAGGAAGGAAGGAAGGAAGGAAGGAAGGTAGGAAGGAAGGAAGGAAAGAAGAAAGGATTAGAGAAAAAAATCTTATTTATAATGAACATGTACAGTTTTCTGTTATTATTCCCTAAGTAATGCAATATGACAACTACATACATGGTATTTTCCTTTTCCTTTCTTTTTTTTTTTTTAGATATTATAAATAATTTACAGCTCTATGACCAGGAATGAGAAACAATGAGGGCATGTGGGTTCCCAAGGGTGCATATGCACGTGCGCATGCACGCACACATACGTTATTGAGAGTTGAACCCAGGGGTACTATAACACTGAGCTAGATATCTTTTTAATTTATTCATTTTTATTTTGAGACAGGATCTTGCTAAATGGCTGAGGCTAGCCTTGAACTTGGAATTCTCTTGCCTTAGCCTCCCAAGTTGCTGGGATTGCAGACATGCACTACCACTCCAGTTCCTGGTATGTTTCTTTACAACAGCAGCACAAACCTAGGAGACACATTTGTATTACCTGATTAACTGATTCTAAAATTCAACTTAATAAACATTTAATCCTATATCATACAACACATACTTAAGTAAGTACTTAATATAAGATTGTAAGTTTCTGCTAAAAACAGCATACTACAGTGATGCAGCCACTTAATGTTTATAGCAGCTCAATTCACAATAGCTAAATTGTGGAACCAACCTAGATGCCCTTCAATATATGATAGATAAAGAAACTGTGGTGTATATACACAATGGAATATTACTCAGCAATAAAAGACAATAAAATTACGGCATTTGCAGGTAAATGGATGAAGTTGAAGGGAAAGCATGCTAAGTGAAGTAAGCCAATCCCAAAAAACCAAATGCTGACTGTTCTCTCTGATAAGTGGATGCTGATCCATGATGTGGCAGAGGACACGGGAAGAATGGAGGAACTTTGGTCACAGGGGTGGGAGGGGTAACGGCGCAGGGGACAGTAAAGATGGTGGAATATGATGGACATCATAGCCCTAGCTTTATGTATGACTGCATGTATATTGTGATTCTATATCACATACAACGAGAGAAATGAAAAGTAGTTTACCATCTTTGTACAATGAATCAAAATGCATGCTGCTATCATGTATACCTAAGTAGAATATATAAATAAATAAAATTAATAATAAACAAAAAAATACCTTATTGCTAAGGGCAAGCACTACATTGCAAAGCAGATCTCTGGAATTTAAATTGGATAAAAGAATAAATACTATGTTAAAAATTCTTGTGATATATAAACTAAAAATTAAAAATTAAAACAAGCAAAAGTACACAAGGCAACTTTTGGAAGTGCTGAATATGTTTACTATCTGGATTTTGGTGAAGGTGTCATGGTACGTTCATGTGTCTAAATCCCTCAATTTATGTACATTAATTATCTGTGAGAAAGGTAATAGGAATCTTTGATCATGCAGGGATTTACTCTTATTATAGATGCTATTTAGTCATCACATTTTTTTAATATTTATTTTTTAGTTGTAGGTGGACAGAATATCTTTATTTTATTTTTATGTGGTGCTGAGGATCGAACCCAGTGCCTCCCGCGTGCTAGGCCAGCACGCTACCACTGCGCCATAACCCCAGCTCCTTTTTTTTTTTTTTTTAATTTTTTTTGTCTTAGTTGTAGATGGACACAATGTCTTTATTTTATTGCTCTGTATGTGGTGCTGAGGATCGAACCCAGGGCCTCACGCATGCGAGACAAGCGCTCTAAGTCATCACATTTTTAAAATAAAAACAGAAACTTTAAACAACATAGTTATTTCTTGTACATTATATGATCAATGTTAATGAATTCCCCATAACAATGATCCAAATTCTATATAATGTGTTGTTTTTATTATAAATATTCTCTTTATATCAAATTTTTGTATAATTTTTTGTTTCATTTTAGGTTTAGTAAAAAATTGTTACATTCTTTTTATTGTCTCATATAACAGCATGAAGTAAAAAATAATGGAAAAACTTCTCAAATTTTATTATTTTAAAATCAACTTACTAGAATACATACATCAACTTGGAGGGAAAGAGGATACAAGTAAAACTGTACATGTTTTATAAATTAATATACATTACTGCACCCTAAATAGCAACTATTTTTATTTACATGTTTACATTATCTTTTATTCAACAGAATTTTTCTTTGTTTTTTTTCTTTTGGAGGGACTGTTTTCTATTTCAAAAATATACTTGTCAATAGTCAGTATCAAAACAGTTGCACTATTGGTTTCTCTTCTTTCAATTGGCCCCAAAGAGATCACAAGAAAGGAAAGTATATTTCAAGTCAATAAACTGTAGGATGTATGCCTAACAGACCTCATAGGAACCTCACCTAAAAGTGGAGACTGGGTTGGGAAAGAAATTTTGAAAGATCAGCACACTGCCAGACTGTAGGATTCTCACAGCCAGGTACCTGAATTCCAAAGAAGAAAAGTTTCCGAATAACTTAAAATTTTAAAAGTTTTGTACATAAGCTATTTAAGATGTCTCCAGCACAGACTGATACAAAACATAATGAGATGGGGCAGCAGCTGCAGAAAAAGGTGATGAGGTAAGTTTCATATGGCTAAATCAGTGACAAAAACATAATTTTCTTCCTTCCTTCCTTCCTTCCTTCCTTCCTTCCTTCCTTCCTTCCTTCCTTCCTTCCTTCCTTCCTTCCTTTCTCTCTCTCTCTCTCTCTCTCTCTCTCTCTTTCTTTCTTTCTTTCTTTCTTTCTTTCTTTCTTTCTTTCTTTCTTTCTTTCTTTCTTTCTTTCTTTCTTTTCTCAGGAGGCAGGAGAACAATTAAATGGTCACCTCAAGATTAATGGGCCCATGATCCATTTTGTGAACACTTGGGAAAGGGTTAGAGATGGGAGAAAAATTAGTATCAGGCTGAAGTGTACACACTTTGTAAAAGTGTGTCCCAGTGGTATAGTATTAAGGGTTCTCCCAGAACAAAGAAAAGGTAAAGTGTCACATTGAGCGTGCATGCCAACTCTGTGGTAAATCTGTCCTGACTCTGTTGTAACTCAGTTATAGTGATGATTTTGCAACTTTGTTGCAACTCTGAAGCATAAGAATACCCAATCAAAATGTGTACTATCTTATATGGGAGCCAAAGAGCTTTGAAGAGGCATATAAAGCAACATCTCCTTGCATTCAGTACTTGGTCTTCGAATGATAGTCTGAAGAGCCTGTGCTGGCACAATTATAACACTGTTTCCCGTTGAATGCCCAGGTGCTCTGTCTCTCTGTGTGTAAATTTCACAACAAAAGCACTTGCCCAACCGGCACTTGCTCAATCCCCAGCACCAAAAAAAAAAAAAAAAAAAAAGAAAGAAAAAAAAATAGTCCCACAGATCTCACCATCTTAATTTGGTCACAATGAAAAATAAGAATAAAATTGTCTAAAGATACCAAAAACAAACAAGCAAACAAATAAACAAACTTGAATAGCAGTATAGCACAGTTTTTGTTTGTTGGCTAACTCTTCTTGGAATCAATCACCTTTCTGGTTTGGCTGGTACTTTGCCCAGAGCAATGAGATTTCTCATGATGGAGTCTTTGTCTGGGCTCCCTCGCTTAGTAAGTCTGCCACATTCCTCTTTCCTCCTCTCCGGAAAAGGCAATATGAATTAGACTGGAAAGTTACCTTCCAAAAGTGAGAATGGAATTAGATTGCTTCTTTAGTGCTGAGAAATTATTTGGAAGGTTTACAAATGGTTACTGAACAACAAAAAATAATTACAAAGTGTGTACATAACAATTTTCTTTTAAAGACACTTTACATTGTGCTCACATTTCCTTAAATGTTATTCCCAAAGGTACTCATCCCATAGCTCAGCTGGAATCTCTGGGAAGAGGCAGAGATTTTTGGATGGAAAATACAAGGGTGTGGGAGTAGAGGAGTTGTTGAAAAGTGAAAGCAGCCTTCCAGTTAAAGATCAGCCCTCAGTTTCAAGGTCAGCGTCTGGAAGTCTGGCCTCAGGTGGAGCAGGTAAGGGAGAAGCAGCAGCAGGGCAGGCCTGCGGAGGTCTACATCTCATTCAGGTCATACAGGGTCTGGTCCAGCATCTTTTGTGTATAGAGGTGCTCCTTTTTTGTACCTTTCAGCTTATCTTCCAAATCATCGATTGCCTTTTCCAGTTGGGCAACAGACCTTTCATCAAACTCAGCACGGGGCTCTGCCTCCTTCAGCTTATCAGTAAGAATCTTCATTTCTTCATATTGGTCTTCTTTTCTTGAGAGTTTTCTTCAGCAGCCTTCACACACTTCAGGTTCTCGTCCAGCAGTCCGATCTGTTCATCCACATATTGACAAGGAGACTCTGTCAGTTCACCTTGTCCCTCTGTGCATTCCTAATCTCCCTCAATAATTTAGGAGCTCCATCTTTGTACTTCCTATCTGTTTCTTCCACAATGTGCTTATGTTCTTTAAGTCATATTTTCTGGGTTCTATCTTTACTTTATCTTTTAGGACTCAGTTTTTGATAACTTTCATACCTCTCTCACTATAGGGCAGTAGCTAGGCACTCCTGAGCAAAGTCCATCTCCTTTTCTACCAGTTGGATCCATGATTCAAGAAGGCTACCTCAGTCTCAGCCTGTTCCTGGCCAGCCTTTATCCATCTCCACAGTATCCTCAGTTTGCTGCTGCAGAATTTGGATCCCGTGCCTCACCTTCTCTACAGCGGTGCCTACCCTGTCGCTTCTTGATATCCACCTTCTAACTCCTCCATTGAGCTTGGCAGTCAAATTTTTCTATTGTTATATTATAAATTATATAATCTGTGTAGATTTTTACACATACTATCAATCCCTAGAAGTTCAAGACATTTAACATCTTCAATTCTACATGATTTGAGAGATAATTTCCATAATTTATGGGTGGAAATTATATTTAAAACAACTATTTTTTCAGTATGATTATGCCATAATTATCTTCATGGACTCTGAAATAAATATAAGCAATGACACAATAACACTTTAGAATTCTAAAATATTAGAATGATATTGTTTCTGCTATTGATTGTCATTCTCATGTTTGTAAATAAAAATCATATGATGAGAATCATTTGAGTGATTTTGACATGTCCAATGTAGAAATAAAAAGTGGAAGTGTATAAGACAAATGGTTATCTGACATCTGAGCTTTAGACATTAGTAGCAGTTGCTTATCAGAAAAAGAGGATTATAATAGCTAAGTCATTCCGTCTTTTAATTTAATTTATCCCATATTAAATAATATATTCAAATTTATTTCAAAAAGTACATATGATATTGTTCTATAGAATCTATTTGACTTGGCTTAAAGTATATATGCATCAAATGACCTTCAAATTTTCCCATTGGAAACAAGGATTGTTTCAATTGTGTAGAAGCAGTATCAAATATTTCAATCATCTACTAATATTTCCCCAATAACCTGCCTTAGGTAGGTAGTAGAAAATTCCATTTTGTTGCACACTTAACGGCTCCTTTCCCTTAGAGGTTAACTCCAAGTATTTTTCCAACTTATCTTAACAAAATAGTTTACACATGCATCATATGTAACATTCTTCCTAAGAATCCCGAGAAGCACTAAATCTCTATTTAGTCCTACAGTTCATATGAATTTCACATTAGAGGCTAGCTACCGTAACTGGGTTAATGACTCAAACTTCTGAGTTTAAAATACTCACCTAAATTTACTTAACTATCCAGACTTGAGGCTCTTTTTTCCTATAACCTGAAGTACTCCTTTGAAACCTGACCTTATCATTGAATAATTACCATCCAATATCAGTACTCATTTACGCTAATTTCCTACCACTACTTTTGCTTTTTTCATTATGTCTAATGCAAAATCAGTCTGTAATTTGGATCTTCCAATACTGACCACCCACGTTTTATTTTTGCCTGTGAATATATTTTATATTGCTCTTGCATCTTTGACCTTTTACTGCCTCATGTTTTTCTCATGTATTTATTATATTCCTTAGTTGTATACACTTTATCAACAAATATTTTTCAAATAGGTATGTATGATTTCTAAATTAGAGACCTCTTGATTTTAACTTATTGCTCTAAATAAACATTTTTAAGGGATCACTTAGTGGAGACTTTCAGGAATATTCATTGAGTTGGTCATATTTAATAAGTCAAAAGTGAGTTATTAAAATTTAATAATATAATAGTCAAACAACAGAATGTTTGATTCCATCAGCATGTAACTATCTAGGTAGGACCTTATCTTAGGTCTACTCACTTTCCTATGTACAAAATTATGGTAATATGTTCCCAAATTCTCAAAAAGAGTCTTTGTTCATTTGTTTTTCTTTTGCTTGTTTTTTGTACTGCTGGAAATCAAACCCAGAAACTCATATATGCTTTACTAAGCACTGTACCACTGAGCTACCCTACAAGCCACATCACATCAAGCCACATTGCTTTTTCTAAAAGTCTCAAGCATATGTATATCTGTGTCTCTCAAAACTGCACTTAGGTAATTTTTAAGTAATATTTTTTAATGTTGCTTTATCAGTGAGAATACAACTTTTGTTCCAGAATTTATTAATATAAAACAGAAGCATATTTGATATCTTATCCTTCAATATGATTCTTAACTACCAAAAGGATATTTAAATTTGTATTTAGATCACTAGAAAGTATCAATAAATATTTTAATTTAATATTGAAAACAACATATATATTATTTATTTTTTAACTCCAGTATTTCCACAGAAGATGCTAGAAAAAAGTATGCTTATTAAGTTTTCCCACTTAACTTCTACTGTGTTTATAAAGCTCTTTATTTCAGGGCCCAGCTTGAGGTTTCCATCTGGAATTCAGTCAGCTTTTCTGAGCTCCTCCAGAATGCAGAAGTGCTATTTATTTGAGTTTTGTTAATGTTTTCACAGAGTCAATGAGAAAAAGAAAAAGAAAAAAAATTGCTGTGTTTGTGATTTTTGAATCAGAAAGCTGCTGGCACTGAAAAATGAAGAACAAATCCTTGCATTCTGGCAAGTTCCTTACAACACTGAACTATTAACATTAAATCATTTTGAGCCAGACTTCCTTTCTTAAGATTTGATCTCTTTCCTTTATGATATGTCAAAAAATATACAGGTGCATTTCCAAAGAAAAAAGTAGACATGAATTTATTTTTCTAAAGGACCATAACTATTTTTAGAGTGTTCAAATATATAAAAGTAGCAAAGAGCTTTGCTTAAGAGATTTTCTATCTTTTTTGGGACCTTTTGATTTCTATGTTGAAATTCTGATACTACTACAATTATTCTCCTCTATGGGTTTTGTTAATGTTGTTTTGTTTTGTTGTTTTGTTTTGTTCTCAATCTTAGATGTTCTATTCTGTGTTTAATAGAAATCAATGCAAAGCTCTGTGCTTACTATAAGCAAACACACCCCAATTCTATGAGAAAAAAAAAATCTTGGCTTTCATAGCTTTCAAGACAATATAAAGAAGTGTGTGTGTGTGTGTGTGTGTGTGTAAAGGTACTTTAAACACCATTTTATCAGTGCTCTGATGCCATTTTAAGTTCTCTATATTCTGCCTAGTCACAGAACAGCAACCAAGTGGAAATGACAGTGACTGACAATTACAGAAGAAATAAAATGGCTTCCAGAAGTGCACAGAGACCTGTGGACCTCAATCAACTGAACTACAAATCCATTAAATGACTTAATTTTGTGTATCCAACTGTGAGATATACTTACCACTACACTGACAAGAGCTATAGATAATAAATGCAGCCTGTAATACAACTCACCAAGTGAACAGTGTGTTCCTCATGCTGAATAATCTGTGCTTTCCAATACCTCTTGTAGACAAAAATGGAGAAATTTTCACACATCTTAAAAAATGAAAAATAGCTCAGTTTGATGGCCAGTACTATTACTTGCTTCCAAAGGGGGTCAAATTCGAATGATCTTAATCACAAAATTCAAATATTCTAAACATTAAAGCCTTTTATAAAATATATATGTTAGTTGTCAATGAACCTTTATTGTATTTATTTATATGCAGGGTGGAGAATTCAATCCAGTGCCTCACAAATGCTAGGCGTGTGCTCTACCACCAAGACACAACCCCAGCACCAACAGTATATTCTTGAAATAAAAAAGAGTTAGTCTTTTTAAATTAACATCTACTATAAAATTGGCAAATTACAAAAAAGTTAGTGATCACCTTTAATTTTGAAACAGTTACCCAAATTCCTTGTGTTTCAGAGATTTGAACATTTTAGAAATGGGTCACTTTTCAATGGATACATTCCTAAAGGAACCAGACATATACTTCAATTTACACTAAAAGATTCCAGTTGATCATTTTTGTTTTTCTTTTTAAAATTACATGCAAAAACCTCATTTTCTTATCATTCCAAAGACTATAACTAAAAGAATATAATTCATTCCCTCATCCATACATTCTGTGGCAGATATTCATAGACATATAGCTATATGCCTGGGATTTGTAGAAGAGTCAAGGTTGAAAGAATCCATGTGAACACCTAATGTGACTTTAAGAAAGTATTATTAAAAATGACAAACTTCATTATTTGATAGAATTTAACAGTAAGTTAAATTTAAACTTCAAGACTCTGTTCATTTATAAGAACATTCCAGTGGAAATAAATATAGACAGATGAAAAATTTTCAGTTTTCATCAGTGATATTTCATTAATAATTTTGCATAATGAATGTGTCTTAGTCTTACGTTAATTTATTTGTCTATTCTTCCAATAAGTCTGTTCTAGAATTTTAGCAATTATAATTAATTTTTACCTCAAAATCTGTAAAAAATACAATTTACTTTAATTTACTTTGACATTTTAATTGCTGACTGGGAAGCAAAATAAACAGACTGCAGCAAATTCATGCATCTCCTGTGCAGGGAAGAAGCATATGATGATTAATTATTATAAAATCCTTACTATAAAATAAAGTGTAACTAAGATGATGAGAGAAAATTTATAAGCATAAAGATTTAGAGACAATCTTAAATAAGCATTCATTATAGTCTATTTATTTTCTTAATTGGAAGACAAATGGGAAAATGTAAATGCTCTAAATATCTGATTAACTACACAAAATGATTAGTTTGGCATTCTCAGTAGAAAAAAATAATGACCACTATATAAACATGTGTTTGAAACATGCTTTCAAATAATCCACTTAAATAATAATGTTGGATGTGTAGATATTTATAAAAAGATTCATTATATATACATATGTACATACTATGTATGCATATGTTTGTAAACAATATGTTATGATCATTTTATTTTCTAACATGTTTAAAAATATTTTTTTCTTACCTTTCATTTTTTTTCTAGAAAGTGAGAATATGGTATAATAAATAAATGTATATATTCATCTTTATAAATATTGTTTAAGGACTGTGCTAATGAGATATCTGTCCATGAATTTATATTATTATACATGACATTAAGGATGTATTAAGATGTTTATAAAAAATTGTGTTTTGTCTGAAATCAAATTTCAATTCAAAATGGTATGTAAGTATTGGTTTAGAAAATTCATGAAGTAAATTTTAAGGAATAAGAATATAAGTTTATTTAATCTCTATTGTGACTTGAAGGTATTGCATAGATAATTTCAGAACATTTTTTGGAGGGGAGGAAAAGCTACTTTTTATTAGATAAAAAGAGAAAATTGAGTCTTAGATAGGTTAATAACTTTTGTATTTGATATAGTTAGTGATTAACACAACAAGCAAAAAAGACATAATGGAAATCCAGTACAACAAAATAAAATATCTTTGGTAGAACTATTGTCCTTACTTTGTTACCCATATCAAAGTTCGTTCTTTTTTTTTTTTTTTTTCATTTCTACTATTCACAGTAAAGGCATAGAAAACAGAACAATTGAGAAATAAAAATGTACACATTATTTAAGTCATGGTCCTTGTCAGTAACCATGTTCTGATACTCCTTGCAGGGAAAAGTTTATTGATAATAGCAATTCAGCTGTGAGCTCTTTATCTATGTCATGACAATGAGACTCAGAAAACACCAAATGAATAATTCTGTCTACAAAAAGCCTATTTGCTGTACAATTTATTTAAATTATATGTCACAATTATTTTTTGTTTTCATGTAAAGTATGTCCCTTATTCATTAAAACTAAATACAAAATGACCAAGCTAAGTCATACTACAAGGAAGCTACAGCTTTAAGCTGTATTTATCATTGGAAAATAGTTTCTTTTTTTTTTAACATTTGCTTTAATAGTTTATATTATCAGGGGCTGGGGTTGTGGCGCAGTGGTAGCGTGCTCACCTAGCATGCATGATGCACTGGGTTCGATCCTCAGCACCACATAAAAATAAAATAAAGATATTCTGTCCACCTACAACTAAAAAATAAATATTTAAAAAAAAATTAAAAAAAAATAGTTTATATTATCAGAAAATAGTAATCTTGGGAATTGAAAATTTTCATGTATTATGTTAGCTTGTATCATTGCTTATTATATACATCATTTAGGAATTTATGGAACTGACCCTAATTATATGATTAAGTGCATAATTTAGGCTATAATCTAGTCGACATGACTGATCATTAATCTAACCAATAATGTACATAGAAATTAATTTTATATTAAATATGTTTCATATATACTTATATGTAAATAATAGACAACAGAAAAACATATAACATTTTAAAATTAATATAAATAAAATTAGTTTTAAATAAAGTTGCACTGAAATCAGTCATCTTTTTCTTGTTCTGTGCTTCCCAAATCATTGGATATAATTAAGACACCATGATAGAAATGTTGACAATAAAATGGAACACCTTTTCAGGTGAGTTTAAGAACCTTGGATATAAGTTATTATTAAGCATTCCAATAAAACAAATGATTATTCAAATTGTACCATATGATCCAGCTGTTCAATTTCTGGGTATATATCAGAAGGAAAATAAGTTAGCATACAAAAGAAATACATTTATTAAAACAGTGTTCACATTAGCCAAGATATGATAGCTTAGATGCTCATCAATAGATGATTGGATTTAGAAAATAGAGTATATATCCACAACTATAAAGAAAAATTAAATCCTGTCATTTGCAGTTAAATGAATGGAATTATATTAAGCATCATATTAAACAAAATAAGTCAGACACAGAAAAATAAATGTTGCACTTTTTCTCATGTGGAATTCAACAATAAAATAGATCTGAAGGTAGAAGAGTAATTTATAGACCCAGGAATGGGTGACAGGGAGGGACCAAGGGTGGAAGAATGGTGATCTCATATGATATACATATGTACACCACATCAACTCTCTAATTATTTAATGCTGCATAAATATTAAGATATTAGCACTTTCAACCGATATTTTACACATTTACTAGACCACAAGGAACCTCTTTTATAGATATTATAGAATGAAATATTTTTCTTCAATTTATTAGGTTCTTATACTTAACTAAAGTTCTATATTGCTTTGCTGGGTTATAGTTTAGACTTTCTGCTTCTCCACAATCCATAACAATACAGATGAGTCTCATCCATTTTCAAAGCCACAGAGACAGCTTCTGACTGACTACTTATCTAGGTGAATTCTCTTCATCAGAGTGCTAGTGCTCAGTACTTCTACAGATTTTTAATGTTAGAGTTCATAAGTAGATAAGCCACCAAGATAGGTTTAATAAATGGAATATAGGATGATAAAAATATATAAACTGAAACAAGTAAAAACACAGATAATAAAAATGTATGAGAAGTGAAAAATACAAGCCATAGCAGAATGACTCACTACATGCAATTTAAGTTCAACATGGAGAAGAGAAAGAAAATAGGGAATCTGAAATATTTTAATAGACAATAACTGGTGAAAAGATGTCAACTGAGCCAAGAAATTCTGAAAGGTTATGTAAGACAAATAAATGACAAATTTTGCCTGGGTACATCATCATGAAACAAATGAAAATCAAAATCAGAAAAATTTTAAAACATTGTCAGAGGAGAATAAAACATGTTATTTTATTATCCTCAAAGGAACAATATTAAGCCTGAAAGCTGGTTTCTCGACATGAGATGAAGAAAGCAGAAGACAAAGGAAGGACATTTTCTCAAGACTGAAAATAATATCAACAATGAATTCTATTCATAATCCCATTTGCAAACAAACCATTTAATAGTAAAAGTCAAAAATGTATTTTTACATAAATAGAAAACTGAGGAGTGTTAATCACTACATTCAAAGAATGTTAGGCATCTTTCTAGTAGGAAAAAAATATGTAGTATAATACAAATATATACATAAATAAAAAATAAATATTTATTCTTTAGAAATAAATATGACACAGAATTGAACTACATGAGAACAATAATACTAAAGGCAATATTGAGATCAATAAATTCAAGTGACTTTAAACTCTAGTGTATAAATACTATTCTTTAACCTACACCAAAACTCAGCAGCTTAAAGCAATGAGCGTTTATTACTATTTACGAGAAAAAAAATGACCTACTTTACATTTCTTCTAGTTTCATGTGATTTCTCTTGATTAGCTAAAAGCCATATGTCCTCTTAATGGCTCTGATCATCTTGGATGCACTCTTGTCTTGTGTCTAGGTGGCTTTAATCTCATCTTTCTCCAGAAGCCTAGGCTAGATTTCTTCATAGTTTGGTCCAGATATACCTTAAAGCAAGAAAGAGCTACAGGGACAGTGTCAGTGTTCCAAAACTTTAAAGCTTTCAAAACTACTGGTGAATTGTCATTTCCATAAGATTCTATTGGCCACACCAAGTCACAGTCCAGTTCAACTTGAAGGTTCTAGAACATTAATCCATCTCAATAAGAGCTGCAATTTCACGCAATGTCATAGACATAATATTGGGCCCATCTTTATACAGATAGGTTCATTTTGTTATTCCATAATATTGTTAGGAAGTTGTTTACTTTGTGAAAGGAGAGAATGGAAAGCAGTATAATAAATGGAATATAGGATGGAAAAAGGGGATTTTTGTTTCTGTTAAATGTATAGTTTCTTGTTATACGCAATGCTTCTGTGAGTGTTTTCAGTTAATGAAAACTAATTGAGCTATATATTCTTGATCACTCAATTTTCTATGTGTATTACACCACATCCATGATCTTTAAAAAGAAATAAAAGTGCATAATTGAATAATGATAATTTCTCATGGTTTGAGATGAATAAAGTCACTTAGTTGTCATGAAATACACATGCAGAAATAACATAACCTTTGCAAAAAAAAATAAAACATATGGTCTCAGGTTGGTCTAGTTTGTTTCAAAGTCAAAATGCCATCCATCACTTTTATGATAATCTCATATAGGATAAATTTAACAGAAGTCATATCAGTATCGGTATATTTCAATTATAGGTATAGGAACTAAAAAGCTATTTTTCATTTATCAGTTTTCTTCTAATTAAAATAAAGGCATTCAGAGACAATACATTTATGTCTATCACATTTATGTTACAGAATATAAATGTTATAGAATATCTATATAATATAATATAAATATAGATGCACTTATATTCTATAACAATTTAGAATATAAGTGCATCCATATTTCAATCTTTCTAATTATCTTTCATTTAAATGCAATATAAATTTAAGAAGGTCCAAGGATAGATAGATTGTATATATGCATGTGTATATATATATGTACATGTATGTGTGTGTATATATTTGAACACATAAATACACATGTATATACATATACATACACACACATATATATACACATATATACCCACATATGTACACTCGAAGTGTGGATATGTATATGTCTTTGCATGTATGTGAATGAGATAAAGTCACATATATTGTGCTTTTGTTCAGTATTGCTCTGGCCGAATTTCTTTACCTGTTTCTAAAAGGGATACTATATAAGACTGATTATGACTAAGCATACAACAAATTATGCAACTCCTAGAGTCGAGTAGTTCTTTTTACTCAGTAAGTGTCTGAGTTAGAAAGTACAACTATTCCTCTTTTGTCTGAAAATTCTAAATGTTACTAAGCTAAATGAGATATTATGTGAGCCTGAACAATTTTTATCATTTATGATTTTTCCTTTTATTATTCTTTTAAATTTTTATTTTGTGAAATGGGTATAAAAATAGACTTAAGTATATATATTTGAAATGGGGGAATGGGGAAATTTGACAGCCTGCAAAAATGACAAACTGCTTTTAAATAGCTACTAAGTCCTATGTCTTTAATAGGTGGTTAGTCCTTCCTGCAATAAGACTTCTCATTTTGATTCAGTACAGCAGTCTTTTCTACAAAAGCCTATATTTCAAAACTTCTGATGGATTTGGAAGATCATAGAGAATTTTAGGATATGAACAGAGCAATAAGGAAAATATGTACTATATTTTACTCATGATTATGTGTAATTAATTTAAATATATGCACATATATTTTATAGAACATAATTACCTTATAATATTTTTACTTAAAATCATGTTTCCCTATGAATGATTCAGAAATAAAAGAAAATTATCTGTATATTATTTTTGAACAGCCAAGAATTTCCCTGCAGTTACTTAAATCAAAACCTATGAAATACATTCCTTCAAGCTTTCTGAATTATTTCATTCTAGGTTAAGAACCATAATGATGAAGTTTAGCCCCAAAGGTATTCAGTGGAAAAGCTATAAGCCATGGAAAATGGAGCTTAAATTCAAAGTGCCATCTCAGAAAGTATAATAAAAATAGATTTTCAGTCTGCCCCAAACACAAATAGTAGTGCCATAAAATATGAAATATTAGAAGTATGGTATTGCCATCTTTAATTTTTACAGTGGACTTTTTCTCAGAAGTTCCTCTATGCTAGAAAATAACCTTATATACCATGAAAGTCATGTACTTCTTTTAAAGACCCAGAAACTT
Organism: Xerus rutilus; assembly: GCA_028644305.1. Taxonomy (NCBI): domain Eukaryota; kingdom Metazoa; phylum Chordata; class Mammalia; order Rodentia; family Sciuridae; genus Xerus; species Xerus rutilus. The sequence continues at coordinate 20,242,025 of CM053405.1, read as the reverse complement.
AGACGAAGTCTCAAAATATAAGAATAAAAAAGGTTTAGTGAATTTTAGGATTAGAATACTGTGTTGTAAATTATACTTATATTCAAAAGAATTTATGATGGCTTACATATTTGGAAATCAGCTTTTGAAATGACACTTTAATGGAATATCTCAATCAAAATATGATCAGTAAGAATGGAATTGAAAATATTCAGATTAATTGACTTTTATTTGGTTTAAGATTTTATTTTATCACATTAAATTATACCCAATTAGGGAGTACTCTCACATGTGGGGTTCAGTGACTCAGTCTTACATCATATTGCTTCATCTGTTGCTTGCAGTTGCTCATATGAATGAATATTCAGAAGTGAGTTAAGAGAGCAGGTCTGGGTTTACATATAAGGTATATATATGAAACTGTAGCACCCACTAGGAAGAGTTTACTGGCATACATTATTATTAGCAAAAATTTGAATTTCTACATTTGAATTTCTATACTCGTGGCCTGTGTGATGGGGTATGCGTGCCTACTCTCTCTGTGTGTGTGTATGTGAGTGTGTGTATGTGTTGTGTGTTAGCTTGTGTGCATGCTTACACTGTTATTTTTGGACAGAATGCCATTATTTCCTTTTTACTACCATAAACTTTGCTCATGTTGTATCTTCAGGTAGAGTGTCCCATAAGAAAGCAAATCAAATTGGTTCTTAATCAATTTTTTATACAAGACATAAACTTGGTTCATTATTTTCCTAATACCTATTTCCATAACAACTCACAGTATTGTGCTATGTTTACATTAATTGTTATCAATAAAAATCTCTATTATAAGGACCAAACACTGGAGAATTTCCAAGGTTTCAGTGTGTCATAACTACAAATGTCAAAAAGGATAATAATTCAGACACTCGGTTCATTATGAAACTTACATATTATTGTATAAAATGGGAAAAATTAAAGGGTAGAAATATTTCTATCACTAAAACAAGCATTTTTATTATGTATAAATGAAGAATAGTTACTACATTCCAAATATGGCCCTATATTAAATGTATAATCCTGAAGACTTCAACAAAGATGATTATAGTCAATTTGAATACAAACGACTCTTATTCTATGTGTCTGACTATGGAGTTTATGACATCGCTTATTAATCAAGACATGATATTTATTAATTACATATACTCTTTAATTTGAAATCCGAACAATTTTCAGATGAAATGGAAATGAATCTCTGAAGTGTTTTGTGCACATATTCAACATCTAATCTTCACAAAGATGTTTTATCAGGTCAGAGTTTTCTTCTAGCTATCCAGAATATTAAAGGTCAAGTGGTGAGCATTATACCACCCAGAACAAAGGCTCTGATAACATTAGCCAAGCAATGTGCTGTTTTTTTAATGCTTGGGTCCAACATTCCTGGAATCTTGTTTATATGGCTTTTATGTAGTAGCGGTTTCCAGTACTAATTTGGCATTCACAGAGGGTCAACGCTGACTTTCTGCTCAATGTGAGGTTTTACATAGCCATATTTTGCCCCATATTTTGAACATAGTATCTAGCCTTGGATATATTGAAAATGATTACCACTAAATTAACATTTCTTGCCTTTTAAGATGGTAGGGGTAGGTGGAAGATGGAAGGAAAAGATGGAATGGCAGCTGTAACCTAATGCAATCAGTACCAATGGACATTTATATTTTAAGGTTTTTTTTTTTTTTTTTTTTGTCTCTGTCTTGACCTAAGGATGTTTCCTATGGGGGGGGCTGCTACTGGAAACTTTCAGCATTTCCAAAGTCCCATGAAGTTTATAAATTGAAATGAAATATGTAATCAGAATCAATCATGTGTTGGGCGCCAGTGATCAAATGTTTTAAGTGATAGTTTAGATGTACAGAGAATTCTTTTGTTAAAATTATTTCATTTAGTTAGTAGTTCATTTAAAAATATTCTACCATATGACTAGAAATCTGATAATGCTGAGGCTTTAACTCTGGGTAAAACCACGGATTCTTCATTTTCAAAGCTTATGTTTTAAGGAGAAAGATAAATGTAAAATTAGGTAAATAAGTAAAATTATATGAGCATTTTAACATTGCCGAGTTTAAAGAAAATAAAACTAAAATTGATAAGGGAAAATAATTTTGTTTAGAATAAACAGAGCATATTTTATATTTAAATAAAGATAAAAAGGAAATGATAAACCAAACTATAGTAGTCAAAGAAATGCAAATATCAGTAGATATAATATGTCATTATACACCCATCAGTTTGGTACAGTTTCACAAAACTGGTAGCAATTTTACATAAGCTTGTTAGGGATTTAGGCAAAAGCATACACTTAAGCTTTGAATAAATGTAATTTATCACAGCTTTCCAGAAGTAATCCTGCCATGTAAATCATAGTTAAAATACATGTGTTTTTCAAATTGGCAATTTCATTTTTCATTTCCTTCCATGGAATCAGATAGATAGATGGATGGGTAGATAAATAGACAAATAGATATTTTGAGACTTATGTGCGTAAGAGACAATGTATTCAAGTATAATTATTATAGTTCACAAAAAGTAAAACAGAATCTTTTTTTTTTTTTTTGGTATCAGGGGTTGAACTCAGGGGTCCTTAACCACTGAGTTACAGCCTTAGCCCCGTTTTTTTGTGTTTTATTTAGAGACAGGGTCTCACTGAGTTGCTTAGCACCTCGCCATTGCTGAGAAGTATCTTAATGAATGACTATTAATGGAAAGATTGAGTAAATATTTTATACACCATACATGAAATATAATTTAATCAATTATAAGAGTTAGAACTATCATATTTGGCTTTGGGACATCTCCATGGTGTGTTTAGAATTACTCATATTGGACCAAGATTATTTCTTCTATTATGTATGATTTTGCAGCATTGATTCTTAAACAATATTTTTTGGCTATACCTTATGAAATTTGTAAGTCTTCATGTCCATAATCCAGATGTTAGGTACTCAAATAAAAGTATGGCCAGAATAAAAATGTTAATGCAATATGTCAAGCCAATATGTTATTACATTGTGTGACTTCAAACAAGAGAAAGAAAATTGAGCCTTAAAATATGTGAGGGTCAGGAATATGCATATGACTGAATTATTCAATGTGCTCATGTGAAATGTGTGAAATATTTATGTATAAATTATGCTTCAAAAGAGGTAAAAACAAATTGAGCATTTTCAAAAATTAAATATCAACAGCTTTTCAAAATAACATTTACATTTATTAATGATTAATGAAATGTCATTGTAGATGATTAAGGTTATTTATTGAAATGAAATTCTCATATCACTTTTAATACCCTATATAAAGTAATGACATATACCCTTCACATACTTTAGCAAGCATACCAGAAATATTTTTAATAACAACTTAACCGATCTTTGGTCACCCAAGAGGAAAAGTAATTTAGGTTTATATTTAATTAATTCTTGTAGTATAACCTGTAGTTTAGCAAGACTGCTCTTTATACCTTGCTTTAGCAAATTTATTTTTACTTCTCTATGATTATTTATTATATGTTCAAGTAATTTATTCTCCAACTCTATTCAGATATAGGAAAAGAAAATAGAAATAGTTTCAGAGTCAATTTGGTATACCAATATTTCATCAATGGATAATAAGGTTTTTTTAATATAACTGAAGAACTTGAATACAGCATATTATCAAAATAAAATGTGTACCTTTATAAAAAATAAAAAAATATACAAAATTGATGACCTGACTACTAGCATTTACTGTATCAACTCAATGTAGCAAATATCATGTGAAATCTCAGAGCTATGGTAGTGAACTGAGGTGTTTTTCCTTAGGGAATTTGAATCTAGCAGGAATTTCATATGTTATAAGTAGGGAATATATTTTGCTAAAGGAAACTTTTAGCCAGAAAACTTACTCTAGTGATGGATGCCAGGAAATGAACAAGTAGAAATTTAGGGATTTTTCTAGAGAATGAGTAAGAATGAGTCTTTAAAAAGTTGGAAAAAAAGTGGAAAGTTGATATAGATTGTGAGCAAGCTGTGAGAAAAATCTCAAGAGAAGTAGGGAGTTGAAGAAATGGGAAAAGGTCTATATTAACAGGCCTGAGAGAGAGGTGGAGAGTGTAGTGTGAAAGAACTCACAGAGGTGGCCAAGGCCTGGTCAGCAAATATAAGAATTTACATCTTAATACTGGTAATTATGCAGTCATGTATAAAAGTTTATAGCAAAGGAGGGACTAGATCCTATAAGCATTTTAGAAAAGTGAGTTTGATCTAAAAATGTAGCAAATAGGTTTGAAAACAGGCAGTTAATGTAGAGAAAACAAATAGTGCAATGCAGGTGGGAAGTGATTATACACTCCCAAACCAAAATGACAGATATTAAGATGTGAATTACATTTATGTATTAAACTATTTAAGAGTAATTCATGATGTAGATATTAATATGAAGATATTAAGCTTTTTAGAGAGACAGATTTCTGGGAATAGGCCAGACAGAGATAATAATGGGGAGTGATTTTTGTTTAATTTAAAGTATGATAATGTGATAGTTAATCTTGATTGTTAATTTGACTGGATGGAGAGAAGTCTTGGAAATTAGTAAAGCACATTTCTAGTGTACCTATGAGGTAATAGGTACACTAGAAATAACTGGCTTAGTGAATTAAGGGAGACCTGTTGTGAAAGTGTGTGGTGTTGCCTGGTAGGCTGGGTGCCCAAGATAGAACAAAAAATTGAAGAAGGAGGAAGAAGAGTGTGTGTCAGCTTAATCAACTTGATTCTTCTTGAGCAGGAGAATTATTTTCTTTCATTTATCTATTTATTTATTTATCTTTCTTTCTTTCTTTCTTTCTTTCTTTCTTTCTCTTTCTTTCTTTTTTGTTGTGTCATTACCATGGCCATCACATTCTAGCTTCTCCATCTTCAAATGTGTACTCACAACTGTGAATCTCCAGGGAGCTTCTAGGTCTTCAGCCTCAGACTGGGGCTGCTTGAATGGTCCCTCTCATTCTGAGGCTTACTGGGTTTTGGGCTGTGCAGCTACTTGTTTCTCAGTTTCTCCAGCTGGAAGATGACCATTTCAGGCCTATTCTGCCCCTGGGTGCATAAGACAGTCTAATAAATCCCCTTTTAAAATTACACACACACATTCACACACTCACTCACTTTTAGTTCTGTTCCTTTAGAGAACCCTAATACAGATTAGTATAAATGGTAGCTCTAGAGAAATAGAATTCTTAGGATGAATTTTTACCAATTGGTTTGTGGTTCCTGGAATTGGCCCTCAACGTGATTTAATTTAAAGTTGCTAGACTCTCTTGATAATATAGAGAGCATCAATAGTCCATAGAAGGAACTGTTTAAACAGATATTCAAAGTGAGTGCATTTGGTACTCCTAACTCACCACTTGGGTGAGACAAGGAATTTAGTGACGCTATACACTATGCATTTGAAAATTTTTGAAGACAAATATAACAATGACTGGTTTTTCTTATCATCACTGGACTAAATGTAGCTTTCCAGCTTGACGAAAACCATTGTGGGACTATTTGACTATTTGGACTCTAATTGTGTTACCAAATCTAATGAATCCCATTTGTGTGTGTGTGTGTGTGTGTGTGTGTATACATATATATACACATATATACATACATATATATATATACATATATATATGTATATATATATATATATATATGTCTCAGATGTCTCAGAACACTAGAGAACCCTGACTAGTACAGATCCTAAGTGTAATTGGGTAGTAATAGTGTAGGAAGAAAGTAAAGTGTAAAGAGAGAAAGAACAAGAGCAGCATTTTAATTAACTTGAACAGCAAGTGGAATAGAAAGAACCTACAAGAGGGAACGATGGCAGAGCAGAATGGAGATAAAGATGAATTAGACCAAATTTTCAGCAGCACTGTATGTACTGATTGAAGAGAATGAAATTCTCTCAGGTAGTTAACATTTTCATCTCCTTATCATTAGTTTATATTTTAAGACTCTAAGCTTCTCTCTTCTAATTATTCATAAAATACTTAATAGTTTAGTATGAATTATAGTTGCCCCACTATAACATAGAGCACTAACATTTATTACTTCTACTAATTGTGTGTAGTACCCATTAAGAAGATGGAAATGCTGGAAATGCTAACTAACCTGACTTGATCATTATACCTCATAAACACATAATGCATGTTCACACTAAACACCATTTATGTCTGCAGTAATAATTAATAAAAATAAACAAGAAAATAAGAGCCTACTAAAAACAAGTATTTTCTGATCTAATGTTTTCAGGTAACATAAGAAAAGAAAGAACATAAATAATCAGAAAAGCAAAGACATATTGAACATGAGAAAGAGTGGGGAAATAACAATATAAATATAAAGTCAATACTGTAAAAAATGATAGGCAGTTGTGTTAAAACTGAACAAATATATGATTAGAAACATAAAAATCATAACTATTTACAGGGAATTTAACACCATCACATATGTAAAATAAAACAAAAATATAAAATATAAAGAACAAAAGCATAGTATAATAATAAAACCATATATAAAACTAATTTGCAGAGTAAATAAAGATGGAATATTAAAAACTAATTACTAGAGTTAAATCCAATGCTTATTTTAAAACGTTTGATCTACTGAGAAGGACTATGCATTAATGAAATAGTAGAATTAATGAAAAATGAGATTTATATATTGTGCATTCTATGCTATTAAAATTTTAGTGATTCTGCATGAGTGTTCATTGCTCTTTTTCGTCTTTGTCCACATGATGGACATAGATATCCATTGTTTCATTTTTTATTTCTTTACTTATGAAACATAGTATTTCATGTGTTATTTGGTTTTATTTAATTAATTATTTAATATATTTTATATTTAGCTCATAATTATTATGAAACAACTTTAGTAATGACATAATGCTCCTCTTTATACTTGCTTCAGAACTACTTTACCTGTTTTGATATTTGATGATGTTTCCAAAAAAGAAACTGCAAAATGTATTCCCTTATAAAATCTTGAATCAAATATTTATATAGTTAAATAGCTTATAATATTTCATCTATGCTTACTCACTTCCTTCTTTCCACCTGAACTAAATATTTCAAGTATGTGGAGGTGGCATGAAGCTTACAAAGGATCTATGCTTTACTGAAATTCCTTACTACACCTTAATCCCACCTGAGTGTTAAGCACCCCTGACTTTATAGTGAGAAGTGGCTCAATACCCCTTCACCTGGTTTTAAGGAAAAATGGTCTTGCTGTCGGAGCAAACACATCAGTCATTTACAAAGCAGCAAGACCACACCCAAAATGTTTAGAACATTAACATTTAGGTTTATATTTCATTCTAGATGTTTCTCCTAGAAATGTCTTTTAGACATATTATTATGCATTTAGCTCATACCATTAAGGGTGTGTTTCAGTTTCAAGTAATATTCATGTGTTTTGTGAAATAGCAATTTTTTCTTCAATTAGGCCATAAGAAATCTCAACTGTTTTGTGATGTAAAACTCTATCCTCCCCCTATTGCCAGGGAAATGTGGGTATATTTCTGGGCACTCAACCTTGTTCCATTAATTTATGTGTTTATATTTTCACCAGAATCAACCAATACTGTTATAGATTTATAGTAACTCTTGAAACCATGTTGTATAAGTATTTGTATTTTGGTCTCATTTTAAAAAATCATTTGACCTCTAAGTAAATTTTCAAAGAATTATAATTTGTATCAGCAGTCATTACGTGTGTATACATATATATGTATATATATACATATACATATACATACATATATATATGAATGAATAATTTATTGATGGATTCAAAAATAAACCATAAACAAAATCTGATAAAAACCTACAAACTGAAATGTTGTGATCTTATTGAAAGAAATACTCAGAAAAAAGAGTAACTGAAAACTCGTGGACCAAGGACTCATGAATCTTTTTTTTTTTTTTAAATATTTTTTAGTTGTAGGTAGACGCAATATCTTTATTGATTTATTTTTATGTGGTGCTGAGGATTGAACCCAGTGCGAGGCAAGCGCTCTACCACTGAGCCACAATTTCAGCCCCAGGACTCATGAATCTTTTATCATGAATCTCAATGTACGAAGTGGTACTTTGGGGAGGCAGAGTTGACTTTTCAGAAAGTCTTTAGAACTGATGTTGACTAATTCTCATTTTTTAAATTGTTTTTCCCAATTTCTGCATATCAACAGTTATTCAAATCTTATAAAATTATTTAATTTTTGTTTAACTTTATTCATTATATCTATTCACATATATTAATTGTGGATATTAAGCATTTTTCATATCTCTATTGGTCATTTTTATTTTTTTCCGGGAGAAATGTCTGTTCAAATTATTTGGCTATTTTTTGTTGAATAACTTGTAGGCTTTTTGCTTATTTGATTGTTTTGTTTTGTTTTACTTTTTTTACAGATTGTTTTTTCTTTCTTGCAATAGTAGGGATTTAACCCAAGGCCTTATGCATAACAGTTGAGAACTCTGCTTTAGAGCTATGTCTCCAGGCCATACTACTTTTATTATTATTATTGTTAATTTTATTAGTTCTATATAACATTAATATACATTTTGACATAACTACTTGTTTTCTATTTAAACTTTTTTTAGTTCTTTATGTATTGTGGATATTAATCTTCTGTCAGAAGAATATCTGATAAAGATATTTTCCCATTGAGCAGATTCTCCCTTCACTCTGCTTATTACTTCCTTTTCTGTCATTTTGTCAATTTTTATCTCTTTTTTTTTAAATTTTTTTCAGTTGTTGATGGATCTTCATTTTATTCAGTTATTATTTATACATGGTGCTGAGGATTGAACACAGTGCCTCACGCATGCTAGGCAAGTGCTCTACCACTGAGCCAGAGCCCCAGCCCCTTTATCTCTTTTTTTGTTTGTTTTGTTTTTTACATTTTCTTTGCTTCTTACTCATGTTAATTTTTGAAGATTGGTGATATACTATATTGATGATATTTAATTATTTTTTTATTTCTCACTTGTGCATCCACTTTTTTACAGAAATTTATCCTTTCATTTGTTTTTATGATAGCACTTATCCTTATCTCTCTTTTGTGTGTAAAATTTCCAGTCTAGAGATCATGAAACCACTTAATCTGTTCTTATCTTGGAAGGTTTTTATTCCTACTTTTATTCTGAAGGGAAGGAAAGGCTTACTGAGTATCATAATCTTGATTGACAGTGGTTTTCTTTCTGGAATTAAAATGTATCATTTTATGTTGTCCAACAGGTTAAGGTTTCTGTTAACAATACTACTGTGATCCATTTTGATTTATTTTTTTGAAACATATAAATCTGAATCTTAATTTATTTTAAGCATATAGATGTTTGTTGTCCTAGCACAATTTGTTAAAAAGACAATCTTTTCTCCCCTCTATTATCTTTGCTATTTTTTCAAAATCAGCTGACTGTTTATGTGAGGTTATTTCTAGATTCTCTGCTGTGTTCTATTGGTTGATTCATTTATTTTTTTTTCCATTAACCCTCTAACATAATTACTGTAGACTTATATTGAATTGAGTAGTCAGTTTTCCAACTTTGTACTCCTTTAATATTATATTTTATTGGCTCTTCTTGATCTTTCATCTGTCTAAATAACCTTTAGAATAGTTGCTCTCGACTTTTTAAAAAAAGTGTTGCTATTGTGTACTACTTGCCATAAATAGAATTATGGCCACTTAAAAATAAACCATATACTAATCTACAAAGTCAATCTAAGTATTGTCATAGATGGCTAATATAACTTTGTGAGTATGCTTAATTTAAGTATTGTGAGAAGGACAGATTATTTAGGAATGTCCAGATGAACTTAATGTAATCACAAAGGACTTCATAAGAGCAAGGCAAAAGTATCAGAATTAGAGAAAGATATATCATGATGGATAAAGAGGTCAGAATGATGCAGCATCAGGCTCAGGAACATACATAGGTACTTGTGAGAAGATGAGACAGGCAAAAAGAGAAAAATTATCCCCTAGAAGCTCCAGAAGGGATACAGCTCTGCTGACATCTTTATTTTTTCATTCTAAGCTCAATTTTAACTTCCAACAACTGGAACATAATACAACACATTTGTCTTGTTTTAAGCCCCTAAGTGTGGTAATTTGTTATAGCAATAGTAAGAGATTAATGATTGGTGTAACCTACCATTAGTATATTTCAGAATTAGAAAGTATCTGCAGTTGTGTAAGACCACTTATCAGTCACTGAATTTCAACAAAATGAAATAGAAATTACTTAGAAAAAGTTATTTGATATCTCAAGAATTTTTGAAATAATATCAATTTTAATAGGTGTCTTAATTTATAAAATCAGTTTGTATGCATGTGTTCATGATCTCTTTGTGTTTACCTTCATATAAAAAGATAAACAGTGCCTCTTTTTGCAGATGACATGACTCAATTAATTTTATTATATTTTTTCTATGTGATCTATTATGTTTTCATACATATTTTTCTCTATATTATTAACTTGAAATTTCCTGTTTACTATTTTTAAAAAACATGTTTTCAGTATTCTGAAACTAATATGTGCTGATCAAAATGTTCAAATACGAAGACATCAGAAATCCATGGTATTTAAATCAAACTGTACAGAGCTGAATATAAAACATAAATTTTATTTTCTCTATTACATTTTGAAATGAAAATAGGTATAAAGTTATCTCTTGAGGACAAAATTTCTGTGCGACTTATTTTGATAGATGAATTCCCAAATCAATTTTGGTGCCTAAAATATTTCATACTATATGAAGTAGTGTTTATAAAACTATTTATTTCAATGAAAACCTTTTCTGGACAATTATGTTCTCAAAATTTTTAAATGTCATTATATTATATCTTCAAAAAAAATGAGAAAATTTATAGTTTATGTAACTTAGAAATTATCCTGCAGTTAACGTTGATAGACAACATAGCAGCCTCACATTTAGATACAAATTGTAGCTAATTTTAATTGTTCACAGTTACAGGCTTCATGCTTTGACACAAGTAACATTATTTCAAAATTTTTAAAGTGCTGAAATATTTTCATGTTAAAAAGATGTGAATCCTGCTTGTCCTTGAGAGAATAGTAATTTTTTTTAACTTTACTCCTTATCACAATGTCTAGTTGAAGTAATTTTGATCCAATGCCACTTTGAAAGTAAGAGGTCCTTGTATTCCTCTCCATCAGCTGAAAGCAATGAAGCATTACAGTTCTTTGCCCATCCTATTAATAGACTTGCTACTGAACAGGGGAAATTCAAGGCCTTTTTTAGGTCTTGGAGAATTTTACAACAGTGTCACCAGTAAGAGACCATAGAAAAAGCAAACAAAGCAAAAATTGCTTTGTGATGTGATAGCAAATTTAGTTTCCTTATCAAACTCTTTATACTGACCTAGCATTTTCCTTTTCTCCAGCTAATAATACACTGCATAAATTCTTTTACCCTATATTTTTAAACTGAGAGAAAGTAATTAATATCATATTCTAAAGAAACTGTGTAAACATTTCAATAATTCAAAAATATATAATTTTAAATAAATACAAATTTTTCTGGATTCCTTTTTCTCAAAAAAAAATGATTTGGAAGGAAATGATTACTATAAGTTACATCAGTTAGTTGTATTTTACTGTAAGTTCTCAAATTTGCATCCAAACAAACTTACTGCAATTTGTAAAGTTTTAAATTAACATGATTATAGAATATATCTAAATATGACATCTTGAATTGCATCTACAGAGATTCTAAAACTAAGCACAACGACCCACTGTGTAGTACTTGTTAAAGAGGGTGAAAAATTAAGGAATTAAATTAGGTTGTCCCACTTGGAAATAAATTACATATAAAGTACTAATGCCAGTGGAGTTTGTAGAATTTTCTTTCCCATGTTAACTTTACTTTCTCACAAACAAAAGTTGAAAGGATATATATCTGACATACCTGCCTAATTAGAAATATGAAAGGGAATAATTTAAAATGAAAGAGATATCAATGATTAAGAAGTAAATTCAGAACATACATAATTATCTTGTTAGAATAACTTTACAGATAAATTCAGATGCTTTAACATTGTGAATAGTGTGCACAAATCATCTATATCTTTGGTATGTGGACAAAACAATAATTATGGTTATATTAATAAAAATAGAACTATCTTATGATCTAGCAATCCCACTTTGGTATATCTAAATAAAGTGAGAATATTGAAGAGACATTTGCACTCCTGTGTTCACAATAGCTGATAAATGAAAACAACCTAAGTGCCTATAAATTGATTAAGGGCTAAATAAAATTGTATAGAATACAAAGGTGTTAGCTTTGGTGTGGAAAAATGCTGACATTTATCTTTCAAGAAAAATAAAAAATAAAATAAATCAGGCTTAAAATAGTGTACCATATAGTAAGCACCATTTCATCCCTGCAAACATGAAGAAACATAGTGTTTTACACAGATGTTGAGAAAGAATGATCATCTTGGACCACTTTAGCAACAGACCATCTAGATGATTATGAATCAATGGTGGAAGAGATACTAAAAAATGACAATAATATTAAAAAATATTACACACTATTAAAATTGATAAGATTAGCCTTTAGATTTATACTTGCTTATTAATGCTGCCACAACAAAGTAACATAGTCCTGATATCACAAATAACATGAATTAATTTTCTCAAAATTCTGAGGGCTAGAAGTCCAAGATCAAGATGTCAGCAAAGTAGTTTCTTTTCTTTTCTTTTTTATTGTTTTGGTACTGGGGATTGAACTCAGGGGCACTTGACCACTGAGCCACATCCCCAGCCCTATTTTGTGTTTTACTTTTTATGTAGAGACAGGGTCTCACTGAGTTGCTTAGTGCCTCACCATTGCTGAGGCTGACTTTGAACTTGTGATTCTCCTGTCTCAGCCTCCCAAAGTGCAGGGATTACAGGCATGCGCCACCGCACCCGGCTCAAAGCAGTTTCTTTGCTGTTTGGCTTGTAGACGGCCGTCCTTTTCCTGTGTCTTCACGTGGTGTTCCCTGTCTTCGTGTCTGTGACCTAATCTCATTTAACAAAGACAACCATCAGATTGGAATGGGACTGACATATATAACTTCATTTTAACTTAATTATCTCTTTAAAAACATTCTCTTCTAGGATGATTACATTCTAAGTTATAGTTGGTTAAATTTTTAATAAACACATATTCTAACATAACACAATAACATTGCATAATAAATATTCTAACATGAATAATCTCTATAAAATATGGTATTGAGAAACAAATTAGAAAATTATATTCTACACACAGTGTTATACTAAGTATAAAAAATACTCATTTTGAGTGCAAAAATATTAGTAATTAATATGACTAATATTTTATGACTATTTCATTGATAATTAAATTTAATAATACAGTAAATTGTAATTCTGAAATTATGAGAAATAAAAAATATCAAAATAAAGAAATAAATATGGGTAATTGATATCAAAAACAGAAATAAGCTCCAGTGTAAATACTACTAACATGAAGCATAGACTTTTTTGAAGCACATATTTTTTGAAGATTAAATTACTAATAACTAAGTCTGAGAATTATTTTAAATATAAATATATAATGACTATACATTCTATGCCATAACTATAAATGATCATGATGAATTTAGTTAAAAAACAATCCCAGAAAAATCTATGTTTAAATAATATTTCAATAGTATAAAATTATATTCTTGGTTCTTGTGCAGATATGAAGATGGTAAAAATTTCAAAATACTCTGAACGAGGGCCTCAGAGATGTTTATGTCTTAATCCCCTAAGTGTATGAATATATAAAATTATACAACAAATGGTACTTTGTGGTTGTAAATAAATTAATTTTCAGAAGGGAAGATTATCTTCGATTATCTGGTAGACTCAATATATTTATAAAGGTTGTTTTAGGAGGGAGACTCAGGCAATGTGGTCAAGAAGTAAAGGATAATGTGATATATTTATGAAAGCTGAGTAGAAGATGCTACTTTGCTGCAATCTTTGAAGATGTAGGAGGGGCCACAAACCAAGAAACAAGCAAAGCCTCTAGATATTGGAAATTGTGAAACAGAAAATCTCATCAAGAGCTTCCAGAAGGATTTAGCTGTTTTGACTCCTTGACTTTGAACCAGTGCAATGGATTCTGTACTTCTGACTTCCAGAACTGTATTACAAATATGTTGTTCTGAGACAATTTTTGGTAATGTGTTACAGCTACAAAATCAAATTGATATGCCTGGGTTTTGGACCTTTTCTGGAGGCCAGAGGGAAATGTGGAAAACCACTCCATGCTGAGTAACAGCAAGGAGAATCTCTTATTTCCTTTCCCAAATCTGAATTGTAATGTCTTGTTTCTGTTGTTCCTCATGTTGAACAAAGAAATCTTTGATAGTTTGTGCTGATGATCCATTCGTCATTGAAAAACTATAAGCCATTTCCTCAGATTTATACTACTGATTCTGGATAAAGATACAAAACCAGACCTGTACTCAAATTGGATCTTGTCAAATAGTCTCTATGTATTTCTTTGTTTAGTTTGTATCAGAAAGTTACCCCAGAGTTACATGTGTTGAAAGACTGGACCTCAGAGCATCAATGTTTATAGGTTGGACTTTAGGAAGTGGTGGGATCATAAGGGCTCTAATCAAATGGACTACTCCATTTGATGGATTAATAATTTTAATGGACTGTTGGGAGGTGAAAACTGCAGGCAAGTGGGACATGGTTGGAGAAAGTAGATCAGTAGGTAATTGCCCCTGGGAACTATATCTTGTCTAGGTCCTCCTGTGCTCTTTTTCTCCCTATTTTCCCCAAGAAAAACAGGTTTTCTCTGCCACTCCCTTTTGCCTGAGATGTTTCAGCCTTGGAGCCGACCTACCACAGACTGAAATCTCTGAAACTGAGAATTAAAATAAAGCCTCCCTCTTTTAATTTGTTTATGTCAGATATTTTGGTCATAGCAAAGGAAATTTGACTAGTCCATATCTATCTACCTATCTATCTATCTATCTATCTATCTATCTATCTATCTATCTATCTATTTACCTGTTTATTTATTTATTTTCATCACAGCACATTTCTCCACACTTATTCCTCTAGTATATGGAGTCTAATTCTTTGAATTAGTGAATAGGAACAAACTCAGTTAATTTTCTATTGTTCTTGGCAAGAACATTAAAGCAGGAAAAAAATCATGTAGGCTAGGCTAATGAGAACAAATAAGATATATTCTTAATCCCTTAGATATTGTATTAGATATTGAACTGTCTCAGAAACATTGGAGACATGAAAGATGCTTTATTCCTTACCTTCCTTATAGTGCCTATAGTGCATTTATATATATATATATGGATGGCACCAGGCATTTAACTCAGGGGTACTCAACCACTGAGCCATATCCCGAGCCCTATTTTGAGTTTTATGTAGAGACAGGGTCTTACTGAGTTGCTTAGCGCCTCCCCATTGCTGAGGCTGGCTTTGAAGTCATGATTCTCCTGTCTCAGTCTCCCAAAGTGCTGGAATTACAGGTGTGCACCACTGCGCTCAGCTAAAGTTTCTTTTTAATGCAAACATTGTGTTTCCTCATTTATTTTCAAAGGCAGGTGATTTTTCTTGATTGTCCTTTGTTTTTTCACTAAATGTTTTAATAGCATATTTACTTAAATAAACATTTAAGTACTTAGAGCTACTTGGAGCTTTCCACAGCAAAGATCTATAGGATGGATCCAGGAGCCAGACATCAACCCAAATTCTTTATTTTTCATTTTTGTGTGTAGCAGATTCATGGTGGCCTTGACGTAGCCGGATAGCCACAGTATCAGATTTTATAAGTCATGAGATTCTGATTGCTGAAAATTCTTTTCTGATATTATACAGATTATCATTCCGGAATCCTAGTTATTATAGCAGAGTTGAGTTTGAGAGTGTGTACTGAGTAATTGAGACTTATTCTAGTAACTACTCCTGACTTTAAGGTTTCATATTCTTTAATCATAAATTGTATAACCAATGACAGTACAATAGTATAATAAGGACATTAAAAATGACATTTAAGAAATAAGTTCATTGTATTATAGTTACTGTTCAGTCTGTAAAATAATTTCATCATCTTCCTGAAATAATACTTGGAAAGTGCCTTTCTAATAAATCAAATGAAACATATCAATATTTTGGGTGAATTTGTATTTATACATATTTCATCAAAGTAGCATCCTTAATGAGATGAATGATGGACTGTACAACCAATTTTATTATTAGTCTTTCATGCTGGCATCCCATTTCATTTGTTTCAATTATGATATTTCTTGAATAATATGAATCCTTCATATTATGTATTAGTTTATGCATTTTAACAAGGTAAATTGTGCTGAAAAGAGCATAATATCTGATAAAACTTCATTAAGTAAATTATAGAAATTCAGATATAAATACATATTTTTCAAAGGCAATCAAGCATGCCTTATTTTGGTTTGTCATTCTTAAGAAAATATTTGCACTAGCTTATAAGAGATCAAAACATAAATTAAGAATTACACAATATATTTAAATAAACAGTCCAGTATTTATAGGAGGTATTCATCTTTATATGATGACATGAAACTTGCCAATGGAGGAAAATAGAACTCAATTCCTTAAAATTGTAAATTTTTAAATTATACGATTAAATACAAAAACAAAAATAAAGTGGTTTTATTTTTCCATTTGAGTGTCTTTTGGGTTTTATAATTTTTTTCTCACCATTTTTATATGTTTACACATAGAAAATACGATTATAGATAAATCCCTTCTTATAAAATAAAATGTCACCAGTAAAGGACTTGTTTATTTCAAATATGTTATGAATTTGTTTGGATATAGACATATATATGTATATACATTCTTAAAGTAATTAATTATTGGACCACCATATTACTCAACATTTCTTTTTAAGACAAATGTATTAAGAGAATAAAAACAAGTATGTGGTTATGGAAACAGAGAGAAATACATATGTTCATATGTGCTTTAATATTTATGTGATTCATTATTTCATAAGAAAAACATCAGAAGAACATACCAAAATCTGAATAAAATTAAGGTACGTATCACAAATCTATTGAAATTGCAAAGCAAATTTGTAATTGTGGTAGATTGCAATTTTGACCAAGATTTTTCCCATCAGTATCTGCACATCCTTTACAATGTTAGTTTTTTAACTTATCTAATTAACAGATGAGAACAATGCTCTTGCCCCTTGAGTCAAAGTGTGATCGGATGAGTCATAAGCAAATATGATGCCTGCTGAGTCTTGAAAAGTAGATGCACATTGGTGCCTTTTGTTCTCTGTGCTCCTTTTGGGATAGCCTGCTGGATGTGACACATAAGTAAGGTTGTCCTAAAAAATTTAGCCCTATCAATTCAGTTTGCAGGCCCAATAAATTGGCCTCCATCAACCTTTGGTGTTGTCAGTATGCTGGATTTTCAAGATTCTAATAGGCGTATGAGTCTTTGTTTTAAGATAAATTTTCATTAGATAGCTAGGTATCTCAGTAGTAGTAAGCTTGTCAAGCATGCATAAGTCTCTGAGTTTGCAAAAAAAAATTTCTTAAAGTAACATTCCTTAATAAAATATGATGTGAAAAATGTTTTCACATGCTAATTTTAATCAATAAATATTCTCTAATGAGGTGTGTCTATTGAGGTCTTTTGCCTATTTTAAAAATTGCTTTGTTCTTTTCTTACTATTGAATTTGAAAAGTTATCTAAAAACATGCAGTAATTCACTTTATCAGGGTCTTTGCTTCTTTGTGTAAATGTTGACACCATCTACTCAATATCCTTACTATAATTTGATGGGATTTTGACTGGGTTATGTTGAATCTACAGATCATGCTGATAAGAATTGATGTCTTGACAATATTGAGTATATCTGTGAACATGGACCATCCTTCCATTTGTTTACTTCTTTTTTGATTTTTCAAAATGTTTCATTTTTTTCTTATACTAATCTTATACATACTTTGTTAGATTTATACCTCAATATTTCATTTTGGAGATCCTGATGCAAGAGGTAGTATTTTGTTAATTTTAAACTCAATTCATTTATTGCTGGCATATAGTAAAGGTGTCATTTATTAACCTTTTATACTGAAACTTTGTTGATTCCTTGTTGGCTCTAAAGATTTCTCTTTTGCTCTTGTGTTGTTTTGTTTTTGTTTATTTGTTGGTCACTTTTTCCAAAAACTTTCTATGTAGGTGATCACATCATCTACAAGCATAGAGGATTGGTTATATTACTTTTTTTCCTATATATCTACCTTTTATTTCCTTTCATTATTTTATTGCCTTAATTAAGAGAATCTTTGTTTACTGCTCTTAGCAGGAAAGTTTCTGGTTTCACATCATTAAGGTTATCTATTAGTATCTTGTAAATGTTCTTTATAAGATGTTTCCTTCTATTCCTAGTTTGCAGAAAGTTTATTTTAAATAGGTGTTATATTTTGTCACATGCCTTTTCTGCATCTATTGATGTGATGTAATTTCTCTACTTTAGCCTCGTGATGTTGTGGATTCCACTGGTTTTTAAATGTTGAAACACACTTTCATAGGGAAGGAATCAATTCAGCTGCAGTGTACACTTCTTTTTATACATTTGTTAGATTCCATAATGTTGGGTAGTTCTCTTCCCACAGATTTTTTTTCCGTATTTAATTTATTTATTTGTTTTATTTAGGCT
Organism: Xerus rutilus; assembly: GCA_028644305.1. NCBI lineage: Eukaryota > Metazoa > Chordata > Mammalia > Rodentia > Sciuridae > Xerus > Xerus rutilus. The sequence goes on along the minus strand of CM053405.1, from coordinate 20,223,267 downwards.
TACATGATAATAACAGAGTGCAATTTGATTCATTGTATATAGAGGATAACATATCAATTCTCTAGTTGTAAGTTGTATTCAGTCACAACATATATGCAGTCATACATAAAGTTAGGGCTATGATGACCATCATATTCCACCACCTTTACTGTCCCCATGCCCCCTCTCCTCTAACACCCTTGTGAACAGAGTTCCACCATTGTTCCCATGACCTTCCCCACATTATGGATCAGCATCCACTTATCAATGAGTACATTTGGCATTTGGTTTTCTGAGATTGGCTTACTTCACTTAGCATGATATTATCCAACTCCATCCATTTACCTGCAAATGTCATAATTTTATTCTCTTTT
>CM053405.1:20212379-20222814 GCA_028644305.1 Xerus rutilus | reverse complement strand
CCCCACAACCTCGCCAACACTTATTGTTGTTTGTATTCTTGATAATTGCCATTCTGACTGGTGTGAGATGAAATCTTAGGGTAGTTTTGATTTGCATTTCTCTGATTGCTACAGATGTTGAACATTTTTTCATATGTCTGTTGATGGATTATATATCTTCTTCTGTGAAGTTTATGTTCAGCTCTTTGGCCCATTTATTGATTGGGTTGTTGGTTTTTTTGGTGTTAATTTTTTTGAGTTCTTTATATATCCTGGAGATGAGTGCTCTATCGGATGTGTGTGTGGCGCAGATTTGTTCCCAGAATGTCGGCTCTCTGTTCACTTCATTGATTATTTCTTTTGCTAAGAAGAAGCTTTTTAGTTTGAATTCATCCCATTTGTTGATTCTTGATTTTACTTCTTGTGTTATAGGAGTCTTGTTAAGGAAGTATGGTCCTGATCCGACATGATGAAGATTTGGGCCTATTTTTTCTTCTATTAGGCATTGGGTCTCTGGTCTGATTCCCAGGTCCTTGATCCACTTTGAGTGGAATTTTGTGCATGGTGAGAGATAGGGGTGTAGTTTCATTTTGCTGCATACGGATTTCCAGTTTTCCCAGCACCATTTGTTAAAGAGGCTGTCTTTTCTCCAGTGTACGTGTTTGGCTCCTTTATCTAGTATAAGATAACTGTATGTAAGTGGGTTCATCTCTGTGTCTTCTATTCTATACCATTGGTCTACATGTCTATTTTGGTGCCAGTACCATGCCATTTTTGTTACTATAGCTTTGTAGTATATTTAGATGTCTGGTATTGTGATGCGTCCTGCTTTACTCTTCTTGCTAAGGATTGCTATTCTGGGTCTTTTATTCTTCCAAGTGAATTTCATTATTGCCTTTTCTATTTCTATAAGGAATTATATTGGGAGTTTAATTGGGATTGCATTGAATCTATATGCAAGGTTGGTTCAACATACGGAAATCAATTAATGTAATACATCACATCAATAGACTTAAAGATAAGAATCATATGATTTTGTCAATTGATGCAGAGAAGGCATTTGACAAAATACAACATGCTTTTATGCTCAAAACACTAGAAAAACTTGGGATAGTAGGAACATTCCTCAACTTTGTAAAAGCTATCTATGCTAAACCCAAGGCCAACATCATCCTAAATGGAGAAAAATTGGAATCATTCCCTCTGAAAAATGGGAACTAGACAGGGATGCCCTCTCTCACCACTGCTATTCAACATAGTCCTTGAAACACTAGCCAGAGCAAGTAGACAGACTAAAGAAATTAAAGGGATACGAATCGGAAAAGAAGAACTCAAGCTATCATTATTTGTGGACGACATGATTCTATACTTAGAGGATCCAAAAAATTCTACCAGAAAACATTTAGAACTAATAAATGAATTCAGCAAAGTAGCAGGATATAAAATCAACACCCACAAATCAATTGCATTTCTATACATCAGTGATAAACCCTCTGAAAGAGAAATTAGGAAAACTATCCCATTCACAATACCAAAAAAAAAAAAAATACTTGGGAATCAATTTAACAAAGGAGGTGAAAGACCTCTACAATGCAAACTACAAGACACTGAAGAAAGAAATTGAAGAAGACCTTAGAAGATGGAATAATCTCCCATGTTCCTGGATAGGCAGAATCAATATTGTCAAAATGGCCATACTTCCATTCTTCCCACAGATTTATTAAGCTAAACACAACCACAGTAGTTAGGTTCTAACAATATAGTTTATCTTCAGGGAAGCCTTGTTAAGGACAGAGTTCTGTGGTACATTTCAAAGAGGTTAATCGTCTCTCCACATGCTGGAAAAATGAAAGATTTTTCACCTTTTCATGTGAGAATGTAGTTGAGTGTCAAGAGTAAAATACACAAAATTTGGTGATCCCTTTGGGCCTATTAACTCTCAAACTTGTCCACGCTGTGCCTCCACAGTCTCTCAATTGCAGTTTCTGGTTTTACTGCAGTACTATGTTCCCATGGAAGTGTCTGCCTGGGAGTTTTTGCTCCAATGAACTGTGTTTCCCTGTGACTTTTTCTCCAATTTTAGGAGTAGCAATTTGTCCTGTGGTCTCCCTGTTTTAAGAGAACTAAGAAAAGTTGCTGGTTTTTCAGTTTGTTCAAATTTTTACTTGTTGTTAGGACAGAGTGGATATATCAAAGTTTCTAATCTGCTGGATCCAAAACCAAAAGACCCACATATGGATCTTTTACCAGTTCAGAAACTACAGCTTTTTAACAGAGCTCTAAAACAAGTGTTAATACATAGATAAATTTGTATTGCTGCCTTTCCAATTCAGTGCACTTAGGAACCATGGAAATAGTAAAATAGATTATTTTCATTTTCATTTAGACATTAAAGAAAGAGTTATATTCTACTTTGCCAAGCCACTCCCATAAATTCATTCAAGTCTAAACCACAAATTTCACAATGCAATTTCTCTTTGTATATATTTATCAATGGGTTTTTGATAAAATGCAAATGATTAATTTGATCCCTTTGGTAGCCTCTACTTTGGGGGCAAATATACAATACATTTAAAACATTGTTTTCTGCATATCACTATTATTTCTGTTGGATGATTTTTTTAAACAAATTAGCTTATATGAATCAACATTTCAGGTTCACTGTTCTCTTTTCAATCTTATCTATGTGATTAATTACCACATCTTAAAGCACAGTTATTCACATTTAATACTGATGCAATACTTTTATATTTTAGTGTATATATATATATATATATATATATATATATATATATATATATTTTGGGTTTAGCTTTCATAAGGAAGGATGAGTCAGTAAGAGATGAATGACATAATATCTAAATACCCTTTCTTGGAAGTTGATCAATATTTGTTTAAAATTTTGGTAATGGTTAGTCCTGGAACAATCATGTTATCCTTGGATCACATGGATCCAGATGACTTATCCTAGATATGTAAATACACATTTTTTAAATTTTTATTTTAATAATTTAACATCTACTTAAGTTTTATTTCCATTGGAAAACCTTTGTAATACCTGCTGCTCTCATGAGTTTCAAAACTGAACATGGGGTCACACTGTTACAGACCAAGCTATATGACCAATGACCAAATGGACTCCATTTTACCCTGAGACTCCATCTCAATGTCATGTAAGAAATGCTTTTCTATGGGAGCACCTGCCTCTCTACCCATCAACAGTTGCTTAGCATAGCATGTTTGGCAACACAAAATGGCAATTCTTATACAATGCAAAATTATTTTCTTTTTTTAGTTCTCATTTTTCTTGGACAATGTAGTCTGTCAGAGAATGATTGTCTAGATGTTAGTACCCATTCTTTAACTTGTACTCAGGTTGTTTTGACCCATTTCCCCTTTTGTTCATGATTTTAAATACCATGATGTTTGTCTATGGTTTTAAATCACAGTAACAGCCACCTGTGATTAATGTGGTTTTGGACTCTAAAGGTCTACTCTAACCTTTGGAGGAGGTCAAAGAGTATAGACTTGCAGTCTGCTCCTTGGCCCAAAAGTTGGTGGATAGAAGCCACCAGCTCATGAATAAAGAGGGCTCTATCTCCTGCTTTAAGATCAACTTGGAGATTTATTGAAATTTCTCCATAATAATACTAGAAGTAACAATAAGATCAAAAATTTAGATTTTTCTGGGTATTGCTCTCTCATGTGACACAGGGGGAAAAAAAGAAAACATTTAAAATATGTTCCATTTAAATACTCCTCTAATATTATCAGTGGCAAACCAACTTGGTCATGTTAAAGGAGAGTTCTATACAATATGTAGGTCTCTTCTGCTCTGCTTCCAAAAATATTAACCAACCCTTTACTTAAAGCCATGTATAGAATACTTCCATGAACAGTTAAAGAAGGCATATGTGGTAAGTGGAATAATACCACCCCAAATACATTCACACCTTAATACCCAGACACTGAATGTATAACCTTGTATAGCAAAAGGAACTTTGCAGATGTGATTAAATTAAGGATCTTATAAAATGGAGATTATCTTTAATTATAAAGTCAACTCAATATAATCACAAGAGTAATTATAAGGAAGAAAGAAAGGAAGGGTTAGTCATAAAAGGAGGTGGTATAACAGAAATAGAGGTCAAAGAGTCAGAGGGAAGTGAAGATTGTAAGGAACTGGATAGAAAGGTAAAAAGGGCTGTGAGCTAAGGAACATAGTAGTCTCTAAAACCAGAAAATAATTTTTACCTCAAACCTCTGATGCTTTCCCTTTTAATACATTGACATTAGCCCAATGAAACTGATTTTTATATTTATGACCTCAACAACTGTTAAATAATATATCTGTATTGTTTTAAGCCACTGCTCTGATAAGAAGGAATTTGTTAGAAAAGTAATGGAACTACTATAATGTGGAATATAAATTCTTCCCAATCATACATTGTTGTTTCATGTAACAAGTCATAAAATAAACATCACCAAATATAAAAGAAATCACACCAAAATATGTAGGAGCACTCTTCATACCTCCAACCCCTCCCCTCCCTCTTTCCCCATTCTATACTGATGGATGGCACACCTGACAGAGCAGTGCCCCATTGTTTGTAACTTTGGGCCATGATTGGTCCAGGACTGTATATAAGCTTCTCTACTGTCTGGAATAAGCAGTGTTTCTGCATCTGGTTCTGGCAGAACAATTTACCTACCCCGGAGTCTGGGTAGAGTGACTCCCCAGACTGTCACCCCAAACCCTCGTCCTGTGAGAACCCACTTTTCCTTCCCCAAGGATCCCTTTTTTCATCTCTCAGGACCCCAACTCATTGAGCAGACCCACGAGGCACGACTTAAAGCAATAAAAATACATAATTGTCTTGAAAAATCAATAATGAAGGCATAAAAAATTAAGTGCTTTTGAAAGTCAAAATTACTTTGCTAAGTCATGAATGAGTTAAGGGAGCAATCAAAACTTAAATACAAAATTCATTAAAAAAGAACAAAATTAAAAATGCATATGAATTAAAAATAAGGTCAGGTAGTGAAAATAGAATTCAGGAAAAATCACACACATTTGTCATATATTCAAAAAATCAGAAAACCTAGAAGATGTTGAGCAAATATTCAAATTAAGAACTTAAAGAACATCAGAGTTAAAAAATAAAATTAAGGGAATACATACCACAGATATATGAAAAAAAAAAATGAAGTCCACAAGAACAAAGCAATAGAGAGGGTTTCATTTCATGGTTAGTAAGAAGCCTTGCAAAAACAGTGGGCAGCTAGTTACAAAGCTTGTCAGAAAGGAAGAATTAAAATGTATATAAATATTTTATCACTGGATATTAATTATCCTTCAATCATTGTTACTCAAAGATCAATGATTTTTATTTTCCATCTTCCAGTTCATGTTCTTTGATTGTTCTCAGTTTAGTGAGAAGAGTTTTAGCTCAGAGTTAGAGAGACATGGTGGACCAAGTATAAATGTACTTGTATCTTGATGGGAGGAGAGGTCATATCCTTATCTTTATTTTGAGATTCTTCCATTTTTCCTCTCTGAGCAACTTCTTCCAAAGTAATTCTTGGTCTTAGAGCATTGAAGATAAACATCAAATATACCACTTCTCAGTTTATACCCAAAGGACTTAAAAATCAGCATGCTATAGTGACACAGCCACATCAATGTTTATAGCAGCTAAACTCACAATAGCTAAACTATGGAACCAAATGAGGTGTCCTTCAACAGTTGAATGGATAAATAAAATGTGGTATATATACACAATGAAATATTACTCAGCCTTAAAGAAAAATGAAATAATGGCATGTGCTGGTAAATGGATAGAGCTGGAGAATATCATGCTAAGCGAAATAAAAAATCCTAATAAACAAATGGCCACATGTTTCCTCTGATATGTGCATGCTAACTCACAATTCAAGGGGAGGGTAGGAAAGAATAGAGTTACTTTAGATTAGGTAGAGTGAAGGGAGGGGAGGGAATGTGGGGGTAGAAAGGATAGTAGAATGAATCAGACATTATTACTCTATGTCCATATGTGACTACACAACTGGTGTGATTCTACATCATATACAACCAGAAAATGAGAAGTTATACTCCATTTATGTATGATGTGTCAAATTGCTTTCTAGTGTCATGTATAACTAATTAGAACTGATTTTAAAAAAAAACTTTAAATGGATCCAATAAATTATTAAAAGTCTTAGAAAATGTCATCACTATGGCTATTTTATGTGTCAACTTGTCAGGCTTGAAGGATGCCCAGATACTTGGTAAAACATGATTTCTGATTTGTTCTCTGAGAGTGCTTTCAGAAGAGATTAGCATTTGAATTCACAAACTGAGTAAGCAGATTACTCTCTCCAAGGTGAGTGGGCTGGTCATCCAAACTGTTGAAGACTTGATACAACAAAAGGAAGAGTAAGAATGAATTATTGAGCGAAGATATCATCTCTTTCACCAGTTCTCAGGCCTTCAGAACTTACAGCATCAAATTCTGTGCTCAACACCCAGGCCTTGGAACTTCAACTAAAGTACACTATATACTTTCTTGGTTCTCCAAGACCTTTGGCAGGTCAAAAGACTTCTCAGTTTGTACAACCTTATTAGCCTATTCCTAAATTATTTGAACATATATGTGTGTGTTCTATTCTTGGAAAACCCTAACTGATACAAGCATGAGCAAATCAATCTTATTCCTTAGTTTAGGTTATCCAACACCTGTTAGAGGATGCATATAATGGTCAGACAAGCCTCTTGAATAAAAATCATTTTGGATTTTTGTAGTTCTTGAACAGTACTATGATATTGGATACTCTCTGGAATAAAGCAGAAAGGAGGAAAGGAAGGAAAGAAGGAAGGAAGGAAGGAAGGAAGGAAGGAAGGAAGGAAGGAAGGAAGGAAGGAAGGAAGGAAGGAAAATAAAATAAAGCAATTGTCTAGCTGGGTGCGGTGGCGCAAGCCTGTAATCCCAGCACTCAGGGAGGCTAAGACAGGAGGAATCACGAGTTCAAACCAGCCTCATCAATGGCGAGGTGCTAAGCAACTCAGTGAGACCCTGTCTCTACATAGAACACAAAATAGGGCTGGGGATGTGGCTCAGTGGTCGAGTGCCCCCGAGTTCAATCCTCAGTACCAAAAAAAAAAAAAAAAAAAAAAAGAAAGCAATTGTCAATATGTGTATCAATAGAGAAAATAGGGAGAAAAGTGCACATAAACTCTACTAGTGGTGAAAAATAAATAAAATAACCAGAAAAATATGTAACAAGCCTTGTATTCAGAAAAAGTCAAGGTGCCAAGTATGTTTATTTTGGAACAAAAAAAAATCATAAGTATCATAAGATTTACTATGATATTTAATATACAAGAAATGTTTTAGTGATCTTAATAAGGAAAAAAATCAAACACTCAACTTCTTTTTATGATTACTTCCTTCATAATGGAAAACATATAAATATTGTTTTAGTCAGCTATTTCACACTGTGATTAAATAATTTGACCAGAACAACTATAGAGGAGAAAGGGTTTATTTAAGGGTCTCAGAGGTCTTAGTCCATAGAAAGCCAGCTTCATTTCTCAGGGCTCAAGGTGAGGCTGAACATCATGGTGGGAGAGTGTGGCAGAGGGAAGCAGCTCACATCACAGTGACTAGGAAGCAGAGAGACTCCACTTTCCAGATACAAATACATACACCAAAGCTGCACCCTAATTCCCACTTCCTCTAGCTATATCCTATCACTTCATTTACCACTCAGTCCCTATCAGGTCATTAAATCACTGGGTTAAACTCTTACCTGATCATGTCTCCTCTGAACCTTCTTGCATTGTCTCATACATGAGATTTTGGGGGACATCTCACTTCCAAATCATAACAAATATTGTGTAATAGATTTTTTATATAGTGACAAATATTTGCCATATAAAATTATATATACACACACACACATATATATACATGCACACACTATATATACACACATACACATTTTATTGTATATATATACCACCTTTTCTTTATTCATTTATCTGTTGAAGGACACCTAGGTTGGTTCCATAGCTTGGCTGTTATGAATTGAGCTGTTGTAAAGATTGATGTGGGTGTATAATGTTAATTCTATAAAATGTTGCTACACTTATAATTGTGATTGTTTATGCATTTTATGTACAATGGTCTGTTTTTATTTTCAATTTTTGGGTAACATAATTTCTTATTTTACCAAAAAATTTAACTTAAGCTGTTTAGTAGTTTAACTTTCTCTAAGAGAAATTACCCAGGATATAATTGCACAATATCCATGAATTTTTTTCAGCTGTTTGCCCTTCAACAGACAATTGACTAGCAGCTTTACACTGACTTTGGATTTGTCACCCACCCATAGCACCATTCATTTGAAATCAGAGGAGCATCTCTTTGGTCTGAATTGTGCTGCTTCTTCCATAGAGATGGCATTTTCCCACATACTAGATAGATTGCTCAAGTAGTATCAAAGAGAAGCAATTCATCTGTGACAAGTCAAGATCCATAATAGAGTTAAAGCTCACACTACCTGCCTGCAATCCAATAAGAAAGGTTGGGTTTATCCTTCATGGATGAGAACAAAGAAAATAACTGACCCATAAAATGAGAAACGTAGCTGAATAACTTCTGGATGTGAAGAGATAAAAGTTGTTGAATGAGTATTACATAACTTGGAAGCACATAATATTATGGTGCAGTGAAGGCAGTGGATATCAAAAATGCAGAAATTGGTCATAAAAATGGTGTATATTTTTTATTTGAAGTCACTATACTTAAATGAAAAAAAAATCACTAAACTTTATATAAAAACAAATTCATCCTTCACATATCTGTTCCAGTTTTCACATACACATGAGCCTATGTCTATCATCTATCTTAACCAGAATGACATATGTACATGTGTTGCACTATGAATATATACACAATCACCCCTGAGTGTTTTAAATATGTTTGTGTATTTAACCATTTCCCAGAATACAGAGAATAATATCAATAAAACTAGTAAAGTCAACTGATGATGTTTCAAAGTATCTAGAAACCACTTTACTGATATACCTAAGAGTTTGTTGACCTGAGATGTGTTGGCACATATCTGTGATACCAGTCTCACAGGAGGCTGGAAAGGAGGATTGCAAGTTCACAACTGGCCTCAGCAACTTGGTGAGGATCTAAACAATTTAATGATACCCTGTTTCAAAATTTAAAAAATGAAAAGAACAGGGGCTGGGAATGTAGCTCAGTGATAAAGCTCTCCTAGGTTCAATCCCCAATACCACCTCCCCAAAAACAAACAAACAAAAATGTTGATTACTCAGAAAACTTTTATGCATTACTTATCATCTTATCCACATTCTACAGCTGAGGAATCAGGAAAATTTGAAAACCTTACCCAAGTCACTAAATCAATAACTTATGGAGAGTTTTTACACTCTGGAAGTCTAAATACAGAGTACATGGTTTTAATACACTAGTATACCTACTTTAGTTTATAATTGCTAAAGATTGTTTGGCCAAACTTAATAAGGTTTCTAAACTTTCTTCTAGGCCCATCTGTACATTTTCTTCTATAATTTAATTTTATCAAAAGAATTCTGCTATGACATTTCAGCCAGAAATTCCCATTCCTCAATATCTTAATAATTCACTAATTTTGATCAGATTCCTCATCCTCCACCATTCCCCATGTGATGTTAGATTACCTGGCCTGTTTTCAGCAAGAATCCTTTCAGCTTGGATTAGTCACAATTATTCTTATCCCTGCCATTTCTGTCTCTCTACTGACATTCATAGCATTTCTTGGCTTTAAGTTCCTACTTTTTCCATGCTGTATTAGAAGTTGAGCCCAATCTCTCTCCTCTACAGCAAGATCCCATAATTTCTTAACATGACCATCAATTCTTGACTCAAAATGAAAATTTTCTATCTATCTATCTATCTATCTATCTATCTATCTATCTATCTATCTATCTATCTGGAGATAGACAGGTATATGGTATTAGTCAGTGTTCTCTAGAGGAACAGTATCAACAGGAAGCATAGTTATCAAAAGGGGACTTATTAGGTTGTCTCATGTAGACCAGAAGTTCCATAGTCCACAATGACCATCTGCAGGCTGGAGAGCTGGAAGAACCAGTAGCTGCACAGTGCAGGAGGCTGAAGCCTCAGAACAAGAAGGATCAATGGTGCTACCCGAGTCTGAGATTGAAGGTTTCTGGGGAATCATTAGCAGTCTGCTTTCAAAGATTGAAAATCTGATATCCTCAGAGGATTGCAGCAGCAATCAAAAACCCATTCAATCCCACTCGTTGGCCTATACCCTAAAGATTTAAAAAAAGCTCACTACAATAAAGCAGTCACCTCAATGTTTATAGCAGCACAGCTCACAATTGCAAAACTATGGAAGCAACCCAGATGCCCTTCAG
>CM053405.1:20188944-20212279 GCA_028644305.1 Xerus rutilus | reverse complement strand
ATGCAGCAGCGGGGAGGGGGGAGGAAGGAAAGGGAAACGGGAATAGTAATGATGATTGATCGAATGGGTCATTACTACCCCTGGTGCATGTATGAAGACACAAATAGTGTGACTCTTTATGATTTGCAACCAGAGAAATGGAAAAACTGAGCTCTGTTTATGTACTATGACTTGAAATGCATTTAAATAAAAAAAAAACGAAAGAAAAAAAGAATAAAAAAAAAAAAAAAAGAAGAATTGAGCTTGCATCTGCTGCTGCTTCTTTGTTCTTCTAACTTTTATTCCATCCAAGCCATCATCCTATTGAATGGTGCTGCCCACACTTTGGGAGGGTCTCCATTTCAATTGGCTATTCCACATACCAATCATTCCTAAACACAGCCATAATCCTCTTAATCCTTGGCATCTATTAATCCTATCAAGTTGACAATTCAAATAGACCATTACATATACACACACACATAATTTACACACACACACACAATTTAACCTATATCCATACAAATAGAAAACTTAATCTATAAGATACTCCTAGAAAAATATGTAGCCTTGTTCTGGTTAGATATGTTTTAATTGTATCCCCACAGAAGTCCATGTCTCCAAGATGGTAATATTGGAAGGTGCAAAATACTTCAGAGGTATTTGGAGGGTTCTTGGTTCATTGCAGTCATGCATTCAGGGAGAATACTGTCTTTTGGAATGAGTTCCATGACAGTGCCTTGCTATAAGTGCGTAAGTCTAGCCTCATCCCCCTCTCTCTGCTCTGTGTTCCAGATATACTGTTTCTATACATGTTCCCACCATTGCCATGAAGTGATGCAGTCACAGGGCAGCCAATGCCATAGAGCATGTGCTATTTATTTCATTTTAATTTTGAACCTCCAGAAGTGTGAACCAACTAAATCTCTTTTCTTCATAAGTAGAATTGCTGAGTATTTTGTTGTAGTAATACAAGCTAATACAGCACAAACAAACTCTCAGTAATGTTGATCAAAAGGAAACAAAATAGACTGAATGACTAAATAAGTAACTCTAAAAAGTGACAATTAAAACTATTTTAAATAAATTTCCTGATTGTGGGATTTATTAATCTGTGTAATATTCCATTCAATTTCTAAATAAGTCTGATAGTTAGAATACCATTTGTTTATTTTGAAATAGATTTTTCTCCTGAAATTTACCTTAGTTATCATAGTGTAATCCTCTATTTTTCATGTAAGGCTTTCTAAAATTTTGAAATAGAATCTTAAGTTTTAATATTCCATGTGAATTTGTATCAGTGCCTTGTTTTACTTACATGCCTATTCCACTCTTATGAATATTGAAACAGTTCTATGAACATTTTTAACATGTCATTTGCACTCTTATGAATATTGGAACAGTTCTATGAACATTTTTAACATGTCATTTCCTGAATATATGAATATATTCTATTAGAAATTTATGTTGATATATACATAGGAATTAGTGATGCACGGGATTTATTCAGATAATAGTAAATATTAAAAATTTCTACCCTTGTTATACCAATTTATATACTTACAAGCAAAGTGTTAGATGTATGCTTGTTAAACATTCTTTGAAGACCTTAGTACTACTGTCTGCCTTTATTTCATCATAGACACTCTGAGTTCTAAATTAGGGTAGGTATCACATTGAAGGTTTAACTTATTTTTCATTCAAGCCTAATGAGTAACTTCTCATATTTATATTGATTATTTTGAAATCCTCTTGTTGTTTCAAGTTATTCTTTTTTACCAAATTTATAAGATTTTTCTTCTTTTTGTACCTGATTTGGAAAAGATCTTTGGGTAAGTTATATATGAATACTTTACCACATATATACATCACAATTGTCTCTTCTCTATTAGTTATTTCTCTAATCAAAATCAATTCTCAATATGAATATAGTCTAGTATTTCATTCTGTCCTTTAGAAATAATACTTGTGTACTATTAAAAATATTTGTCTAATATACTTTAATTTGTTGAAGGAAATATGCGCAGATCTAGAGAGATATAAAATTTTATTGTGCTTTTCTGCCTTAAAAGCAGAAAATAATTTTGTAGTGATATCGAAGTTGCCTAAAAATATTCATTCATTCTAGAATTCTTTATCGTTATTAATCTTCAATTTTGAGCTAAGTGTAGAGATAAAACACTTCATCTTTAAAAAGTTTAAGAACATGTATTTCCATTTCATAGCAATATTTCAAATTTTCCACCATTAAATTTTTATATATAATGTCAAAATGAAAAGTATAAAACAATCAGATAAAAATTAGAAGCAACTTTGTTTCACCATACTTCTCAAACTTATATTATCTTCTCAAACTTGCTCAATGCTTCTGCCTTTAGGTTCCCATTAGTTACCAGGAATGGAACTATTTTGTTTTATCCACCTCTGAACAAGTTTGATTAAATTAAACAGTTAACAGACATAAATCTCTTTTTTCATGTATAGTATATGTTAACTCATTGTGTCCTGAGAAATGAAATTAAGAGTTTCACCATAGTTTAAAAAAGTCTCACAATAGCTTTCTTTTAAATTAAAGAGAGACCTTTTAAACACATGTGCTTATAAAATCACACATAAAGTTCAAAAATATTATATGGCCCTTTAAGTTTGTGCTTTTGCAAGCTTGACTTCAGAGTCATTTTTATGAAAACGTGTGTTGAAATGAACATGTATAAGATTGTACTTATTTTTCTGAAAGTGTCCATAAATGTCATCCAATTTTGAGAGTGTATTATAATATACCCCATAAACCTTTAAGGCAACTGTCTTTGACCAATTTATTTTAATAAAAATAATGCAAAAGATTGTTTGAAGTAAATATTGTTTGCTATTATTTGCCTGCCTGTTTGTGATCACTGTCCTGCTGTTGTGATTTTATATCTCCCTTTTATTCTCCCAGAGCGAACCACTTTTTCTGTGATAAATAGTAAAAGATACAAAATACTATTTCTTAATTAAATCTTCTATATTTTAATATTTCAAGTTTGTGAGTTTCTTGTAACTAAAAGCCACTATGATTTCCCAACATCAACATCTAAACCATCATTATACATTTAATTTAGTCAATTATTAAATTAAGAAAATGCTGACTATGGACCAATATTCAACAGATATGCACCATTCTATTTCATTTTTAAGTTATCAGTTCATGAGATGAGTAACCCTGAAGTGTATGGAGAGAGAGCAAGGAAAGCAGAACATAATAAACTAAACCTGTGCCTCACTCTGTATTCTACAACTACATAACTAATTACCAAAAAACTAAAAATAATCAGTGTATCATAGTGGAGTAAGATGTTGACCATTGAGGAAGGTAGGTATAGGATTTATGGTCATTTTTGCTAATTTGAAAATATACTGAATTTAAGCAATTATGTATATTATATATATCGCACATAAATAACAAAAAAGAAACATTGTTGTAAAATACAATTTCTCTTGAAAAGTCACTGTGTAAAATTTAGATTCTTTGTCTGAAAGTGTGCAAAATACGGAGGAAGGAAAAGTTTGGAGGTATCATCAAAATACATTATGAAAATTATCTCTGAGCAACTTATATGAACCTTTTGAACCCCCACATTCAAGTATTCTACAGTCAGAGAAGTGCTAAGAGGAAAAAATATATATTAAAATCCCTTCCATCTACATGGTTCATTGGTTTTCTGATGACATTTGGTGTGTTCATCATTTTTCCACAGATTTATAAAATGTGTCAATCTCTTGCTATGTATTTTGTGCAAAAAAAGTCAATGGTGAAATAAACCAAATCTATTTCTGTTTAAGATACCATTGTCTAGTGGGGAACTTAATAATCCATAAAATGAGCATGCAACTATATGTAAATTTTCATCTATAATAAGGGCTAGTGCTATAAGGAAAATGTATGCAGTGGTTAAAATGGGTGTTTTTTTCCTATGTGAAAAGCCATGAAGTTTCCTCTGGGGAAGGTTAATAAGAATTTAATTGTGTTACAGACAGCTTTCCCCAACAGGATGTAAATAGCTCGAAATGGACTTTCCAGCATGTCTCAAACCACTAAGGCTATGCCAGAATGATAGTAAAGAAATCTTCCCCGTCAGCAGAACATTGAACAGTTAATTTTGCTGCCTATTTTTTTCAAGGATAAATGCCCTGAATATAGGATGTAAAGTAGTAATATTTTGGTAATAAATTACAAAATATTCTGGAACTAAGGTGCATTATATAGGTGGTCATCTTGAAAAACATATAAATTCTAAAAATATGTGTCATATTGTCAAACAAGTGCCATCTGCTGTCACTTCTACAGCATCACATGGCAAGATACAATGTTGCAGCTCAGGTCTCTTGTCTTCCGCTTATCAAGCCACAGTCTCAATGTATTAAATTCCACTTTTAAGAATTCATTTAATCGTTTTAAAAAAACTTAGGGTTCATTTTGACATAATTATACATACATGCAATGTAATTTGCTCTAATTCAGTCCCAGTATTTCCCATTTCCTCCCCCTCCTCTACTAGAAGAAAGATCATTTAATCTTTTTTTTTTAAAGGTGCTTGTAATCACTTTTTTTAAAAAAATATTTTTTAATTGTAGATGGACACAATGTCTTTATTTTATTGCCTTGTATGTGGTGCTGAGGATCGAACCCAGGGCCTCACGCATGCGAGACAAGCGCTCTATCGCTGAGCTACAATCCCAGCCCCTTATTTAATCTTAATTACCTCCAAAAGGTTCTGCTTGCAAGTACTACAGCCAAATCATTTCTATGTTCTTAATATCTCACAGTGAGCTCATAGTAGGGATGAAATTTCAACATGAGTTTTGGTGGGGTCATTTCAGCCACAGCAATCTCATGTTCACTTATCTTTTTCAGCTTCTTTCTCTTTACAGCACATTTTTATGATTATCAAGAAAATTATAATTAAGGTATTTGTAAAATTCAACATTTTAACTTAGTATACTCACACATATGAACATACTCAATACTATGTGGGTGGGTGTGAACAACATTGATACTGAGGTGTTTACTTCTGAAGGAAATACCTGCTGCCTCTAGAAAGCTATTTGGAAATATATAATAAGATACTGAAAAAATACTTAAATCTTCTGATTTAATTACATGTGTTTTAAGAGTTTTACATAGCATGGCAAATTAGATCCTTGTAACAATCCATGAAATAGAAATTATTTCACTCCCATTTTATAGGAAAGAAAATAGAAATAGAGGTAGCGCTATTGTTCCAAGTTCTCACACTTAGCTGGTAGAGAGAGCCAGCAGCCATACCCTTCAACTTGGCTCATCAGAATAAATGTAGCCCCCATATTCACAGCTTTATGCATTTTATGCCATACATCCACTTCTAGAAAAATTCTTATATTAAGTTTTATTATGAATATCAATTAATAGGGTATATTTATGATGAAATATTTACTGATACCTCAAATGTTAGCATAGACAGAAAAAAAATCATGAAAATACATTAACTACAGCTTAACTACAGCTGCTGCTGGATGACAGGTTTACAGTTGATTTTATTCTTTATACATTTGTGCACTTCCTGTGTCTTCTTCCCCAATAAGCATATATTATTTTATAAAAAGGAAAACACAAATAAAAATGCTTTTATCCATTGCTTTATGGCTTAGCTCAGTCTTGCTAAAATATTAATTTTCTTCTATGGCTGCACAGAGGAAGGCAGCAACCATTAGAACTTTCTATTATTTGCATTAAGTGGTTTTATAACACCCAAGAACAAAAGGCCTCATGTAAATAAGCTCTTAATAAATTTTAATGAAAAGAATTTTGCTGCAATAGATAATTCTGGCCAGTTGAACTTCCAGTGTTCCTTTCCAAGGTGATCTGCATTGCATAAGCCAAACTTGTCTGGTAGATGGAAACGTTATAAAGATAGTGATATCCTGTTTGAAAATGAATCTCATCAATCAATTAAGAGACAGTTTTAGAGTTATTTTTTTGGTGAATAATTGTTTGCTCTTTTAACAAATGAATGCAGTATTTGGCTTCCATGATTTGCTTTTCTGATAATCTTATTATTATTTTGCATGCAGAAAAATAAAATTTGCAAGTACTTTATAATTTTTGTAACTTTTCCAGATTCTTATAAATATTCTGTTGATTATTGTGAGCTAATTCTATGCCATATGACTTCATAAATAAAACATGCTGTGGGGTAACTTAAAAGGATTAATTGTGGTGGAATTTGAGTTGACTTGTGCAAAATTAGATGCATAACACTCATCAAATTCCAGTCAGATAGCTTTGCTCAGCATGTGTGTATTAATAATAATATAAAGACAGTTTAATCCTTTCTTGAGAAACATTCCACTACAACCTTAATAAAAAAATGCATACTGTATGCATTAATGAATCTGTCTAAATTTTTATTAGTTTAAGTATTTAAAATATTGTATTAAATTATACAGATAATTAAAATGAAAAAGAAATTATAGCTTTCTAATTTCTGCTATGAAAACTTTCAAAATGATTATGAAACTGAAAATTCAACTGAGTCTATTATTTGACCTATATGGTAAACCGTCACTAATGCATCCCATATAAGTGCTCTCTACCTTAAAAGATTAGACAATTGTAGTATGTGTCTGACATTCATACAGTGTCTTTCTTGAGTGAGTAAAATATATTACATACCAGGCTTATGTCTTTGCCTTTATGTTTTATTCTATGTCATCTTAGAAACTTACCAAGGTACTTGATATATCAATGTTGTTTGTGCACATGTGCATTCATGAGAAGATGAATATTGTTTACATTTGCCTAACTAGGTGAGTTGGGAAGACTCCAGAGGACATCTTTCCAGGATCCCCTAGAAATTAAATTTTGAAGTTTGAGAAAAATTGAAAAGCTACATAACAACGGGGTATGAAAATGAAAGGTCCTTCCACATCCCAAATACTTGAAAACCCTAAGTTTAAATAACTGTATATATTCAGCCGTCTCCTAGAAAGAACTCCGCATTGTTTTTCTTTTCTTTCTTTCCTTTTCTTTTTCTTTTTTTTTCTTTTTACACTTCTCACAACTACTTTATTCTTTAAGTTTAAAAAGTATCAGGTATTTATTGTGTCAGGCAAGATCTTAGGTATTGAAGGTAAACCAGGTTGCAAAATATATAAGCCTCTTATATCACTACTATGCTTAAAGATTATATGCTTTTTTAAAAAAGCATAGCCAGGATTCATCATATATGCTTAGTTTCCTAAAAAGTAATTTTGTATGTTTATAGTCTCATAAAGAATTTGCTTTTACTGAAACATTTTAAATGCCTACAAAAAATTTTGGAAGACATAGGTCCACATGTTAAGTATGATACTACTAAATTGAGAATAAAGTTATTGATATTTTATTAAAAACTTTAACCTTCATTTGAATTTGCATTTTATCAAATGCTTTTTAACATTAACACATCTGGTGAATTTCAAAGTTTATGTTATAAGGTAATGAGTATTAATTTATGCTTTCATTCTATGCCCTAAACCCTTATGAGTCCACTGAGTTGCTCAATACATTCACCTATTAAATATTCATTAAAGGCCTATTTTCTCTTTGCTGTTGTTTTTGTTTATCTTATGTTTTAGCCTGCAATTTCAGGGATTTTTTTTAAAGAAGAAAAATCCTTTCAAAATATTTCAATTTGAAAGATGAATTAGTTAGCTATTCCTGTGTGACAAAACATTCTAAATGTTAGAACTTTAAAATAATGTCTAACAACATTTCATCAGCCAGCAGATCAGATGCATTCTTTTCTCGTCACATATCAGTTCTCTGTGAGGTTGGCAAATAACTTTGGATCAGGGGTGTGGTTCTGCTGATTTTGTCTGGGCTTGCTTATATTTGGTATTGGTGGCTGGACAGGTCTCAAATGATCCCAGTTGGGACTGCTGGATTCTTCAAATGTGAGACAGCATACTTCCCAGTTTATCTGTAAAACTGTGTGAGAAAGAAAAAAATGTATATTGTTCTTTTTAAATTGGAGTTTTAGGCAAGTTTGTTATGCAGTAACTGCCACTTCTGAAATTGTTCAAGTTAAAATGCTACTGTAGAAAGAGAGAGAGAGAGAGAGAGAGAGAGAGAGAGAGAGAGGGAGGGAGGGAGGGAGAGAGAAGGAAGGAAGGAAGGAAGGAAGGAAGGAAGGAGGGAAGGAAGGAAGGAAGGAAGGAAGGAAGGAAGGAAGGAAAAAGATAAGCCCTGAAATATTTGGCCTTGATTCTGTGACATTCAGTGGGCAGAAGTAGAAGGAAAATAGTCTATAAATTAAAGTGAAAGCTATGAAAAAATAAAGAAAATGTTTTTAGAGGAAGGTAAAATGGCAACAGTTGTTATGTAGCAGCAAAGTGAGTGGCAATTGTATCACTAGGAAAATTGAAAAACAGAAACTTTTATAGAATGAACATTTAAATTTGAGTAAAGAAATCTCCAGGTAAAATACTAAAAATATTGGCTAATTGCTTCCAGCTGTTTCTGGTAACTATAAGGAGTGAAACCTGAAGGCAGTGGCCAATTTGTACTTATAATAAGGAAGGAAGGAGAGGTCCTCTTAGGTTACAAAGTAGCTTCTCATTTGCAACCTCCCACTCCTACCTCAAGGGAAGAAAAGATTCTTAACATTTAATTAGAGAAGCACTTAACACAACCCTTTGTGTATATTGTAATGGAAACTGTTAGTAATTCTTACAGAAATCAATGTGATGATTCTAGACTTCAGTTTTCTTAACTACAAAAGATTAAAGTTGAAAGAAGGCTGGATGAGAAATTTTTTGAAGTTTCTTCAGGTATGTAAGACAATTCTAGCTGGTGACTGCAACTGTCATCTTGGTTATTCATTTTGGTTTTCTCTCTTCTAAAGCTTCATTCATTCATTCATCAACTCTTTCAATAGACATTTATTAGGATATTCTGGTATAAAGTGGTCAGGGAAGAAAAACATGTAAAATTCAAAAGATTGCTATTATGCCTGCATTCTGAAAAAATGGAGACAATCATACTATAAATGCTGAGATAGAAAATTACATGTCTAGCTGTGCTTGTAAGTGTCAAGGTAGAACTAAATCTCACATTCAAAAATGCTACTGGTGAATATTCTGAAGAGGACTTTGGCAAGTTAAAATACTACACGAATTTTACCTTAAAATTCTCTTTAGCTTTATTTTGGAATCTATAAACATATAAGGTGACTTCACTATAAATATGTTTTAAATAAAAATGTGTCCCTTTAAGACACAAAAGAAGTAATTTTACCTTGGAAATAAATAATTATATAGGAAATAATCTCCACATTCAATTTTGCAATTAGTTATAGGATGAAGAAAAGAGAAAGCAGAGAACAATAACAATAATATTAATATTCATTTTATTACTTATATATTAACCATAGTTCTTAATATGCTTGCATATGTAAAAATGATGATCCTCTAGTTATTACTAACTAGTTATTACTGTTTCCATTTTATACATTAGGCAATTAGATTTGAGAATCCTTCCATATGATATTCAACTGTACTTTTGTTTTCTTGTCTTCTATACAATGAAAACTCATTACAAGTTTTGTTCCTAGAGTGAGCAGGAGGTAATTTTCATCGAGACACAATTAAGAAATAAGAAAATCAGTGAGACTGATTCTTCAAAGAAAGCAATTGTGAAAAAGTGTTTTGTTAAAACAGATTCCACAGACTTTTCTTTTAACTTTTGAGGGTTTGTTTGTTTTTTGTACAGAATGTGAAAATGTAGGCATTCAGTGAATGCCTCTCGTTAAATGCTTGTATGGAATAGGTCCATAATGAAACCAGTCCCCAAAAGTTGAAGCACAGAGGAGAAAGTGTCAAGAAGGGAAAGGTTCAGTTTTGGAGATGCTACAATTGAAGATTTTTTTAAACAACCAGGCAATGATGCATAAGAAAATGTAAAATTAGAGATATGATCCTACCCCATGGGACCATTTTGGCTTTGGTACATTTCACAGTCCAGAAGAAGTAAATGAGAGACCAGAATAATAAGGGGACAAAACTTGAAGTTCAGGATGCAGGGTATGGGAACCTAAAACAGCCACCTATTCAATGATCCATGGCTGTAATATCTAAACTTTGGAATATAGTGTAGGCAAGAAGCTAAACACATTTTACGTGGCTTTGAATGGTAGAAATGATGTTACATTATGAATATAGATTATTATGATTATATATTATTAGTAATACAAAAATACCTGAGAGAATTAAATTGGTCACTGAAGAAAGATACAAAGAATCTATAGTTTATTTTCCCCAAAAACAACTTTAAATCATAATGCCTAGTATCCAGTATAAGATTATAAAGACCATAAAACCACAGGAAAACATCACTAGGAAGCAATAAACAATAGGAAAATATTAATAATAATTTTAGCTATTAATATCATCAGACATACTATGAAACAACAATAATTACTACAAAGTATGAGATGTAAGTTAATCTATAAAATTTTACCAGAAAACTGAAACTATAAAATTTGGCATAAGTTTTGAAAAAGAAAAAAGAAAAGAAAATATGTATCATCAAGAAATAACTGAAGGGCTGGGGCGGTGGCTCAGTGGCAGAGTGCTTGTCTCGCATGGGTGAGTCACTGGATTCAATCCTCAGCACTACATAAAACTAAATAAATAAAATAAAGATATTTAAAAAAAGAAATAACTGAAAATATAAAGAAAATAATCTTCACAAACTTGTGTACCACCTTTGTGCAGAGCTCAATAACCTTTTCTGTATTGTTTCCATGTTAATTTAAGTGATTTCAAAGAAAGTACAAAAGAGCAGTAATAACACTAATAGAAAACCAAAAATCAAAGTAAGATTGATTTTGCAGAAACAGCTGTCACTGAATGCAAATTTTTCAACAGCACCAATAGAAGCCATAGAGAAATTCAGTATCTCTTTTTTTAAACTAAGAGTTAATTTAGAATTTTATGACTAATAAATATATTTGATAGAAATAACCATGAAATGGCATTTTCTGACTAGTGAAAAATGCTCTAGTGTACACTATTTTTGTACATACTAATAGTTGGAGCAGTCTTTGTGGAAAATCTTTAAGAAAAACTTCAGTTTCATTTATACATATGAAAGTTTTTAGATCATTTTTTCTAAATTGTGATTTTCAATTATTGGTACATTTCATTTAAATTTTCAAGTGTGTGAGGAAACTTGTTATAATATCCCTTAATGTTTTTCATTGACTATAATATCTGTACTGATATTTTCAATTTTATTCATGACAATGGTAATTTATGTTCTTTTTCTCAGTTCTAGAAAACTTTAACAACATAGTAATAATTTTACACTGAAATTTTGCATTAGTGCTCTTCTCTATTAAAGATGTTTTTTATTTCAGTGCTGTCTGTCATTTTTTAAAAATCCTCCTGTTCTTTTCTTTTTTTCCTTAATTTTTGGACTTAAATTTCTGTTCTAATTTCTGATATTTCAGTTAAAAGCTTAGATCATTGATTTTTTAAAATTTCATTTCCTTCTAATGTTGGCATTCAATGAAACAAATTTCTTTCAACTGTTATATAAATGTATTATTAAGTATATACACAATTCTATTATTAAGATATGAGAGTGATTGGGCTATAATATGTGTCACCCCATTGACCACCAGGTAGATTGACTGATCTGACTGAATCAAGATATATCCCCTATGTCTACCACCTCTCCATGTGCATCCCTCCTGCAGCTGTGCCCTTAGTCTAAGAGGATGCACATCCCAATCAAGGAGAACTATCCTTTGATCAAGGGTATAAGAGTAGTTAATTTCTTCTGCTAGACTGTGCAAACAATATTCAATTATCATATCTTCTTGTTGAAGTAAGCAATTAATAATTATAAAAAAGCTCTCTTTAATTTTTGTAATGCTTACTTTCTGAAGTGCTCCATCATCTTATTATAATAAACCCATGCCAGGTGACCCATATGCAAAATCTCTTTCATATGTTTACTTCAGACCTACAGACCATGCTATTTGTATTCTATAAGTGAGATATAATTAGTTTTATGTTTAATCCAATGTCACAACTTAACTGCATTTTGGTGTTCACTCAGTTAAGGTTTAGTATGATTACTTAAATGTTTTTATTATGAACTACGGGGGTCCAGCCTCCGCAGGGTGTCAGGTCCTGAGGTGGGATGAGTGGTGTCGGCGAAAATAGCACCAATGAGACAAGGAGACCAGGTTTGGTGCAGCTGTGTCCGTCCAAGTTCAGACCAGCGCTTTATTTATAGTGATGTACAGTCATTAATTAAAAGAAAAGAAAAGGGGATTTCAAATCATCATGAGTTATTCATAAACAGAGTGGTCATCTATAATTGTCCCGGATAACTACATCAGCATCAAAGGATTTTAAAATCTTAACTAGAGACTGTAACTATAAGGGTCCTCATGTCCTGTTCTTAAGATTAATATCAAACTAGAGATCACTAAGCTTCCTATTGTATTCTCAAAAAACAAGATGAAGCTAAAAAAGGTGTTTTTAACTATGAGAGTAGCATAAGACTAATAGGTCACTGTGGTAACTACACTTAAAAGCATAGCTGTTGATGCACATGTGATCAACGGCTTCTGCTCATGTCCAGAATTGCCCAAAGCTACAGGTTAAGTTAACTATTACATACATCATCAAAATATCATTCTCTGAACTTTCCCCAACCCCTATCCTGTAGCAACCATAGTTTACATAATTTGAGTTCGGTTTCTCTGGTCAGGCATCGAGGCCTTTGTTTCTTAGGACTCTCCCATGTAAACAAGGAACCACAATTAACATGTTTTCTATTAACCCAAACCATTCTTAATGTAGGCTCCTGAATATGGTGGGGGAGGGTCCAGTCCTACGTTACCTGGACACCTGCTGTCTTCTGCCTTTACCCATGTCAAATATCATTGGATTTTACTATAGAGGGAATCCATATTTGTCAGGGCCTGAGAGAAGGCTTGACCAGCATTTGCGCTTTAGGCATGGGACTAGTCGGAGCCACAATTTCCCATAGCTCACTTTATTGAAATTGCCAGAGCAGCCTTCTACAGCCAGGCCTGAGAGTACATCCAAATGTAATTGGGGAAACTGTGGGCCTAAATGTTCTGGATAACATATCTAAAATGAAACTATCATCAGGGGAATTTCTAGAATTGCTACTAAGAAACATCATATCAGTAGTACTATCCTGATGGGGATTTTCTTGTTTATTCTCCTGGGTGGTCAAATGCTTCTCCTCAATCACAAAAGTCTTTAGAGGACCAGGATTGACTGATCCTGTCTTTCTGGGAATTGGAATGGTGACACAAGCAAGCACAATTAATTCTGTCAAACTAAGAAGGGGTATCCCAACAAGAAATATATTGAGGAGTGCATCTCTTCACCCTGATCCATTGCAGGCACCAGAACTTTGTCAAACAGTGTCTTGAGGATTTTGGGCTATGGCAATGAACTACTATTTTGTTATTTTTTATCTGTTTTGTTTGAATCCTGTGTGATAAATGCAAGTTTTTATTTATTTTTTGGGAGATTTTAAAATATTTTTTGCTTTATTTTTTTCTATCCTATCCTTTGTTTATTTTACTGCATTAATTGGGTTCTTGGCTATTCATTTTTCTACTTTATTAATATTGCTTGCCAGTTTTAGCATCATTGCATTTAGCAGATACACTGAAAGTCACAAAAATGCATTTATAACAATTAGTTTATCTTAAATTTGTTTTCTTACCATAAGCAAAAGTGTAGTCAACTATCTCTATTCATCATACAATTTTGATTTTGTTGTTACAGTTTTATTTCAAAATATGATATATGCCCTACAAGACATTGTTATGGTTTACAGTTTAAACAGTAAACATTTTTCTCTTTTACAAAATATTTACCCAAGTATTTATCCTTGTTAGCATGGTAATTTCTTTTACATATTGAACCAATGTTCTTTTTTTTTTTAAATATTTATTTTTTTAGTTGTAGGTGGACAGAATATCTTTGTTTTTATGTGATGCTGAGGATCAAACCCAGTGCCTCACGCGTGCTAGGCAAGCACGCTACCATTGCGCCACAATCCCAGCCCCTGAACCAATGTTCTTTAACTTGAAAACATGGTTTAATATTTTTTGTAATGCAAGAACACTGGCATGAAGTCTTCCAGCTTTGCTCACCTAGAAACCTTTCCTTAATTTTTGAGGCTATCTTTTTCTGACATATATTTCTGCTCCTCCGCCATCCTACTTTGCTATGTCTTCCATGATTTCTGTTAAAAGTCAATGATTTTGGGGGCTGGGATTGTAGCTCAGCGGTAGAGCGCTTGCCTCGCATGCGTGAGGCCCTGGGTTCAATCCTCAGCACCACATACAAAGCAATAAAATAAAGACATTGTGTCCACCTACAACTAAAAAAATATTTTAAAAAAAAGTCAATGATTTTTATAATTCTTCTCTAGCCCCTTTTATGATTTTCTCATTGTTTATTTGCTTGTTTATTAATTTATTTTTTGTTATCGAGACTGAGCCTTGGGTCAATCTATAACCAAGCTTCATACCCAGCTCCTTATATTTTATGTATTTTTTTTAAATTTTAGACAGGGTATCATTAAATTGATGAGGCTGACCTCCAATTTTCAATCCTCCTACCATAGCTCCAAAGTCACTGGGATTATAGGTGTGCCCCAATGCACGCCTCTGATTTCATTACACTTGATTTTCCACACTATCATAAAATTCATGCTGTTTCTAAGGGAAATTTAATGTTTTTGGAGTGTACTGAGTCTCTCAAATTTTCAAAGTCAAACATGGAATTCTCTTGATCATTTTTTGTCCAAATATTTCTTCTGTCCCATTCTTTCTCTTCTTTTCCAAAGGAAATCCAGTCCCAAGTAGGTTACATCTATTTCTTTCTTTCTTGTTGTTTCAGGTTTCCCAACTTTTTGTTCTGTTCTATTTTTTATCATTTTTTGTTTATTTTGAATATTGTTTTTTGAGTAGTCATCAATTGCTTTGAATCTTTCTTTTACTACATCGTTTGTTGTTATATCCATCAAATATTTATTACTTTCATTTTGTTTTGTTAATGTATATTCTACTTCTATTTTGATGTATGCCATCCTATGCATTTTGTTTACTTCCATCTTTTAAATTGTTTTACTAACTCCAACATCTACATTGTCTATGACTCCTTTTGTGTTATTTTATCACTTTATTATCAATCATTATGTTCTGATTTTTTACATATGTTATAAATGAACACTCAAAATTATAAAAATATACTCTAGATAACTTCCTGTAGTTTTGGTTTTTCTTTTTCTGGCAATTCTTATTAATTTCACTAATGTCTTGTTGCCTTCTTATAGCTTTTTTCATGAATCATTCCTCTCGGTAAATGGTTACTATCAGGCTTATTCAAATCTCATTGTGTGATGGAATGTTACTCAGCCATAAAGAAGAATAAAATTATGGAATTTGCTGGTAAACAGATAGAACTGGAGAATATCATGCTAAATGAAATAAGCCAGTCTCAAAAAACAAAAAGCCAAATGTTCTCTCTGATATGTGGATGCTAACATGTGATAAGTGGTGGAGGGTAGAATAGATGTTTATTAGATTAGATAAAGGGGAATGAGGGAAAAAATGGGGGATTGAAATAGGAAAGACTGTAGAAAGAATTGGACATAATGTTCCTATGTTCATATATGAATACACAACCAGTGAAAGTCTACATCCACAACCACAAGAATGGGATCCTGATTAGATTAGTTATACTCCATGTATGCATAATATGCCAAAATACACTCTACTGGATAGACTTCACAATATTTATGCAGATATTTAACTATTTAATTTTTTCAAAATGAAATACTTTCCATTATTTCTTACTTTTAAAAATATTGTTATTTCCATGACCTGGCAGTAAGATTTTCTAGACTTCATAAATAGAAGGAAAATCCAATTAAAAAAACAAAAGAGCAAATAATAAATTTTGATTTAATTCACACGTACATATGCTCACACATGCACACACATATACACACATATATATGCATATATACATATGCCTTTAGCTAACTGAACTTCATTTCAAAAATTTTATTTAAATACTTTTCTTAGACAATTGTCTAAAACGAATGTCCTGACTTTTGTCAGATTATTTCAGTGGCCTTTGATGCTTTCTTTTCCAGTATTTGTCTGCTTTTTTTGTTTTTAACTCGTAACTATTTTTTATTAATGTCTAAAGAATAGGTCTAAGATAATATTAGAAATAATATCTTTTCTCATAAAACATTACTGGCTATGTTCAACACATTTTTACATGCATGTTCTCACATTAAGGAGAGTTCCCAGTCCAATGCCCAGTGCTAAGCAAGTTTTACTTACTGTCTAATTCTCTGGAACTGTTAATGGTTGAAATACACAATATACTGTGTTAGGATGCCCAGTCACCAGATTTTTTTCAATCCTAAATATAAGTTTATCTTTGATGCTTGGAATTCTAAAAATAGTGTTCAATACTGACAAACTCAGCTTCCCAATATTTCCAACATTTGCAGTGTTAATCTCAGATTTTCTTTTAAACACCATGTGAACTGTATATTGTAAGTGTCAGAGCCCCACTCAAGCATACCTCTAAATGTTTAGTTAGTAAAGGCCCTTAGTCTCTGAATACAAGAAGTAAAATAGTATTTTTTTATCTCAATTTTCTAAGGTTCAGATATGTTTTAATTTGAAGATCCCATTTGTATTATTGCTGTTGTTATTCCTTGTTTATTTTTGTATTTTATTTTTTTCTTATCAACGTAATCCTTATGATCTGACATTCTGGATTTTATTTTTCTCATGACTAATATGAATAGAGATTGCTATGAATTTTGTTTATTTTCTGTCTGTACTTGATATATAAGAATATATTTTGGAGATGCCTGAACTCTAGTTAAAAGAAAAACAAACATTGTTAGTAAAATCAGATCTAATTTTATGAAGTTATACATATCATTACTTTATTCCAATTAAACATACTAATTGATCTTATTATTTTTCTTTGTTGTGTTTACTCATATTTGTATGCCACAATGTACGTTATTCATGAAGACAATATATTTAGGTTGTCATTGCTTCATTTTGTTTCACTATTCCTCAATTAATCATTAGTATGTATATTTTCTTCCTTATTCTTAACAATAACAACATTTTATTTTTTTCATTTTCTACATTTTTATTGGTGTATTATAGTTGTACATATTGTTGGAATTTGTTATTACACATTTGTACATGCACACAATATAACAATATAATTTGGCCACTCCTCAGGATTGCCTCCCTCCCTACCTACCTCACACTTTTGGTCTCTTTCCTCTACTAATCTCCCTTTGATTTTCTTGAGATCCTCCCCACCTCTGTTTTCCTTTTTCCTCTCTAGCGTCCACATATGCAAGAAAACACACCCTTAACCTTCTGAATTTGACTTATTTTGCTTAAGATGATGGTTTTCAGTATTTTTACAAAAGTACTTATTCTACAAATTATTACTATATTACTTGTACTTCACTATTTTTGAATGTCTGGTAATTTTAATTTTTAATATGAACCAATTATTTACTGATACATCTCTCAGGTAGTTATGGATTTTTTTGCATATATTTGATGAACTCAATGCATTGACATCAGAGAACATTAAATATTATTTTGTTATAAATTTTTCCATTGATATCTACAAAAGTTTTTCTTAATTTATGAAACTGAGTTGTCAACGTATGTACTTTTCATTTATACCACCAATTTCATCATTTATTATTTTATAATATTATATATTATTTACACATATTTTAATACTGTATAAAAGTTTTTGGTTGTTTTTGCAGAGTTGGGTATCAAACCCAAGGCCTTGTCTATGCTAGGCAAGTGTTCTACCAACATGCTATACCCCAGTCCTTATAAGTATACAATATTTATTTTTAGTTTTCAAAAACCAACTATGTATTGAATGTATTTTAACTATTAAGCTTCTATTGTTAAATAAATCTTTTGGGAACAATTGGATAATAAAAATTTTTTTATTCTGCTTTGTGTCTCTAAACTTCAAAACAATCAAACAAAATAAAGACATTCTGGGACTGATATAAAGAATAACACAATGCTTACTACCATAAAGGAAAAGGCAAGAAAAAAATGACCCATGAACACATTTAAATGAATTATAATATTAGAAAAATATTTAAAAGAAATATTCACTTTAAACAACACTATTCAAAGACAAAAAATTTATAAAAGATATGATGTTGTTGAGTCATCTAATAGTTGCATTAAAGGTAGCCATACTAGAAAGCAATCTTATAAATTCCATCCTTAACATAAAATTTAGGTAGATATATTTTCATGGAAGTTTCCTAGATATTCAATAGAGCAGAATATTTTAAAACAAAATTTTCTTTATTAAATGTATAAACTGTACATGTATAACAAAGACCAGTTTAATAAAAGTTGTTGTCACATGATTGTATCACAATGGTATTATTTCATAATTTCCAGTTCAAATCAAGATACAATTAAAGCAATGCCATAATAATTTTGAGAAATTTAAAAAAAAATTTTTAAGTTTTCATGAGCATGTCTTTGCTAGACACCAATTTGTATGCAGCATAATTACATTAAATATTTCTACCTCTACAAATTAAAAAGAAACTAATGTCTATGAATTTTGTCTAATAAACATAAATAAGTACACTAGTTGAAGTTTTAAAGATACAATAAGATGCTTAATATGCAAATTGAGATTAATTATGTTAACATGAAAATTATAGTTACATTTCATGCATACTATAGAATATTTATATACCATAATAACTAGTGAGAGAAAAAGATAAATTATAACACTGTAAATTATAATGGGCTCAAATATATAATGAAACAATACTGTAATTAGTTATTGTGGAATTAAATGTCAGTGAAAACCATTAAATTGTAGCATAATTTTCCTAGGTAATAATTCATAACACAAATTGCCATTTTGCATATTAAAACTACATAAATAACATTGCTGTTTTTGCTCTGAAAATCATACATTACTACTGAATAGACATTATATTAAATAACCTACATATTATGACTGTACCATACTAATATTCTTCTACACAATATACTTAACTTTATATGATTTATAGAATTTGGAAGCTAATAGGCACTTTTAAAATCATTCCTGACTCATTTGACAAAAAAATGCATATAAGTTCCACACAGTGTGCTTAATTACAATGTATAGTTGTTGTCACTTGTTCAGTTATATTCACAACTTTCTTTCCATTTTTGTCTGTATACCAAAGGAAGAAAAGCATATTGATGCTGTCCATTGAGACTTTTGGGCTTTGATGTTACACATTTTAATACTGATTCCCTCTCACAAAGAAAAAACAATGGAAAAACAAACAAACAAACAAACAAACAAAAAATCACTAAGAATACACACAAGAATGATGAATATGGTAAAAATACTGCTGATAGCTCAGTTCAGTTTTCTTATAATATTATTTCTTCACTCATCTTTTGAAACCAGCTAATACTTAATTTTTTTCTATTGAAAATATCAATAAAGAGCATTAGTATTTGATACAATCACTGACAAAAGGCTCAGCATACGTTTGCTATCAATGGAGTCAGTTTACAAAGAATTCTTTCCCAAGATTTATTTTTTGTACTTCTATAACAAAATAACTGACTCTAAATAAT
The DNA here is from genome assembly GCA_028644305.1 of Xerus rutilus. NCBI lineage: Eukaryota > Metazoa > Chordata > Mammalia > Rodentia > Sciuridae > Xerus > Xerus rutilus. The sequence continues at coordinate 20,192,537 of CM053405.1, read as the reverse complement.
TAACAAAGGACACATCTACTTTCTGACAGTTGTGGAGGCTGGAAAACCCAAGGTCGAAGTGCTGGAGGGCTCAGTTTTCTGATGAAGATTGCAAACTGTTTCCTAGAAGCAACTGGTTGCTGATCTTCACATGACTGAAGGTAGAAGAGCCAGTGAGTGAGCTAAGTGCTCATGAAGTCTACTTAAAAGGGTCATAATCTCAGTCAAGAAGTCGGAGCTCTTATGGCCTAATCATTTCTCAAAGGACCCACTTCGTAATACCATAACACTGGCAATTCAGTTTCAGCAGCTGAACTTTGGAGAAACACGTTAAAGCTTTAAGATGAGGGTATTCACACATAGATCAAACATGAATTGTTTCTGGCCATATAACAGACTAGAAAGAATGTGTAAGATCTTATGTTAAAAATCATCTAGAAATTCTCCATAAATTATTGCCTATTTCCATGAGAATGAATAACTGAATTCACAAATAAGTGGCATATAGAGTTTGTATCTTTAAAAATTTATTTAAAAATACAGTGCTAGAAGTGAGTAGAAGTATGCATCTATTCCTTTGTCAATGATAGAGGAACCACATGTTTCATGTCTAAGGAAATTTTGTAGATAATGCCATGAACTTTTTTATCTTGGGTCAAAGTGAAGATCAACTATAAACAGCATCAAAAAGCCAGACATAACATTTGCAATCACCACAGAGAGATTAGAAAGACATTTTTGAGGGGGGTTCCAAGATGGCGGCCTAGACGGATGCCGCGGTCAGTCTCTCCAGAGCCAGAGATTGAAATTGTGGAAATACCATCTCTCAGCCAGCTTCAGGACATCATCCTACAGCTACCCCCGCAGAAATTTCACTCTTGCGTGTAAGCAGGGCCACCAGGAAGCAGCCTTTGCCACAAGCAGCGTGACTTAAGCAGCAAGTGGTGGCGGAGCTCAGCTGCAGGCGGCTCAGAGCCCCAGCCCAGGGCTCGCCCTGGGCAGGGCCTGCTTCTACCTGGGGTACCTGGCCCCGGCGCCCACCCAACCATGCAGGGCCCCTAGCAGTTGATCCTGTGGATACACGGCCCCAGCTGCTAGCCACTGGGGAACCCAAATTCAGGGTAAGAGTCATTCCAGAGACGCCAGTGGAGATAGCACCACCCAAGGGCAGCTTGGGCCCGCTGCATTTCCGCTCCAGAGTTCCTGTGCACCGGCAGGAGCCGCAGAGGGCCAGATATGCCTGCAGGAACCTCCACGGGTTTCCAGCTAAAGGGAGACCAGGAACTGCTACCTCGAGCCACTGAGGAGCCCAAACTCAGGGTAAGAGTTCCCACAGAGACCCTAGCGTGGCACAGCCCTGCCCAAGGGCAGCTTGGGCCTGCCCCAGTTCTGCTCCCGAGGTCCTGGGGACTGGCAGGAGCCGCAGAGGGCCCAGATTCGCCCGCAGGAACCTCCCCGGGTGTCCAGCTAAAGGGAGACCAGGGACTGCTACCTCTAGCAACAGGGGAGCCCTAACTCAGGGTAAGAGTCCCCACAGAGACTCTAGCATGAGGCAGCCCCACCCAACGGCAGCCAGGGTCCGCCCCAGTTTCCCTCCAGAATTCCTGTGGACTGGAAGGAACCCCAAAGGACCCTGATTCGCCCTCAGGAATTCCACGGTTGTCCAGCCAAAGGGAGACCAGAGTCTGCTACCTTTAACCACTGGGGAGCCCAAATCCAGGGCAAGAGTTGGTCCAGAGTCACCAGCGTGAGGCAGCCCAGTCCAAGAGCAGCCTGGGTCCACCCCAGTTCCACTCCAGAGTTCCTGGGGTCCGGCAGGAGCCGCAAAGGGCCCAGATCTGCCTGCAGGAACCTCCATGGGTGTCCAACAAAAGGGACACCAGGGACTGCTACCTTGAACCACTGAGGAGCCCAAACTCAGGGAACCTCCACGGTTGTCCAGCCAGAGAGAGACCAGAGACTGCTACCTCAAGCCACTGGGGAGCCCAAATTCAGGGCAAGAGTCGCTCCAGAGACACCAGCGGAGGCAGCCCTGCCCAAAGGCAGCCTGGGCTCGCCTCAGTCCCGCTCCAGAGTTCCTGGGGACTGGCAAGAGCCACAGAGGGCCCTGATCTGCCCTCAGGAAGCTCCACAGGTGTCCAGCTAAAGGGAGACCAGCGACTTCTACCTCTAGCCACAAGGGAGCCCAAACACAGGGTAAGAGTCCCCACAGAGACCCTAGCACTAGGCAGCCTCACCCAAGGGCAGCCTGGGCCCACCCCAGTTCCACTCCAGAATTCCTGTGGACCGGCAGGAACCCCAAAGGACCCTGACCTGCCCTCAGGAACCTCCACGGTTGTCCAGCCAAAGGGAGACCAGGGTCTGCTACCTTTAGCCACTGGGGAGCCCAAATTCAGGGCAAGAGTCACTCCAGAGACACCAGCGTGTGGCAGCCCCTTCCAAGGGCAGCCTGGGTCCAGCCCAGTTCCACTCCAGAGTTCCTGGGGTCTGGCAGGAGCTACAGGGGGCCCAGATCTACCCTCAGGAAACTCCACGGGTGTCCAACTAAGGGTTGACCAGAGTCTGATTGCTACCAGCCACAGAGGAAGTCACACCCAGGATAAGAGTGGCCTCCGAGACCCCAGCGTGAAGAGGCCCCACCCTAGTGCGCTCTGGGCCAGCCTCAGTTCCGCTCCAGAGTTTCTGTGGTCAGGCGAAACAGAAGGCCCAAAACTGCCCTTAGGGAATGCCAGGGTGCCCAGTTGAAGGCAGACCAAAGACTGCTAGCCTCTAGCCCCAGGGGTGCTCACACTCACTGTAAGGGTCACACACAGACTCTCCAGCTTGTGACTCTCCCTAATTGAGACCTGATCCCACCTCTAGTTCCACTCCAGAGTTTCTGTTCACCAGCAGGAGTGCAAGAGAGGGGCAAAACAGCCCTCAGGGGCTGCCTCAGGAGCCCAGCCAAAGCCACTCCCACTGCACTCTAGTGGTACATCCACTACTTCCGCCACCAACGTTAGTGACAGTAGTACCCATCTGAGGACACTAGGAGAACAGAAGTAGCCCCGAGGTGAGACACAGGTAATCTGGAGTGTCAATACAACATTATAGGATAGAAGCTATAATACCTCAGATTGGTATTTCAAGAAAGGAAGATACACAATCAACATGAAAAAACAAGGGAAGAAAGTGCCCAAATAAACCTCGATACCACTGTAACAGAATCCATGGACAGCACAGTTGATGAAATGTCAGAGATAGAATTCAGAATGTACATAATTAAAATGATCAGCGAACTAAAGAATGACATAAGTGAACAATTACAGGCAAAAATTGATCAATCCAACAAAGAAATAGAGCAAATAAAGGCAACCATAGATCATTCTAACAAAGAGATAAGAGAGCAATTATAAGTAGCAAAAGGTTACTTTAAGAAAGAACTAGAGATCGTGAAAAAAAACAATCAGAAATTCTTGAAATGAAGGAAACAATTAACCAAATAAAAAACTCAAAAGAAAGCATCACCAGCAGACTAGATCACCTGGAAGACAGAAACTCAGATAATGAAGACAAGATATACAATCTTGAAAATAAATTTGACCATACAGTGAAAATGGTAAAAAATCATGATC
>CM053405.1:20098741-20188444 GCA_028644305.1 Xerus rutilus | reverse complement strand
CACAGCTCTTTCACCATTGGATAGATCTTCCAAACAAAAACTTAATAAAGAAACCATAGATCTCAATGAAACTATCAATAATTTAGACTTAACAGACATATATAGAGTGTTCCATCCATCAATGAGTGAATACACTTTCTTCTCAGCTGCACATGGATCCTTTTCCAAAATAGATCATATGTTATGTCACAAAGCCAGTCTTAGCAAACACAAAAAAATAGAGATTCTACCCTGCATCCTATCTGACCACAATGGAATAAAATTACAAATCAATGACAGATTAAAAAGCAGTAACTACTCCTCCACCTGGAAACTAAATAATATGCTATTGAATGATGCATGGATAACAGAAAACATCAAGGAAGAGATAAAAAAAATTCTTAGAGGCAAATGAAAACTCCAATACAACATATCAAAATCTTTGGGATGCCATAAAGGCAGTGCTAAGAGGAAAGTTCATAGCATTAAACTCATTAATTAGAAGAAGTAAAAATCAACAAATAAATGAATTGACTCTTTGACTCAAAGCCTAAGAAAAGGAAGAACAAATTAACACCCAAAGAAGTAGAAGACAGGAAATAATCAAAATCAGGGCTGAAATCAATGAAACTGAAACAAAAGAAACAATTCAAAAAATTGACAAAAGAAAAAGCTGGTTCTTTGAAAAAAATAAACAAAATTGACAAACCCTTAGCCACTCTAATGAAAAGGAGGAGGGATAAAACACAAATTACTAAAATTCGAAATGAAAAAGGAAATATCATGACAGACACTACTGAAATACAGAGGATAATTAGAAACTATTTTGAAAATTTATACTCCAGTAAAATAGAAAACCCTGAAGACACCAACAAATTTCTAGAGGCATATGACCTACCCAAACTGAACCAAGAGGATATACACAACTCAAACAGATCAATTTCAAGCAAGGAAATAGAAGATGCCATCAAGAGGCTTCCAACCAAAAAAGCCCAGGTCCAGATGAATTCTCAGCTGAGTTCTACAAGAATTTCAAAGAAGAATTAATACCAATTCTCCTCAAATTATTTCATGAAATAGAAAAGGAGGGAACCCTTCCAAACTCATTCTATGAGGCGAGTATCACCCTGATTCCGAAACCAGACAGACACATCAAAGAAAGAAAACTTCAGACCAATATCCCTGATGAACATAGATGCAAAAATTCTCAATAAATTCCAGCAAATCACATACAAAAACATATCAAAAAAAATAGTGCACCATGATCAAGTGGGGTTCATTCCAGGGATGCAAGGTTGGTTCAACATACGGAAATCAATTAATGTAATACATCACATCAATAGACTTAAAGATAAGAATCACATGATTTTGTCAATCAATGCAGAGAAGGCATTTGACAAAATACAACACCCTTTATGCTCAAAACACTAGAAAAACTTGGGATAGAAGGCACATACCTCAACTTTGTAAAAGCTATCTATGCTAAACCCAAGGCCAACATCATCCTAAATGGAGAAAAATTGGAATCATTCCCTCTGAAAACGGGGAATAGACAGGGATGCCCTCTCTCTCCACTGCTATTCAACATAGTCCTTGAAACACTAGCCAGAGCAATTAGACAGATTAAAGAAATTAAAGGGATACAAATCGGAAAAGAAGAACTCAAACTATCATTATGTGAGGATGACATAATTCTATACTTAGAGGATCCAAAAAATTCTACCAGAAAACTTTTAGAACTAATAAATGAATTCAGCAAAGTAGCAGGATATAAAATCAACACCCGCAAATCAATTGCATTTGTATACATCAGTGATAAACCCTCTGAAAGAGAAATTAGGAAAACTATCTCATTCACAATAACCTCAAAAAAAAAATACTTGGGAATCAATTTAACAAAGGAGGTGAAAGACCTCTACAATGCAAACTACAAGACACTGAAGAAAGAAATTGAAGAAGACCTTAGAAGATGGAATAATATCCCATGCTCCTGGATAGGCAGAATCAATATTGTCAAAATGGCAATACTTCCCAAAGTGATATATAGATTCAATGCAATCCCAATTAAATCCCAATGTCATTCCTTATAGAAATAGAAAAAGCAATCATGATATTCATTTGGAAGAATAAGAGACCCAGAATAGCCAAAGCAATCCTTAGCAAGAAGAGTAAAGCAGGACTCATCACAATACCAGACATCTAAATATACTACAAAGCTATAGTAACAAAAATGGCATGGTACTGGTACCAAAATAGACATGTAGACCAATGGTATAGAATAGAAGACACAGAGAGGAACCCACTTACATACAGTTACCTTATACTAGATAAAGGAGCCAAACACGTACACTGGAGAAAAGACAGCCTCTTCAACAAATGGTGCTGGGAAAACTGGAAATCCATATGCAGCAAAATGAAACTAAACCTCTATCTCTCACCATGCACAAAATTCCACTCAAAGTGGATCAAGGACCTGGGAATCAGACCAGAGACCCAATGCCTAATAGAAGAAAAAATAGGCCCAAATCTTCATCATGTCGGATCAGGACCATACTTCCTTAACAAGACTCCTATAGCACAGGAAGTAAAATCAAGAATCAACAAATGGGATGGAATCAAACTAAAAAGCTTCTTCTCAGCAAAAGAAATAATCAATGAAGTGAACAGAGAGCCGACATTCTGGGAACAAATCTGCGCCACACACACATCCGATAGAGTACTCATCTCCAGGATATATAAAGAACTCAAAAAAATTAACACCAAAAAAAACAACAACCCAATCAATAAATGGGCCAAAGATCTGAACATAAACTTCACAGAAGAAGATATACAATCCATCAACAGACATATGAAAAAATGTTCAACATCTTTAGCAATCAGAGAAATGCAAATCAAAACTACCCTAAGATTTCATCTCACACCAGTCAGAATGGCAATTATCAAGAATACAAACAATAAGTGTTGGCGAGGTTGTGGGGAAAAAGGCACGCTCATACATTGCTGGTGGAACTGCAAATTGGTACAACCAATCTGGAAAGCAGTATGGAGATTCCTTAGAAAACTTGGAATGGAACCACCATTTGAGCCTGCTATCCCACTCCTCGGTCTATACCCAGAAGACTTCAAAACAGCAAACTACATACAGTGCTTCAGCCACGTCAATGTTTATAGCAGCTCAATTCACAATAGCTAAACTGTGGAACTAACCTAGATGCCCTTCAATAGATGAATGGATAAAGAAACTGTGGTATATATACACAATGGAATATCACTCAGCAATAAGAGAAAATAAAATTATGGCATTTGCAGGTAATGGATGGAGTTGGAGAATATCATGCTAAGTGAAGTAAGCCAATCTCAGAAAACCAAATGCCGAATGTACTCATTGATAAGTGGATGCTGAACCATAACGTGGGGAAGGTCATGGGAACAATGGTGGATCTCTGTTCACAGGGTTGTAAGGGGAGAGGGGGCATGGGGACAGCAAAGGTGTTGGAATAAGATGGTCATAATAACCCTAACTTTATGTATGACTGCATATATGTTGTGATTCTATACAACTTACAACTAGAGAATTGATATGTTATCCTCTATCTATGTACAATGAATCAAATTGCACTGTTAACATGTAAGCCAAAATAAAAAAAAAAAATTGCAGTTAAAAAAAAAATTGAAAGGAAAAAAAAAAAATGAAGACATTTTTGCCCCATCCAGTTCTCAATCTATACTCTGGATAAGGGCAAGAAAAAACAGAACAAAATTATATAAAAGAAAACTTAAAAAATTCCAACAAAAGCTTATGCTAAAACCAATTTATGAGTTTACATTTGCAATGTATTTCTGATTCAGAATCTTCACACTAGAATATAAAATAAAGTGATAATACATCTGGTTAATATAGTAGAATTGAGAAAATATAGTTTAGAGAGACAGTCTCATATTAAACTGTACTCAGTGAGCATTGTTAATACTCTAAAGATAAATAGATGGTCTCAAATGACAAAACACAAGAAGCTAATACACAGTGAATCAAAGTTAGCCAACATAATACACAGCAGAACTAACCACACCTACTTGGTTCAAATTAAAGTAGTTTATAACAGATTCAACTAAATAAATATGTACACTCAAGGCATAAAAGAAGAATTTATTATGGAGCTAAAATTATGACAAAAGAATGGAAAGATTTTGGAAAAAATGAAACAAAAAGCTACAAAAAATAAATTGTACATATGTCATTAGGTGTAGTGGCACATGTCTGTAATCCCAGCAGCTCAGGAGGATGAGGCTAAAGAATTGAAAGTTCAAAGCCAGACTCAGCAATTTAGCAAGGCAAAATAAACTCAGCAAGAACCTGTCAAAATAAAAATAAAAAGGGCTAGGGATATGGCTCAGTGCTAAAATGCCCCTGGGTAAAATCTTTGGGATTTAAAAATATTATGCATATATATATTTATATCAAGTAGACTGATGATAGCCATTGAGATTAAAAGGATATTAGATTAATCTATAGTAGAATTAGTGAAAAAATCTGAGAAATTATTTTATAATAAAGCACTGAGAAATTAGATAGTGTATATTAAAAAAAGACAACATAAAGTAGAAAACAGAATAATGTAGGTCAACATATTTCTAAGAAATTTTCCAGAAAATGTTAATAATTTGGGGACACAAGAGACAATAATCAAATGAGCAAAAACTACTTTCTGGAATTGCACATGGGGAGGAATGCTCAATTCTGTGTGTTAGTCCATTTCATGTTGCCATAACAGAATGCCACAGAAATAGATTATTTATTTATTTATTTATGATAAATAGCATTTTATCTAACTAATGGTTCTAGACCTCAGGACCTGCAAGAGCATGTCAAGGACCTCCCAGCTGCATCACAGCATGGTGGAAGGGCAAGTGGGCATGCCTAAGACAGGGTCAAGGCTGAATTAAAGCACCAACTCTCAGATGACAAACCCACTGCTGTGGTACCAGTAGGAGGGCAGAGCCATGGTGTCCTACTCACCTCTAAGGGTCCTACATCTTAACACTGTTATAATGGCTGTTAAATTTCTACATGGAGTTTGGAGGGAGGGAGCTTTCAATCCACAGCCTTCAGAAATCATCCTCTCATTATAAATTGAAGTGATTTCTTCTCTTTTTAAGCAGTGGGGAGTAACATAGAAAATATCTACAAAAAACACATTCAAAATGTGTACTTACAAAATTAAATAAATGAAGACAAAAATACCATTGGAAGATGAGGCTAGAAGTGTGGCTGAGCACCACAGGGCTTGCCATCTCCTGCAAAGCACTGGGTACCTGTGGGCGGGGGGAGGGTATCTATAAAAGTGCAAAGTACAGAGAGAATAGTAACAGTTTTCCAACTGCTATTCTATCCCTAGCTACTTCATGCAAGGGTGTGAAAAAAAATGAAGATATTTTAAAAATAAATAAAATGTTTATGATTAACACCCACCAACAGAGGTTTATAGACAAAACTTCTAAAAATGTACTGCAGAGGAAAGAAATTAAGTGAACAAAATGTCCTGGTGTACAAGAAGACAGATTGAACAAAGAATTTATCAAAGAACATATTCCTACATTTGGATCAATAGTACCACAATATTAAGCTTTATTATTGTAAGTCATTCCAGATAGAAATATAAAGCAATCACTATCATTCTTTATCCAAAAAAAAAAAAAAGTATGACAAAAGCTCAGGGACAAGTTGAAAAAATAACAGTGCATGAACTATAATTTAATGCCACAAAAGTACAGTACTAGCTATGAAAAGAAATCACTGGTCCTCACTTATCTTTTATAGGTGCTTATATCTACCATAATTTAGGCAACCTAATTTTTTTTTGTACCACGGACTGAACCCAGGGCCTTTGAACCACTGAGCCACATCCTCAGCCCTTTTCATATTTTATGTATTGACAGGGTCTCGCTGAGTTGCTTAAGGCCTCGGCTAAATTGCTGAGACTGAGCTTTGAACTCGTGATCTTCCTGCCTCAGCCTCCCAATCCCCTGGGATTACAGGCATGAGCCACAGCGCCCAACTTTAGGCAACCTAATTTTGATACTTAATGTATTATTTACATTAATGTCAAGAAATATAAAATCAAGCCGGGTGCGGTGGCTCATGCTTGTAATCCCAGCACTTAGGGAGGCTGAGACAGGAGAATCGCGAGTTCAGAGCCAGCCTCAGCAATGGCGAGGCGCTAAGCAACTCAGTGAGAACCTGTCTCTACATAAAACACAAAATAGGGCTGGGGATGTGGCTCAGTGGTCAAGTACCCCTGAGTTCAATCCCCGGTACCAAAAAAAAAAAAAAAGAAATATAAAATCAAATAATCATCTTACATTTTCCTGCAAATATATTATTTTAATTTGTAAGCTTTTCCTCTTAAACACATAATTATTTTGTCAATTGAAATTGTTGTTAGCTTAGTGCTAACAGTGAGAGATATTATATTAGTAGACAGAAGTTGATCCTGTTAAAGTTCTATGATATATTCTTGCTTCTTAATCTTCAATATATAAACTTGAAATATGTATGAAACACCTTTGTTTAGACACTATTGGATAAATCATGAATCTATCATTTTCTGTCAGTCTTCTGCTTTTTCTATTCATACGAGAAGTTGAAAATGTCAATGCTCAATTTCTCAGGCCCCTGGAAATTAGAACTCATCATGTGAAAATTAAGCAAATACCTCTTGGGGAGCTTTGAGAAAGCTTTGTCTTCTTATTAAAAGTGGTTGGCAAAGTTTTCTTCCTATGCCCACCAAGAAGCTGCCCTTTGAGACTGAAGTGATGAATGGGTTTGATAGCCACCTTAGTTCCATAAGAAAAATGCTAGAAATATATCATAGATAATGGCTTACTAGTTATTTGGTTATGCTGCAAAAATGAATACTTATAAATTTGCTTTTGGGGCATTTATTTAGATTTTAAAACAAAACCTTCCTGGTTTAAATATAATGCTTCATGTTTTTTTTTTTTTAAGCACCTATGGGAACTGCAATGGAAGAGACATTTTCAGTTTAGCTTAACATAAATTATAGCACATGCATCTTATCATCTCAGTTCTTATTTCTATAAATGTCTAAATGTTACTTGTGTTAAATAAATGGTTGTATAATTTCTATGATTATCATTAAATTAATGCTCATTAAATGGTGAATTCTGGGATATTAATTTCATGTGCATAAATGTAAAACTGTGATGGCCATATTGATATTTAAGCATACATTTGTAATTTTTAAAAAAGTTTTCTTGTTTAGGATAGCATTCTAGATCCAGTTTTGCTTCCTGAAAAATCTTTCTTGAGAGAAAAATAGAAACTGAACTAAATAATTGTAGTTTGTTTTGTTGACCAAAAATATTGTAAGTAATTATAGACTGACTTAAACATTCATTTATTTCACAAATGAATGATTTCTCTTCATACTCTTTACTGATCAATGGAAAATATATATATATATTTATTTGTGTATTACTTATTTTCCTATTCGAAATCATACATATTCTGATTTTTAGGAAAATAAGAATGTGCTACTTATACAACTATAAAGATTATTTACAACTACTAGTTCTTATTAAGATTAAACCAAGAATATATATTTATTATTTTCCCATTTTCTTTGTTTTTCATGATACATATTATTGACTTATTTATTTGCTAATTATTTTCAAATTATCTATTGAATAGATCAATTTCTCAGGTATTTTAAAGTTTAAGGTGATAAATATACTAAGAAATCTATGCAATTTTTAGTTTCTGTCTTGCACTATACAAGTTGTCACCTACTTGCAAAGAAAATATGCGAAATTTTATAGATGAGCAAAAGAGGCACAAATATGTTAAAAACTTAGCCAATTTCACATAACTGATTATCAGCAAAACTAATCTGAAGAAACAGTGAATTTACCCAGTCAAGTTTTATTCTTGCCTAAATTTGAATATTGAATTTTAAAGGAGTGTTGACTCTTCTAATTTACAAATCCATAATCACTTACAATGATTTTAGTAAACTCAATAAACTACAATTATTTTTATACTTTTGCTTTTATAGTTTTATAGTTGTTGAGCACTTGTAGAATCCTCTGTCATGACTACACAGATGATTTTTTTGTAGACATGAGCTCACTTTTTCAAATGTACAGGAACAGTTTACATTTTAATGACAAGTATAAAAAACAGGAAAGTAAAGTAAAATTATTTTAATAGTTTTAAGAAATGATTATATTATGTTATTACTAAATCTCAAATTTAATATCTAAAGGTTTTCATATTTATTGATGATAATTTTGGTTTATATGAGCTTTATGAACAAATTCACATTGTTTTTTAATTAATACAAAAAGATAGAAAAATGATTTACATTAAAGTCTTTAATAAAATTAACATGTAGAAATAAAACCCAAATGACAACATATGAAACATTTTTGTAAAAACTGAAATTAATGTATATTTTAATTGAAATTTTAGAAAACAAGTAACTAAAAGTTATTTTTTCTACTTTACTTTTTTTGATTACTTTAGCATGTGGACATTTATATTTCCTTGTCCAAATTGTTAAATTTATGATTCATTTTAATATTTATAAAATGAAGCTTTCTATACCAAATGAAGACAAAGGAAGTATATTTTGAATACATCTTGCAAAATGTGTCTCTGGCATAATTGATTAATTGATAGAACAAATTTATTCAATGACTATGATTAGACTTCTCAATCTCTGTGAAAATGCTCCATTTTATTTCTCTGGCACAGCAAAACAAAAGAGTTCAAATATTAGCATGATTTCACTTTTTAAATTCTTATTTGTAATGCCAACCAAATATTTATAAACTAAAATTTTGTTTGAGGTTTAAAATATATCTTCAACAATAACTCTATCAAATCATTTTATTTAAAAACTCTTTATCTTAGTAATTTTTTGAATCTCTTAGAAATTTTTGAACCTCCTTTCCCTGCTCTTGTTTAAAAATCTCTACCTATTCTTGTTGAAGTAGAGTTAAGTTCAGTCTCTCCTGGGCTGCAAGGTGCCATTGAACTGGTCCCCGCACTTCGCACCAGAACTCTCTTAAATTATCTTTGACCCTCATCATCTTTAACAAGTGTTTGCATATTTTTATATATTTTTAGATAACAACTGTAATAATTTTACTATGCAAATATACATTGCATGTTTATTAAATGTGAGTGTAAATGAGAAAGACAACTGCAAAATCAGAAAAATCATGAGAGAATTAATGTTGATAAAAACATGGATCTGATAAAATCACTACAAAAATTTAAGAAGAAGAAAAAAGGACCATGAATTTGACTAGGTTATTGAAATAGCTATTGAGGGAGAATATAGAATTTTGCTTCTCAAGAAATGGCAAAATTATTGGAGAACAGATGAACCCAAGCTTTGAAATAGATGGAGTTCTATTGTTGGAATGTTTCTCTCAGCAACCTGTCTGAAGTAATGTATAATACCACTGGACTCAGCCTTAAAGCCTGTAGTCAGGAGACATTTTTTTTAGAGACACTGAGAATCAGGACTCCCTCTATAAAAAGGCCACATCTACTCAGCCTTTAGACTTTCTCCTAATTATCAGGGTCCATTAGACTAGAAATGACAGTGGCTCACAATAAATGTAAGCTGATCTCCAGATGAGTAAGGAAAACCTCTATGAAGGAAAACACCAGCAACAGTCACAAAAGAGGATTGCCTGGATAAAAACAATCTAAATACAGGAAAAGAAAAAAAAGTGCAGAGTGGTTGGTGGTAGGGCCCACCTTGTTATCCTCTAAGGTAAGAGAAATTGGTAACTTGAACAAAGACAATGAATCCTCAGTTAAAAATTAAGGAAGAATATTTAGAGAAGAATAATAACAATAAAATAACATGGAAATTAAAATCTGAAAGTAGAAATTTTAAAAAAGGAATAAAAGAAGAAACATTCTAGTTGTAGATAAATTATGAAAAATAGGAATTGATTATGGCACTATAGAAATTTAGTAAATTGAACTATAAAACAGCATTCAGAGACTCAGGTTTTCACACATGTAAAAATTTTATGTAATATATACAATTCAAATTTAAGCAATTCAGTGCATGAAAATTTGCTGTTAATTTGGAAGAAACTTGGAGGCCTTCTATACACCATATATCACATATGGTAAAATTATGAATATAAGTGGGTGCTGTGGCACTTGCCTGCGATCCCAGTAACTCCAGAGGCTGACAGACAATGGTCTCGAGTTCAAGACCAGCCTCAGCAACTTGGTGGGTACTTCAGAAACTTAGCAAGATCCTCTCTCAAATTAATAATAATCAAATAGTCGGGGCATGTAGCTCAGTAGTAAAGTGCCCCTGTATTCAATTCACAGCACCAAAAAAATAAATAAATAGAAAATTTAAATAAATGTGAAATATAGTAGTTTATTATTTGGAAACAAATATAAAATTTTAAAATTTTTATTATATTAGCCATTTAGATTCTTTAAAAAGAAGCAAATTTCAGTCTTGGAAAAATACAAAAAACATTTTATAAACTTGTTATTCTAAAAGATTTACTTGAAAAAATTAAAAATACATAAAGAACTAAAGAAATAAATGGAATATCAAAATCTTTAAAAATCTGTGAAAGAACAAAAGGAAGTTATATTCAGTGATATTTTAAATGAGAAAAATATATTTTCAACATATATAGCATGTGAAAAATTTTCAAGTCTTATAAATCATGTTTTTTAAAAGATACTGACTGTTGAAAAGTATTTTAAATTCTTAGGAACATGAATTGTACCTGTCACCATTTTACAAAGCAAGTTAGCAATACAGTAGTCTCCCTTATCAGTGGTTTCACATCTCACCTGTGGCCTGCCTGGGGCAGGAATAAGTAACCCTTAGGAGGTGTGGCTCAGCAAGAAATAGAAGTCTGAAAGTAGTATTAAGAAATAATACAAAAGACACAGGAGCATTTATTTATAGCGGGGCATGACAGGTGGAAGAAGAGATCTGATGGGTCTGATCCTAACGAAGGGAAAAAGCCCTGGAATGCTTTATTTATAGTGCAACACATCAAAGGAATTTCTGTGAGGAGGGATTCGTCAAGGTAAACAAGATGTCAGAGGCTGCGGGGAAGCTGACCTGGCTGGGGACTTTTCACTTGCACAATAATTCTTCCTCCTCCAAGTAGCTGGCAACCCAAGCCTGTTTAGGCACACTGATATCTCTTTTACCCAAGGGTAGAAGGCATCTAAATTCAAAGCTATGCAACTCATAAATTCTATGCCAGGCATGGAATCGGCCCCATTAACAGCAGCAGCTTGCAAATGGGCGTGTCTTTCTATACCTTCACCTGGAAAGATTCCCAGATGAGGCAGTCAAGCTGTCTAAGGCTATATGGAGTTTAAAGCAATAATTTATTTGCCGCTCCCGACATTCACCACGTTGTTACCTGTGGACAACAAATGTTTAAAAATGAACAGTCCAGAAAGGAACAATTCAGAATTTAAATATGAGCTGTTCTGAGTAACATATAAAATCTAGCGCTTTCCTTCTACACCCCACTGGGATGCTCCTTGTCTCTGACCAGCATATCCATACTGCATAAACTACCTTCCTGCCAGTCATTTGAGTCCTGTTGGTTACTCAGATCCATCGTTCTTCATCACAGTTCTTGTTTTGAAGTACCCCTTATTTTCCTTTGTAACAGCTTGAAAGGGTAAGAGTAGAGATGCTGGCAAATTGGAAATGCCAAAGAGAAGCCACGAAGTACTTCCTCGGAGTGAAAAGGTAAAAACTGCCAGCTTAAGAAGGAAAGAAAAAAATGTACACTTTGATTGCCAAGATCTATGGTAAGCATTAATCCCCTGTGTAATGTTAAATTAAAAAAATAGTACTAAATTTGTTGTTGCACTTCAAATTGCAAAAGTTTTGGCAGTTTGACAGCACATGATAAGTGTTTATTTAAGATGGAAGAAAGACATTTAATAATAGGGTTTGATAATATCTGTGGTTTTGTGCATCTCAAGCTTC
Organism: Xerus rutilus; assembly: GCA_028644305.1. Classification (NCBI taxonomy): domain Eukaryota; kingdom Metazoa; phylum Chordata; class Mammalia; order Rodentia; family Sciuridae; genus Xerus; species Xerus rutilus. The sequence goes on along the minus strand of CM053405.1, from coordinate 20,176,427 downwards.
TTGGGCCCTTACCAATAAGGGAGGACTACCTATCCAGTAAAACTGAAGATGTGAATATTCTACAACACAATATTCCTAGTCACTGTTAAAAATTCTGATGACATTTTTGCACATATTTACTTAAAAGAATATCGATAAAAATGTAAGAATCACTATTTCTTAAAAAAGTAAATATTTATAAATAACATGAAGGCTAACAAAAGAATAATGTGTAAATTGTTATATAGTCATACAATGTAATATTATACATCAGATAATTAACTAGAATCATATATTTTAACACAAATTACTTCAAGAATTACACTAGTCAAGGTAAAGAATTTATAAAGTTATAAAAGTAAAATTCAGTTGCACTTCGATATATGGGAACCACCACATAGGCAGATGTAGATAGAGATACATGGATACATAGATTTCTAGGTAGGTAGAAAGAAAAGGCATATATAATGAGGATAAATACAAGCCATTTAAAACAGTGGAAGTTAACAAGAAGTTTTAAGAAGTACAGTTTTGGGAGGACTAACGAAGATACTTCAGCTCATTTTAAAAAAATTATGTAATTGATGCTTCAGTATTTATTTTATTTTTAAAATAGCATTTCAAGTTGAATTATAAAATCAGAGCTTAAAACAATATTAAGAAAGAAATGAAGAAATATATAACATGTAGGTCATATAAGAGGATAAAGAAAATAAAACTAATCAAATAAACAGGATATCAAAATTACACTTTTCTTTATTTTTAACATTTTCTATTCACTGTGAAAAATACAAGATACTTATTTCTTTGGTGAAAAATTATATGTATGTAATTATATGCACATATTTATTTATTTATTCTAATTAGGTATACATGACAGCTAAATACATTTTTATTCATTGCACACAAATGGAGCACAAGTTTTCATTTCTCTGGTTGTACACAATGTAGAGTTGCACCATATGTACAGTCATACATGTACCTAGGACAATGATATCCATCTCAATCCACCATCTTTCCTGCCCCCAGGTTCCCTCCTCTCCTTTCCCTCCCTTTTGACAAAAGTTCCTTCATTTTTCCCATGCCCCATTCCCCATTATGGATCAGCATAATTTATCAGATAGAACATTCCATTCGGCCTTTGGTTTTTTGGGATTGGCTTAATTCACTTAGCCTGATATTTTCCAACTCCATCCATTTACCTGCAAAGATCATAATTTTATTCTCTTTTATTGCTGAGTAATATTCCATCATGTATATATACAACAGTTTCCTTATCCATTCTTCTATTGAAGGGCATCTAGGTTGGTTCCACAGTTTAGCTATTGTAAATTGAGCTACTTTAAACATTGAAGTGGCTGCGTCATTGTAGTATGCTGTTTTTAGGACTTTGGGGTATAAATCAAGGAGTGGAATAACTGGGTCAAATGGTGGTTCCATTTCAAGTTTTCTAAAGAATCTTCATACTGCTTTCCAGAGTGGTTGTACCAATTTGCAGTCCCACCACAAATGTATGATTGTGTCTTTTCCCCCCCCGAAAGCCTCGCCAAACTTATTGTTGTTTCTATTCTTGATAACTGCTATTCTGACTGTCATTAGATGAAATCTTAGAGTTTTGATTTGCATTACTCTAATTACTAGAGATATTGAACAATTTTTCATATATTTGTTGATTGATTGTATATCTTCCTCTGAGAAGTATCTGTTCAGCTCCATAGCCCATTTATTGATTGAGTTGTTTATTTCTTTGGTGTTAAGTTTTGCGAGTTTTATATAAAACTGGAGATTAGTGCTCTATCTGACATTCGTGTGGTGAAAGTTTGGTCCCAGAATGTAGGCTCTCTGTTCATCTCACCAACTGTTTTTTTTTGCTGAGAAGAAGCTTTTTAGTTGGCATCCATCCCATTTATTGATTCTTGATTTTATTTCCTGCATTTTAGGAGTCTTGCTAAGGAAGTTGGGGCCTAATCTAATATGATGAAGGTTTGGGCCTACTTTTTCCTCTGATAGGTGCAGGGTCTGTGGTCTAATTCCTAGGTCCTTGATCCACTTTGAGTATTGTGCATGGTGAGAAGGGTTTAGTTTCATTTTATTGCATATGGATTTCCAGTTTTCCCAGCACTCTTTGTTGAAGAGGCTATCTTTTCTCCCCTGTAAGTTTTTGGTGCCTTTGTCTAGTATGAGATAACTGCATTTATATGGGTTTTTCTTTGTGTCTTTAATTCTGTACCATAGGTCTATATATCTATTTTGGTGCTAATATGATGCCATTTTTATTAATATCACTTTGTAGTATAGTTTAAGGTTTAATATTGTGATAACTCCTGCTACACTCTTCTTGCCAAGGGTTGCTTTGGCTATTCTGGGTCTCTTATTTTTCTCAAAGAATTTCATGATTCCTTTTTCTATTTCTATAAAAAAATGACATTGGGATTTTAATTGGAATTGCATTAAATCTGTAGCATTTTGAGTAGTATGACCATTTTGACAATATTGATTCTGCCTATTCAAGAGCATTGGATATCTTTCCATCTTCTAAGGTCCTCTTCAGTTTCCTTCTTTAGTGTTCTGTAGTTTTTATTATATAGGTCTTTCACCTCTCTTGTTAGATTGATTCCCAAGTATTTTATTTTATTTTATTTTTAGGCTATTGTGAATGGAGTAGTTCTCCTAATTTCTATTTCAGAGGATTCATCACTGATATAAAGAAATGCATTTGATTTATGGGTATTGATTTTATATCCTACTACATTGTTGAATTCATTTATTGTTTCTAGAAATTTTCTGGTGGAATTTTTTGGATCCTTTAAGTATAGTATCCTGTCATCGGCAAATAACAATAGTTTGAGTCTTTCTTTTCCTATTTGTATCCTTTTAATTTCTTTTATCCGTCAAATTGCTCTGACTAAAGTTTCAAATCTATGTTGAACAGAAGAGGTGAAAGACAGCATCCCTGTCTTGTTCCTGTATTTAGAGGGAATGCTTCCATTTTTTCTCCATTTAGGATGATGTTGGTCTTTGGTTTAGCATATATAGCTTTTACAATGTTTAAGTATGTTACTGCTATCTTTAGTTTTTCTAGTGTTTTGAACATGAAAGGGTTCTCTATTTTTTCAAATTCTTTCTCTGCATCAATTGATAAAATCATATGATTCTTATCTTTAAATCTATTGATGTGATGGATTATGTTTATCGATTTCCATATGTTGAACAAAACTGGCATCCTTGGAATGAACTGCACTTGATCATGGTGCACTATTTTTTTAAATATGTTTTTGTATGTGATTTGTCAAAATTTTTTGAGAATTTTTGCATGTATGTTCATCAGAGATATTGGTCTGAAATTTTTTCTTTGATGTGTCTCTGTCTGGTTTTGGTATCAGGGGGATACTAGCCTCATAGAATGAGTTTAGAAGAGTTCTCTCCTTTTCTATTTCATGGAATAATTTGAGGAGTATTGGTATTAATTCTTCTTTGTAGGTCTTGTAGAACTTGGTTGAAAATCTGTCTGATCCTGGGCTTTTCTTGGTTGGTAGGCTTTTGATGCTTTCTTCTATATCTTTGCTTGAAACTGATCTGTTGAAATTGTGTATGTCCTCCTGGTTCAGTTTGGGTAGGTCATATGCCTCTAGAAATTTGTCCGTGTCTTTGGGGTTTTCTATTTTACTGGAATGTAAATCTACAAAATAGTTCCCAATTATCTTCTGGATTTCAGTGGTATCTGTCATGATATTTCTTTCTCATCATGAATTGTATTAATTGGAGTTTTCTCTCTCCTTTTCATTAGGGTGGCTAAGGGTTTGTCAATTTTATTTATTTTTTCAAAGAACAAGTTTTTTGTTTTGTCAATTTGTAAAATTTTTTCTTTTGTTTCAATTTCATTGATTTCAGCCCTAATTATTATTAGGTCTTATCTTCTATTTCTTCTGGTGTTGGTTTGTTCCTCTTTTTCTAGGACTTTGAGATGTAGTGTCAGGTTTTTTATTTGTTGACTTTTTATTCTTTTAATGAATGAGCTTAATGGAATGAATTTTCCTTTAGTACTGCCTTTACATTGTCTTGGAGATTTTGATTTGTTTTATTGTAGTTCTCAATTACCACTAAGAATTTTTTTATGTCCTCCCTGATGTCTTTTGTTATCCATGCATCATTTAATAGTATATTATTTAATCTCCAGGTGTTAGAGTTGTTTCTATTTTTATAGTCCATTATGGTCAGATGGAATGCAGACTAGAATCTCTATTGTATTTGCTGAGACTTTCTTTGTAGCATAACATACAATCTATTTTGGAGAAGTCTCCATATGCTGCTGACAAAAAGTATATTTGCTCATTGTGGAATATTCTATATATATCTGTTAAGACTAAATTATTGATTGTTTTATTGAGTTGTATAGTTTCTTTGTTTAGGTTTTATTTTAAGATCTATCTAGTGGTGAGAGAGGTGTGTTGAAATCACCCAGTATTATTGTGTTGTGGTCTGATTCTTGTAGTTGAAAAGAGTTTGTTTGATATACATAGATGCTCCATTGTTTGGGGCATAGATATTTATGATTGTTATGTCTTGTTAATGTATGATTTCTTTAAGCAGTATGAAATGTCCTTATTTATCTCTTTTCATTAACTTTGGTTTGAAGTTCACCGGATCTGATGTGCAAGTAGAAACTCCTTCTTCTTTATGTGGTCCTTGTGAGTGATACACTTTTTACCATCCTTTCACCTTCAATCTGTGGATATCTTTTTCTGTGAGATGAGTCTCTTGAAGATAGCATATCATTGGGTCTCTTTTTATTTAATACAATCTGCCCGTCTATGTCTTTTAATTGATGAGTTTAGGCCATACATATTCAGGGTTATTATTGAAATATGATTTGTATTCCTGGTCATTTTGATTTATTTTTGGTTTTTAACTTGACTTGGTTTATCCTTTGACTGGCCTTTCCTTTAGCATAGCTCCTCTCTTCGGTGATTTTTATTTTTGTTTTTCATTTCCTCCTCATGGAATATTTTGCTGAGAATGCTCTGTAGTATAGGTTTCTTGCTGTGAATTCTTTTAACTTTTGTTTATTATACAAACAGTTTTTATTTCATCATCAAATCTGAAGCTTAGTTTTGCTGGATGTAAGATTCTTGGTTGGCATCCATTTTCTTTCAGAGCTTGGTTTATTTCGTTCCAGGATCTCCTGGCTTTAAGGGTCTTGATTGAAAACTGTTGAGATCCAAATTGGTCTCCTCCTATATGTAATTTGATTCCTCTCTCCGGGACTTTAAAATTCTAGCCTCATTCTGTATGCTAGACATTTTCATTACAATGTGTCTTGGTGTAGATCTGTTGTAATTTTGTACATTTTTCTCCTATAAGCTGCTTTTATTTGATTTTCCAATTCCTTCTTCTTGGTTCAGAAATTTTCTGATATTATTTCATGGAAGAGATTGTGCATTCCTTTGGTTTGAAACTCTGTGCCTTTCTCTATCTTGATAAATCTTAGATTTAGTCTTTTGATGCTATCCCATAATTCTTGGATGTTCTGTGTGGTCAACTTTATTTTCAAGATTGTATATTTTGTCTTTATTATCTGACATTCATCTTCCAAGTGATCTAGTCTGTTGGTGATGCTTTCTATTGAGGTTTCTGTTTTGTTTTGTTTTGTTTTTTTTCGGATTACTGATTCCTTCATTTCAAGGATTTCTGATTTTTTGTTTTGGTTTGTTTTAAGAATTTCAATCTCTTTTTGAAGTAATCTTTTGATCCCTGTATTTTTTCTTTATCTCTTTGTTGCTGTGATCAGTGGTTGCTTGTATTACTTTCTTATCTCTTTGTTGGTATGATCAACTTTTGCCTGCATTTGCTCTCTTATGTCATTCTTCAATTTGAAGATTATTTTAATTATGTACATTCTGAACTCCTCTGACATTTCTTTAACTGAGCTGTCAATCTATTCTGTTATTGTAGTATCTTGGTTTGTTTGGGGCACACTTTCTTCTCTTGGTTTGTTTTTTTTTTTATGTTGATTATGTGTCTTCCTTTTTTGCAGTGCAGATCTGAGGTATTGCAGTTTCTACCCTATAATCTTGTAGTGTCCCTGAAGATTACCTGTACCTTATCTTGGTGTTTGCTTCCTGTCTCCAGTATGTATCCCAAGATGGATACTACTGCAACTAAAGATGGTGCTGGTGGTAGCGGAGGTAACTCAAGATAGCAGTGGACATGGCCCAAGATGGTTGCAACCCCTTTCAGAGATGGGCTGGAAGGGTGGGAGTTACAATGACTTTGGGCTGCCTTCTCAGAGATGCAGTGTTGTGGCATGCTGTGCTGTGGTGGGCCACTGCCTCCAGGCTTTCTCTGTTGTCCGAAGGTGGAGGCTACTACATGGGGAGGGCTATGGCAATGGCAAGAGTGTCCCAAGATGGATGTGGGCCAAGGAGCCGTGTGTTAGTAAATGGTGAGCCACAAAATGGTTCTTCACTGTGTGGAGGCATTCCTGGACCAGGTCTCTCACACAGGTGTGTGTAGGGGGGGGCGGTCCTGAGCCTGACTTGGGCCTAGGCTTTTGCATGGAAGGGTAGGACTTGTGCCTGGGCCTGGGCTCCTGTGTATATCCCCATGGTTTGTCCTGGGCCTGGGTCTGAGCCCAAACATAGGTAGATGAGTCAATAGCCCAAGCATGAGGGTGGTCCTGGCCCTGACCTGGGCCTGGGCTCTTGCTAAGGTCCCAGGGGGTGGTCCTGGGACTCTATACACACACTTCTAACATGCTTAATTTATATTCATATAATATTTTAATATCACAGGGAATGTCAACTAAATTTTCAATATAAGGCAGATGATGTACTCAAGTCATGATATTTCAGGAATACTTTAATAAAGGTACTATCTGTAAAAGTGTGGGCAGGTATAGGTGAAACACAGACTAGACTAGTTAAGTGCACTGAGTACAGTGAATTCTACCCTTAGACTTGGAAAGATACAGGAAATAGTAAAGAAAAGCAGCAGTTAGTAGAAACTAAAAGAACATCATATGGAGGGCTGAGGCTCTAGCTCAGTGGAAGAGCGCTTGCGTAGAATGCATGAGGCACTGGGTTTGATCCTCGGCACCACGTATAAATAATAAATGAGTAAACTAAAGATCCATCAACAACTAAAAAAAAAATCTTTAAAAAAAAAAGAACATCATATGGAGAAGGGAGCCTTGAAAAAATAATTTTTATTTGAAAATCAAATATAGCAAGAGGTTAAAATGGTTAAAATGATTAACTTAAAGCATAGTTTATATTATTTCTTGGATAAATTTTAAATGAGTGATCCTATCTATCTTCTTCAACCACCAGCTCCTATAGCCTTTTTGTCTATCATCACTTGGATGAGAGGTTTCTTTTTTGCTTCTGGAGAAGTGGCTAATCATTCATTATTGCAGCATGTTATTCTTAGTAGTTTTGTTTTTATTGTGTTTTTTATTGACAGAAATTATTAGACAAACCTAGAAAATCTCAGCCAACCCCTGAATTACAGATTTAATTATCCTTACTTAAATTATGTAGCAGCAACTCAGTTTCCCCTGATAATCCAGATCAATCACATCAATCAATAAAATAAACTCCTTTGTGTGTTCAATTCATGGTTTTGAGATTCTAAAATGACCAGGGCACTGACTTAGATTCCAGTTTACAAAAACTGTGACAATCTTCTCCTCTGGAGAAATGGTTCTCATTTCTCCCTTATAAATTGAAATCTTTAAAACAATGGAAACCAAGAACATCATTTGGAGACCAGCAAAATGACTTCACAGGGAGTTTTTAATGCTATGTCACTATCTTTGATTGTGAGCCTGTGCATCTAGACAGTTGGGAAGGACTGTACAATATGCTGCCTTGTGATTTAAGGTACATGTTGCATCCCATAGCGTTTTACTTTAGTTTCACAAATATATTGTCTTCCAGGTGATGCTATAAGGGAGCTTTTGAGTGATTGAATGAATTCCATGAGAGCAAACCCACTGCTAATCTTCTTTGATGAAAAATAACCCATTGATACAAGTCATTTCTGTATAAGATAGCATCAAAAAGCAACAGGTATTCAGAAAACTCACTATTGTTGGTGCTGGCAGAAGCATTGCATACATATCTGTCAAAGTACAGGAAATGAACTGCCTACCCTCCTGCTTTGTAGGAGGATCTCAATAAAATCAATCTGAAAATACTAGTTGACTGATCACCCCACAGCACAACGCCATACTGGGAGACTAACAGTGGCTTCTGAATGCTATTAGAAATTAGAAATTTTAGAACTCTGCAGAGGATTTAACCAAATCAGCATTGGGTAGAGGGAGTCCATACATTTGAGAATGTGGATAGACTCTTCCTCTGCCAACATATCTAACTTGTTCATGGGCCCTTTAAATCATCTTTAGAATGACTAAGTAAAGAGACTGAACATCTTCCACAGCTTAGGCCACCTTTGCCATCTAATTATTGAGATATTCCACTGCCTTTGATGGTCACTGTTTGCATTCATTTGTAATCAAAACAACTTCCCACTTGGAATCTATTTTTAAAAAGTCCATTTGCAGAGATTTTACCCAAATATCTTTGCTACAATTTCCCAGTGCTATTATATTTAAGTAACTGAACAGCTACCCACTGGTCTTGCATCTCATGCAGATTCATGTGGTAATCTTAGCAGTATTTCTTCTTTCTGTATTATTGAAGATATTAGAAAAAAGGAAAAATACAAAAATTATAGTTCATTGAATCATGAGCCACTTTCTTATGAAGTTTACTTTAAGCTTCTAGCCCTCTTAATCTCATTCTTCTGTTTATTTCTTTTAATTTATAATAGTATGTTGCTTTATATGACCAATCGTGTGATTCAGATCATGATGATTGACACATCCTCTTGTCAAGATCCTATTCAAACCTATTGGTTTCATGTATTGTCAAATAAATAGGTCAGAAAGCATCACTGCATATAATGTATGTTGTTTCCAAACATTGTTTTTCTTTTTCATTGGTGAAACAAGATGGACAATTATGTCTTGCTCACATTAGAAAGGATAACATTATGTGCCTCAGACCAGTAATTTAGAAAGGTAATGATTTCCATTCTTCATCACACAGTTGCATTAGTAAGATGTGAGATGTTTAATACTTCATATTCAATGTATAATTAGCATAATACCATCAACACAATAGCCAATGTGATATATTTTGAGATTTTATCATAAATAATTTGATCCTAGGTTGTGTTGTTTTAAAAATAGCAGCATTTTGATTTAGTCCTGAAAAAAGAAAAATATATTTTTCCCTTTATCCAACATTGTTTTATAAGTATAAATTGGTATTTTTCTTGTTGATGGAAATGGAAAAGAATGCATAAATTAAGCATGTTAGAAGTGTGTGTATAGAGTCTTCAGCAATTCATATGACATGGGCTTTGTTCAATAAAACACACCATATCTGGAAGCATACCATATCCAAAAAGAAAGCTTTGATTGGCATCACTACCTGATTTAGTTTGCAACAATTATTATGCATTACTCAATTGCTTCATGGGTTTGAGTGTTGGACAATCAAGCAAGATAAACAGGAGATATAGTAATAGGTATTCTTGTATCTCTCATGTCCTTGAGGATGGAAATAATCTCTTTAGATCCTCAGGGCTGCAACAGATTTTTTTTTGATTTATTAGTTTTATAGTTATTTTATGTATTTCCAGGGACTTGCAAGTTGCTTTTTCTGCCATAACACACTTCACTTCATGGATAATGAAACCAAGGTGGAAATCCTTCTAGTTTATATTCTGAGATTTCAAGAATAACACCAGATATTTCATCAGTCTCAGTGGACTCATTATTATATTTACCTGGACCAAGATTCTATGTGTTATCTGTCTCATAAATTCCCTGTTTGGTGAACCAATGTAACCTTGGGTCTCTGGGAAGCACTGCAGACTTAAAAGTAGCCTCAGATATTATCTGAAAGTTTGGGGTAACAATTATGTACTAGAGCTTTTGTAAGACCAGTGCATAGTTCAGATCCTTCTTTGAAATGCTTTGGTGAGAATTTGCTGTTTAAATCTATAGTCATGTTACAGGATTCCCTTAAAGTATTTCCTTCCTTGCTTAGTCAGAGATCCTCTTGTATAAAGCAACCTCTGGGAGCTAGTTAAATGATTAAGTGTCCTCAGTGGTTTTCACTGAGTGAGGGTTCTATCTCTATTACACAGTCTATACCATAAGAGTCTTACCATCTCTGACATTTTTATGGACCCATAATTGTTTGTCCACCACTATAGATTTCATTCTACTCCCTTGTCTCTGATGGAGCATTGTGATCTGGCCTTGGAGATCCCATTTTTTCTTATTGAGATAACAGATCTCAATTATAATCAGCACTTGCCACCATCATTTCCAGGTCACAAATGACATTTGTGGAAACTTCCAGTGGTACTGGTTATGGATCTTCACCCTTCTGTCAAATTTAAATGGTTTGGTAAAATTAACATGGTCTAATTCCTCTCAGGGTGGTACCTGTAAATAATAGCTCCATTGATTTACTCATGTAGATGGCATACAGGTAAAAATCAGATTGGAGGGCTGAGTTAAAATATTAATATATTTTATTTCTTTCCTTGTTGCAATTTTTAGTATCTGACCCTTTCTTCATAAATTTCAATTAGTAATAGTACAAACTAAAAGTGCTTGTTTATTTTTTGTATTCCTTTTTGTGGGGAGGTGTACCAGGAATTGAACTCAGGGGCACTCAACCACTGAGACACATTCCTAGCCCTATTTTGTATTTTATTTAGAGGCAGGGTCTCACTGATTTGCTTAGCACCTTGCTTGTGACTTTAGCACATGGCTTTGAACTTGGGATCCTCCTGCCTCAGCCTCATGAAGCTCTGGGATTATAGGAATGGTCCATGGCACTGACTATTTTTGTATTCTTAATTTCAATGTAATATTCCTGAAATACAGGATATAATGTTTCTGAAATGTGTTTCATATACCAATTTATCAAAATTATCTGCCAGCTTATGTTAGAATTGGAAGGTATCAGAGGTCAAACAGGCAAATTCCCTGGAAGATACGGCAGGTAATATGCACCTTAACAAAATTTTAGGTGATAGTCATGCCTCGTAAAATGAGATGCAGTCATCTGAAGGTATTCAGAATATTCAAAATTTAGAATTGTGTTAAACATCCAAAACAAGTTATGGTGTTGCTCCAGGAATAAGAAGTTAAAGTGTCATATTATCCTAACTCATTTTTTCTTCAATACTTCATACTCTCTTTTCCTTCCATTCATAAATTAGTTTTCAGATTGTGCTACCAACCTCCACTACACTGTTTATTGTTATTACCTATTTTTTTACTTTTTACTTTTAGCCAGCACAGTGGTTGGAGTATACTTGCTAAGTTCTTTCTTAACTAAGATTAAAAACATTTAAATGACAGCTACTTTAAATAAACTGAATCTAAAATAATTGCTACTTAGAATAGTTGTGATAAGTGATAGGTTTAGGATGTGAGCAAGAATAGAAGCTAGTGCTGAGTTAGGCTTTGAGATGTGACAGGATCAAGCCATTCAGCACATATCCTCAGGACTCACAGTTTCTGTTCAAGCCAACTGTTTCCTTCTTCAAACATATGCTTGTCTGCCTGGGGGCTTTCACTGGAAGTGATGGGGATTTAATGATGAGTGGAGCTGATAGATAAATAAAACAGCTTCCTCACACCATGGGAGGGGCATCAATCACTAAGGCACATTTCATATGGTTTATTAAGGGCTCCTCAGGTTAGTCCCCAGGGGTCTACAGCAGTTACCTGCTTCTTACCCTAACTATATATTAGCTTGCTTTCATTTCCTGACTTACTAACTTAAACCATTAAACCTTAAGCCATTTCCTGAAATCCCCTCGAAATGAACTTGTTCTCCTCCAAACTTGTTCCCAGTCACTTTCATGGGTAGCACAGTTTAAGACAAAGAAAGATTAATTATTATGAGCTTGATTGCTTATAGTATTTCTAACAGAATTTGGTCAAGTTAAGAATACTGGTAATATTTAAAATAGTTTAGCTTTCTCTCTTAAAATTAGGATTAAAACATACTGCTTAAGAAGGACAGTAAGTATCCATTTAACATGCAGAAAAATCTATTTAAAAATTGAAATTTTGTTGTTTAAGAATGTTCGCAGCTGGGCATGGTGGCGCAAGCCTGTAATCCCAGCACTTAGAGAGGCTGAGACAGGAGAATCGCGAGTTCAAAGGCAGCCTCAGCAATGGCAAGGTGCTAAGCAACTCAGTGAGACCCTGTCTCTACATAAAACACAAAATAGGGCTGGGGATGTGGCTCTGTGGTCGAGTGCCCCTGAGTTCAATCCCCAGTACCAAAAAAAAAAAAAGAATGTTAGCACTGATTGAGAATGAACAATGTAGTTGGAGATGTGGAGGAAATTATTTACTGCAATAAATGAATATATTTGAGGAATGAATATAGAATTAGAGATGATGTTAAATTTTATTTGGGGGCAATTCCTTCCAAGATTTTCAGGATAACAAAGTCAGATCTAAGTTAATAGCTAATATATTTTCATAATTAATCTTTGATAATTCATCTTGCCAAGATTTTATTAATTTAATATCTAGAAATATATTTTATTTTGACTTTTCAACTTGAAATTAACAACTGTGTTAAAGTAAACCAGAAATCAGCAAATATTATAACCATATATTCCTCTTAAAATATTATACTAAATCTTGAATATGAAAAGATTCTTAATATAAAAGTGTACCATTTGTAACTTGTTAACAAAAACTCAGGAATTAAAGCCACCTGAAGACTGACTACTGGTGAACATTAAAACAGATTATATACAGAACAAAGAGCAAATCCCTTTACAGAACAAAACTGAAATGATTAAAATTTGATCTTATAAAATTGTAGGAAAAGGAAAGTTGGGCAGAATGTAAATGTGCTTACTTCATTTTGCTTTTCCATAATTGAAAATCAGTAGGAAGTATAAAATAGAATTGTAATTATTTTTTGGAAAATGAAATAAAAAAGACAGTGCCTACATTTTTCATTATTACAGAGAATCAGTCTAGAAATATTTACTTTAGGCTCTGTAATTTAATCTGATTCTGTCAATTTAATAAAATTTAGCATCTTTTGTTAATCAGACAGGTAGTAGGTAGTTAGGTTTTAAATTTCTGTCATCTTATGTGTACAGATAGAGAGAAATGGAGTCTTAAACCATGGTAACAACATTGATTTCTGAGTGATAGTAGTTTGGGGTTTTTTTTTCTTCCCTTTTATTTCTACATTTCTCAATTTCTTCAAAATAGATATGCATATATTTTAAAAAGTCACTCAGTATCATTACTACTTTGACTATTTGAAATATGTAACTACACAGATAGTTTTTACAGGAGAATAAGACATGTTAGAATAGCAATTGTTTCTCCACTTCACTGTCATAAATCATCTGAAATTCACAGTAATCCATGGAGTTAATCACAAATAAAATCCTTCCTCTAAACTCCATATATTTTCAAAATCATGTTTCTTAATTCAGATACATGTGTCATGTTTTATCATCATGCTATTATCTACATTCAAGCATTCAGTCATTTATTAGAAATTTGTCACCTCTTTGAAAATTTGTTGCTTTGTTGTTTTAATGTGTTTTACTTCACAGGAGTATCTACTATTGAATTTATTGGGCCTTAAGTGAAGAGGTCACCATCTTGAACTAGAAATATAGAACTCTGCCTTTTTGCTTCAGTCAGATCATCTTTAGATCCTAGAGTTGACAAAGTTCTGTGTATCATTCTTGAAAGCCTATGTCCTTTCTACAATGAAGGAAAGAATGACTTCTGTTGTGAAAATGTAGAACCTTAACGACTATTCACCTCTTTCCTACTCCTATCTCAAGCATTATTCATCTCTCATTAAGAAAACCACTTATCTATCCACACCACTGCTTTCTAACACATTTCCAATCAAGCAACATCACCCACAGTCATTCACATGGCCTGCCTTAGCCTCTGCTATTTACTATCTGTCCCTGCAGTAGTCACACTTAAAATTTCTCATGTCTTTATTCTCCAGGAATAGTTCTCATCTTTTTTCTCTGTAGTCTCTTACTCACAGAAGAGTTCATAAACAACTCCTTTCTGATCTTTATCAAAAAGACTTCCACAAAAAGGCAGTGATTTCTGCTTCTTTGATAATTCTGTGGGATTTATCATTCACGTGTAATTGCAATAACCATACTGATTAAATACATTTGTGACCTTTGGTTTTAGACATTTTCCAAGTGACTCTACACTTAGTTGTTGTTAAAGTACAGTTGTAGTAATAGTAATCTGAACTAATAGGATATTGTTCTGTTATTTTTAATTTTGCCCTATTTAAAAGAACATGATTTTTAAACTTGCCCTCACAGCAAGTTTTGTTTGTGGACTAAAAATCGAATTAACACTGAATCAGTTTCATAAACTTTGTGCATGCTAGTTATATCTAAATAAATGAAGAAAATTTAAAATGATGTTTATAATATTGTATTTTTACACATATAAATATATCAACTATCTTTGTTACTAAGATCTATAGCTAAATTTTCAACATCTTTGGATTTTATAATTGCATTTTTGAGTGACTTCAAAATCATTTCAGTTGTTTAACTAAACACTACTTTTGGTAAATACTATCCCATTTGGAAATGAATTTAATACATTTGCAAACTCTGTGTTTCTATAATAATCTTTTTTCTCTTAAGTGTTATATTAACAGCTTCCACATTATTGGCCACCTCTGCCATTATTAATTTAATAATAAGTCAATATTAAGTTGCTTGATTTTAAAATAAAGTGAAGCTGGGCACGGTGGCTCAAGTTGTAATCCCAGCACTTAGGGAGGCTGAGACAGGAGAATCACGAGTTCAAAGTCAGCCTCAGCAATGGCGAGGCGCTAAGCAAGCAACTCAGTGACACCCTGTCTTTACATAAAACACAAAAAAAGGCTGGGGATGTGGCTCAGTGGTCGAGTGCCCCTGAGTTCAGTCCCCAGTATGGCAATTAGAGTATATACTTTTATTCTAATTAAAACAATTGTTGATAGAAATTCCATGTTTGAATCTGCTGATATTTTACATGGATCACTTCAAACCAAATTTCAGAATCTTTTACAGATCTCTTGCACAAAGAGATCTGTATTTTAATTAACCTCATAAGAGTGCACAATGTGAAGAAGGAACATTAGGATTCCTTAATGAGGTTTTGAATCATACATAATTATGCTTTTGAATATACCCTATTTGGAGGAACAATGGTCAGAATATCGATGAAAAAGTTTTTCTTTTTCTTTTTTGAAAAATAAAGACAACAGCAATTACTTTTTTTTTTTTGCAGTACTTTCATTTGGTCTTCGTATAAGTGATTTCACTTCTGTAAAACAGCATTTTTCCCTTAGTGTGTAAATGTTAAATCTTGGTGGTATAGTATCACTTTGAAAAACAGTGCAGTTTTATTAGAATAGGTTTGTCTTATTAGCATATGATCTGAATGAACATTTAACTGAGGCAGAATCAAGATGTGGTGGTAACACTGAGTACTTTGTCTTCATTTGCTTTGTGTATTTCTCTGTATTATGTAATCTGTTTAGTCATGCATCAAAAAACAGGGCTCCGGAGGCTGGGGTTGTGGCTCAGTGGCAGAGCGCTTGCTTCGCACGTGTGAGGCACTGGGTTCGATCCTCAGCACCACATAAAAATAAATAAACAAAATAAAGACACTGTGTCCATGTATAACTAAAAAATATTTAAAAAAACAAAAAAAAAAAAACAAAGAAAAAAACAGCGCTCCCTTCTGAGAAATAGGATGTTAGGAGATTTTGTTCTAGTTTGAATATCATAGAGTATACTTATATAACCTAACATGGCTATGATGTCACAAGATTATGTATTATGGGACCACCACTATGCATACAGCCCATCCTTGTCTAAAATACCACTATATAGCACATGATCATGTTTATTATCCCTAGGTTAGAAATGATATTGGAGTATGCACACAGTATGAATGTAGTATTTTTCATCCATGGATTAAATTACTAAATCTAGGTTAGTGAAGTAGGACTTTATTCCTCAATAGTCTTCTAATTTTTAGAAATATTTTATGATACTAAAATATTTACAGCACAAAATTTACAATGTTAACTACTTTGAAGTAAAATTCAATGTTATTAATAATATTCACAATGTTGTACAGCCATCACCACTATTTATGTGAAATATTTTTCATTCAATACAGGCACACTATAATCATTAAGCAATAGCTACATATTCCCTGCTTTTCCAGCCCCTGATAATCTCTAAACACATACTTTGTTATGAACTTGTAATTTTTAATATTTGATACAGGTAGAATCATAATATTTGTTCTATTTTGTCTCTTACTTCGCTCATCATAACATTTTCAATGTTCATTAATGCTGCAACATATATCAGAACTTCAATTTATTATTACTATTTCTAAAAACTAATCCCTTATAAGTACATACCATGTTTAAAAGTATGTGTGCGTGTGTGTAAGTGTGTGTGTACGTTGGTGAAGACTGAACCCAGAGGTGCTCTACCACAGATTACGTTCCCAGCCATTTCTATCTTTTATTTTGAGACTGTCTTGCATAGTTGCTGAGGCTGGCCTCCAACTTGAGATCCTCCTATCTAAGCCTCTCAAAATCCTGGAATTATATGTGTGAACCATGATGCCTTGGTCCACATATAATTGTTTACACATTCATCTGTTAAGAGTCACATGGGTTGTTTCTACCATTTGGCTTTTTCAAATAGTGCCAAAAGGAACATTGCCTCACTAGTATCTTCTTGATTCTTTCCAATTAATTTGAGTATATATACCTGTGAGTGGAATTTGTGGATAACTAGGTATTTTGTTGACGTTTTGTAAAACTATCAAACTGTTTTCTACAGAAGCAACACCGTACCATTCAAAATTCCTATCAACAATGGAAGAAGTTTCCAATTTCTCCATATCTTCATTAATACTTGTTATTCTCCAACTTAAAAAAAATTGATACATCCTTATAAGTATAATGTGGTATCTAAAGGTGATTTTAGTTTGCATTGCCTTAGTAATTAGTAATGTTGAGCTTTTTTATGTGCTTTTGGCCATTTTTATATCTTCTTGAGGGAAATATTCATTAAATCATTTGCTAATATGAATGTTATTGTTGAGCTGAATTAATTCTTTACCTAAATATTAATTCCTGATCACATATATGATTAACAAATACTTTATGCCTTGTATAATTTTTCTTTTTACTTTATTCATGATGTTCCCTACTGAACAAAGTTTTTATCTTTGCAGTCCAACTTACCCATTTTTATCATTTATTGGTCATGTTTTTGGTGTCATATCTAAGAGATCTAGTGCTACATCCAAACTCATGGATATTTAATCCTATGTTCTTTCCTAAAAGTGCTGTGGTTAGCCCTTATGTTTGAGTGACTCAGACATTTTAAGTTAACTATTGTATGTATTTGAGGTAAAATTCTATGTCATTCTTCTGCATGTGGATATTAAGCTTTCCTGGCACTTGTTTAAAAAGTGATTTGTTTTCCACTGAATGATTATGGCAATTTTATGAAAAAATAATATGCCATATTATATGGATTTGCTTTTTTAATGTCTTATACATTGTTGTCCCTTGTTTTCTTCATTATTGTCTTATTTTATGTTTAGTTGAGTTTTTTCTAAGCCATATGCACTTCCTTTAATTTATTTTGAGTATATTTTTAGAGGTATTTTGATGATTAGCACAAGGATTATAATTAAGTTTCTAAATTAATAACAATGTAGTTAAAGTAGAGCCAATTTAGCTTAAATTGCCTACAAAATTGCAGCTTTATAGTCTCATCTTCCTCTAGAAGATAGTTGTTGTCACAAATTATGTTTTTATACATCGTGTGCCAGATAATATCATTTTTTACTTATTAGTTATGAGTCTTTCAAATTCTGTACAAAAACAGTAAACTGTAAGCCAAAACTACAATATCTGACTTTTATTGTTCTTCATATTTTTATTATAAGATTATTTTTGTTTCTTCATATGACTTTGAAGTTAGAATTTCATGTCAAGTATCAACTTATTTCAAAATGACAAACTCTCTTAAGATTTTTTATATGGTAGACCCAATAATGATGAGCACCTTCAGCTTTAATTTCTTATGAAATGTCTTAATTATATGCTGGGGATGTGGCTCAGTGGTAGAGTACTTGCCTAACATTTGAAGCCCTGGGTTCAGTACCTTGCATCATTTTTTTAAAAAATTAATTTCACTCTCACTTTTGAAAGATTACCAGATGAGACATTTTGTTAGATATATATATTTTTTTCTTTCACAGTACTTTACCTATGTCATATTGTATTCTGGTCTCCAGTTATGATGAGAAATTGCTGTTAATCTTATTGATCATTTGTGTTAGTTCTTTATCATTGTGACAAAATACTTAGAAAATCAACTTAAAAGAGGAAAGGCTCATTTTGGACCATGGTTTCAGATGTTTTAGTCCACATTTGGCCAGCTTCATGGTTTTGGACATGAGGTAAAATATCATGGCAGAAAGGCAAGGTGGAGCAAAGCTGCTCACTTCATGATGATCAGGAACCAAAAACAGAAAGAGAGAAATGCCAAAGTTCAGGATATTTCCCAGGGCATCCACTCCCTCCAACTAGGTTCCACCTCCCTAATTTCTATTGTCTCTCAGTTTATCTATTTATGAGGTCAGAGTCCAATTAATCCCATCACTTCCCAAGAGCTCTGCCTCTGAATATTGCTGCACTGGAAAACCAAACCTTCAATAATATGAGCCTTTGGAGCACATTCCAGGGCAAAATTGTAACAGGCTCCCTTCTATGTGATAAGTTGAATTTCTCATGTTGCATTTATGTTTGGTAATAAACTTGGGGGTTCTTTTGAGTTTATTCTCTTTGGAGCTCACTGAATTATTGTTATTGTAGTTCCATATTATAGTCTCACCAGATCTGAAAATTTTTCAGCCATCATTTCTTCAAAAATTCTTTCCTTCCCTTTTGTACCTTCTTTTTTCTCCTGTGGGCCTCCATTAATACATATTAATGGTCCAATTGGTGGTGTCCTACCGTACACTGATGCTCTATCCCCTTTCCTTTTTTTACTTCTTCACTCACAGAATTGGTTAATTCATTTGTCTCATTTTCAAGTTCACTGATTTGTCCTTTTGCCTAGTTATTGTACTTATAGCTCCAAAATTTCTGATTAGTTTCTCTTTTATAAGTTATATTACTTTATTGATATTTTTATTTTGTTCATATAAAATATACCTGATTTTCTGCAAATTTTTGTTCAGGTTTTCTTTTAGCATATTTAAGATAGCCAATTTATTTTTAATTTTTTAAAATGTATTAATTTATTTGAACTGACAAAATTATTTACATTACATATGTATTTATAAAACACAAAATGATATTTTGATAATGTATAAATCTTAGAATAGCTAAATCAATATAATTAACATATCAATTATGTAAAAGTTGTTTCTGAGCATATGTTTTGTTCTTTTGAATGGCCATATTCTCTTATTTTTTGTAAATCTTACAATTTTTTCATTAAAAAGTGTACATTCATATAGCATACTATGGTAATTCTGAAAGTGAGATTTTTTTCCCCAGCCTCAGAGTTTCCTGAGTTTTTGTGTATTTACTTGTTTGTTTTAACATATAGCTAAAGTAGTAATTTGTTTAGTATCTTTTCTAAACTATTTTTGTGAAGATTTTGTCATTGTGTGTGATCACTGAATCTCTGTACCTTATCGTGTATTCAACCACTGTTTTGACAAAGAACTATTTGAATGACAGCAGCTGAAACAAAACAACTAAAAACAATTTTCTCAGTATCATGAGAGTACTACTTACTAGTCAAGTTTGTATTGAACCTAGGGATGAAGCAATAGTGATAGCTTAATTTATTTTCAGGTTTTTCTGAGCATTTTCTTGCCCTGACAGTAAGCATTGTCTTCTAAACTTCCATTTATACATATATGCTTTTAGGAATACTTATTCTTAGTGTCCCAAATAAACTCTCTTCATATTTTGTTCCTATTGTGTAAGTGATCTATTGCATATTCAACAGTGATCTTCTGCTGTAAGAGAATAGGTTATTAGGTTTGCTGGCAGTATTTCTGATCAAATCCAGTGGTTTCCGTTCTGAATTTCAAAATAGTTAAAACAGAAATAAATACCTTGTATCACTCCTTCAAATGGCTTTCAGACAGACTAGAATGGATATGAAAAATAATTTGCCAAGTAGATTCCTCTCTATTCCCATCAGAACCAGGGACTGGAGTTCCACTTTGGGGATGTGGGCTTCCCTCTTCAATATGTCAAAATATACTGCACTTGTCATGTATATCTAAAAAATTTATATTTTTTAAATGTATATCTAAAATTTTTAAAAAATAATAAAAAAGAGTGCTACTATTCCCAAGAGTTTTGAAGCAAGGGACATACAAACCTCAAAAAGCTTTTCTACAGTTTTGAAATTGCCATTTTCTTGAATCAACAATCACTTGTTTGTGAAACCCTTGGACTGCTTTATAGAATTCTGCCGAATTGGATTCTGAACTTTCTGTGTGCTTTTCATTTTTTCTATTGGGGTATGAGAACTTGGAGCTGCAAACTGCAGGATGTGCTGAAATAATGTATACCATAACTTTGCCATATGCTTTTGGCACACATAACAACACTGGTAAAGGCTAAAAGGGAAACTATGAGTGGGTTAATATCAGATGGCAGAGATGATTGGTAACTAAATGTAAAAGCTTACTATAAGTTAACTTTACTCTTTAACTGACTTTGAGAGAGTAATAAGACTAGTTAAAATAGGCTATTAAAATAAATTTTTATTTTTTCTATTTTGACTTTTAAAATTTTGCCTTATAAAATTAAAAATAATTACCTTAGTTCAAATTAATGGCCATGTGTATATACACAGGCATGTTTGTGTGTACAACAAAAAATAAAGTTCCTTTCATTAAGGAAAATTAGGAAGATGACTTCATTAGGCAATACTTGTACTAGAAACAGAACACATTGCAAGGGTTTATAGAAAATAGAGAAATAATATTTTCTTGAACCATATAGGAAAACAAGGATTGCTAGGCATTGTGTCTTCCACAAAGTTCTACTTCCAAAAACATAGTTCAAGGTGGAGGAGAATGGATGCTGGGTCAGAATAGAGGATATTCAAGTTTAGTTGCCTTTAATACATGCAATATAAGAAGATGTCATTTAATTACAATGACATAATGAAAAAAATTTAAAATAGATAATGAATAAGAATAGAATAGTTAAAAAAGCAGCCAGATAAAGGCTAAATATAAAATCTATACCTTAAATTTTTCTAAGCTAAAGTTAGGTCATTTATTTGTCTCTTCCCTCCAATGTAAAGATCAAATTTTGTTCAGATAAATGAAAGATAATATCATAAAGGAACAG
Source organism: Xerus rutilus (assembly GCA_028644305.1). NCBI lineage: Eukaryota > Metazoa > Chordata > Mammalia > Rodentia > Sciuridae > Xerus > Xerus rutilus. Next base: position 20,154,894 of record CM053405.1, on the reverse strand, counting down.
AAAATTTACTGAGGTACAGCATTATTATTCCCATCACAGTGGCCAAGGATACATTCGCAGTGTCAGTCTTCACACAGAAAATGACAATTTATTGAAGACTTCAACTTTACAAAAAATATAGGAAAAGTTTAATAAAGCTACATCTTAGAGTATCCCATAATAGCTGTTACCAAAGATATTTCAATAAAAACCATTCCAAGTAGACTGAAATAAAGTGCTTTATATTTGCAACTTCAGCTGTTCTGAGGTGATCTAGGGATAGATTATGTAGAATGGATAAACTACATACCCCTAAGGTTATATCAAAAAGGTTGTATTTCCTGCAGAGCACCAGGGACTTGGCACTTATATTTCCTGATAGGTACTTGGGAGTGCAGATAAACTACACTGCTGTCCCATTAAGGGCCATGTGATATTTCTTGCAACTCTCCAGCCACCTATGTTCCATGTCATTCTTCTTCCTGAAATTCTCTTTCTTTGCCTGGCCCTTAATATTGAGTGTTATTTTGGGATTTCTTTCCACCCTGTTTCCTTTTTCTGTGTATGCACGCCAGTTAAGAACAATCTAACCCATTTTCATACTTTCAGGTTTCTCTGTAGTGATGACTCCCAAATGTTTATTGCCTATTTTTCCTCTTGAGCTGCTGACCCAGAAGTTCCTTTAAATTACTGGTCAGTTCCCTTTTAGATAACCTAGGCTTTTTTTTTAATGGCTCAAGAATTCTGTACAAATATGAATCTTTGAATTTTCCACAAATGATTAGTCTCTAAACCTATACTGTTATTTTACAGCCTGGTAGATCATATTTTTATACTGTGAGACACCATGAAAAGCATGGGTCTTATTTAGTTCCTCAAAGACCTATGAGTTTCCAGTCTAAATAGGTTTTGTTTGAAATGTTTGTTTTGCTTTGTTTCTTATTGGTCTGAGCAGTTCTAGGAGTTCTGGGGATCCTGATAGAAATAACCTGGTGCATATTTCTTTCCCTCTTTCTTAGATATTCTCCTCCTATAGTTTCCTTCTAGCCTATAGCTAAAAAAGATGTTTCTACTTCCTACCATGTTTTAATTACCCTGGGGCAACTTTCTTGGCTTATAGAAGATTTCTAAGGCTTCATTTTGCCAGATTCTAAAAACCAGTTATGCTTATGTTCAGTTCCTAGTGAGAGACCTGTAACACTACTTCCTCTTTCAGGACCCCAGATTTTAGAGTGGATATCCTGAGTATGTTCATTTTGGGGGGAAAAGCTTCATGTATATGCATTCATTTATTCATTATCAATAATTAAGTAGATGTCTCTGTGTCCTTATTTTCTTATTTTCCTAAAATGGCTCAATTTTTTTTTCAACCCTGAATGCATATTGAGATCCCTTGGTAAATTTTTTTGTTCCTAATAGGGATGATGATTGTCCATCCAGTCTGTTTTCTCTTATGTAGACAACTCTTCCCCAGAAGTAAATATTCTGGAGTTTCCTCAAAAATCATCCTTTTATGGGTGATTATGGGTCCTACACATGTCAACTTTTAACAATCTTATGTTGTTTAATACCTTCCTGTTACCCACTCTATCTCTATTTAGTTTTCATTAAATAACTCCCCATACTTCTGTCACCATTTATAAATTCCTGTTTTCCCAAACTATCCCCAGTATTAGAATATAAGATACATGAGGAAAGGGATTTGGGATCTTTTTTTTTCAATCACAGGTCTATGTCTGAAACAGAAACTAGCATATAAATCAACTCACTAAATACTGTTGAAATAAACGAATGGCTATATATCAACCCCATCATATCATCTTCCTCACAAGTTCCCTTTGGAGCCTCAAGGGCTCTACCAAGAAGCTTACCTCTTGACCTAAAGAACTGGGTATATGTGAATTCTCTTTCTTTACTCAGCATAAGGGTTCTTATCATAGGTTTTAGTGAAATTTCCTTCTAATTCTTCTCTTCGAAACACTACTATCTATACCCAGAGTCTTCTTTCTCCTTCTAGATTTTCTTAAGCACTTAAATGTTTAGAAATTAATAGTCATAAGCTATTATTGATCCTATTTATTAAATCCTGCATATATTGCCAATAAACAAACAAAATCAGATTTTCTTGAATGGAAAAGAACTACAAGGAAATCCAGTCATAAACACATATCCATGTGTATCAAAATATCATGAATCCTCATATATGTAATGTTGAAATCAAATAGATTGTTTCATCCATTGATAAAGAATACTAAAACATTATTCAATATTATTTTGTTGCCTAAATCTCAACTTTGAACAATACAGGTGATTAAAAAAGAAATAGCAAATTATAATTTACAAAGATGTAACTATATATTTTAAACATTTAAATATTATTATTTTAAACATTATATTATATTATTTAAACTACATATTTTAAATATTATTTATTTTAAACATTATTTTAAAACTATTCCTCATATGCAGGAGATATCAAATCAGAAGAAAAATTTTGCTTTATACCAAGTGGTAGACTACTATATCTAGGACCATAAGTATAGGTAAGCAACTAATTAAGGATCACAAAATACTACTAAGGTTGTTCCAACAATATGTGATCTTTTTCTGTGGGGTAGAAAGTCCAGGGTCCAAATAATGAAGCATGTGCTATGGAAAGAGTGTGCCTGCCAGATCTCAGTTGGAAATCTACTGAAATTGTACTCCATGTGTACATACAGAAAGGCCATTTCGCAAATTTATTAAGATAATCATGTTCTACAATTTGTCTTCATTACTGAATTTACCTAAACTCAAGCCATTACCTACAAATTCACTGATTCATATCTGAAAATTTTAATAACTTGAAGAATGAGGGGCAAATGGGAATGTATAATAATGCCAGTACTAATTTTATGAATTCCTGGGTATCCATTTCCAATATTTGCTCTGTATGTCTTGCCAACCTTATTATAAACTCATGTATTATCCATTTATTCATTCACTTAATGCTTTTATGAAGTCTGTGTCAAATCATGCACAAAGGACATTTTAGATATTAGCATAAATTATGCTTAAGTTTTCAAGCGGCTGTGACAGTTATTACAAAGAGAATCCACTCATAAAAATAAAGACATTTAACAACAGTTTCAATAAGGTAGAGTGAAGGAAGTATCATCAACTCATTCTTAAATCACAGAGAAATAAATGGTATGAAATCATGAAAAAATATATAATCTAGGGGCTGAGGTTATGGTGCAGTGGTAGCGTGCCTGCCTAGCACGCATGAGGCAGTGGGTTCGATCCTCAGCACCACATAAAAATAAAATAAAGATATTCTGTCCACGTACACCTAAAAAATAAATATAAAAAACATTATTTTAAAAATATATATATAATCTAAACATTTATTAGCTTGACTTTTATAAATAAAAGTATATACTAAAGGAAAATAATAACTTTCCAGAAGTCTAATGCATTCTAGGATAAATATTTAATCATTAAGAGACACATGCTAAAGTCTCTATTGTCTTAAATTTTTGATATAAAATTAATCAGGATAGCCAAGCACATTAGATATAATAAATATTTTCCTAATTGATTTCTGGAAATAAGATTTACCCATGGTATAGGGAAAGAAATTAAGGCCAATACCACCTGTGTAGCTATGTCAAGTTTAGATATGAAGCCTACTACAATATTTATTGCTAACCTTATGGTTTGCTGCACCTAAATGTTAGTGTGCACACAAAATGTTTCTGGGAAGATATTGTACTCACCTCCAGGTAAACGAATGTGAAAGGCACATTTAGAATGAATACAGATCTCTCACACACATATACACACACAGAGATACATAGCAGGGTAGAAAGATATAGTATAACAACAAATGTGCCTGTATTGTCAATACACAGAAACTTCCAAAATATGACAAAAACCTGAATATCTCTTCATGCATGCATGTATATTGTCATAATATTCATACGTGGATCTATAAATACATAAATACATTTGTAAAAAATGGATTACAATAATATTTTAAATATTATGTCTTAGCCAGGTATGGTGACTCAAGCCTGTAATCCCAGCACTTTGGGAGGCTGCGACAGGAGAATCGCGAGTTCAAAGCCAGCCTCAGCAATGGCGAGGTGCTAAGCAACTCAGTGAGACCCTGTCTCTACATAAAACACAAAATAGGGCTGGGGATGTGGCTCAGTGGTCAAGTACCCCTAAGTTGAATCCCCAGTACCAAAAAATGAAAAAATAAAAAAAATATTATGTCTTGTGTTTTTCCACTTTGTTTTTGGTCAAAGGATCTGATGCGTATGTATCTTATCTGAAAGTCATGAATTTGTATTAACATCTGCATGAAATAACCATACATGTTAAGTCAATAAAATGAGAGCTTATATAATAGTTTAGTTATATTTATAAATTCAAGTATATATAACATATATTTAAAGTCACTAAAACAAACCACATTTCCATTACTTTGAATATAAATTTAGACTAAATTTTTGCTGAATTTCATATAGTTCAAATATTTTTATTCACATTATATAATTAGGTATGAAATTGATTGAAAAATGAACATTAATAATTACTTTTAAAAAGTGTGTTGGTACTTAAACTTGACCTAACAAGCTCCATTTGGATGTGATTAAAAGTCAACCATAGCTACTATTTTAAGTGGATTTCAAAGACTTTTTGATTATAAAATACTAATTTTCCTATTTCAAAAGCAGCAAATATTCCTTGGAACTCTATTGTACATGTACATAAAAGTAAAATTAAATAATCATAATTTTATAGTAATATGGCAACTAGCATTGATGCTTTAATATATGCACAAGCAAATATGTTACATTTTTGTGATTCTAATTTATTCTATACACAGGAATATAAATAATTTTCTAGTATAAAAATATGTTAAATTTGTATTTACATTGTTTTTCCTCTAAATTTTGTTAGTGAATGCTATGATTTGAATATCTTCATGTGTTTGGAACTTGATCTCCAATGATGTGATGGTACTTGGCACATGGAGTGCCACACCATTAGTGGATTAATGTTATTATGAGAGTAGGTTCCATACAAAAGGATGAATTTGGCTCTCTTTGGCTCCCTCTACCATAGTCTATCAGCCTCTAACTTCCATTATGGTGTGATGCAGAAAAAAACACCCCTGTGTGATGCTGGCCTGTTGAACTTGGGCTATATAACCACAAGGCTTCAAATTACTGTTCATTATTTATTTATTTTATTGAAATAAATTAATAATTGTGTCTTTGTATTCTTGTCAACATATTTCCATATTACTACAGACACTTCACTAATTTTCAGTCATAAGAATGCTTTAACATGAATCAATGGTAGTGTTCTTTCCTGAGTGGATTGATATTCTGAATTAAAGAAACACCACACAAACCAATGGGGAAAGGGGTCTTGAAATTTTAGAAACTTGTTTTTATTTAATTTAATGTAGTTTCACAATTTGTTAAAACCTCTCCTTGACAGAGCCCTATCTTTTTTTTTTCTTTTGGGTGGCTGTTTGCTATAATTTCCTTTTATTTTTTTGAATATGAGGAAAAAAATTAATTTCTATGCAATAAAACAGGTTGTTCTGTAGGGCAGTCAGTTGAAACAGTAATCACTGGAGAGCGATGAAAATGAAGGAAGAAGTGTTTGTTTTTTACATCATGCCTTCTCTAAAGAGATTATATTAGGAAGTACAATTTTACCATAAAGACTACTAGCCATAATAAATTATGTAACTATACCCAGAAATTATAAAGTTCTTCTAAGGACATTTAATTTTCAAAAACATTTTAAAGGATCTTTATATCTCTCAAAGTAAAGGATATTAATGTGTTGATACATAAACATGCTTTATCACATTGTGATAGATTTGTCATCATCATTTAGGCTCAGAACACTGTTGTTCTATAAATAAATAGAAGATAAAGTACGTTATTTTACCTATCCTGAGGGCAAGATAAATGATAACTGTAAATGAAAATCACATTGGTTAATTTTTCATTTCATTTAAATATCATAAATACAAACACTTGAAGGAAATGTCTAGCCTCAAAGACAAAATCAAATCACTTTCACATAATTTCTTTGTTTCTCTATTTCTCAAAATGGCATCAAATATCACTTCTGTTTACCTACTGTCACAGCCCTGCTCCACAGTTTCAAGAACTGAGGTAATGGCTGAAAAAGGACATCTGAAGTTGCTTGCTTTGGCATACTAATTTTTGTTCTTAAATTGAGCATGATGTCCATAGATAAATATATGTAGGAACGTATCAGGTTGCTTTCTTCACACGCACTGGTATTTCATGGGAATGGCAACAAGAAAATAAATAGCATGCTTTATTTTTAGCATGCTTTTTAATTTTCCCCAAGTTTATAAAAAATAAAAGGAAAGGAAACGAGGCAGGAGTTTGTACTTAGCCTTAGTATGAAAAAATATTTACTTCTGACCACAACTCAACTCCCAGCATTCTGGAAAGACAGCCTGTGAAAGGTAGATTTCATATATTAATTATAATTTTCAGAAATCATAGAACAATTAATTTTTATCACTTTCAATCACTGGATGTCATCTTAAGTTAACACTGGACAAAATATACCCTTGATATTTTAAAGTTTATCATTTTTCCTTTGGCTCACATGATGTTCAAATTGAAATGATTGGAAAGATATAATGAAAGTCAAGAATAGATAATAAGGTCAAATTAAATCTTTTTGGAAAATAATGCACTAGAAACCAATGTTCCAGAAAAATTACCTTCTTCTACCTTTCCTAGGACCAACTAAAAATCTCATAATTCCCAAATCCCAAAAGCACCTTCATCATCCAAATTTCTAAAATTGGGATAATTTCATGAGCACATTATATAAGCTTCCCATATTTCTATAATATTAACATGTATTTGTATACATACGTACATATATTTAATGAGAATAAATACATATATTTAACTCTTTGCATTTATTATAAACACTGAGACAGCAATTTATTCATTCAATTACCCTTTCATTCAAAAATATATACTAAGAACTGGTTATGTGCCAGGAATTCTGCTGTCCTGGTAAAACAGTATAGATTACAATCATCCTTCCTGCTCTGCCCTCATAACATTTCACAGACTAATGAGAATAAAGAAACACTATCACATATGTAATGAAAACATCAATCCAAACTGTATCAAATGTCACAAAAGAGAGTGAAAGTTAAGTATAATATGCCATGTCTGAGGAATCATAAAAGACATTCTTAACAGATCCTGAGACTTACCTATAAAGTTTATATGAACTGTACCATAAGAATGAAGGAAGAGAATGGAACTTCAAGAAAAAACTATCTGAATTTATGTAAAAACACATCCTAGTTTTTAGTTTGTTCTATTGCTTTATTTCAAATGATGGGATTACATATTCCAAACAATAAAATAAATTATATTTTAAAAGAAAAACATTAGCTCCTCATCAAACCTTCCTCAGGCTTCCAAAAAGATGAGAGTTCTTCCTTTCCTATGTTCCCACATTATTTTATGTAGTCTGTTTCATATACATATGTATATACACATATATACATATATACCTACACACACACACACACACACACACACATACACATATACACACACACAGAATTTTCTACAATGCTTCTCAGTTGGAAAACACAACTCGTTTTTATCATGTTTATAAAAATTGTTTTCTGGATAATAGCATTTTAATTGATTTTCTAATCAGACCTTATAAAAATCATAAAATTATCATTTTTGTTGTTGTTATTATTGTTTTTGGCCAAGTCCTATTGTCTCTGTAGTAGATGCCCCCGAAAATGTGGTGTGGCAAGTACATATGCAGTGCATGGGAACAACCTCAAGAAGATTTGGATTCGTGACAGAAATCTCCAATCTCTTGAACTAAGTATAATTTGAATTTATAGAAAGAAAGCAGACTGAAAGAAGAAGAAGAAGAAGAGGAGGAGGAGGAGGAGGGGGAAAAAAGAGGAGAGAAATTCATTTTTCCCAATGATACCACTAGTTAGTGCTGACAAGTTCTGCTCCTTCACATGTTGAAGTTTGAACATTGGAGAAGCACACAGAAGCAAGCATTTAAGCAGGGTTTATTTAAAAGGGGTAACAGACTTCTCCTAGGAGGGAGAAGGGGACCATAGCTGGTATCCTGATATCCCAACAAGTACAAGTGTTTTGCCTTTTTATGTCCTAGGCTTCCTTTGTTCTTCTGCTCTCTTCCCCTTATTTCTTCTTCCTGTCTACCCTACTAGGCCCAGGATGTTTGGTGGGATGGCCAAAAAGGTAAAAAGCACACAAATAGGGGAGAGGGCTCTGAAAGCATTAGCATTTCAATACCTCTCCAACTTCCCAGAACCAAATTGGCCTCCTTGATCTGACCTGACTCTATTTACTTATCTACACTGATTGCCTGTCTAATTCTGGCTTCACCAGTCCAGTTTAAGAATTTAATCTACACATAAAAATATATTTTTGTATTTTTTTTCTTTTATACACAATAAGATTACAACATCACTGAATCATCACTACAGTTCAGTGTAGTGAACAGTTAAGAGCATAGATTTTTCTAATCATAAATATATCTGATCTTTGCTCCAACATGTACAAAGAACATGACCCTGAGCAAGTTACTTTAATCAAAATGATCTTTGCCTGTAAATTGAGAAAAATATTATATTTCACAAGAAATAAGCCTGTAAGAACTAAATATAAATCAATTAGAATGGTGCCTTGTATAAAAGTTCCCAATATATGCTACATGAAAAATGCATTTTAAGTAGGTAAGTGTCACCTGAAGTGTTGAGTCCAATTTCTCTTCTACATTAACATAGTTTAATTTATCATTCCATTATTGTTGAACATTTCAGGTGCTTGTTTCGATGGCAGATATGAAAAGTGGGTTTAATTAATTCCATAGTGATCCTCAGGCTTTAATGCTGTTTTTATGGTTATTTACTAAGGGTAGATTATGAACTATAGTATGTGATTATTTTAAGTCTTCTAATACATATTGAAAAATTATCAACAAACAGTATGATTGCAGCTTACTCTGTCATTAAGACTGTCAAGTAGTATTTATTTCACCATTCCTTTCATAATCCTGAATATTCATGATCTTCCTGTGTCTAATTTAAGTTTTATAGTTTGATAGGTAAAAACAAAACCTCATTGTTTTAATTTAAAATTTTTGAACAGTTATAAAGTGGAACATTTTCCCAAAAGTACTGTACATTTGAAATTTGATAAGACATTTAAAAAATAGCATGTTGCTATTATGCTCTACATAGATGGAGTTCAATAGATGTAGTTCTTGTGTTGCACTACTTGATTACCACCCTTAAAATTAATTACTTTTTGTTTATGCTTCTTCTTAGATTACAATAAATCATGCCATTTATGCAAGTTCTTACAGAGACTTAATTGCTTCTTTGAAAGGTTTGGCAGATACATCATGCCAGTTCATTAATGCACAGATGATTCCTTCACATTAAGAAAGGCACATTGGAGCACCACAAATGTCAAGGCAGTTATTATGCACAAAAGAATAAAATGGCAACCATTTAAAGGTGAGCTCTTATTCAGTCGGGATCAAAAATAAAACTGCAGTAGTTCCTTAGTGTAATAATGGAGAAATATTACGTTGTTTTAAGGTCACACAAGGAGAAGCTTTCATTTGTCAACTCGGCCCCTTGGAGGAGAATATTTATTTTTACTTCCTACTTTTGTTCTTATATCAGTCTGGAAGAAACAGCAAATTTTACAGCTGTAATTCACTTGTGTGTATTCATTTGCCTGAAGTTTATTGAGTACATATTATTTCTAAGGATATTTATGTGTACATCTTTGCATTTAGTAATTTAGCTTTTACTAAGAAAGATAAAAAAATGTTGCTCTATACTATATATTTTAAAACACACAAAATACACTAATACTAATAGCAATGACAATGGGGTAAATATAGAGATTTGGAAATTCAGCATTACAAATAGCTCTGAACTCTATACAACTGGGGTCAGCGTCTCATATATTAGACATTAGAAAACTCAAATTATTTCTGAAGCATTTAAGCCTTCACTTAAGCACTGATGTGTACATTTATCTGTATGATCTGCCTTTAAATGAATAACAAACTTGAATTACATGTAAATAATTTATAAGAATGTGCTTCATTAATAACTTTGAAAAATATAGATGGATTCCACAATGTCACCACAAAGTTGCTAATTTTTCTGGATAAAACATTTATTTTTGAACGAGTATAGTGGAAAACATTAATCAAAAATTTTGAATTATTGGCATTAGTTCTTCTTTAAAGTTCTGTTAGAACTCAGCTGGAACTCCATCTGGTCCTTGACTTTTCTTTGTTGGAGAACTTAATTGCTGCTTTAATCTCATTGCTTGATACTGGTCTGTTTAGGTTTTCTGTATCCTCTTGTTCAACTTGGGTAAGTCATATGTGTCAGAAATCTGTTAATATCTTCTATATTTTACAGTTTACTGGAATATAAATTTGTAAAATAGTTCCTAATGATCCTCTGGATTGGGGAAGTATCTGTGTTGATTATCTCCTTTTCTTATCTCTTGTTGATTTGAGTCTTCTCTTCCTTTTTGGTTAGTTTGGCTAAGAGTTTATCAATCTTATTTATCTTTTCAAAAAAAAATAAGTCTGTTACATTGATTCTTTGTATTTTTTATCCTCAATTTTATTAATTCTGGCTCTGATCATAGAATTTTTCTGTCTTCAACTAATTTTGGAATTAGTTTGTTCTTGCTTTTCCTAGACACTAGAACTATATATTTTAGTTCTAGTTATAATATTTGTAATATTAACATTTAGTTCTAGTTATAATATTTGTAATATTAGATTTCTGTATTTTTATGTTGTACTGAATACTATAAACTTTCCTCTTAGAACTGCCTTCATACTGTCCCAGAGATTTTGATATGTTGTATCTCTGTTCTCTTTTGTTTCTAATAATTTTTTTATTTCTCCCCTGACTTTGTCTATGATCCATTTCTTATTCAAAAGCATATTACTCAATTTCCACATGTTACAACAGTACCTGTTTTTATCATGTTATTAATTTCTAATTTCATTCCATTATGCTTTGATAGAGTGAAAAGAATCAACATTTGTTTTTTTTTTATTTTCTGAGATGTTTTTATCTTGAAGTATGGCCTATTTTAGAGAAGTTTTCATGTGCATCTGAGAAGAAAGTGAAATTAGTTGTTAATGGAGGGAATATTCTATAGATGTCTGTTAGGTCCACTTGATTATCAGAATTTTTTTATATCTTAAGAAGTTTGCTTAGTTTATGTTGGGATGACCTATTTCTTGGTGAGAGAAGTGTGTTAAACTACCCAGTTTTATTATGCTGGCATTTATTTGAGGCTTTATATTGAATAAGGTTTGTTTGACATACATGGGTACACCAGTGTTTACAGTCATTATGTCTTATTGTTGGTTGATTCCCTTGATCAATGTGAAATAAACTTTTGTATCTTCTGATTAATTTTAACTCGAGTTCTACTTTCTCAAATATGAGAGTAGCTATTCCTGCTTGCTTTGGTAGATGTAATATCTTTTAGCATCCTTTCACCTTCAGTGTGTGAATGTTTTTGCCTATAAAGTGAATCTTTTCTCATATAGTTGGAGAGAAAACTACCACTCTGCCTATCTATGAAATAGAAAGGAGGGAATATCCTTAAGTTTATTCTATGAAGCCAGTACCACACTGACACTGAAACTAGGCAGACACATCAAGGAAAGAAAACCATAGACCAATAATCTGTTGAATATAGATCCTTACTAAAATATTAGCAATTTTTATTCAAGAACATATTGAGATTGTATACCATGAACATATGGGTTTCATTCCAGGGATGCAAACTTGTTTCAACATACACAAACACATAAATACAATTCACCACATAAATAGAATTAAAGGCAAAAATTATATAATCATCTCAATAGAAGCAGAAAAAGCCTTTGACCAAATCCATCATATATTCATATTAAAATGCTTAAGAAACTATAGATTAAGGAATTTACCTCAACATAATATGGTTGTATATGACAAATGAAACCCAACATCATACTGAATAAAGAAAAACTGAAATCATTTCCTCCAAAACAGGAACAAGACAAAGATGTGCACTCTCAACACCCTTATTCAATAAAATTCTTGAAATTATAGCCAGAGCAATTGGGCAGGAGAAGGAATTAAAGGACCACAAACAGGAAGAAATCAATTTATCTCTTTACTGATGACATTATACTATATCAAGAAGACCCTCCACCCAAAATCAAAACCTGTCACCCTGCATAAAACTCAGTCTACCAAATACCTCCAAATTAGACCAGAAACTGCAACCATTAGAAGAAAACAAATTCAACATTTCAACATATGCAAGCAAGTATCAACTTCCTTAGGAAGATTCCTAAAGCTCAGGAAATAAAGCCAAGTATCAATAAGTGGGACAGCATCTAATTAAAAACTTTCAGCACAACAAAGGTAACAATTAAGAGCTTAAAGAAAGAGTCTACAGAATGGGAGAAAATCTTTGTCAGCTACTCCTCTGAAGGAGACTAATATCCAGAGTATACAAAGATCTCATCAAACTTAACACAAACAAAACAAACACCCCAACAAATAAATGGGCAAAAACCTAAAACAGACATTTCTCAAAAGAAAAAATGCAAATGACTAACAAATATATGAAAAAAATGTTCAATATCTCTTATAATCAGGGAAATGCAAATCAATACTACATTGAGATTTTGACTCAATCCAGTTACAATGGCAATCATCAAGAATACAAATAACAATAAATTCTGATGAGAATGTGGGGCAAAATGTACATTCATACTTTTTTGGTGGGACTGCAAATTAGGAAATCTACTTTGGAAAGCAACGTGGACATTCCTCAAAAATCTAGGAACAGAACCAGCATACAACCACAAACTACCCCACTCCCAGCTATCCCACTTATTCAAAAGAACTAAAATAAGAATACTACAATGATAATAGGCATATCAAAGTTTATAGTACAGCAATTTACAATGGCCAAGTTATAAGCTAGCCCAGATGCCCATCAACAGATGAATGTATAAAGAAAATGTGGTATATACACATAGTGGAGTTTAACTCAGCCATAAAGAACACTGAAGTTATGGCATTTGCTGGTAATTGGATGGAAATGGAGAAAATAAAATTAAGTGAAATAAGCCAGACTCTGAAAGTCAAATATAAAATATTTTCTCTCATATGCAGAAGCTAGAATGAAATAATGGAAAAATAAAAAAAGAATGAAGTTATCCATGAAAATAATGTGGTGACCAGTGGACTAGAGGAAAAAAATTGACAAGAGGTGAGTTATAGGAAAAGGAGGAGCTGAACAATATGAGTGATCAAATCATGTTATGTATATATAATGAATATATTACAGTGAATTCCACATTTATGTACATCTATAAAACACAAATTTAAAAAAAACTGAAGGAAGAACAGTAAAGTAGAGGAGGAACTGAGGGAAGAATGCAGGGAAGGAAAGGATTGAAATGGAACAAATTATATTCCATGCATGTATGAATATGATGAAATGAACCACACTACTATGTATAACTATAATCCATGAATAAAACTCTTAAAAATTCTGGATGATAAGTTTTCCAGGGATACACAGAGCACAAAATAAGCAAAAGTCTTCTTTTCTAATGTTTACATTCTAGGGGGAAGAGAGAGTAAGCTTTATAATCATGGATATTATAACATGAAGTAGAAGGAGTTGTGCAGAATTTACAAAGAAAAGAAGGTCAGAATTAGGACTTGAAGTGAGTGCAGTTTTATAGAGTTTTGTAGGAGGTCCTCCTTGGGATGCTTGCACACAGTCATAAAATTTCTACTGGAAAATAATTGTATACAGAAGATCATTTAAGCAAATGCAAAAACTCTGTGGCCTCAGATTTCTAAGTAGTTTTATGAAAAACACCATATAATTTCACATGAGTATAATGAGTAATAGGCACAAAAAATAGAATGAGTAAAGAAAATTAAATGGAAAGCAATATTATGTATTTTAATTGAGCTCATATTTTGGTGAGAAGTGATCATTTTCAGAAACTTCAATTTTTCAGAAGGTTTTAATCAAATAAATTTTAAAATAATATGAAGGATAATAATTTGGTAAATATTCATCTATTGATATCAAAATCAGACTCAAATATTTTAAATAATACACAATGAATATTAAACCCTATAATGTTCAAATTGGCAGTACTACTTCAATGTATTTTTTTGCTATAATTAAATGTTTAGTAGTGTAATAAAAATAACTTTCTAGTAAAATATTCAATTGCTTGTATTATGATCAGTTCTTTTATGTCTGATTATGGTGAAAAATATTTGCACTTTTATTTTTATTTTCATTACTTTTTTTAAATGGTAAATTCATTTTACCATAGGTTAATGATTTGAATAAGTTAATGCATTGAATAAAGCACCATATAATATGATACCAAATGCTTAGATATTATTTTATAATTTTCCAATGACTATTTATAACTTTCATAATAAATAATTGATTCCAATTTAAATGCAAATAGAATCAGAGCAATATGTATAGCCTTTAGTTGAATTTGTCCATCAACATTATCAACGTACATTTAAGTAGTTTTGTCTTTGTCTTAAATATACTCTCTATAATTATAATAACAATTTTCTTAATATTTTATCCTTATCTACATTGTTGTGAAAATGTTCTTTTTGCAGTCACTCCTGGACTTATTTCATCTTTACTTTTCTCAGAAGTATCATAAATACAAATGGAAACTCACCTGTGGACACTGAAGCCATTCATTTTACCTTGCTAATATAATGGTTATTGGTATAATTTAGAATTTATTAGATTAGGATTAAAAAAAAACCAATCTCCCCCCAAAATAGAAATAAAAACAACTGCCTCTTAATGAATTCAGAAATGCCATTGAATGTGTCATTTGCAGAAGTTTGTGAATTTTTTTTTGAAAAACACTTTATATGTTGCTGGAGAGGTAAATACATGTTTTTGCTAAGGAAATACAGTAAAGAGTACTGGGCTGGAACATCTTACACAATAAAGCACCCGTCAGTCAAATTGCAAACTGTCTATCCTTTCTCTTCAGTATATCTTCATTGATAGGAAAATAGTAAAGAAAACATAAAGCCAATTTATAGGACTCATCTTCCAAGGGATGGAATCAAAAGAGAAATTCACTGAGGGTTAAACTAAAGGTATGTAAAGTAAAGCACTGTGTTTTTAACTTCCTAGGCCAGCAAATATTTTCCAAGGAAAAAAAAATTGCAACACTAAAATCATCATGAGGACTAAATGAAATCTGTATCAGGCTCCTCTAGTCATTTTCCTTGGATAGCTAAAAGCAGGAACATCAGCACAAATGGAATTTGACACCCCATTAAGCAGTTAAAAAAACTTCCTAACACACAGGTATATGAGAACAGTCACAGAAGTTTCACTGAACCTTTAAGGAAGATGAAATTATTACATCTTTGAGCATCATGCCAACTAATACAACTCCAAATAAATTTATCAACATATGAATAAAACATGACCTAAAATAAAACATTTCATATCTAAAGAAGTAAACATTAATAAAAATATGCATAAAGTTATAAAATCAGTTATAATAAAACTTTTCTAGATTATATAGGTACTTGTAATTTTATTCATATGCTCTAAAGGTGATCTATACTTTTTGGATAGCAAAGAACCAGTGTTAGCATCAGAATTTGTATTAAGTATTTCTGGTTTAGTAGAATTGGGTTATTCTAGCCTCTAGTTATTGGTGTTGGAAATGTGATTTGCATTGATTATCAAAATGTGGTATGTTTTGTGAATCTGGGTGGAAGTTTTAAGAGCCAAAAGACAAATTACATTTTCTTTCTCTCTGACACAATAGCCAACAATATTCCAGACATGGTCTATATACCCATCAGGGTCTGAGCATGAGGAATAAAACTTCCACAATGTCTAGGACAAATGTGTGGCATGAAGAAGAAATAAACCTTTGTTCTTTTAAGCCTATAAGGTTTTTATGTTTCTTACCAAAGCATATTCCCAAGTCAATTTGTACTTGTAAATAAATTAATTTACAACTATTTTCATTCTAAATATTTTTTAAATATCCAACACAAAAATCTACACACCCAGGTCAATATTTTTTATTTTATTAGATAAGTCATATATTTAATAAATGACATGTGAAACATCAATAATATTCTCTTTTCCTTTTGGTATTAATCTCTGTAAATTACAATAATTTTCTTGTTGTCTGTTTTATCTGCTACTCTTAAGAAAATCAGGTAATATAAAAAGAATAAAAAATAACATCATTCTCTGTTAATGGTTTTCTGGTTCATAACTCTTTAGTTAAAAGAGAACTTATAAATACATAATGTAAACCAAAATGAGCAAAAATATAATTATCAGTTTTAGAAAAATTTGAATGTTAAGTTTGTAATTGTTACAGTTTGTGTCTTAAATATCCCTGCAGGTCCATACGCTGAAGCTTTTGTCTCTAGCCTGTGGCTTTAGAGGGAGGTAGTGGAAACCCTAGAAAGTAGTACCTAGTGAAAGGAAGATAGGCCTTTGGAGGTGTGCCTATAAGGGCTATTGGGACATTAATCCCCTCCTCTCTTTCTCTTTACTTTCCAGTTGCAATGAGGTAAGTAACTTTACTCAACCCACAGCTGCCTTCGATGGTGTTCTGTCTTATCACATAACTAAAATCAACAAGAAAAAGCCAACAATGGACTGAAACTCTTACTCTCAGCCAAAACAAACCTTTCCTCCTTTTAAATTGATTATCAGGTATTTTTTCATAGTAATGGAAATCTAACATAGGAGTTTAACATACAGAGAGGTCTAAAATGTAATAATTACTATTATTGATAATTTTTAGTTTCTGTAGATTAGATAAGTTGAATCACAATTTTATTCCAAAACATATCTTATCTTAATAGAGGAAAAAGGAATACAGAAATTTTATTCTTAAATATTCAAAGAAAAAATAAAGTGAAAACTATAAACAATATGAGAAAGCAAAAATATAAATTTAAAATCATATTTAAAATTCAATTTCTGGAAGCAATTATAATCAAAATCGTCATACATATATCTGTATAAGTAATCATAGAATTTATTTGCTGATAAGGAGCAGTATGCTTTTAAAACATGTAAGGATAACATTAATTTTTATATGCTTCTGTGAAAACCACAAATAGATATACACAAACAAATACTGTTTAAAACTAAGAATAACAAACTTTTAACAAAATCTGAGGTATGCCTTCATTCCTTTGGGAGTAAATTTTAAAAATGTGTCACAGAGACTTACACAGAACATCATTATTGTAAGAGAAGAAGGGATGAAGAATTTATCTACATCCCTATATTTTTCTATTTTAGAAATGTAGAAAGGAAGTTAACATAAAAGGAAGTAATTAGGAGTTATATGTTCTTGGATACAAGATATTTATTCAATCTTTTGCATTTCTTAGCTGAATGCCACAAAGCAGGTATACATGGAAATGGGCAGCAGTATACACAATCTATAGAAGGAAGATTCTTATACTCACAGAAGCATTCATAGAATAATAATTCCACAATATCAAATCTTATAACAAAAACTCAAGCTATAGTGACTTTAAATTCACTTAGAGAATAATGAACATTCTAAATATAATGGAAACTAGATGTAGATTTTTTGGCCTAGTCTCAACCTAAAGATAAAATTTAAAATTTTTCTATGAAAAGCCATGGTAATTTAATTTTTGTAACTTTACCAAATGATTCTTACCTTTCTGGAAGAATATAACTGCACAAGGATAGAACTTTATAATTACATTTAGAAAATTTCTCAATGCAGATGGAAAATGAGTTTCCTGGCTTTTGTCATATAATAAACTCACTTGAAAATTTATTTACAGGAAAAGAGAAAAGTAAAAATGATGAATATGAGAGGGCAAAACACACAACCTAGAAATTGCAGAGGTTTTACAAAGAAAAATAAAACAGAAGCATAGAAAAATTACTTCCTAAGTGAAACATTTGTCACACTTATTTGTAAAATCATAGCACTGTATGAGAAATGAACACTCTCACTTAAGGCTTAAAATAAACCAATCAAGGTATGCTCGAGTTATAAAACTGTATAATTCTCTATAAATAAAAATACTTCCACAAGGCACCAAGAGCTGTTCCAAGTTTAAAGGAAGCCAGTTCGTGTTCTCTAAGTTTTTGTTTAGCATGGACTGAACTGTAACTTGTAGGAACACTCAAGTTGTAGAAAAAGTACTTTGCAAAGTTCATCACATTTAGTTTTGGAGTATAATTGTATTTATCAAAAGGCATAGCCATGGGGCTGGGATTGTGGCTCCGTGGTAGAGCACTTGCCTTGCATGTGTGCGGCCCTGGGTTCGATCCTCAGCACCACATACAAAGCAATAAAATAAAGACATTGTGTCCATCTACAACTAAAAAATATTTTTTAAAAAAGGCATAACCACTATATACCTTGTTATTACTGTTAAATTACTTATGCATATCAAATTTATAAACAGGTCTTATATACAAATAAATCCTTTACGAAATATTTGAAATAACATATAGGGAATTCGGTCAATGGAGGTAAGCTTCTCTGTTTTGCATGTCACTGTGTAATGCTTCTCTTTTCATTTTATGTGGGTAAGTACTTGGGAACCCAACAATCCTGCTAAAGGGTGCACTTAAGAAAAAAAATTGTTCTTACTTTTTTACTCTTAAATAAGCATTTAGAACAAATGCCCATTTTTTTAAATGACCATATAAAATTTTGGTGAAGAGAGAATTGTGAAAAACAAGTTTCTGACTGAGCTTAAAATTATGAAGACAAAAAATAAGGGCAGTAAACCCTAGCCTCAAAGAGGTATTCATTCATATTTCAGTATAACTCATTGTGTTTAGGATGTTTTATTTTACAGGATAAAAGTAAGAGTCTTGTGAACATTTGCAGTCATTAAGAATAGAATGCTTGTTATTTTGGTTGAGCGTGTTTGATCTTTGTCCTCTCATTAACCTCTTTTCATATTTACTCACTTGTGTTGTAACTCATGGTTTCATAATTTATTTTTCACTCCTTTTTATCTGGCCACTTGAGAAAAAATTAGGTCAAGAAAGACAGTTAAGCTTTTGATGTTGTTATAATAGGATAGATTTTGACAGGTGAAAAAAACCAAAGGAAGTCTAATTTCAAATTCATAGTGTATCCTACTAAAGCAAAATATAGATCTAGTGGAAAAGAATTCAGACTAGTATCTAAGTATCTTGGCAATGCATATGTTAGACTGTGATTAAAAATGCAATGTCCTGAAGGAATTAGATCATTAGCATGTACTTGTTTTTCATACTGGTCAATCCATTTGACTCAACTTTTAGAGTCTTTTTAAATTTATTTTATACAACATTGAAATTATACACAGGCCCAAGAATAGAGCAAAGTTAAAAATGTACTCGAAAGATGCAAAATTCATAAAATCATCTATCAGTCACTGATAGGAAGGGTGGTGTATATACATAGGAATACTATTTTATTTTGTTCTAAATTGTTGATATATTTGACATGAGGATAAAGAGTTACAATGATTAGCTTTACCTATAAAAAATGATGCTTAAATTTGGTGGCACAACTTTATGACAACTAATTTTTTTCCACAAATCTGTTGGTCATTTGGGCATCATTGACAGACTCGTGTCAGAACGATCTTAGTTTAACTTACTAATGTGTCCAGAGTAAGCTGATAGGAATCTATTGTCTCCAATAGATTCATTTATACATGGTTGCTTAGCTACTAGCTAGTACTGTCAAGTGGCTGGGTGTTGTCTCTTCCTCCCTCTCTCTTTCTCTCTCTCTCTTTTTCTTTTTTTTCCCCCCACTCATGCTTACCAGACAAGTACTATATTACTGAGCCACATTCCCAGCCTGTGGGTGTTTCCTTCCTTATCATAGGATAAGAGGAGGCTAGGCTGAACTTGTTCTCGTGTTAAGCAGTGTTCCAAGAGGAGTTGCAGGGCATGAGGGTGTGGCTCAGTGGTGGAGTGCTTGCCTGGCATGTACAAGGCCCTGGGTTTGATCCCCAGCACTTCAGAAAGCAAAACAAAACGAAGCTCAGCGGGGTTCCAGAATTAATACAGGCTCCTGATACTCATTTCAGAACTGGCATGCCATCGTTTGGCTGCAGAATATTGACCAAAGAAAATCACAAGATTTACATACATATAGTGTAGGCAAGATGATCTCTTGATGAATGGAAGGAATTGCAAAGTTAAATTTTAAGGAGGTGTATATACAGGGAGAGAGTCTTCTGTGATCATATGCGTTGTGTGTTTTGTTCATTTGTGTGTATATTTGAGTTTAGGTGGTATCATTCCTTGTAAGGTGATAACTACATAAGATAGGAAGGAAAGGAATGTCATCTTTAAACTTCGACCTTGGACAGAGCTACACACCTGTTAATGCCATATGACCCAGTATTTATAGTTAGATGCTAAAGATCAGAATGTCAGAAATATACAAAGACCAAGTATTAACAGAGTTCTCTCAGGATAAAATTCTACAGTTTGCAAACAATCATTCCCTAGGAATATGAGTCTTTCTAAATGCTTGTGCTATCTACTATATGTATTTTTGATACAGTGAATATTTGGGGGAACACAAGATAAGCTAAGAGATTTAAAATTATCAGAATTAATGAAATTTGGAAACTTGTGAGACTGCTTTGTAAGCCTCAGAGTCAGGCTCTGGCAGGAAGGTAGGCTGGTGCCATTCCTTTCTCCAACTCTTCTGTATCCACGTTTTACAATATGTCTTTTCAGGTTTTTAAGTGGGTCCTGTCTGTTTTCTTAAGCTTTGTGCCCTCTGACATTTTTTTGTCCAATAGAATGTGGGAAAAGTTACATTGTGTTGATTCTGAGTCTAGTGCTCAATAGGATGTACAGATTGGCCCCCTCTCAGGACTCTTACCTCTCTGTGGGAGTAACCTGAGTTGGCCTGCTGGAGATGAGAAACCACAGGGATCTGAGTCAAGTCAATACTGCTTTCCCGTGTGATGCCCCAACTTGTGAGAGTCAAGCTAAGATTAAAACAGGTAACTACAGATGCATATAGAATCCCAGCTCAGCTGCAGAATTGTGAGTTAAGGAAGTTACAATTTTCAAGGAACTGGGTGTTGGATGAAATTTATGAGCAGGAATGAATGATACAGTTAGGACATTGGTTCACTCCAAATTATCTTCAAAAATTACTAAATTATCTCTTTATATTGCTTAGAGTCTACAGTTATAAGGTATAATGATAAACATTATGACATTAATAAAAAGTAGTCTCTTAATTATATGTTTATATATGGGAATTAAAAAAACACTACAGCCTAAAAGTATATTTTTCAAGTGATTACTAATGAGCTAATCCATATTAATTAAATACAAATGGCCAACCTGTCTATGACTCTGTGAGGAATATAACAAAAATATACTTGATTACTATATTCTCTGAAACTTACATAACAAATTTGTAAAATATTGTCATCAAATTAATTTTATACAAAACACTATGTATTCTGAATTCTTATCAATACTAATTAAAAATAAAAGCTTCTATCATTAATAATATCTTAATTGCAATAAACTCGAGATTATTTCATCACTTAAAGGCTTGTCAATAATTCTTTCTGAAATATCTGTTTGTTATAGTACATGATTCTATAATTAAAATAAACTCAGCTATATTAATAATTTCAAAACAAGTGAGATTTTTCTTGTGGCACAAATAAAAATAATAGTTTCAGTAATTTTAAAATAGAGTGTGTATAATTTCTAGATACTGAAAAATCCATTTAAATAAAAATAAGGATATAAAATTTGAATAATTTTTGATAAACCATATATTATTAATGAATATTTAATCTTAGAACTTGAGACTATTTCTGATCTTTACTACCTGTATTGATGCTCTTCACATGAGTATATAACCAAATAACCAGAAACATCATTTTCAGGGAAAAATAACATCCTAAACTTAAGTAAGACAATCCTTGTTTTAAAGACTGATTTTTTGTGCTCAGCACATTGAAATTACCTCTACCTTTGAATCCTAATCAACAAATTAATGTTGCTAGTTCTCTTCAGAATTTTTTTCAACTCATAGAGTTCAATATGACAGATTTTCAATTTTGTTACGGAGAATTTAGGCAATCAGAAGACATATCAAATATTAAAAACACTTTTTAAAAATCACAAACTCTTTTCAATGTGGGGCTATACCAACATAAAATAGTGTGGGCCTGGCTAAGAACCAAATGCCTACTAGTCACACCTCTTTAACTGACGTCTCCCCCTTGGTCTCTGGAATGACAACTTGCTCTTTCATTCTATGATGGTAAATTCAATGAAAACAGTCTCATCTAATTTTTCCTCTTAAAGAATTTTTCAGTAATATAGAAAAAAAGATTTTTTATAAAAATCCAGGAAAACAAAATATTCAGTCTAGTGTAGAAATAATAAAATATGTTGAACTAATGTTTTCGCATCTCAAACATGGTTTATTATTATACATATGAAGCCACACGTAACAGTCCTTTAAGCAGCACATACTATTATATGACTCGTGTTCTAATACAGATTTGATTAAATGTAACTCTCTTTCATTTATTATTCAGTACCTCACAAAGACTCAGGCATGTCTCTACCCTGAGTTGAACACCTCAAGAGGCACTGCTTAAATTCTCTGTAACAAAACTAAAAACATGTCTTAAACTTTTTATGAGTTGAACATAATTTGGGAGATAACTAACAACATAATTGAATATACCCATTAGTTGTAGTGTCTTTGATATTTCCAAATCCCCCTAATGGCTGAGATGTCACAGGGCCACCAGAAGTGGCCATAATTTCTCTCTTTTAGTGCTTTCTATGACCCTTTATTGGTCACCTCCACTGATTATGGATTGCATCAAATATTCTAAGTTCTACAGACTTTCATCAATGTGATAATTCAGGAGTCCATAGCCAGTCCTCAGTAAAGAACTCATCCTAGATTCCTTGTAGAATTTCTCCGATGAGATCATAATTTCTTTTAGGAGTTGCCAGAATAGTTTTGAAACATTGACTGGGTGAGACAAATTAACTATAAGATGGAGAATATGCATAGAAAAAAAATGTACTTCTGCAGCAAAGCACACAAAGTATGATGTGATTTCTATTTGTACAATATTATAGTTTATGAAAAGCTAAATATCCTTAAATCAGCAGGCTGAAGAAGAGATTCACTTCCTAGAGAAGCATGCAATCAGCATTCTTGTTTCAACTCCTCACTTAACTTGCTTAGCTAGACAGATAAAGTCTTGATGTTGTCTTGGAGATGAGTTTCTTCATTTCTGTAGTGGAGGCTGTAATTAGGGTCAAATGCTCTGAATGAAGAGGAAGGAGTGGACTGGTTAGCTCTTCCGCCTCATCACCTTTCATATCTACTTCAGGAGAACCTTTTAAAAGTATCTTGTCATCTTTAGGACCAGATTAAAAATGACTCTACTATATAATCTATACTGCTACAAGTATGACCAAATCTTCATTGCCGTGCAAATCACACTGGTATGATAGAAACAACAACAAAGAAAACTTCAAATTTAATAATAATTGTGTATAGCTACTTAAGATCTAATGATAATTAAACATTACTTGAAAATTAGAAATATTGAATGCATTTTACAATCAAACACTTTTGAATTTATAACACCATCATTGCTTTTGTTTGATGAAAGGATAAAACAACATTTAAGGAAAGTCCTTGTGTATTTCTAGTTTGTTTCATGATATCTGCTAAGAAAATTATACAAATTATAGTATGAAATAGCTTTATTGAGATGTTTATATGCCATGTGATTCATCCAAGTATACAATTTAATTGATTTTAGTATATTCAGAGTTGTATAACTATTACAATAATCAATTTTATATTATTTAATCATCTTAAAAATAACCTATATATTAGCAATCACTCATTACTTTCTACTCCCCCAGCCCTAGAAACCTACTAATCTGTCATCTTTCTCTATGATTTTGTTTCTTCTGCATGTTTCATATAAATTGAATTAAATGATGTTTATGACTCACTTCTTGCATCTTTTATGTCAAATTTCAGTGATGGTATTCCTTCAATTAGCATAATGTTTTCAAAGTTCTTTCATGCTTGAACATGTACAAGTACTTCATTCTTTTTTTGTTTGTTTGTTTTGCGAGATAACAATCTACTTCACTAAATGTGTTTGAACATTTTTATTTATCCAATTATGTGTTGGTGGACACTGGGGATTTCCACTTTAGGGTTTCTCTGAATAGCATTACTATTAATACATGTATATGAGTTTTTGTGCAGACAAATGTATTTTCATCTGTTGGGTATGTACCTTAGAGTAAAATGACTGGGCAAAACTGCAAAAACTGCAACACTGCTTAATATTTGAGAACTACTAGAATTTTTAGTTGTGCTACAATTTTATAATCTGTTGAATTTCTCCCCATCCTCATCAACACTTGCCATAATGTTCAAGTGATATCTTATGTTATTGATTTGCATTTCCTAGTGATAATTATCTTGGATTATCTTCATGTGATTATGTACGATCTAAGAGTTTTGTTCATTGAAATTATATTCAGATCATTTGTTTTTACTAAGTAATTCCATTTTTAATTATTGAGTTGTACTATTTTATTATATATTATAGACATAAACTCCTTGTCAGATATATTATTTACAAATATTTTAAATCATATTATATGTCTTTTACTTTCTTCATGTTATCATGTGGATCACAAAAATATTTAATATTAATGAAGTCAAATTTTTCAATATTTTATTTTGTTATCCATACTTTGGGTATTGTGTCTAAGATAGCTTTGTTTAACTGAATGTTACAAAGGAATACTCAAAAATTTTTATAAGCTTTTTGCAGTTTTAATTTGTCTTAATAATAGTAAGACTTCTGATGTATAAACTTGGGATATTTTTTCATTTATTTAGGATTTAATTCATTTCATAAGTTTTATAGTCTTCTTGCTATAATTTTTATAATTTTGTTGCATATTCTTAACAATATATCTTCAATGGGATTAGGATTAGAAGTGATTATATAGTTTTATTTTAATACAATTTATCAGTAGCTTACAGAAACATAATATGTATTCATCTTTTACTCTATAATCTTAACTTCTTCATCCATTCTAATAAGTATTGTTAGAATTTTGTATATGTAAATACATGTTATCTGCCAATGGAGATGATCATACTTCTTCCTTTCCAATAAATATGCATCTTTATTTTTTCCATCATGCTCTGGTTAGAACTTTTAATAAAATGTTGAATAACAGTAGTGAGAGGATGTGCATCCTTTCCCTGTTTACAACCTTATGAATACATGAAAACATAATCACCATTAAGTTCAATGCCAGTAGTGGCTGTTTTATCAACCAACTTTTCTTATTCTGCCACATGACTCTTCTGTGGCTACAGAGATAGTCATGTGGATTTTACATTTACTCTATTGGTGTGATGTATTACATAATTTTCAGATAGTATGCCTGGGTTAAATACTACTTGGGCATGGCATAGAACTGATGATTTAATACATTACTGAACTCAATTTGCTAATACAATATTATGTGGTAGGTTTTTGTGTTTAGATTCACAAGAGAGCCTGTTGTCTGCTAATGATACTTTTCTGCAGTTTTTGTATGAGGGTAATACTAACTTTATAGAATAAATTGGGAAAATTCCCTCCCATCTATGTTTTTTTTTTTTAATTTTTTTTCCTTAGTTGTTGATGGACACCATGTCTTTATTTTATTGCTTTGTATGTGGTGCTGAGGATCGAACCCAGGGCCTCACGCATGCGAGGCAAGCGCTCTACCGCTGAGCTACAATCCCAGCCCCCTCCCATCTATGTTTTGGAGAGTTGGTGAACGTTTGGAATCAATTCCTCCACATACACATATTTTAAAATTCAACATTGAAGACATATCTGGAATTTCCTTTCTGGTAATTTTTTGAATTACTAATATAATCACTTAAATATTATAAGTCTATTTCCAATTTATTTTCCTCTGAGACAATTTTGGCAGATTGTGTCTTTGTGCTTCTTTTCCCTCTAATTTTTCTAATTTTTGGCATATATTTATTCATATTGTATTTTTGTAATCTCTTATTTTTATAAATTCAGTAGAAATGTACTCCTGTATTACTGAATTTAGGAATCTGAATCTTCATTTTTTGTATCTCGTATACATGAATATTTGTCAATTTTATTGCTCATTTCAAAGAAAAAAATTTTTGCCTTGCTTATTGGTTGGTAGAAAGACAAACCTGTAATATTGTGCATAAATATCACACTACCTACAGCTCCTGGATTACAAAAAGGCAAAGTCAATTTTTGTTGATTTGGGGATCTGACGGTCAAAGGAATCACAAAAGAACCTTCTTAGATTCTGGAAGTTACCTCAAGGAAAGCAAGTTAATGACTGTTTAAAACTTTTAACATTTAAAAAGATTCCTCTTCCCACCAAGTCCTGTGAATTATAATATAATACAATCCCTGAAATCTGTTAGTTAAATTGAGTATGAGAAGGCCAAATTTAATGATTTCAAACTTCAATTTTAAATCTTTCTCTAGAGACTCAGAGGAATGACCTTCTGTTCCTCTCTGCTAGAGCTGGCTTTCTCAAATACAGACCCATGTCTTCCTGGAAGTTTAGGTGTGAGTACTTAGTCCCACCAGAGCTCTTTTTGAAAGACTAGACATTTTTCATTTAGTTATTACAGCTTTTGTCAATTCTTAGTTGGTAGAAAAAAAGTCGTTTTTGTAAAAACAAACAAACAAACAAAAAACATTGGAGGAGGTATACCAAGCAACTCTACAAGGAAGAGAAACAAGTACCCTTTGTGAGAGAAATATTGAAGTTGTCATGAGCAACAGGAAGTCACATGTGTTAACCCTAACAGAAAAATTAATGAAGAAAGTCAACAGCAAATGTTCTTATGCATGATTGCCTGAAAGTAACTATTAAATAAGACTCCACCAGAAATGGTAGCTTGGACAGAGTCCTCCTTAACTTTATACAAAAATATTTCTACTGAAGTGTTTTTAGAAAGTTGCTATTTGATTCAGTCTGGGCTAAAATGTAAACATCTAAGAGTTAACTTCCAAACTCAATTGAGACTAAAAAATGGTAAAATAATAATAAAAGGGTATAAAAAGATAAAAGGCATTAAATCAAGTTTCAATGGGAACTTATTTACCTGAACAAAAAATTGGTCCACAGTCATTATAAAACTACAAATTCAAATCTTAAAGCTTAGTGATATAAACAGGTGACCTTAACTTGTTCTATTTTGACATAAGTATAATTTGGATTCAACTATTTTTTTCAATAAACTGGAAATCTTACATTCTGTATTGCTCAATTTTATAAGTTTCTTAATAAAATAAAAATGAACATGCCTTTAAAATGATTAGCTTAGATTTTTGTGTCTGATTTTGAAGGCTAGGTAGGGTTATATTTATTACAAAAGGTCTCAGTCTTCAAGATGATGTATTGAGAGAACTAACAAGGTTAAAATGGCACTACTACCCAACATGATCTGCGGGTATAATGCAATCAATCCCCATGAAAACACTGATGATTTTCTTTAAAGAACAAAAAAATAAATAAATAAATCCTGGAATGTGTAAGGAAGCATAAGAGATCTAGAAGAGCCAAATCAACCCTGGGCAAAAATAGAAAAGCTACAGGCATCATGATAATGGCTTTCAAAATATACTGCAGAGTTATAGTAATGTGGCAATGGCATTAGAAACAGGCATGTAGATGAACAAAACAAAGTAGAGGACCTAAAAATAAATCCACACATATATAGCCAACTGATTTTAGACAGATATGCTAAAAACTTAAGTTGGAGAAAAAGGAGTCTTTTCAACAAATAATGTTAAGCAAAGTGGATAACGACATGTAGCAGATCGAAATTAGACCCCTTTCTGCCACCTTCTACAAAAATAACATAGTTCAAAGACTTTAATGTATGAATAGAAACTTTGAAACTACCAGAAATAAACATAGGAGAAACACTTTCAGATATTGGCACAGACAATGATGTCCTGAATAGGAGTCCAGTAGCTCAGGAAACAAAATTGAGGAATAGAACTACCTCAAATTAAATTGGAAAGGAAGCAATCAACAGAACAAAGAGACAGCCTCCAAGATAGCAAAAAGTCTCACAACTTTTCCTTTAACAAAGGATTAATGTCCTGAATGCATAAAGAACTCAAAAAATTTAGCATTAAAAGAACAAGAGAACTGATCATGTATAGCAAATAATCTGAGCAGTAAAAGGAGAAATATATGTGACCAATCAGTACAAGAAAAAATGCCTAAAATATTTTTAGCCATTAAGAAAATGCAAATCAAAACTACTGTGAGATTTCATCTCAGCCTATTCAAGATTGCTATAACCCAAACAAATAAATAGGCAAAATAACAAATGCTAACGAAGATGTGGAGAAAAAGTAATCTTAATACACTATTGAAGGAAACTTAAATTAGTAGAACCATATGGATAATTGTGTAGAGATTGTTCAAAAAAACTAAAAATATATCTATCACATGACCCAGCAATACCACTTGTAGGTATGTAAATGAAAAAAAAAGTCAGCATATAAAAGTGATACCTGCATACACATAGCCAGGGTATGACATAGCCTAGGTGCTCATCAAAAATAAATGGAGAAAGAAAATATGATTGCGTATACATAAAGAAATATTAATCAGCCATAAAGTAAAGCAAAATGATATAGTTTGCAGAAAAATAAGTAGAGGACATAATATTAAGTGGAATAAGTCAGACACAGAATAGTGCATGTTCTCTACCATATATGGAAATAAGAAAAGAAAAGAAATAAGTATATAAAAGTAGAAAAGGGACTACTAGGATGTGAAAAAGGAACCAGGGGCAGCAGGAAGAGAGAAAAGAGCAAGGGAGGGTAGAACTGAGGGTGGATATGATTAATGTGTATGAAAACGTCACAATAAAAACTATTAATTTTTATGATTAATATGTCAATAATAAAAATAATATAAAATAAACTGACTTGTTAATCACAAGTGATTATGAACAAAACCTTTTTAAAATCCTAGTAGTGTGGGGTAACTGTGGGTATGTGTATTTGTGTGTGCATTTGCAGAATGCAGTTGCAAATAATCTTTGTTCAGTTCCACAACTTGATTTTCTGAAACACTTTGCTATTCATAGAAGAACAAATTATGATATTTTCCTGCAAAATATTTGAACAAAAATGTTCCCTGATTCTCCTGTTTATATAATCCCTCTCTTCTCCAATTATCTGAGAACAATACCCATGTGATCAACTTGCTTAAAGTGAGTTTTCATACAGATAAAATATATATCGGTAAATACAGAAGTGAAAATATTTCTGAATGAATGTAAAAATATAAATGTTTACATTATTACCCCATTTTATTAAAATATCATTACTGAAAAAAGAAAAATATTTTGCTTAACTTGTTATAGCTACTACATAAAACAGCATAAACTTGAAAAGATAATTATGCAATTATATATTAAATTTTAAAATTTTTTTATCAAAACATGTTAAGGATAGTCACAGGTGTTATTGTCTTGTTGTTATCTGTACTTGTTGAGTCTTAGGACATAGTAAAGAGCTACATATGTTCTACATATATTTTGAATTCTAATACCAAATTGTATACTGAATCTGAATTTAATAATTGATTTTCAGCATACATAAACATAAATATGTTGAAGTAAATATGAATTCAAATGATAGTAAGTAAGAGGGAAATATTAGCTAAATTTTAACAAATATTGTCAGTTTAGAAATAAAGTAAAAAAAATCTGATTTTTGTAGAGTTCAAAGGACTCCTAAAATTTTTTAAAGTAGAAATTATATAACATAAATGCTTTTCCTTGTTAATTAAACAAATAATACCAAGAGAAATAAAATATATCACTAGTCAATAGTTTTATTTAACACAACTCAGCAGAACACTGTTCTCTTTAGTCCCAATCCATTGGTTCCTCCCCCCCCCACCACTACATATGACAGGAGACTAAATAAGGGCAATGCAAACAAAATTACAAATTTTAATCTCTAGACCCTCTATGCTGACCACCACTGCGCTCTTCCTATCAGACCAGCTGTTTTCTATATTTAATGCATTAATTTCCCTAGGAATCACTCGTCTAGCATAACACATCTGCCCTTAAGAATATGTGCTTGTTCTATTATACTATACTGAATTGCCATATACATTAATTTTCTATTCATATATAGATTTATAACAGTCTGTTTTCTACAGAGGGGAATAAAATGATTGTTTCCTAAAAAGAAGTTTTATAAAGGTCTCTGGAACTTTTATTTTATCTTAAACTAATGAATTTCAATAGGCTATCTCAGAAGTCTATGCAAATTTAAAGGTTATAAAATGTGAATGAGATAATATAATAAATTAATTTCAGAAATGATGTTGGATGCACATAATATTATGTTACCAATTACTCACCAAAATTTTAAATATGTTAAATACATAAGGCCATAAAGTCATTTATTCTTTGCTATGTTAATCTACAAGTTGATCTTTTTCTGTTTATTTTTTCCTTTGACCGATTATAGAATACTAAAATACTAAAAATTAAAACAAAACAGACCAACAAATAAAAAATGCTGTTCATTAGAAATCACAAAATTATTGAACTGGACCTTGTATTTAAAATATATTTTTCTTAACCGCTTTGATTAGTTTGAAATAACAAGATTCTAAAGGTAGCATTTATTACTATTATAGTTTTGATCCTAATTCTATTGTAGTTAGGATTCGAATTCTTTCAGGTGATATCACAAATTGTATGAATTAGAAAATATTCTATAGAATTTAATTTTAAGAGAGCTCTATATTTATTTTACTGTGATCCAAAAAGAATTTTTAAAACTAAGCAAATATTATTATCTAAATAAAATTTACTCAAGAGTTGCATGTTTTTTGTATGTAAATTGTATGATGATTTTTGCTTGTTCATTGTTCTATTTTTCTAATAATTTTCTTATAGTTTCTTATAATGGTGATACTAAATTTAGGTTCTGACTAAACTGCAAATCAGGATGGTCTCTGATGTTCCCTTCATGTTTTTTATTATGTTTTATTTTATTTTAAGAACAAGTGCAGATGTTGTCCATCACCTTTAAAATATGTGAAGAGTCAAGCGCGGTGGCACACATCTGTAATCTCAGCACTTTAGGAGGCTGAGACAGGAGAATCACGAGTTCAAAGCCAGCCTCAGCAATAAGCAACTCAATGAGACCCTGTCTCTACATAAAACACAAAATAGGGCTGGGGATGTAGGTCAATACCCCTGAGTTCAATCCCAGCACCTTAAAAAAGATAAATAAATAAAGTAAAATAGGTGAAACTGCTTTTTCTTCTTTTTGCTGACCACAGTGATTGACAACTCCCTTCTAATTTTATGTTGTAAACCAAACTATTTTGTTATATATTATCTCATGCTTCTGCAAATTCTAGTTAATTCTATGGTAAAAATACTGAAATAAAAAATTATTTTACAAAGTAACACTTTTATTTCAAATTAAAATCCAATTTTGATACTTATCTGAAATTAGGATGAAAAATTAAATAATGTATGACATTATTAAATTTCATTTAAGGATTTTTTTCATGAAAACTCATAATTTTTGTCATATTCTTTGAAATTTTGTGATGCCAGTCAGTTTTAATAATCACAATCCTAGAATGTGACAATTGATCAAATATATCTTAAGCTAAGTGGATATAGAATATTTACATATTCATGTCTAATAATATAGAATATTTTTAGACTGCAGTGCCTACCATAACAGCTCATATTTGAGAAATGCTATCAGAGATGTTCAATAATGTCATATGTTGTTTTCTTGCATATATCTTGCATTATTAATTTTACCTTTTGAACAAAATTTTTGCTTCATAAATGGGCTTATTGGAATTAAAGTTAATTTGTTCCTGAAATATTGAAGTATTAAATATTACCAACAAGAATTAGTTTTGATGAATATTTTATTTGTGGTCTTGTTTCTTAATCCTTGATTCATCCACAGCAATAAATAATTTTGAAAGAGATTTAGAAAAGTATTTTTGACATGTACAAATTCCTCAGGTCTTTAATTATCTAGTATAATAGATTAAAATTTTTACACTGACTCAGACCATAGAAAGTTATGAACAGAGCATCACTAATGTTTGGTAGTCAGTATTACTCTGGGAATGCTTAGAAATGAATACAATGTTTAAAAGAATTTTTAAGTCCAGCATGTAATTCCAAATACTTAAATACTTGGAATGCTGAGGCAGGAGGATCACAAGTTCAAGGCTGGCTCGGCAATTTAGTGAGAACTTGTTTCAAAATTAAAAAAAAAAGGAGGGGGGAGTAACTCAGTGGCAAAGCAACCCTGGGTTCAATCCCCAGTACTAGAAAAAGAAAAAAATAAAAGAATTGCTAATTTTAGAAAATACTTCCTAGTTTTGAGACATTGAATATATTAATTAACTTAATTACTCAATGTCATTGCCACTAAAATTGTATTAAAAAGATAATTAGTATAGAGTGTTTAGCATAGAACCTGACACATCCTAGTGTTATATAAATGTCATTTCTCCCTCATCTCCCCATTTCGCCTCCTCCTCTATTTCTGAGAAAACAAGACTACCTTTCTTCCCAATTTTGGCAGAGTTATCTGTCCTTGAACACACACCCATCATGGGAAGAAAGCTCTTCATGCTTGGGGATGGCACTAGAAGATCTAAGAAATGAACATGTGGTATGTAACCTTTGAATCACCTCCTTAAAATCCTTCTTCCCAGCTGGGCACAGTGGTGCAAGCCTGTAATCCCAGCACTTAGGGAGGCTGAGACAGGAGAGTTGCGAGTTCAAAGCCAGCCTCAGCAATGGTGAGGTGCTAAGCAACTCAGCAGTGAGACCCTGTCTCTACATAAAACACAAAATAGGGCTGGGGATGTGGCTCAGTGGTCGAGTGCCCCTGAGTTCAATCTCCAGTACCAAAACAAAACAAAACAAAACAAAACAAGAAAACCCTTCTTCCCTCCTGATGGGCAAAATCGCAGCCTCTGGGACAGGAGTCCTCTGTGCTTCTTTTTTACTGGAGAAACATTAACACTTCTTTTTTCTTTTTCTCAAAACTGTGCCCTCATTATTGGATTGACATGGAGACAAGGACTTTCAGTAACAGTCCTGTTGATACCCATGCATAACCTGCTATAGGTTAATTATAGCTGGTGTCATCCTGATATAGGCAGAGGTCTTCCGTGAAACTGAGGCATAGTGGGGATTTTCCCTTTACCATGAATCTTGTGATCAGGACAGAAAAAAGTCAGACATGTTGCTCAGAGTAATAGTCATGAGCTTTTTAGAAGAAACGGAATAGGGAACACCCTCAAGGAACAAAGTGGGTTTTCTCAAAGATGAGAGGGATGATGTGTCCCTTCTGCCCTCCACTTTTATTGTAGTCCCAGGGAAGTTTCCAGAGAGTCCCACCTAGGTCACCTCTTTACTATTGACTGACAGAAGCATGACATCAGACTTTTAAGTCCCTATAGCCATGGCAATTCTCGGTCACTGTGGCCCATGTTGACTGGTTATAATTTGATCCTGTTCTTACAGATTTTATGGTTGAGGAATTATCATTGTTTCCCCAAATTATAGGATTTGGACTGTGCATCACAAATGCCCTCCATCAAGGTAACTTGTGTTCTTCTTACCCTTATTTCAGGGCCTGCATATCTCCTGCAGATAACAGTTAGTTTGCTGAGAAATATAACATTTTTTTGCATGTGTGAACTTAAGCCAGGCAAGGCTGCAGGTAAATTGCTCTTAAAAATGAAAGCATATGAGGGTCAGCACAGTGGGCCCATTGTATACAATCATTCTCTTAACTTCATGTTCTCACTTCTTATATCCCTATGCTCCTTATCACTCCCAAATTTCATGTGTTGGAAACTCTAGCTCCAGAATGTCACTATTGTGGTTGTATAGACCTTTAAGTGGTGGGGCCTCGTGGGGTTTACTTAGGTCAGTTGGGGTGTGCCTTTGAAATTAATTATAGGACTCCAGTCACTTTCTGCTTCCTGGCTCCTAGGTAACCACTTGCTCCAGCCTATCCTCCTATCAATGATCTCCATCATGAGGTGTTATTGTCAAGTCATAGCCCTCAACATTAAGCCTCTGTAAGCTGTTGACTTGAGCTCCCAGTACTTCCTCTTAATTAATTTCTGCAATACATTTTGTTATACTCTCATAAACTGACAATACAATTAATAATTATTAATCATTTATTTTTGAGACAGAAAGATGCATCCAGGAAAAGGGTCTAAGAGAAGAAAAGGGGGAAGAGAGAATTGGGAAATCAAGATTCTGATCACATCTATTCTGAGCCACAAGGAGTGTTCCTTAACATCCTCTAGACCAACCGTCTGTAAAAGGTCACCTCCACTCTTGTGCTAGTCATGTCTTATAAACCACTTTTCGTTGAATTTGCTGAAGAAGACAAAATAGAGTTGATTGGCCCCTTCTGAATCCCATCTTCATAAGTTATCCCTCCAATCAAATATAAGGATAGATCAAGCCCATAAAAACTGCGAGACAACAGACACTCATTGAAAACCCTCACTTGGGACCCCTCTCCTTTGGGAGCTCAGCTTTCTTTATTTCTATTATTCTAATAAATCCTGTTACTTTGCTTTCACCCTTGCATCTATGGATTTCATTCTCCAAATTCACAAGAAAAATAACCCAACCAATCATTCTCTCTATTAAATTATGAGTCACATTATTTTCAATAATGGAAAACAGATGGCCACTACCCTTATTAAGTTTTATATTTTGTTTTGTTATAGTTCTATTTTTGTGTACTCATATTTAATACATATACTAATTTACTGACTAGATTTTGTGTGTGTGTGTGTGTGTGTGTGTGTGTGTGTGTGAACCTCAACTCCAAGGGATATAATCTTAAAAGTTAAGTTTCTGTTAAAAATAAATGACAAATAATATCATTTTTTTCAGCATACTGAATAATGACTTGTAACTGTTACTTTATGGGACATTGACTAAAAGAATAAATCCAAATAAAAGCAATCCTAATATTTATAATTAAATTTTACAACAGAAATAAAAGTAGGCTTGTTGCAGAGCAAGGCCATGCTCAGAGGCAAAATGACCTTAAAGGTGCTGAGACATCAGATCTTTGCATCACACCAAATGTATTTCATGAGTAGCTCAGAGTAGCAGGTATGCATTTATTAGAGGGGATAGAAAAGGGGACACCCTCGAAGGAGAAAGGGAGAGAGTGGTCCTCTCAGAGAAAAGAGAGATGGTGTGTCCCTCTTGTTCTTCTGTTTTATTGGGATAACAGGAAGTTTCCACAGTCTTGCCCAAGAACACTCTTGACTTTTAACTGACAGCAGGACTGCATCAGACTTTCAAGTTGTCGTTGTGTGTAATTTTATGCCATGGAGGGAAGATTTTACTATTATGAAATGGTAAAGACCCAAGGCAACGCTGGAGCTCAGTAGCCCTCATTGGCTGGTTCTAACTGGAGCTTGTTCTTACAGATTTTCTCAGTGAGGGATGTTTCCTCTAATTACAGAAACGCAGAGACCTTGTTTGTGTGAAGGTCACAGAAGTACACCCTTGAGGGTAACATGTCTTCTTATCTACTGGAAAGAGCCTTTCAGTCCTGCATGTCTCCTGTAGATAGCAGGTTATTTGCTGAGGAATGTAGTAGAATAGCATATTGACTGAATCCAGGCAGGGCTGTAGCATCCTTAGACAGATTGCCTTCAAAAGAAAGCATGAGGGTCAGCACAGAAGGCCCAGTCCACAAAACCATCAGTTCAGCCTCATGTTCCCACTACTCCCGTCTGTCTGCCACCTCACATTTAAGCGTCTATAGTCTTAGAAGCCCATACAAGCAGTCTCTATCTTAACGTGTTCAAATTATTTAATGTTTAAATGATTTTATCAAAGCATATAATTATTTTAATGATAGTATGAATTTCCATTTATTTTAACCCTATGTCCTGAATTTTAAATATATACTATTTTAGTATTGCCTTAAGGAATTTTTAAATGTAGTAATTTTGTGATTATTGTATTACTGAATTAAGAGAAATTCTGAATCAGAAAGTTATGATCTTACTAGGTTTTCTTTACATTAAATAGAATGCTCTATTTTCAAGATGATTTCTTTTAGCTAATACGTAGTCCATAAAGCTTTGGATGATTTTCAGGGTGTGTGTTAGTAAGGCAACATTGTACCATATGAATGACTTCCTGTAAGAACTAGTAATATATTTTTAGTTTACACTTTATAATTACTATATGACACTTAGATTTTTCATTATGTTACTTCAGGTTTAATAGATATTTCTAAGGCTAATTACCACTTTTCTATATTTAGTGAGAAAGAGAACATATGAAGATAAAAGCACAATGTGATATTTATGAGATGTCAGTATAGTCTAAATACAGAAATTCCCTAATTACCTCAGAAATATTCATGAACATTTCAATGTTTTTCTAAGGATTTGGCTTAATTGAACAAAAGCTGATTACATTTGCCATAAGTTAATGAGAAACTGGAATTTGCCTCAGTAGCAATGTGATATCAACTTTAGCATAAATGTCCTACAAGAAGAGTTTACTATTAAATATTATTTTATTCTATAAAAGATTCAAAACGAATTGCTTACAAGGAGTTGGGAATTGGTATCTTTCCTTATACAATGTTTAAGTTATTTTGAAGTTGTTGTGATTAACCATATCACCAAAATTTGAAGAATTGAATTTGCATATAAAATTCATTTTGATGAAAGTGCAACCACAGATTGTGCAATGGTTTATAGCTTAAGTATTTAGCACAGTGTCAGGTATCTTGTGTATAACCTATCATTACAGGACAGTAGTACTCATGAAAATTCAAGCTTATCATGTGGGAAGCCACATTTTAAAATATAGTTCCAAACATAGGCAAGCTGGCTTCATGAGTACAAGCCATTCTCCTGTTAGTTCCACAATTGTGACTTTCAATATTAGTAACATTTTTTGAGAGGGGGGACATTAAGCTTCCCTGATGAAAATTCATAACTTCTTTGTTGGCTTTTACATTTACCATATTTCTTGGAAGTAAATTATTGCTGGAAGTTGCTCCTGTCCACTGCATATAAAATCAATGTCCCTTATTCCCTGCATACTGGTAGCTGAATTTGTTGACATGAATTTATAATTTTAGAAGACAGACAAATAGGAAACAAGTGTCTTTTTATTTCCTTTCTCTTCAATAGACCTAGGTGAGACTAGTATCAGTACCAGTGGGACAAGTCATCCAGAGCATTGCTGAAGAAACTGGATAGGGGGCTGGGATTGTAGCTCAGTGGTAGAGTGCTTGCATAGCATATGTGAGGACCTGGGTTCAATTCTCAGCACCACATATAAATAAATAAAATTAAGGTCCATCAACAACAAAAAAGATATATTAAAAAGAAAAATAAATTGCACAAATTTTCAAACCTAGACAGTTACATTTACCTGAGGCATTTCTCATATGAGCCCCACACAGAAGATAAGGACAAAATAGCACATAAAGAGGTTTATGGAATGAGATATGAAATTTGAAACACAATGGAAGTGAAATCAATGTCCTTAAATAGATAGTTAGAAAAATATGCATAGCCAACTGAATCATAGACTAAAAGTTAAGGATGAGGTCAATCTAGGAAAAATCTTTGGATTTTCATTTGATATTTGTCCTATCAGAATGATATGGTGTGAATGGGGCAGTTTATTTGCTATTGAAGATTTCTCATGCCTTTTTGCAACCATTCGATCTACCAGAGCAATGTGGCTGCAGACTACAGTCCCCCTAGTTGTTTCTAATTGTTTCTAGTTGTCTTTTACCTTCACATTCTACATTACTTCTCTACTTCTTGGACGTTCACTCTTCCAAAATCTCTTAGCTATAGACTCCAAGATACTGTCCTGGAGATATCATTAGTCAACAAGAATGTTATTTTCTTTTTGCTTAATGAACCAACGAATCACTGCATGTCAGGTTTGGGTTCTTCCAGTTTGGATTGTTTATGCTGTGTCAATATGGACTTCTTCATCATAGTGTCCTGGCTTTGTGAACTCTATGCTTCATTAAGTTCCAGACCTGAGTTTCATCTTGACTACACTACTATTTCCTTGTTAGCTCAGATGCCTTTTTACTGTGCTTATGCAGAACTATACTAACTATTATATCATTGATTCATTCAGCAGTTACATGTTCTTATTCATGATAATGAAATAAAGATAGAATTAAATAAGAATGGATTGTACTAAACTGTGATGTCACTGCAGCTCATCAAGAAAAAGGATGAGGATGGGAAGTACCAATGAAGGCTTACTGCTGTATGAGAAAGGACAGCAGCCAGGCACAGTTGTGTGTGCCTGTGATCCCAGCTAATCAGGAGTAAGAGGTAGGAAGATCTCAGATTCCAGGCCAACTTGGGCAACTCAGAAAACCCCATCTCAAGAAAAAAAGACATAAGATAGCAAAATCCATGCTGAAACTTAGAAAGGAGTACCAGAATGTTCCTAATCAAAATACAAACAGGGGCCAGATGTGTCATAACTTGCAAATAATGAGAATGCTATTAATTTAAGCTAGAGGTTTCAAGGAAACCATAAGGGTCTGATATGTTTAAATTTATTTACATAAAAGAATATGTCAGTGTTCCATTTAGTTCTAAATCATATGATATAGTTTATCATACCAGTTATGAGAGTAGGCTTTAGAGCTAGTTGAACTTATATTTGAGTTTAGATTCTTTGTCCTTTTAGCTTCATAAACTTGAATAAGTTAAATTTTTGAAATTATGATATCTAAACGTATGAGTCAAAGTTTACAGTTGCAAGCTACCAAGACAAAATTTAGAAACTTTGCAGGGAAAAAAAAAAACAATTTATTATGAAGACTCAGAGTTGTTTGAATTGAGTATTACTGAGCCAGGAAATGAATCACTCCAAATATGAAGCAGAATAAAGAGTAAGTCTGATTAGAATGTGAAGTGTCGACAACAGGGCCATGAACTTGGGAAGACAGACTTCTGCTGGAACAAAGGACTGGACATAGCCTCTGGTACTGTTTCTGCTGCCAACTAAAGACACGTGTTTCCAGTGCCACCTAAGGACAAACGTTTTTCATGTCCTTTCATTAAAAATAAAAGGTAGTGTAATTCTACAATCCCAGCGGCTCAAGAGGATGAGGCAGGAGGATCAAGAGTTCAAAGTCAACAAAGGCAAAGTGCTAAGCAACTCAATGAGACCCTGTCTCTAAATAAAATACAAAGTAGGGCTGAGGATGTGGCTCAGTGGTTGAGTGCCCCTGAATTCAATCCCTGGTAACAACAACAACAAAAAATCTGACAGTGTTCAAAACAATGATGACATGTTGTAACAAAAACAAAGCCACCACTTCAATCAAGTCTTTTTCACTTTATTCAATGATATACACCAATATCTTTATACCTACCCTAGTTATATATCTCGATATTTCTTAGCTTCACCAATATCTCCACAAAAATATTTTTAAGTGCTTTAGAAACGTGTTGGCAATAAAATTTTTGGAGAGGTCCCAGAAGCTGAAAGTCTTTCCTCGGGCATTTGAGATTCTCTTTTATCATATTATTTTTAATTTTCGTGATATATTCTCAGTTTTGAAAAAAAATGTTATTTTTAATTCCAGGTTGAGAGGTTTCTACTTAACTTTTTATTCACTCTAATAAAACATGAACTTATTATATATGAGCCAAACAGGGAGTGAAATATTCAAAACATACTGGTGGAATAGTGGCTATGAAATAAAAATTTGTAAAATTCTAATATTTTGAAGTTATAAAATTCTTTAATTTTTAACTTAAAGTTCTAAATCAATGTTTTAAGAGTGTGATAAGTATTTCTATATGTACTAAGTTTGCTGAGTCATCTTTTATATAGAAAGTAGGAACTTTCCATATATGGCCAAACTTTGCATATTCTCTTTTTTTTAAAAAATATTTTTTAGTTATACATGGACACAGTGTCTTTATTTTTGTTTTACTTATTTTTATGTGGTGCTGAGGATTAGAACCCAGTGCCTCACGCATGCGAGGGAGATGCTCTGCCACTGAGCCACAACCTCAACCCCGCATATTCTCTTAATGATGTTTTTATACCTACTACTTTATTTTCATTCTGAGAGAGTATGTCTAATGATTAAAACCAGGAGCTTTAGAGTCATAAAAGCTGTGTGATGGTATTAATGCTCCATCATTTGTTAGTTGGGAATTCATTATATCATTGAAATTCAGTTTATTTGCATGTATAATAGAATAATAGCACATTCCACATAGTGTAATGATTCAAACACAGTACCTCACAGACAGTATCCTGGAGATGTTGTTGAAATTACTTCAACTCAAAAGATTCTAACTTTGTAGATATGGGATATTTACCTGTATTTGTACTTTTAACCTAGAATCATCTACTGGAGACAGTTTGCAGACCACAATTAGAAAAAGTCAGATCATTTAAAACATGTTTCTACTTAAAGGCACTTAGAAAAATACTTTGTAGAAAAACCTCAAAAATTAATATAAATATTATTTTAAAAATCGTCAGAAAGAAGGCATGCATTTGTGAGTATTTATGTATGTGTTTGCAATAAAGTTTTTGAAATTTTTTACTAACACTATTTTTGTTTCAGAGTTTCCATGCACTAAATGCAAGACTTAGCTTTCAGCTCCTCATGAGTCAAAAATATTCCTAGTAATTTCAATTTAGTTTGATGTTTTAAAAATTTGCTGATGGTAGTAGATATCTATAGTTAACTTATTTTTATTAATTTTAAGTCTCATGAAAAATAATTTTGATGCCATGATTATAAAATAATATAATTTTAACACTAAAGGAATTACTGAGTAATCCAGTATAGTATCAACAAATTCAAAACTTATAAGTTCAAGCTTCAACAAAAAATTACAGTTGAATTTAAACTGAAACAGATTCATTCTCATTGCAAAAAAACCACGTTGTTAAAATAGAAGAAAATATGAAAAACTTGTAACATTGAGATTAATAATAAACCTTAAATTGCACTTTTTAAATTGCACTGAGATTATATTTAATTACATGAAGAATATTTTAATTATTAAATTAATAATTCAATATTTCAATGTTTACTTCAATGTCTTAGATATAGAAAATTTCTACTTATATGTGAAATTTCAAATTTAAGCATCAGAACAAAAATTTGCATACTTCCATAAATTATTTTTCAACATTTATAACGGAAATTGGTCATTAGTTTCCTATGTGCTTAATCTTGATACTGTTCATGAAATAACTTTGGTATTGACTTCTTTAAAAATATGTAGGAACTCAATCGTCAAATATTCTGCATCAGCTTTCTTTTCTTCAGTGTTGTATCTTTAACACTATTTCCTGCATCTTATGGAATAATACAGGTTTGAAAAGAAAATAAGCATTGACAAGTGGAAGGAGTTTTCTGGTCACCTGAAGAATAGATTTCCCACTTCTAATTAATCACACGTCAGCTGCTGGGCATGTGTAATTAATGGCACATGCCCCAAAGGCTGTAATGTATAAACACATTGCTTATCTGGTTAGAGAAATATTAGCCTGCTGATGATCACTGCAAATGAGAATACATTGTTAATTCCACTATTACCTATAGAAGGTGTTATATTTACTAATGCCAGTATGAAAGCAATAAAAGATTAGAAATAGAAAATACAGAGTGATGCAGGCTAAATGTGTTTGAATACACATATATGTATATTACATTGAGATACAATATATGTGACTATATTTCAGTGTTTTATTTACTACTAACATGTCGTAAACACAATGAAAATATTTAGAAAAATACATAGCCTCTGAAACTTTTTACTGTCTATGGGAGTTTAAGAAAACTGATTAATTTACATGAATCATCTTGTTCACAAATAAAAAAGGCATGCATAAGCCCAAGAATATTTAAATATATTTAGAAATACGAGTGGCAAGGTATTTAATTATAAGTTTAAACTAAGGAGACTGATAAAATAGTTTGTACTACACTCACCAAAGTAAAAGTGACTTTCTAAACAACAGGATGGAAAACTATTACCCCACTCGTATAAAGCAACCTATGTTTAAGAATTTAAAGAAGTTATTGGAGAACATGAAAGATAATGTATCTAGAGAGAGCTGTTGAATTTCAACAATCTTCCCACCCAAATTTTGAAATGTGAGGAGGTAGGTGCAGAGGAATTTGCTACAAACTCAAGAGTACAGTGAGAAACTTAAGATGTCCCTCTCAGAAAACTGGATACAAACCTACTGTGGGAGGGCTGGGAAGACTCAATTTAATACCTGCATACTTTTATTAAAATTTGACAAATAATATATGTATCTGTTTAATCAAGCCAAAATGACTTGACAACAGTAAAAAGTAAATATCTTTACCCTGAGATACAAAGCATACAATATGTCCTCTATAGCATATTCATTGTTTTTAAACTGAATTTTGTTTTTAAAACAGGGGTTTTGTTGCTGCGTTTTGAACCAAATGGGTCCGGAAAAGTATGCTCCAAGAATGCTCTTATCCTGCCCTTATCCTACCCTTTTAGTTTTTTCCATTAGGAAAACGATACCTACTAGTTAATGATGTAATAAAATTTACACATATGCACATTTAAAAAAATAAGTCACTGCAAAACTGTCAAAGATTTTTATGCTGAACTTTCGAGGTTTTTTTGCAATAAAGAGGTGTGCAACCATTATGCAAACCTTTTAAAAAATTGTGGTAGTGTAACTTAAAAATCATTTTTTACTAAATTGTTTTTGGAGCAAGAATATAAGTGCATATCCATATGCCACTGATGAATATATTGTTGCTTTTTTTTTTTAACTTTTGAGTGGTATGATGAACAGAATTATACTATGGCAATATTATGCAAAAATTATACACACCAGTATATGGTCTTGAAAAGCAGGGTGCAATGATTATTTGGTGGCATTGATTGTGTGGCAATATATGGTATCACAAAATTTTTTTCACAATCTTGTTAACTTAAAGCACCAGTATATTGAAAATAAATCTCTCTTGTATTAATTTTGCAAAAATAAAACTAAGTTACTAAAATAGATGCCAACAAAATGCTATTTTTGAAAAACTGGTGGAGAAGTCAGGCATTAGTGGTGCACACCTGTAGTCCCAGCAGCTGGGGAGGCTGAGATAAGAGGTTCACAAGTTTGTGGCCAGCCTCAGCAACTTAGCAAGGCCCTAAGCAATTTAGCGAGAGCTTTTCTCAAAATAAAAATTAAAAAAGGCTTGGGATGTGGCTCATTGTTAAAGCTCCTTTGAGTTCAATCTCCAGTAGAAAAAAGAAAGGATAGATATTGATGGAGGAATCCAGTCTTTATTTTAAAATGTAGATTAGCTAAATTCATCCAGGGAAATTGAAATTGGGACATAATTCCAAAAAATGTTGTTGTAACATTTATTAGTATATTTTGAAGAAAATATTGGTAATATTTATTTGGAAAACAAGATAATATCAATAGAAATTAACCTTTACCACAACATGTGGGAAACATTTATTATACCATATAGAAAATTAATACTATATTATACTAATATCAACTTGATATTATACTAATATCAAGTTGGTACTAAAAGATTTATAATACAACTTTTTTCAATTAAAAATAATCAATATTATGAGATGTTATGCATTTTATTTCATTTCTTATTCATTAATATAAAACATGTTTCTGATTGAAATATTGCATTCAGAATACTATGTCCCAAACAGTACTGTGTCAAACCAGTGCAGGCAAAATAGACTGATCAAAACATCACTGCCCTCCATACAAAGCATCTAAATATTTCCTAGGCAATAACTAAATAGTTCACTGTGTTGCTTCCCTTAACTTATTCCTTCCATTTTATTCTTATTAGAATCCTGAAGGTATGCTTGCAAAACAATCAATTCTGAATTATTTAGCTCTCCCTCTTTATTTTTTCAAACTACTTTTCCTATAGCTTGTCATCCTAAATGTCTTTCTGGGTTCATTCTGATCCCCAGAAGCTGAACTATCTTTTGCTTTAAAGTTCAAGAGTATAAATAGGTTCCCATTTTTTATGCTTATGGTTGGTTAAAGTTCAAAATTTTAAATTCAATCATATCCTTCCTTTCTAAATTTTATA
Organism: Xerus rutilus; assembly: GCA_028644305.1. Classification (NCBI taxonomy): domain Eukaryota; kingdom Metazoa; phylum Chordata; class Mammalia; order Rodentia; family Sciuridae; genus Xerus; species Xerus rutilus. The sequence goes on along the minus strand of CM053405.1, from coordinate 20,110,403 downwards.
TTTAGTCCTTCTATTATTTTTACTTAAAATAAGAAGGAATTGATGTTTCCTAAGAAAATAAATTCCCTCTCCATACAATATCATGGGATTTTGTTTGTCTCACATAAATGTTTGTAATCTTATTTTTATATTTTTAGTTTGTTAGCAATATTCTTTTTCAAATCTTTTTATGGTTTAAAATAGTATCAGCACTTTTTTTTTTTTGGTACCAGGGATTGAACTCAGGGGCACTCAACCATTGAGCCACATTCCCAGCCCTATTTTGTGTTTTGTGTAAAGACAGGGTCTCACTGAGTTGCTTAGTGCCTCACCATTTCTGAGGCTGGCTTTGAACTCAAGATTCTTCTGTCTCAGCCTGCCAAAGTGCAGGGATTATAGGCGTGCGCCACTGCGCCCAGCAGTATCAGCACTTAATGTAGGACTGAGAAAAGTCTTTAATATTGTCTAAGTTTCTTTAAGGGTATATGATATAATGAAAAGGAAAAAAATCAATTCTCATTACTGGTTAATAGCTCAGTATAATGATGATCAAGCTTACACTATATTATGAGGACATAATAATAATAAACTAGATCATTTTCTAGCATTTCTCTATTTGTAGCAAAATGCATCCTCAACTTTCCTCCCTCTCATTTCCTTGAACATTCACTCTATGAATCTTATATGCTATTTGTCTCTTTCTTAAAGACCTGAAAACTATCCCTTTGAAAAGTAATCATAGAAGTTATAGCAGCGCTATCTCCCAGTTTATTGGGAGGGTGGAGTCCAACTTCTACAGATCCCTCACTCAAAGTTGCAAAACTTCTCCTGTCATAAATATATGGGTTTATTTTTCCTGTGCACATAGCCAATTAGCAAACACAGGTTGCCACCTCGATTACCAGGTGGATCTAGGATAAACCATTCCTGATGAATGGAGCTGTCAAGTCCTCTAACTTGAAGACTAATTGTTAGTCTTGAGAACACGTATATAATGAATTGTATCTGAGCAGTTGTATAAAAGACTATGAAGTTTTTCAGTATGATATTCTGATTTAATGTTTACTCAATAATAAAACTATTTTCTTTCCCTTATAACTTAGGGAAGAGGTTTTTTTGGTTGCCATGCTTTGAAGTTTTTTAATGTTATTTCCTGAAAAATGTGCATGTTTATGTAAGTGTCTGTAATTGTGTGGGATTTTATTGTATACATGAATCTAGTCATTACAACATATCTAGTGATCCTTGTTAAATGCTGGGTCACTCGTGGTTCAGAAGATGCATTTGGCATAAAAAGACAAAATTGAAAGGAAACTGAAATATACAATAGCATGAAGACGGCTATCAGTGTTAAGGAGAAAATGTAGGGAATAAAGTGAGGTAAGGATGGCTACCTTGACTGTTGGACATTTTAAATCGTGTGGTCAGGTTGAGATCACTGAGAATGTGGTATGAGAGGATTTAAATAAGGAGTGAATCATACAGATTTGTCTAATAGAAGTAAATATCAAGCAGAGATAACAGTGTTAAGACTCTGAGTAGGAAAATGCCAACACCTTAGCCAAATAGCAAGGAGGCCAAGGGAGGGAAGAGACAGCGGGAAGGGGCAGAGACAGATCCTATGGAGCATTGCTAATACCAACTGAAATGTTCATACCAGTATATATTCATAAAATACTATTTAGGAAATATTGATCTTCAATATTATCACTAATAATATGTAATAAATATTTTAGGTTCATCAATGTCTTTAGAAAAATCATATTTTATATGGCTTTTATAAAAAACATGAGTATATTTTATAGATATTTCAGATTTGTTTAATGCTATGAAATTTTTGTGGCTCTACTGCTATTTCTTACTTTTTCTTATTAAATCACAAAAAAGTATGTTAAAAGGTGGGTACTATCAAATATTAATCAAAATTATAAATATTTCCTAGTGTTTGAAATATAAAGCAGGAACTGATAAGTGGTTTTGCCAAATCATGTCATTCATTTTAAAACTATATTTTTCTTGTGCATTTTCTGTACACAAAATAAATGTTTAAATTGTATTTTTAGAAGCCTAATTATCATGAGTTAGAAGTTTTGTTTGATAATTGTCCTTGGTTTCCTGGATGAGTTGGCTAATATTCAGATTAATTTTAATACTCAGTGATTAATTGTCTCTGAAATTATCCTTTTGGTTGAAAATAACTGCTCATGCAGAGAAAACTCTGATGGTTAATCACCACCACAAACACTTTCAGGGATTTTTCTAACTCTTGAGAGCACAAAAACACTAGAATTTACATGCCTGCATTAGGAAAGAATTAAAATGAGGACAAACTGCCTATTTCTTTGGATGAATAGAAAACTGCCATTTTGTCAAATATCTAATAAAAAGTTAATCCTGTCCAACTTCTCCCTTTTACTTCATCTTTGGGACATCTGCCTCAATAAGAATAATTTCTACTTCTGAGGAAAAATACATGATAATCTTTATTTGAAGATATCTTGAAGAAAATTTCCAGATAGAAAGTTTTTCTATGCCATACCTAAGTATTCCCTCTACGTAATGAATGCAGTGCCTACCTGAAATTTTTGTTAATACACCATCTGTTTTAGTAATTTTTTTTTAACCACTATGACCAAAAGACTAGACAAGAACATGCAGAGAAGGCAAAGTTTATTTTAGCTCCGTTTCAGAGGTTCAGTCCATGGTCAGCCAACTCCATAGCTCTGGGTCTGAGATGAGTCAGAACATCATGGTGGAGGGCATGGCAGAGGAAAGCAGCTCAGGACACAGTAATCAGGAAACAGAGAGCTCTGCCCACAAAGGGCAAAATATGAATCCCGAGGACACCCCCGCCCCCCAGTGACATACTGTCTTCATCCACACCCTAGATGACTGCAGTTATCACCCTGTTAATCCATATCAGCAGATTAATTCACTGATTATTTTCCCCCTTTCATAATCTAATCATTTCAGCTCTGAAAATTCCTTGATTGTCTCACACATGAGCTCTTGGGGGACACTTTCTATTCACACCATTTTTCACAGGATGCTTCCTAATCTGTCTTGTGTATCCCACAATAGCTTCTCTCAGAGGTTTGACAGACACATTTAAAAGTTTTAAACAGGATCTTTTTTTATTCAAAAGAACATTTTATTTTAAGTGATATAATTGGTGTTATACTACAATAAACTTAATTTTACTCATCTGGTATTACTGCCCTTCCACTAAAAAAAATTTGAGTCAATGGTTTCAACAAATATCACAACACATTCATATGACACTCCCTTAAGAGATGTGTTTTTCCTCACAGAAAAATTAGATTTCTGACTTTAAGGTCAACAACAGACCAAACCTGCCTGAATAATGTGGATAAGCAAGGTATAACGAGCAGAATATTCTGTATTCTGGGATTAAGGAACATGGATTGAAGTAGTGACGCTCAAGAAAATTATGTAAGTACAGAGAAATCTCAATATAATTGGGTAAATGTTCGATGGATTTCATGGGAAGAGTTAAAATTCTCCTGTATAGTTGGGTTTAGAAGGTTTGTACAAGACTTCATGATCGGGTCCATCTCTCGGTACAATGTAAGTGTGAAAACTAGAGAGCAGGTTGGCCTCAGTGAAATAGATTAATGCTTATGCCTAAATTTGTATAGTAAGCATGTGATATCTGGATAATTTTTTCACTTTTAACCACTTATGCCAAAATATTATACTACATGCAGAAGACATGGTAAGACAAAGAATTTTTCATAGTGATCTCTACATGTTCTTACGCCCTTCTGCTCTTTCTACTATCATCTTCCTATTTTTTTTGCAGTGCTGAGGATCAAACCCAGGACCTCGTTCATGCTAGATAAGTGCTCTACCCCCAGGTTACAAATCTCTTGCACATAAATTTGGTCCTTAACTGTTCCTCTAACTTTCTGATCTACAATTTGTTAAAAAACAATGACTGCCAATCCACAAGATCAAATCCTCTCCTTTTTTAAAAAAATTATTTATTCTAGTTAGGTATACATGATAGTAGAATGCATTTTCATTCATTGTACGCAGATGGAGCACAACTTTTCATTTCTCTGGTTGTATGTGATGTAGAATCTCATCATATATGCAGTCATACTTGAAGATATGGCTATGATGTCCATCTCATTCCACCATCTTTACTGTCCCCATGCTCCCTTCCCTCTCCCTCCCCTTTGACCAAAGTTCCTCCATTCTTCCCAGGTCCTCTCCCACATTATGGATCAGCATGTACTTATCAGGGAGAACATTCAGCATTTGGATTTTGGGGATTGACTTCCATCACATAGCATGGTATTCTCCAACTCCACCCATTTTTCTGAAAATGCCGTAATTTTATTCTCTTTTATTGCTGAGTAATAATCCATTGTATATATATATCACAATTTCTTTATCCATTCATCTATCAAAGGGCATCTAGGTTGATTCCATAGTTTAGCAATTGTGAATTGAGCTGCTATAAACACTGAAGTGGCTGTGTCACTATAGTATGCTCTTTTTAAGTCTTTTGGATATAGACCAAAGAGTGGGATAGCTGGGTCAAATGGTGGTTCCATTCCAAGTTTTCCAAGGAATCTCCATACTGCTTTCCAGATTGGCTGTACCAATTTTCAGTCCCACCAGCAATGTATGAGCGTGCCTTTCCACAACCACACCAACACGTATTGTTTGTATTCTTCATAATTGCCATTCTGACTGGTGTGAGATGAAATCTTAGTTTTGATTTGCATTTCTCTAATTGCTAGAGATGTTAAACATTTTTTCATATGTCTGTTGATTGGTTGTATATCTTCTTCTGAGAAGTGACTGTTAAGATCCTGAGCCCATTTATTAATTGGGGGGTTTTTTTGGTGATGAGTTTTTTGAGTTCTTCATATATTCTGGAGATTAGTGCTCTATCTGATGTGCGTGGTTCAGAAATTTGTTCTCAGAATGTAGGCTCTCTGTTCACTTCATTGATTGTTTCTTTTGCTGAGAAGAAGCTTTTTAGTTTGAATCCATCCCATTTATTGATTCTTGCACTTAAAGAGTCTTGTTAAGGAAGTAAGGTCCTAATCTGACATGATGAAGACTTGGGCCTACTTTTTCTTCTATTAGGTGTAGGGTCTCTGTTCTAATTCCTAGGTCCTTAATCCACTTTGAGTTGAGTTTTATGCATGATGAGAGAAAGAAGTTTGTTTCAGTTTGCTATATATGATTTTCCAGTTTTCCCAGCATCAGTTGTTGAACAGGCTATCTTTTCTCCAATATATGTTTTTGGCACATTTGTCTAGTATGATATAACTATATTTGTGGAGGTTTGTCTCTGTGTCTTCTATTCTGTACCATTGGTCTACATGGTCTATTTTGGTGCCAGTACCATGCCATTTTTGTTACTGTAGCTTTGTGGTATAATTTAAGATCTGGTATTGTGATGCCTCCTGCTTCACTGTTCTTGCTAAGGATTGCTTTGGCTATTCTGGGTCTCTTATTCTTCCAAATGAATTTCATGTTTGCCTTTTCTTTCTTTTTTTTAACATTCATTTTTTAGTTGTAGGTGGACAGAATATCTTTATTTTATTTTTATATAGTGCTGAGGATTGAACCCAGTGTCTCATGCATGCTAGGCGGGCACACTACCACTGCACCATAACCCCAGCCCCTCATGTTTACCTTTTCTATTTCTAGAAGGAATGACATTGGAATTTTAATTGGAATCACGTTGAATCTATATGGCACTTTGGGTAGTATGGCCATTTTGTCACTATTGATTCTGCCTATCCAAGACCATGGGATATTTTTCCATCTTCTAAGATCTTGTTTAATTTCTTTCTTTAGTGTCCTATAGTTTTCATTGTAGAGATCTTTCACCTTTTTGTTAAATTGATTCTCAAGTTTTTCTTTTTTTTGAGGCTATTGTGAGTGGGGGTAGTTTTCCTAATTTCTCTTTCAGAAGATTCATCACTGATGTATAGAAATGCATTTGATTTATGAATGTTAATTTTATATCCTGCTACTTTGCTGAATTTATTTATTAATCCTAGAAGTTTTATGGTGGAATTTTTTGGATCCTCTGAGTCATGTCATCTGCAAATAATGATAGTTTGATTTCTTCTTTTCCTATTCTTATCCCTTTAATTTCTTTCATCTATCTTATTGCTCCAGCTAGTGTTTCAAGGACGATGTTGAATAGCAGTGGTGAAAGAGGGCATCCCTGTGTCGTTCCTGTTTTTAGAGGGAATTCCTTCAATTTTTTCTCCATTTAGGATAATGTTGGCCTTGGTTTAGCATAGATAGCTTTTACAAAGTTAAAGTATGTTCCTAATATCCCTAGTTTTTCTAGTGTTTTGAGCATAAAAGGGTGCTATATTTTGTCAAATATTTTCTTTGCATCAATTGATAAAATCATGATTCTTATCTTTAAGTCTATTCATGTGAAGGATTATGTTAATTGATTTGCCTATGTTGAACCAACCAACCTTGCATCCTTGGAATGAACCCCACTTTATTGTGGTGCACTATTTTTTCTTAATATGTTTTTATATGCAATTTGTCAAAGTTTTATTGAGAATTTGTGGTCAACTTTATTTTCAAGACTGTATATTTTATCTTCATTATCCGAAGTTCTGTCTGATCTAGTCTGCTGGTTATGCTTTCTATCGAGGTTTGGTTTATTGTTTCCTTCATTTCAAGAATTTCTGGTGGTTTTTTCGCTATCTCTAAAAACTCTTTCTTAAAGTAATCTTTTGCTACCTGTCTTTGCTCCCCTACTTCTTTGTTTGTGTGATTGATGGTGCCTTTATTTGCTGTCTGATCTCTTTGTTGGAATGATGAATGGTTGCCTTATTTGCTCTCTTATTTCTTTGTTGGTGTGATCAATTTTTGCCTGTATTTGCTTGCTTAGGTCATTCTTTAATTAGTAGATCATTTTAATTACGTACATTCTGAATTCTTTATCTGACATTTCATCAACTGTGCTGTCAATGGATTTCATTATTGTAGTATCTAGTTTTATTTGGGGCACTTCCTTCACTTGTTTTTTCATGTTGATTATGTATCTTCCTTTCTTGCAATGGCATTCTGAGGTATTGCTGTTTCTATCCCATAATCTTGTAGTGACACTACAGATTACCTGTATCTCACCTTGGAGTTCACTTCCAGTCCCCAGCAGGTGTCTCCAGATGGACACTACTGCCACTAAAGATGGTGGTGGCGGTAGTGAGGTAACTCCAGTTGGCAGTGGAAGTGGCCCACGATGGATGCAAACACTTTCAGAGATGGGGCTAAAAAAGGTCGGACTTACAATGGCTTTGGGCTGATTGATCAGAGATGCAGTGCTTTCGTGGGCTGCTGCTTCCAGGACCTGTTTGTTGGAACTATGGGGATGGCTGCAGTGTACAAGATCAGTACAGAAAGGGAGCAACAGTGTGGATCCCCTCTATGTGCAGGGGTGGTTCTGGGCCTGGGTTCTCACACAGACTGTGAGGGCAGTCCTAGGCCTGATATTGGCCGGGACTCCCTCAGGGATTCTAAGTGGTGGGTCTAGCCCTGGGCCTGGGCTCCCGTGATTGGCAGGGGCTCTGGCACTGAAATGGGGGCAGTCAGGGGCCTCAGCCACAGGGTTCCCCAGAGGCAGTTCTTCTCCTGGGTATGGGTTCCCCTGTGAGTGTGCAGATTGGTGGGTAGTAATCTCAGGCCTGACCTTGGCTAGGCTCCAACGGAGGTCCATGAAGTTGGTCCTGGGCCTTGGCCTATGCTCCTGTTGATTAGCAGGGTCTCTGGTATGGAACCGGGGGTGTTCCCTGGCCTCACATAGGTCAGATCTCCCACAGAGTTCCCGGAGGAGGCAGTTCTTCCCCTCAGTCTGGGTTCCCCTGTGATTGGGGGGTAGTGGCCTCTGATCTGCCCTTGGCTAGGTTCTCACTGACAGTTCCTGAAGGTGGTCCTGGGCCTTGGTGTCCAAATCCTCTCTTTCTAAGAATCATCCTAGACCAAATATTCCTTTACATTAGCAGAACACTGGCTGACTCAGTCCTGCTAAAGATCTATAAACATTCCTCTGTTCTTACCCAAATTACAATCCTTTTGTGGAATCTTCAAATGAAACTTTTTTTTAATCTTCCACATCAGAATAACAGCAATTCAACATTTTTATTGACAAAATTAATGTTTAAATAATCAAAACACAGAGCAAATGATAGCAAATATTAAATGTAATATACAGTGATTATTTAACACTACTCCATTTCAGTAGCAGCCAATCCTGATTTTAAAATAGACAGAGACATTTTGTAATTCCAGGATATAGATGACTACACACATTTGCATGTCAGTTTTGGATTAGAAATTACTTAGAGATGTCTTTCTGAACTGTTATGAAGCATGTTTCTATATAAAAATGGTTATTGCTTATTTTTTTTTAATTTTTTTAAAAATATCTTTATTTTATTTTTATATGGTGCTGAGGATTGAACCCAGTGCCTCACGCATGCTAGGCGAGCACGCTACCACTGCGCCATAACCCCAGCCCCTGCTTATTTTTTTAAATGACACACACACATCACATCACCTTACTTATAGGTCACATTACAAAAATACTTAACTATAATTTTTAAATCCTTCTTTTTCACATTTCCTAAACCAAGTCTTTTTGAGTTTTTTCTCCCTTAAAATACTATGATAATTTGTGATTTTAGCTGATTTCTTTTACATTTCTCAGGTAGACATTGCAAAATCTCTTATTTGCAATTTATCTCAAATTCTAAAGTGCACATTATTCACTTTATATGAGATTCTTATTAAATTTTCAATTTGATTTTTCAAGTATAGATGTATTCCAATTTTCTGCATTTCTACCATACTTCCACATAATGCCAAAGCTTCTTGACCTCAGCCCATAGTTTGAGTGGCAGGGCTTTAAATTGCCAGAGCCATTCCCTCAGTTTCACACAGGCTCCTGATGTTTATATCTCAGATTCTAGGAGACAATTTATACCCTTTTTTTAACCACATTCTCTTTTCCCCAGATTCCTCTGTATTTCTGAATTCCCCGCCCACCATTTCATACAGGTTTCCCTGATTCTTTTCTTTGATGTCTACTCTCCATCTCTGCAATTAACAAATAACATTCCTCCCTTAACATCATGAGAGTTTCTTACTCATTTCCCACTGGCTTTTCCTGTCTATGTGTTTACATAGAATTCTGTACATCATTCTTATTATCATTCATAGTAGTAATCAGTTCCTTGACCAGGTGTATTTTGACTAATTGTTCTATTTCCCAAATTTAGCAAAGCACATGGGAGGAGACAAGACATCATAAATATTTGCTAAATATACTGAAAATAGAAAAAATAAAAATGGGAGTGTAGACATCAAAAAGCTAGAATTTGTTCTTTTAAAAGTATACACTGCAAATATTCATTTTCAATTATACTAAAATATCTATCACAATTTTTACCCTGAGTTATCTACATAATATATAGTATGAGTCTCCATAGTTACGTGGCATTCTCATTTCAGCTTTTTCCTATCAGCACTGGGAAGTTTCAGGCTGTAGTGAGGTAAGAATAGATGAGGACTCTAATAATAAAGAGTAGTAACAGGCTTTCATGAGAATAGTAATAGGCTTTTGCAGCATCAAATCTGCATTTTTATTAAGATCCCCCTACAATATGAATCAAAGTTGTTGACTGAGAATAAAATCAACCTAGGCAATTACAAAGATACATTTATTTGGAACTAATTAAGATTGCAATCTGGGAAAACTAAGATTCAAGCAATCTTGAAAATGTGCTCTGAAGTTCTACATAATGGCAACTGTTTTTATAGCCACAAACCTTAAAGAGGGGTGAAAATTACATCACTTTTCAGGAATTATGATTGGTGCTGGCAAAAGCTACACTGTTTTATAAGAAGGGAATTGGATGCAGTCTCAGTCTTCTGGCAGTTTAGAGGAAGAGGTCCCTTGTACAGAAGAGCAACAGAGGGTAATAATGTATCAGGAAATTGCAGTTTGGCCCAGTCCAAAGGTTCAGCCTCCTTGAAATGTTCATTGTGAATATATCTGAGATCTGGTCAACAATGATCTGCTAAATCCATTCTAAATACCCTGAACTAAAGCTATTTCCTTTTAACTTTTTTTCCTTGCCAAAATTAATGGTGATGACCACTCATTTTGTAGTGGTTATTCATCTTTCACAATCTCAATACTCTTTTGCATGGACGAGGAAAATGCACCTTGGAAAGATGGAGAAGTTTCACAGTGAAATAATTTGAAATGGAGACAATCAGATCAAAGGAAAAACCTCCTTTGAACTAAATACTTCACATGCCATCCCAGGCTGTACCCTACAGATGCATCTAAGTAATTTGTCTGCATGTCAGACATAAGATTATTCTTTATCTTCCTCAAATATATTATTGGTTGATGTTTGTACTATTAAAAGTGACATTTTGAAAATCAGGTTAAGTACAGAAGTAAGCACTTCATATTAAACTCGTTCTGCTCCTTCCAGGACTGCTTTCCTCTGGCCATTGTGTTGAAAACACCTTGCCAAACTCTGTTCTTTGTGAACAAGAAAGTATCTTGAGAGAAATCACCTGCAGAGCTTAATGAATAAAACAATCTTCAAGTGCATGCAAACACCCAATAGGCTTTGTTTCTCATGTCTGCTCAAGGGAAGCTATTAACTAGCAAAGAAGTAGACTTAGACTTTTAAATAGATACCACTAAGCACCAGGTGTTCAAACTCTTTGATTTGATGTCAATTTATTGTTCTTTCAAACTTCTCTGCTATTTACAATGCCAAATTATATAGATTTGAAAAACATTGATTTAGCCATAACCCTGACTACATTCTTAGAGAACAAATGACACAAAAGTCTGCACTATGACACAAAAATGTCTGCCAAGATAAGAATAACATGTGCTTTTTAGAAAGCAAATGATAAAAATGTTAGCTATTGCAAAATCATCAAATTACTTCTTACTAAACAGCAAGACTGAGCATTGCCATGTAATCCCAGCTATTAATAATTCATTATATATTTTAAAGCATTTTGTAGAGTTGAATTTCTACAACATAATCATAAAATGAAACATTCAATTAACTCAAAATAAAAGTGCCCTTACTTAATGTTGAAAAGCTAACAATTCAAAACCATTTTATTGAGTTGTTGTTGTTTTAACCCTGTTAAGTACTTGGAATTCACATAGAGGAAAAACAAAGAAATCTGGAGACAAACATCCAAATATTAGCATGGGCCACTTATTATTTGTTTTGGGGCAGTCTAATTTTCACCTTTGATTCCACGTTTACTCACTTGTGAAATAGATGTAAGATTGCATACGAGATGTTTGTTTGGATTATACAAGCTAATGAATCTAAAACTCTTATTAAAATATTCATTTTATGGACATTATATAAATGGTAGTTGGTATTATTGCTGTTGCTTTTATTCAGTTGAAATTTTTTTTTCTTTTTTTTTTTATTATTTTATTTTTTTTCCCAAAAGTTGCATTTTAATACATGTTAGCAAACATAACAGAAAAAAACAAATTATCAGAAGCTGTACACACTATTCACTGAAAACATTTGTTGAGGCAAATAGAAAAAAATTGTTACAATCATAATTTTTCTAACTTTGCACAAAATTATAAGCAGATTACATTCTT
>CM053405.1:20068754-20092738 GCA_028644305.1 Xerus rutilus | reverse complement strand
GGAGGAATGCTTACCTACTTCCCACGGAGAAGATAGGTATGGGTACCGATCTGGGTGCAGAACGAAAGCACTGCAAGGGAAGGTCTATAGAAACTTCTGACCTCCTTTTTCCCAGGGAGAGTCATAAAAATTTCTCGACCCCCTCCGGATTTCCCTGTGAGTATACCTGGTTTGCATAGAGGTTGGTATCTACACATATTCAATTGGCTCTGCCTCTCCTCCCCAAAAGATACCAAGAGCCACGACTAGTGGGCCTGGGAAACCCACGGGAGGAACCAGGTCACTACTCCTCCAGTCGGTTAAGGCCCACCCTCATTTTTAAAACAAAGAGGGAGGAGATGTTGGGAGCAAAGAGCCCTGAGTCACTTCCTGGTTAAGCAGGAGCGCCGAAAAACCCGCGGGCGCCAAAGCAGTGAACCTCCCCCTTTTGATACCACCTGTTTGCACAGACCAATCATCCTGGGACAGTTCTTTCCTCTCCCCTCCCCCTCCTGAGCATATATATATACCATTGTTCTTAAATAAAATTCGGAGGTTTGATCAGAATCCTGTCTTGCCTCCGTTCTTTCGCACCCCTTGTTTGTTTCATTCTCTTAGGTGGTTCCCGCGTGTCCCCGTTGTTGCCCCGCGGGTCGGGGCAGAATCTCATAAAACAATCTTGGGTTCTTCCATAGCTGTCCATTTGTTACCAAGGAAAACCTTTAAAATGACCCTCTAAGTATTGCTTGCTGTTATTTGACTTAAAACACACTAATTTTGGATGCCAGACATCTGGGCACTACATTTTTAATCTCCCACTAGCTTTGTTGTAGAGAACACCTCTAACTTATGGGTTATGATGGTTGCAGTTGCCTGTTATTTTTCAGAGACTTGAAGGCCACTTGTGCAGTAAACAGACTTCACTAAGTCTGTGGGTGTCTGATGGGTGACTGGAATGGGATGAAAGGCTTTGCAGCCCTGTCTTCAGATCATGTCTATCTGTCTGCTCTGTTGCCTTAATCTTTTGATCACATTCTACTCAGCTCTGCATGCAGACATCAGCCATTTGAGAAATATTTTATCCACAACTATAACACAGAGTTTCTTGACCTAGAATTGCTTAGTGTCTCTCCTCCCTTACCAAGGCTAAAGACACCACCCACCATGACTGGAAACACCAGACCATGAAAGAGAGAAAAGAGTTGGAATCCAAGTGTCTGGAAGATCTTCACCTACTCTCAGAAAAGACACGACAAAATTCATATATGTAAATTCTAGCCTCAGTACTTTAGAATGTGACTATCTTTGAAGACACTATCTTTAATTGAGCAATTAAGTTAAACTAAGGTCTTTTACAATGGTGTCTAATCCAATATGACTAGTATTTTTATCAAAGGAGATCAAGACAAGGGTAGGAATTTGGTCTAAGTAAGGCATAAAGATAAAGAAGAAACTCTTCAAACTCTAAATTATATTCAGTTGCTGGGTAAACAAAATAAAATGGTTATTCTAAGACATTAGAATATATCTTCTTTTTTTCTTGCATATATGTAATGTATTTATTTATTTATTTATTTGTTTATTTTGGTACTGGGGATTGAACTCAGGGGCACTCAACCACTGAGCCACATCCCCAGCCCTATTTTGTGTTTTATGTAGAGACAGGGTCTCACTGAGGTACTTAGTGCCTTGCCGTTGCTGAGGCTGGCTTTGAACTCACGATTCTCCTGTCTCAGCCTCCCTAAGTGCTGGGATTACAGGCTTGAGCCACTGTGCCTGGCTGTAATGTACTATTTATGAAAAATAAAATTATAAAAATATAGCAATTTTTATGCAGTCCAGGGGTAATCACTGGGGGAAAATATTTCTGACTCATGCTCTATAGACATTGACATGGGATTGATGAGTGGAAGGCTCTCAAAAGGTCACACTCCCACAATCTGACTCCTGCAATCTCCTGTGTCAACAGCCAAAACTTCACAACCTAAACATCAGATAAATATATTGAGATGAAATGATTCTGGCGTGGAAGAGTGCATTGCAGGGGGAAAGCACGAATCCTGGGGGAAAGTGTTGACCCAGTCAACCCACAAAAGCAAGAAGAAGGAGGCTGGGATTGTGGCTCAGCGGTAGAGTGCTTGCCTCACATGCATGAGGCACTGGGTTCGATCCTCAGCACCACATAAAAATAAATAAAGATATTAAAAAAAAAAAAAAGCAAGAAGAAGGACATTCCATATAAAGCAGGAAAAAACCATGGCCAGCAATGCTTTGGCATGGCATCTTTTTTTTCTGTCAGTCAACTCGCTTCACTTTTCAAGTCAGGTTGGGCTTTGTGAGAGGAATAGGGAAAAGTGCTCTGCACTTTCGTTCCTGGCAGGAGCATTATTTCAGATGGCTAAGGGTGAGATGCTTATACTGTTTAACCTATTGTATTATTTTTATTTTATTTAATTAGAACACTGAGAAAAGCTGGTAATCCTCTAGAGCTTGTTATTTGTCTCCCTGGGCATACTGTTGTAAAATTTCAACTATTCTATAAAATTTCTTTTTTCATTGAGGCTAAAAATTGTACATATTTGTGAGATATGATGTAATGTTTTTACATATGGATACATTGTTTAATAAATTATAGTATTTATTTTATCCATTATTGCATATGTTATCTATTTTGTGTGTATGTATGAGAGAAAACATTTAAAATTCTCTCTTCTAGCCATAGAATACTGTTTAATACAATGTTGTTAATAGTCACCTCATTGAGAAGCAGAACACTATAACTTATTCCTCTTGTTAATTTGCACCCATTAACCAATCTCTCCAAGTTCCTCTCCATAAGCTTCCTAGTTTGTAGTAAAAATGCTTCTAGTCTTTATTTCTCTGAGAACAAACGTTTTAGCTTCTTACATGAGTAATCACACACAATATGTGTTTTAGGGAAAACAGGCAGGGACTGTGTGACATTCTTTAGTGTGTGTCTTAGTTATTTAGTCAAATATAATGTACTTCTCACAGTTTCAGAGGCTGGGAAGTGCATTGGGGCATCAGTCTCTGGTGAGGGCTCCTTTCTGGTAGATGGTGATCTCTGGCTGTGTCCTGAAATGGTGGAAGGGGTTAATGGTTTTTCTCTGGTCTCTTTGAAGAACACTAATCCCATTCATAAGGTTTCCAGCCCCATGACATAATCACATCCAAAGGCTCCCTTCCTAGCCCCATAACATTGGAGGTGAGAATTTCAAATTGTGAATTCAGGAAGGACATAAGCATTCAGACCTTAACTGTGTGTAGTATATGTTGCGAGAATTAACCAAAATAATTAAAAATAAATTGTTATTTGAGGGGAATGCAAAGTAATATGCATTAGAATTGTTATTTTAGGCAACTTCTATTATAATAATTATTTATATATGACTAGATATATTCATGTTCTTAGTAATAACACGAACTTTTTCTTTCCTTTAAACATAGCCCAGGAATTGCTAATTTCCTCAAACATACACTTAACCCAATAAAGCTTAACAAGATAAAATGTACATTAATATATTGATTTTCTTTTTCTTTTTTTCAGAGAACTCCAAAATTGAATGACTAGAGATATTTAACAAAACTTGAGGACACCAAATGCATACTGAAATGTTAAGGACACAACCATTTGTATAGTCTATTTAAATGTCACTTAATGCAAATTATAGTGATAATATCAAGAGAATAACAATGAAATGATCTTCAAAATAACAAAATTCCTTCAAGTTGAAGTTAATCCTATTGTGTCTTTAGCAAGAACTATAATTTTCTTTCTTTTTTATTGGATGGGGGAGGGATATTGGGGCTTCAACCCAGGGGTGCTCTACCACCGAGCCACATCCCCAGCCCTTTTTATATTTCAGTTTGAGACAGGGTCCCACTAAGTTGTTTAAGGCCTCATTCAGTTAATGAGACTAGCCTTAAACTTGGGATCCTCCTGCCTCAGCCTCCCAAGTTGCTGGGATTAAAAGTGTGCACTACTGTACCCAGCATATACTATAATATTCCGGAAAAGTTCCTACAAAAAGTTCACTTAGAACAAACTTAAAATTAAAGGACCTTATATCGAATTATCAAGCATAAGAATATGCTTACATACATACATTGAGGTGTGTGTTCATGTGTGTGTGTGCACATGAGTAAACCCCAAAGATATGGATATAAAAGAAAATGCATATATGTAGAGAGAGGATAAATATATCTAAAAAGGGGTTAAAAAGAAAGAAGAGGATAAAAGGGGAAAATGAGAAGTATTCTAATGTATGTTGAGTTCCACAAAAATTGCAGTTTGTTGTTTCCCTTATGTTGACAATTATGTACAACTGAATTATAACAGTAATTATTAAAATGGTATTTTAATGACTTTACTAACTTTGAAAAATAGAAAAAAATTTTAAAATACAGATTTAAAAACAAAAAATAGCTGTTTGTTTTAAAAAAATAATTCAGTCCTTTGGCAAGTATAATTTTAATAATTTGTATTTATAATGTAATTAACACTCATCTGGATTTTCTTCCAATATTTTGACACTTTTTCAATGCATTACACTTTTTTATTCTACTAAAGGCAGAATTTTTATTGAATTATACTGTAATTTTTCTAATAATGATCAGATTGCTAAATACCTTTTTATGTCTTTGTTTAGAGCTATAATTATATTTCTGAAAGTTTTTAATATTTATGTAATTTAATATTTATGTCAGTGTAAATAATGATGAATACTTACCATAATTTACATATGTGTCTTATTTTAAGATGAAGCAATTTGGTATTAATGAGATGAAGAATACAGCTTTTTTTTCTAAGTTTGCTTTATTTTGGTTCTTACCACAAATATATAGTTTTTAACTCTGAAAAATAAAGAACAGTATGCAAATGAGAATTAATTCTGACTTTCAAAGAAAACCAACAGAAATTGACCAGAACCTAAGAACGATTATTAGTATAGGTTCTGGAAAGGTGGATTGAATAGTGCACTTTAGCTTGGGGAATCTAAGTGCTGACTCATCCAGCTACTGGAGGAAAGGAAAGCAAAGACTTCAGTTTGACCCAAAGACACAGACACCGGTCAATTAGTTTAACATATAGGAATGAGAATAAAAACAGAGATGATACACTCAGAATTGTGACTTTAAGTTACCAAAACCCCATTCCTTAGTGAAAAACAGCCGAAGGAAGCTTCTCAAATGATGACACGTGATGATACTCTTGAAGACATTATACAGAGTGTGATCAATTTCTACATTAATGGTCCCCATTTAATACTTCTCAGTATTTCTACCTCTGCATTTCCTTCCCTTTCTCAGTCTAGGCTTAGCTGTGTGGTGTGTTTTGATCACTGGTACAGTAATAAATGTTATAGAAAGAAGAATTGATGTGCATTGGATATTGACTTCTTTTAAAATACATTCTTCTTTTTAAGAAACAGACTAATCTGCTGGAGAGATTACAAGGACACATGGAAAGAACCCCAGTCAACAACTCGGCTCAATTCAGTTATGGGAATGAAGTCATTGTGGTACATTTCTGCTCCTAGCTGACTTGCCAGATGATCACAGCCACATGAATGGTGAG
Organism: Xerus rutilus; assembly: GCA_028644305.1. Classification (NCBI taxonomy): domain Eukaryota; kingdom Metazoa; phylum Chordata; class Mammalia; order Rodentia; family Sciuridae; genus Xerus; species Xerus rutilus. The sequence continues at coordinate 20,087,160 of CM053405.1, read as the reverse complement.
CCCAGTAAAGGGACAACCAATTCAGCCTAAATTACTTTGCAGTGTCATGAGAAAAATATTTGGCTCTTGAAAATCTCTAGGTTCTGAGATCAAGTGAGATAAGACTCTTCATGATATGCCCATTGTCTTATTTCTCTAAGCACACAGTCTTACATAAATTACTATGAAATAATTCAACAAGCTTCCCCAGATTAGTATAATACCCCTGATTATCCAGATTCAGAGATAAGTGTAGCTTTATGAAGTCCAGCTGGCAACTGTCATACTTTAAAAGCCTAGACTTCTTTCTCTTCCTTCTCTATACCATGCATCCAGTAAGTCCTTCAACCACAGACATATATTGAGCGTAGTTTGGCATGCACTGTTCTAAATGCTGCAGAATAACTGTGAAAAAGATAAAATTCCTAATATTGGAAATTTCATTCTAGAGAAAGAGAAAGAAAATTAACAAGATAAACAGATAATTTAATGTTAAGTGATGAGAAGAAAATGAACAGAGAATGAAAAAATAAAATTTCAGAGCTAAATACAATTTCAAATCTATTGGATGAGTTTAATTGTGCAAGCATCTAAGCAGAGAGTTTTCCAGACACTAGAAAATTCCAGGGAATAGGTGCTAAGCATGTGTTCCCGGAGAAATAGCAACGTTTTTCAACCACTTTTTTTTTTTATTAGCACTCTACTAATGAGATTTTTAAACAATTATTTTCCCTGGTGTTTCCCTTAAGGAAATCTTAAATGGCTTATCTCAAATATGAGAACTAATTTCCATTCCTGTGTAAAATAATCACTTCTGCTGAGAATGCACTGGCCAGGGAACCAACAAGAAAAACAGGGTATCTGGACTAGAGTAAGAAATGAAGGGATTGGAGAACAAGATTGATAAGAAAGCACAGGGACACATCTGGCCTCACGTGCTGTTGTAAAGATATTATATTTTACCTTGAGTGAAATAAACACACCAGTCTAAAAAAAAAACATTAAAAAGCAACTTGAATGGCCTTATCAAAAATGATGCATCTGGGCTGAGGTTTGATTCTCAGCATCACATATAAACAAATTAATGAAAGAAAGGTCCATCAACAGCTAAAAAAAATTTTAAAAAATGATGTATCTATTGGGTGTGGTTAACACCTGTTACAGTTAACACCTGTACAACTGTAATCTCAGCAACTTGGGAGGCTGAGACAGGAGGATGGCAAGTTCAAGGCCAGTCTTAGCTACTTAGCAAGACCCTGTCTGAAAATAAAATGGGCTAGGGATGTAGTTCAGTGGTAAAATGTCCCTGAGTTCAATCCTCAGTACCATAAAAAGAGAAAAAGAGATGCATCTTCTGTCTATTCTTTTACATCTCAAAAGGCCAACCTGTGATCTCCTTACAAATTTGTAGAGAATAAGTATTGAGCAGAGTTGCATGTAGGCCAAATCTAGGCAATTTCATATTTGAAAATTGGGATGTCATGGAGTTAGGGGTTCTCATCTATATTTGATAATTTCCCACAGATGTTGAATTGAGTCACCTGTCATGTTATTGTCATTGTTTTCCACCGTGTTTGCTTTTAAGAATTCAAGTTTAAGTACAACACACTTAACTCATAAACACTTAACATTCAGCCCTAACCAAGCACGAAAGAGGCACATTTTTCCCCTGACGAATTGGCTAGGCATTATTTTAGAACAATTATTCGTTTTGCTACAAAGATAGATAATGTTTACTTCCTTCTTTAGAAAACCATTCTCACCAAATTCCCAACATGGAAAGACTTTTTATTTATGCATAAGCCATTAGTAAAAAGACCTTTAGTAACATTCAAAATGAGTGATTATAAATGCACATTTAGCCTAAGTCTTTGGGGTGCTTTAAATAAGATCTTTTCTTCTATCTCAGAACTATAGATCCCATAATCTTTCAGCTGCATATATAAAGTCTTTATTCAGCACACTGAGTAATTATGTCATGCCCCTAAATTTGAATATCAGTGTTCCCAGTGTGAAAATAGGAGAACATGATCTCATGTCTAAGAAGGAAAATAGTGAAGAGGAAAATATTTAGGGATTATGGAAGGCTGAGTCAACAGACATATGGTTTGATTGAATCTGTGAATGAACAAAAAGAATGGAGTATTGAAAAATTATCAGAATCTGGAGCAATGAATTAGACAAACCATGGTAGAAATTGTAAATGTAAGAAATACAAGAAGGTGTCGAAGTAAAATGAAGATGGTTGGTTTTCTCTTATTCAAAGTAGGGTTTTTATTCAAATAGGTTATTTATTTATTTTTGTAATAAATAAATCTGAAATCTCTGTGTGTTAATACAGTGGAAATATTATAATTTGTTTAATGAACATCTAGATTAATGTTCAAAGGGTGGCATTTTTTTCCCAGAGTTTCCCAGGAATGATGGTTTTCAAGGAAGCGATTGCTTTCAGTTCTAAAATGTCATAAGTCCTAGATAAGCAAGAACAACTTATCATCCTCCAATCTACCCAAATATTTTGAAACTAGGGCTCCTTCCTTCAAGTCATTTTCTAGTTTTTTTTTTTTTTTTTTTTTTTTTTTGCCATTGGGCTTTGTAATTTCTGTGATTGAACTCTGAAGACAAAGATTAGAGTCAGGAAGATGTTTTGTAAGACAGCCCTGTGACACATCTCTACCTGTACATTTAATTATCCAAACTCAACCACGACTTGTACAAAAGTTGCAGGGTAATATAGTCTGGGGATGTGAAATAAGAAATTAGACAAATGTGTACATTAATGGCAAGAGCATCAAGGATTACAAATGAGGCTGTTAGGAATTTTAAGATAATCAGTTCATTTAAGTGGAAAAATAGAAGCCAGAGTATAGTTTTGGAAAATATATAGGAAATACAGAAATAGAAAAAAATAAGGATAAGCTATTCTTTCTAGATTTAGTTTTCTTTTTCTTTTGTGCCACTGACTGTCAAACCCAGGGGGACTCTACCACTGAGCTACACACTCAGTCCTTCTTGTTTTAGTTGCTGAAGCTAGCCTTAAACTTGTGATTCTCCTTCCTCAGCCTCCTCAATTGCTGAGATTACAGGTGCAAGCCATAACACCTGGATCATTCTAGACTATTTGCTATGGAAGGAAAGGGATATACACTATAAGATCTAGAGGGAAAGAAAGTCAAAGTGAATGCTGCATTTTATTTGTTTTTTTTTTTAACTTTTAAGTGACAGAAAAACGATGTTTATATGTGACTATGAGGGAGCTACTGGAAGTAATACAGATAAAGATGCCTGATACACACAGGAAAACAGATTGAGCAGGTTCCCAGAAGATAGTGAGAGTCATGGGAGTTTTGAACACATACCAACACATTCACTGCAGAGAAGAAGAAAGAGTCCTCTGTCTAGACAATGGAAGCAAATATAAAAAATTGGAGTTTCAATTTGTAAGTGATAGTGCCACATATCACTTTGCCGATTTAAAAGTATAGGTTATGCAGGAGGCTACATCACTTTTTGTATTACAAATATAAGACACCAAATAAAAATTTCAAAATACAATATAGGACACAGATATGGGAAATATTTCCATGAAACTATTGAAATTATTTTTGATCATGATTTCTTTTTACTAATCAAGAAGTCTTGAGTAATAATTTTGCACTTAAACTTTCGGTAGAATAAATATCTGAATATGTACTTGAGACAAATTTTCCATATCAGCTCTTAGCGCAATGAAGTATTAATTACACTCCATCAACACTGAGGAAGTAGTTAGCAGCAGAAGGATAAATGCAAACACATCAGCTTGAAACACTGGGTTTTGTAAACAAGCATTCTCAAGACACCTGGGTTTTTATTAGCTGTCAACTTTGATCCAAACGTAAATTTTGAAATAAGTGTGATATCAGATGCCGACATAGTGATGCTTTTGAACTTCACTTGTGGATAAATAAATGATATTTACATATGTAATAGAGAGATGAGAAATACTAAATATGATCGAAATTTAATCTGTATAGGCAGGAAGGAGAAAAGACACGAACAGATGCATATTAAAATACATTCACATTATTAATAGGCCTTATTAATCAGTATTTTAGATGTACTTCCTGTTTTAATTCAATTTCTATCAATTTCTTTGGAATACGCCTTAGTCTCAAACCAAGGTACTAAATTCATCAGTGTAATGATCTCTTAAAAAATAATGCCAAGGCCACATAAATATACCTTGAAAGTTCCACAGTGAACATCTCATATTGATCTTAGTTTTCTTTTTTGAACTGCGAATTCAACCTAGGGGTGCTTTACCACTGAAATACATCCCCAGCCCTTTTTGCTTTTTATTTGGAAACAAGGTCTTTTTTGTTCCATGTTATTTTTTTCCCCATGGTCATCAGCAAGTAAATAAAAATAGAAGCACTTAATGTATACGATGATACTAAAACACTACAAACAGTGCTCAAAATTTCAAAAAATTTTCATTATATAATTTGCTATCTTACATATAAAGAGTAATCATCAATTTAAAAAAAGCAGAAGCAAATAAACACAAGGAAACAGGAAGTATTGAGTAGATCTATTGCCTTGTTTATGGTGAGAGTATACTGGATATTTACAGAGACTCAAACTCATCAAATTATACACATTTTAAAAATACATAGATGTTTATGTAGAGATTATGATTCAATAAAGCTATTTAAAAATAGCTACCAATATGCACATTATTAGTGAAGGTTAACAAAACCAATTGTATAGATAGGAATATCAATATCAACATAGATAGGTAGAGAGAGTTTATGTGGAATTGGCTCTGTGGTGTCAGATTGGCCAGCCTATCGTGTACCAGGTAAACTGAGAGTGTGGAGAACCAAGAAAGAGGTGTTATCACAGCTCCAGTGTAAAGACAACTGAGGCAGAAATTCCTCTTCCTCAAATGACCTCACTCCACTTTAGGTTGAGTTTAAAAATGACTGGATGAAGTCCAGCCACTTCAGGGAGGGTGAGCTGATTTACTCACAGCCTATGGGTTTCTCTTTCTCTCTCTCTCTCTCTTTTTTTTTTTTTGGTACCAGGGGTGAAACTCAGGGGCACTCAGCCACTGAGCCACTTCCACAGTCCTATTCTGTATTTTATTTAGAGACAGGGTCTCACTGAGTTGCTAGTACTTGGCTTTTCCTGAGGCTGGCTTTGAACTCTCGATTCTCCTGCCTCAGGGACTACAGGCATGTGCCACCTCAACGAATTTACAGCCTGTGGATTTCAATGTTAATTTCATCTAAAATAAAACCACATTCACACCAATATCCAGCCTGGTGTTTCCAAATATTTAGGTACCACATCTTAGCCATGTTTACACATAAAACTAAACACCAAAACAATAACTCAAACTATAATTATTTTTTTTTTTTTTGGTACTGGGGAATGAACTCAGGGGCACTCGACCACTGAGGCACATCCCCAGCCCTATTTTGTGTTTTATGTAGAGACAGGATCTCACTGAGTTGCTTAGCACCTCGCTGTTGCTGAGGCTGGCTTTGAACTCGCGATTCTCCTGTCTCAGCCTCCCTAAGTGCTGGGATTACAGGCTTGAGCCACCGTGCCCGGCTTCAAACTATAATTATTTATGTTTAATAAAATGATGTCAGATTTTTGGTGGTCATTTAACAGGCAGGTGTGTTAATTGCTTAAAGAATTTTAAATATTATTTCAAAATGAACAATGTTAGAAGTGAAATATATTTTATTACAAATTTGTAACTTGTTAGTTTTTTTTAATCCTACTTTCTATAATCAGCTAAGAATAGAAATCATCACTATGGGTAAATGTATGTTGATCATCATGTTCTATTTTTTAAATTTAATTTTAATTCAATTTATTCATTATAGCTGTTTGTGTGTGTGTATGTATGTATATGTGGCTAGGGATTGAAATTTAATCCATATAGGCAGGAAGGAGAAAAAAAGATACCAACAGACTCAGAACCCACTACCACCAAGCTACATCCTCAGCTCATGTTTTATTTTGTATCTTGAGACAATCTCACTAAGTTGCCAAGGCTGTCCTTGAACTTGTGATCTTCCTGCCCCAGTCTCCAGAGTCTCTGGGGTTATAGGTGTGCACCACCACAGCTGATTTCTACTTTTATTTTTAAGGGGATATATAACAAAGAATTTTTTCCAAAACATTTTGTGTTGTAATTGTGTGCTCAATCATTTTGATATCTCTCTCCTATAAAGTTTGAATGCTGATTTGTAAACAAAAAGAGAAGGGTACATTAGAACTTTCGTATTGTTTAGAAATATTAAGTATCATATATGATCTTTAAACTGACATATCATAATTATATTCAAAAGAATATATGATAATCATGTCTCTTGTACTTATTTTTATGCCAATTTTAAAATGGCAGCAACAATTTGATTCAAAAGGTCTATCATTCAGAGTTCTTCATTTTTAGAATACTGAAATTGGTGTTGATAATGTAGGTATACGTATATGCAGAAACACTACAATGTACAAAATGCTAATTTTTAAAATACAATTCAGTAAAAGTTCATTAAGAGACCAAGAAAATAAAACAACTTTATTGTTAACTATGAATATTAATTGAAAATGCAATGTTGATATTTAATCAAATCTCTCCACAATATTGTGCTCAAATAACAGAAAGTCTAGAAATACCGGGAAGGTACCAAATATATTGACCGGCTAGACATGTATATATATGAACAGATGCATAATATGCCTGTTATGTATTTCTACTAAAAACAGACTAATGCCAGGTGCTGTGGTGCACAACTGTAATGCCAGTGACTTGAGAGGCTAAGGCAAGAGGATCACAAGTTCAAGGCCAGTCTGAGGAACTTAGGCCCTTAGCAATTCAGTAAGAACCTTAGTGTCTCAAAACAAAAAATAAAAAGGTCTGGCAATGAAGATTAGGCATAAAGTGTCAATAGGTAGGTTAAATCCTCAGTACAAAAAAAAAGTACAAAACTAGGCTCATGATTAAGCTTCAAATAACAGATGATTGAGGTTAAGAGATTTTAACATTATGAATAAATATACATAATAAGCATATTAAAATATAAACAAATATTTGAATAACTATATGCAAATATATTTTAAAGGAAGTGAAATGTTTGTTACATACATTCCCTGAATATAGAGAACAAGACTAGATACTTAATGAATGACTGTTAGATTGATAGACTGGTTAACTGACAATGGATGATTGGATGTTTAGATGGAAGGATTAATGGATACAGTAATGTGCTAAATATCAATTTCATTTTATTAGGATGTAGAATTTTATAACCTGATGCTGAATTAGCATCCCTCACCTTTTCAAGAAACACATATAGTGTTCAGTTGATTTCATCTATACATGGTTAATTTCTTAGAATGACTCTGTTCATATATTAATCTTTGCCTGCTCATACCAAGTTCTTATTTGATGAATAATAATAGTTCCTTCCCTTTTGCCTTAATTTCTCCTTCTTTGTTATCACACTCTTTGCTTTAGTGCTTCTCTCCATCACTCTCATTTCCCCTCCACGTGCCGAGAACTCCGCTGTGCTGTGCTGCAGTCTGGTTATATTACCTTCTCTGCTTTGTGCTCTGCTCCTCTGATCCACTTCCAGAATTTACTGACCTCTGCAATAAAGTTATTTTTTACTATGATCTCTGCTACAGTACTTTCTGTTTGCAGTTTTAGGTACATTTTAGACAGTTAAGCTAAAGCAAACCTGTGATTCAAATGGGGAATAGAGTATTTGGCAGAGAAGATATCTACCCAACACAACAAAATAACACCTCTTTGGTTTTTTCTATTCATTTCCTTTACTGGTCCCATCAGAGTAGACTTCTGCCATCTCAGCAAGTTCACATCTGTAGTAGTTCATCTGGTAAAAGCAGTTCAGTATTTATATGTGTGTATTTGTACAAATTACTCCCACAGTTAAGCTTATATTTATTAATAGTATTTAGTTATGCTTAATATGAGCTGTGTTTTGGAATGGATTATTTAAGAAACGAGATGAAATTATGTGTGAAATTCAATTTTATTTATATTGGAGAAATAGGACATGCACTATGTAATTTTTTGTTTGATTGCTGAAATCATAAAATATTGGCATTCCTCTCCTTAAAATTATTAATTCTATGAAATAACATTCTAATTAACATGTGATCCTGATATTATTAAAATAATATTTACTTCTGAATTGAGGAAACTATTCACTTCACTTACTAGTAATAAAATTTATAGAGAAATTTCTATGTGCTAGCTACTATGTTAGTCATTTAATCCCTGAAATGACCATATAACATTGAGAATTCTCTCTCTTCTCCTTGTCCACATAAGAAAATTCTACCTTAAAAACAAAACAAAACAAAACAAAAAAACACTTGCCCAAGTTCGTATAACCATTAAATGTAGAGGCCAGAATAAGGATTCTGGGAGTCCTGTTCCACAGCACTCAGTTTTATGTCTGGATGAAACAGCTCCTATTTAGAAAGATCAAAGCATTTAAACATATTTGCTATCAAAATTTGATGGAGTTTTAATTAATGCAGATCAGTAAGAAATCTGAAAATTGTTTAGATGGCATTGCGTGAATCAGAGTCTGGTAAATCAGTAGGCAGATGACTTAGAAGCACATGGAACCTCATTTATTCTATTAGAATCATTGAATAGAGTCCTCAACTTGCCAAGAATGCAGAACATTTATTATGCTGGTGTTAAGACTGAGGAAAGTACATAAATTATTCAAGGAGGAGTGACATTAACTTTTTACAATGTAAAAGAGATGACTCACAGAATAGAAGTGATCAGAATTTATCAATGTATTCTTCCATTTAAGGTGAATAATTTATTTTATTCTCTCTGGAAGGATAAAGCACAGGCATTAGAATAAAACTAATAGTTAACCAATGTAACTTTATTTCCTAGAGTGAGGGTGTGTTTAAAAATAGAAACTTCAGTGATATATATTACAATGAATAATTTGTTAATTAAAAGATTAAAGTTTAATGATTTTAAAAATGTTTTATTCATAATGAAAAAGTCAATGATCTGATATGTTAAGATACATATTCTTTAATCTTGGGATGTTTTCACATAAATTAAAAAATATGATAAAGTCAGTTTATTTATTTTACCTACTCATCCTGCATTTGAAACACCTTACTTGCTAGAATATAATGATAAGTGTTTTGATGTGCAAGAAAAGAATTATTGCACAATGAAGCAGTTTTCACAGATGCACTGAGCAAAGGCAAATTCAGTGCCTACTAGGTGCCATAAGATATTTTACTTCCTGGAGTTATAACAACTAATAAGACCCGGATTTTTCTTTCTCCTGTGGGAAGATGAGAGTATGTCATGCACATAAACAAATCAGAAGCACAAATAATCATTGAAGTTTCTGATAATTGTACATGCTGACCAGATAATTAAACCAAATGATAGGATAGTGGTGTAGAATGTTCCTTTCTAAGTAAATGGCATTTAGATTTGTCCTTTTGACTTCCTTTGACCAGTACAATATAGTGTAGTATAATTAATGGTGTGCTGATTCTCGGCTTAGATTCAAGACCATTGTGTTCTGCTATCTCTTGGAATTTTGCCCGTGAGTTACAAATCAGCAATATAGGATAGCCTGAAAGAAAATGAGATGACCCACAGAGAAAGGCAGGCCATGTGCCCAGTAGACTCACAAGCCACCCGCAATAAACTGACAAGTGGACCCACAAAAATACAAACAAGTTTAGTTAAATCAGTGGAACTGCATATCTGACTTCAAACATGTAAGTAGTCTCAGCCAAAGGCAAGGAGCAGGCTTAGATAACACATCACAGTGAGCAATAATGAATGCTCAGTGTCTAAGTGCCCCATGAACAGATACATGTATGTGTACTTACATACGTATGGAAACGTGCCCATGGGCTTGTGTGTCATAGAGTCCTTATTCCTGTATTTGCAGAGTCTGTTTCCAGGAGACATACTGTTTAATACTAATTTTCTCATAGCCACACCATCAGAAGCTGCAATTTGTATGAATGCAGCAGTTTATAAATACCAGTCCTGTGTAGTTGAGTAAACTCAAATTAAAGATGAAAGATAGAACGATGAGAGATCTACCCTTAAGCAAATCAGGTTCCTAGGCATAATACTTACAATTTAGCCATTGTCCTGTTTTGTTACTTCCTCTGCCGGAGTAGCTCTTATTGTTTAGTGTTGCTCACAGAGCTTCTGGGGTACATATTGCACATCAAGAGGCAGTTTACTTCTCTTAACTATTTCTAAAATGAGGATAAATTTTATCCATTTCACACCCACTTCTTAAATTTGAAGATCACACTAGCAGCACAAACTCCCTGGATTGTAGAATCATGCCTACTTGTGCCAAGCATGCTGAAGTCTTTGGCATTTCAAAGTGCTTCCTTGTGTTAGGAATGTTCCCATGCACCATCTCATTTCCATTCAATTAGATTTTCAACTGCAATGCAATCCTATGCTTCAAGATAGATGGTATCAGAATTTCCTTCAAATTAATTTCATATATTCTAACCAATCAAATCATAACATGTAATTTTTTGATCATTGAATATTTGACACGATTTTCTCCTTAGATTATGTAACATCGTGTATGACACACTTTACCACTGGAAATACTACTTTAATATTTTTATTTTTAGTTTCTAAGTTGACAAATATTTTATACATTTATGGTGAACAATAGGATATGCTGATTTTTGTTCACATTGTGGAGTGCCTAAATTGAGCTAATGTATTCATTACTTCACATACTTAGTACTTTTGAGGAGGAGGTGAAAATACTTAGAATCTATCTTCTTAGCAATTTTGAAGTACAGAATACTTTGCTATTACCTACACTCACTATGTTGTATGGTTGATCTTTTGAACTTATTCCTTCTGTCAACCTGAAATTTGCTCTTTTTATGAAGCCTTTTCAAATCCCCAAAGATTACCTCTTGAAGTCCCATTTTATACTTTAATTAAAGTTGACTAGTTCATGTAGCAATGGCATGTTCTGCAGAAATTTAATTTTCATTTTGTCTGTTGTATTCCAGGAATACTTAAGTAGAGAAGGAAGAGGCATCAATACAGGTTGTTGGGGATACTAAATATTCACATGCACAAAAATGAAATTGCATCCTTCTTTTAAAATATACACAAAAAATAACTAAATGGATTAGAGACATAAAAAGATCTCAAATTATAAAACCCATGGGTGGGAGGAACAAGGGAAAGTTCTTTGAAAAATTGCTTGAGTCTAAGATATTCTAGATGTGACAACAAAATCACAGGCAACACAAGCAAAAATAAGTAAGTGGATGCATATCAGACCAATGCACACTAATTTTAACTTCATCTAACTGAATTATTTAACCCATGTCTTTTTGATAGAGTAATCTTGGTAAGGTCATGAAAGGTACTTACTCTCTGAAATTTTCTAAACACTTAGCAGTTTGCAAGTCAAATTTAGCCAAGTCAGTGACTAATATACCACAATTGTTTTTCCTACAGTACTTAAAATCCATGAATTTGTTATTCAGAAGTATAATGCTTACTATAGTCATATACAAATGAATGTTTTGACTAAAAATGCCTCCCTTGAGATTTGACCAACTTTATTATTATTACTTTTTATTTTTTATTTTTATTTAGGTTTACATGTTAACAGTGCAATTTGATTCATTGTACATAGATAGAGGATAACATATCAATTCTCTAGTTGTAAGTTGTATAGAATCACAACCTATAGGCAGTAATACATAAAGTTAGGGCTATGATGACCATCATATTACACCACCTTTGCTGTCCCCATGCCCCTTCCCCTCTTACACCCCTGTAAACAGAGATCCACCATTGTTCCCATGTCCTTTCCCACATTATGGATCAGCATCCACTTATCAACGAGTACATTCGACATTTGGTTTTCTGAGATTGGCTTACTTCACTTAGCATGATATTATTTTGACATCATAATAAAGTTTCTGGTTTTCTGATTCTCTGCCTATATTTTGCACACGTCAAAAACATGAATAAATTAGAGAATTACTTGTCAAATTTCATGCCTGCTTATCACATATTTCAGGTGCTGTAAGTATAAGAGAGGAGATACATCCACAGGAATAAAATCAGTGAATTCTGCCATTTGCTACTTCTAGCAGCAAATTGTATCTCAAAGGAAAAATGTATGCTAATAACTCTTTTAGCTGGATTATCAGCTAAGTTGTCCTTTTCCTCTTTCTGCCCCATTATATTACCCCATTCTAGATATAACTCATCAAGGCATGAAAAAATGATCACTACCTATGTATTTATTTCATGTATCAGTAGAAACAAGACAAGTTTTAATAATTAATTTATTTTAATGTCAAAAAGTATAAGAAAGATATTAAATCAACCAATGTTTATTGAACACCCATTATGGACAGGCAATGTTCTAGTGGATGGGTCAATAACAGAACAAATTAGAGGTAAAAACCCAAGTTGTCATATAGTTTTCATTTTAGATGGGAAACTGAGAATAACAAAATGAAATTTGGTGCATAATATATTAGGAGATGGCAAAAGCCTTGAAGAAATGAACTAGAGTTGTTTTGAGGAGTGAGTGGTTGCAATTTTAAGCAGGGTGACAAGAATATTCTTCACTCAGAATGGTGCAGGGCTTTAAGTAAACACTTGAAGAACATAAGAAACAAATTAGATGCATGTGTTCAAGGAAGCACTTCCTTCCAGAAGAGCAATTGGAAAGGTCCTAATGTGAGAGTCAGCCCGACATATCCAGAGATCAGCAAGAACGCAATGAACAAGTAGCTCTGTTGAGGATAACTTGTATATAGTATTTTTTTTTTCCTGCAAAACACTTCAGTGTACATTTTTCTTAGAAGAGAGTTATCATCTTCTATTTCTATAGGACAATTATAGAATGCAGGAACTTAACACCATATGATAATTATCTACTCTGTTGTCTCTTGTCTCTACATTGATGAAGATTAGGATGTACTTCAGGGTCATGGATAGCATTTTATTTTATGTCCTTTTAGTTCTTTTAATCTGTAGTACTCCCAGTGGCCTTTCTTCATCTTATGAAATTGATACCTTTGCAGAATGTACTGTTCCACTGCCACCATTGTCATAGAACATTCCTGACTCTTTGTTCTTTCCCCAAGATGCCTTTCAGATTGTATGCTCTCAACTAGAGTCTTAGTAGCATCACTTCCTCTTCAGTATAACACATCTGGAGGCACATGTCCATCTTATGTGACATGTTAATGTGATCTTCTATTCAAGTTGCTATGCTATTTCACCATTGTAGAGATACCATTTATTTCCTGTGCAACTAATGAGCAATCTGTAGATATCACTTTTATGCACATCCTACTCCACATAAAAATGCCCAAGGATGTGGAATGTGTTGTTGGTCTTTGCCTGGCCCTACCTTTCATATGATAGGAAATGAGGAGTTCCCAACTCCAGCACACACATTTGTCTTTTAGCACTGGGCATCCCACTGTAGGCAAGAACCCATTCTTTAACCACAATTTATCTATTCTCTACTTACTAATCATTTATCCATCAATTAGCAGTATTGTTATTTTTTGTGATAATTTATATATTTTTTCTTTTTTCATACTTATTTTGGTGTCAGATTGTATGAGATTTGACAATTGAAAACTTCTGCCTGACTCCTGTGTTATTGTACCATGTATCCATCACTTTGTTTAGAACTTTCTTACAATTAGAATAGCAAAATGTTTCAGGTTAATCTTGGACACATGTGCTTCACTTTGCTTCATTTTAAAGAGGAATGTTTTCAGAGACCAGTACTCAAGCCCAAGATATGATCATTAATAATTCAACATTTTTGCTTGTAGATCCTTTCAGCAGATAAAACTAGTAGGAAAAAAACCCATGCATACATATCATACATATGCACACATCTATATGTTTGTGTTTGAATATATATGTATTAATTCAAGAGTATATATATATACATATATATGTGTTTATATATCATCTATATATGTATATGTACATATATATGATATTTTCAAAGTGAAAACTTGGCTACAAATGATATTATGACCTTTGTTTTTTATTCAACTCTGAAGTATAACTAATAATGTTTTAGGGTTACTTCAGTTCTACTTCAAAATTTAAAATATTATAGAGTGAAGATCTGTTTGCATTTACAACACTAACAACCTATTCCACCCATGATTAAGTATATACCATCAGATCATTAAATATTCCAACCATATTTTAAAGAATGGGTGAATTCTTTATCATTTTTTTCTTCTGGATGATTGCTATTTGCTTGAAATATAATTGACTTCACTTAATCTGGTTTGTTTTCAGTTTTAGATGTTTTCCCCTCACTTTCTCATCCTTATTAATTTTGTTGAATTTTTGACTATCTATAATATTAAAACATGCTTTTAAAAGTCAAAAATGTACAAAGTGGGATATTCAGAGAAGGATCATCTGTGTAATTGCTTTCATCCCCTACCCCCAGCCCATTGTAATTATTTAATGTTTTATTAATATCATGATACTTTTGCAAATATAAGCAAAACAAATATTCTTTCATACGTTCTCCTTGTTTCTTCAATGTTCCTGAAAATTACTCCGTGCATGTTCATAGAGGTATTTCTCTTGCTTTATTTTACAACTAAATACTACTACATAGATGATTTTACCAAACACCTATGCTTAGATATTTAGTTTATTTTTAACATTTTGTTATCACCATTAACATTACAATTAAATATTAAACATAAAATAGCATGGGCTTACTAATGTAATAGTAGTGGTGCTATTACAATAGAAGTAGATGGCTGTGGTATATTTTTAAAGTCAACTTCTGGATTGAAGAGTCAATATATATGTAGTTTTGTAGATATTGTCAAAGTGTTATGAATGATGAAGGCTTAGAATTGACTTTTGGATTTTGAAATCTGGAGGTCACTGGTGATTATTAGCATAGGCAATTTCTATAGAATGCTCAGCATAGAAGCTTGATTAGAGTGTGACTAAAAAGAACTGCTGACAAAGACTGGTTATTATAACTCCTTTAAGTAGTTTTTTGGTTTGAAGGAGACAGAATAAAGAGACAATTGGAACAGGTGAAATTACTCTTAGAATTTATTTTTCTAAGTTAGGAGAAGTATCAACACAAATTTTGTGACAGTTCTATTATCTAGAATGTGATAGAATTCTACAGGCAGTCTTTATTTACTCGATTGTTGAGTTATTATATTCCTATTATATTACGGTGAGAATATGTGTATAAGGTTTAGTCCTACCCACAAGCCTTAGAGTTTATAAGAACAATCATGGTGGCAGCTTCTGAATTAGAATTGTATCCCAATACCAGCACTTTTCTCAGACTTTAGCCACAGCATCCAAAACTGACAGTTAAGCTGGGGAAGGTGAGGCAAGAGAATCACTTGAGCCCAGGATTTCAAGACCAACTAGGTCAGTGATACCACAATCCCTCAAAAATAAAACAACCACAACCACAAACAAACAAACGAAAACACCTGAATGTTAAATCAAAAGGGAAAATTTGCAGGAATTACCAATTTTACCTTTCTTCATTTTGCTGCAACCCAAAATATTGCACCACAAACCTCACTGACTTGGGGTACATCTGCTGACATCCAACAGATAAACTTTTATTATTGTTATTATCATCATTTTTGTGTATGTAGGCTAAGAGAAACATCAATTAGAATAAAATCAGTCTTTCATTGCTAATATTTTGCTTTCTGTAAAAGCATCTTATGAAAGAAATGAGGTATGTTTGAGAAGATATGTATGTTTAACCTTATTATGTAATACATACATGTCTGAAATAGTACATGATATCCCATTTACTTGTACAACTTTCATGTTTCTGTTCATTAGTTCAAAAGAAAAAAATCTAAAACATTTATACAAAAAAGAACATATATTTTCTTTATTTCTTTTTTTTTTTTTGGTACTAGGGATTTAACTCAGGAGCACTCGACCACTGAGCCACATCCCCAGCCCTCTTTTGTGTTTTATGTAGAGACAGGGTCTCACTGAGTTGCTTAGCACCTCGCCATTGCTGAGGCTGGCTTTGAACTCACGATTCTCCTGTCTCAGCCTCGCTAAGTGCTGGGATTACAGGCTTGAGCCACTGCACCCGGCTAAGAACATATATTTTCTATATACCATAGCTATACCATTAATTTTATAGTATTTTGAATCTTTAAAATATTTATCTCAAAGAATTTTATGGAATACTGTGTTACATAATAATAGACCCTTCATTTACGACCCACCCAATTTTTCCTTTATTCATTATTGTTATTTTTTGTTCTTTTGTTATTATTGCTATATATGCCTATATTCATTGCAATGTATACAGCTATTTCATGTCTCTGAATTTTTATATAAATGGTATCTTTCCATCCATATTGTGCAAATGATGAAATGCAGTGGAATTTGGCAGCTTAAGAACAAAAGTTCTGGAATGGTAGTGTGTTATTCAATATCTAAACTTCCCTCTCACTTGCTGAGGGATTTGGGGACTATTTTTTTAAATCAAATCTGAAAAATGGATGTAATGGTCTTTATTTAAACAAGCTGTTGCATATGTTAAATG
Organism: Xerus rutilus; assembly: GCA_028644305.1. NCBI lineage: Eukaryota > Metazoa > Chordata > Mammalia > Rodentia > Sciuridae > Xerus > Xerus rutilus. The sequence goes on along the minus strand of CM053405.1, from coordinate 20,070,517 downwards.
AGTTAGCTGCCTGAATATATTTAGCACAGAGTAAAGATTGAAATTAAGTTTTTATTTAGGGATTTACCCTTCTGAAACTTGATTCTATTTAGTAAATGCTGTAAGTCTAAACATTTTAATGTTTATTAAAAATTAAAAATAAAGCTCTACTCTATTCATTTGCATGGACCTATAATATAACTTTGAATGAACACTCAGTTATCAATTGTGGTTAATTTTTTCACTATTATTGTGAATCGTGACAGACATTACTATATTTGTTTCCTTCAGTATTTGCAATGAATTCTTTGCAACACATGCCTGGATGTCAGAGGATACACACCTATTCAATTGTGCTTTACATTGTCAAACCTGCAACTTGCTTCTATCAGCACTTCCCATTTCACCATATTCTCAATGAATGTTCCTACTTTTAAAATGTTTGCAGTCTGGTGGCTGTGAAATGAAATCTTTTTCTTACATTGGAGGGAAAGGATGCATATTCTTAATTATTAATGTGGTCCAGCATTGTTATACTCTCCCCTCCTTTTTGGATCCTGCCCTTCCTTATTTCTAAAAATGATTAATCTTCTTGATAGGTAGATAGTCCATGGTGTGGAGTTTAGTAAGATGATAATCACTTTCTAGGTAAAAATTTTTAAATGTAAACACCATGAAGAAACCAACATAGAAATCAAGTCCAAATAGACAGGTAGATGAAAAAATTGGGAAAATACCTGAGAGAACATAGTTTAATATGTAGCCTTGGGCTTTGTACTTTCCCCACACAATTAATTGTTCTCATGGAAACTCTGTCACTTCTAAACAATTGCAACATCTCTATTCCAACATCTTAACTTGGTCTGTGAGTTTTGGAAAACCTGCACATAAGTATAACATAAATTGCTATGTGGATGCCAGGGAACACCAAGAGACACAGAGATGGAACTAGCCAGGTGTGTTGGGTTTATTTCGTCATACCTAGCCACTAGAGAAGAGGGGGTTGTGAAGTGAGCCCATAGTTTTCACTGTTAGAGAATGTTGGGGAAAGAAAGAAAAATGAATAATTGCTGCTCACCACCACCCTCAGATTTTTGTCTCATGCACACATTTAACTAGTTAAGTCTATGGTAAGACAGAACTGGCTAGTCCTCAGGACTAAGAGAACAGAGAGATTATAATCATATCAGCCCCAAGTTTAGGTGATTAATGAACCAAACCCAACCAAACCACTTCTTCCTAGTGGTATCATCTCAAACCATAGAGTAATTAATTAATTTTATAACTAAATTTATTTAGAATGTATTTTTTTATCTGGATTTTTTTTTTCTGAGTAAAATTTTTGTAAGTTTTTGCATGTTATTGCATGTAACTATTTTTGATTTATTTTAGTTGATCTAAAGTATTAATTCATTAATATATCACAATGTATTTATGTTTGCCTTTAGCTGAATGTTAGCCTATTTTTGGCCAGAGAACACAGTGATTATCATTTCTGTTTGGGTCACTTGAAGTACATGTATGAGCACCTGTTTTTTACACACCAACATGAATGGAATACTTAAGAAAATACTAATAAATATGGCAAAAATAGCATAAAATTTATTTATTCAAGGAATACAAAGTTGGTTTGAAAATTTACCAGTGAATGAATATTATTCACCACTTTAATGAAACACCTAAAAATAAACATATGTTTTTTTCAAATATTGCAGAAGAAAATCATCTGAAACAAGTCAAAGCATCTCAGATGGTGAATTCTTAGCAAAATAAGAAGTAATGAG
>CM053405.1:20011687-20068654 GCA_028644305.1 Xerus rutilus | reverse complement strand
CGCTTGTAATCTCAGCACTTAGGGAGGCTGAGACAGGAGAATCGTGAGTTCAAAGCCAGCCTCAGCAATGGCGAGGCACTAAGCAACTCAGTGAGACCCTGTCTCTACATAAAACACAAAATAGGGCTGGGGATGTGGCTCAGTGGTCGAGTGCCCCTGAGTTCAATCCCCAGTACCAAAAAAAAAAAAAAAAAAAGAAGTAATGAGAACTTCATTATTTTGATAATGGCATCAATATATTCAACCCAGTATTAAAATTGTAAAAGTAGTTCTTTGATGGAGTAAGACCAAGACTGATATCACCATTAGTATTCATAATTCAACTGTAATCCCTAGCAAGTGACAAAACATACAAGAAAAAAGTAAATAATAATAATAATAGGCATTAAAAAGATGTAAAAAGAATAAAAAAGCCATTATTTAAAGTTATGAAGATATACTTAGAAAATAGAAAAAAATTCACAAATAAATTGGAGTTTGAAGATAACAATTAAATGAGAATTAATCAGTTAATATAGCAAGTTTTCTATGAAATTACTTATTATCCTAAGTAAAAGCCATAGTTTGGATATCTGTCTAAAGAGCATATGGAAAGCAACAGTTTTTCCCCCCACTTATCAAGGCTGAGAAAGGCAATATATATAAACTTTGAAGTGCTTTAAATTAAACCTTAACTAGGGACCTTAACTCTCTCTCTCTCTTTTTTGTTTTTGGTACCAGATGCAGAATGAATGTGAATATTCAGTTAGACATTGCAAACATGGTCTTAAAGCTATCACGTCATAAGTAGAGTCTCAGAATACATATTTGGCTTTTTTTTTAATTTAAATTTAAATTTTTTTGGTACCAAGGACTGAACTCAGGAGTACTCGACCACTGAGCCACATCTCCAGCCCTATTTTGTGTTTTATTTAGAGACAGGGTCTCCCTGAGTTGCTTAGTGCTTCACCGTTGCTGAGGCTGGCTTTGAACTCGTGATTCTCCTGTCTCAGCCTCCCTAAGTGCCGGGATTACAGGCATGCGCCACAGTGCCCAGCTCCTTAACTCTTTCTTTTACCTATAATCTTATCCATACCAAGATGTTTCAATTCAGTTGTAAAGCAGTTTATATAAATATTAAATACACAATGGAATATATCTCAGCCATAACAAAAGAATGACTTTATGACTGTTGCCAGTAAATGGAAATATCTGGAGACTATTATACTAAGCAAAATAAGCCAATTACCCAAAAACAAAGGTCAAAGTTCTTTCTGATATGTGAATACTAGCACATAACAAAGGGTGTGGGGAGAATAAAAATTCAGTGGATTAAACAAAGGGGAATGAAGAAAAGGGAAAAGGGATGGGAATAGGAAAGACTGTGGAATGAATCTGACTTAAATTTCTTATGTACTTTTATAAATACACCACAGTGAATCTCAACATCATGTACAACCACAAGAATGAGATCCTAATTAGAATAAGATGTACTCCATGCTTATATAAATATATCAAAATATACTATCATGTATAACAAAATAAAAATAATAAATAAACAAAGAAATCTATATCAATCAAGGGTTGTGCAGGCAATTCCAGATAAGTTACCAGTCCCACTATTTTAACTCTTACAAATTTTTGTTGTGAAAAACACAGCAGATTGTATTTATTACGCCATGCCACGAGGCAGTGCCAAATTTTCTTCTGTTTTTAAGGACAATAAATATTTTTATATATTTCCTTAATTCTCTGCATATTTATAATCATGCTAGACTTATGGATGATGGCTGTCTTTCTTCCCCCAAATCTCTCCTTTGTTGAGAATCACTTAAGAAAGAGGCCAATAATTGATGACTAGAGAATAAAATACCAAGGTATTGACTTGGATGAAGAACTGCAGGTGAATGGTGGCTGAAATGGCCTCCAACACCTTTCCCAGGGGACTGAAATTTCCCATATAAGTGACAGCCAAGGCATTTAGTTCCACCATAACATGGCAAAGCCAACACCGTGAACATACTGCTGACAAACTAAAAGAAAACATTTGGTGATCATTATTTTAATTATAAAAGGAGAAAGTTGCCCTGTAAAACTTGTTTTATGGTTTGGATATGAGTTGTCCCCCAAAAGCTCATGTGTGAGACAATACAAGAATTTTCAGAGGTGTGATTATGACAGCTGTAGCCTAACCAGTAGATGAACCTTCTGATATGAATTGATGGGGGTAACTGTAGGCAGGTAGTGTGTGGCTGGAGGAGGGGTCCATATTTGGAGGTTCATATTTTGTCCCTGATGAGCAGAGCTCTCTCTGCTTCCTGTTGCCATGTCCTGAGCTTTTTCCCGCCCCAGGCCCTTCCACTGTGATGAGCTGCCTCACCTCTGGCCAAAGCTTTATGGACTGAGACCTCTGAAACCACACACCAAAATAAACTTTTCCTTCTCTACATTGTTCTTGTCAGATCTGTTGGTCACAACAATGAAAAAGTTGACTAAAATAACTTGTTACTTTTTTTTCCCTCACAAATTCACTAAGGAGAAAATAGCATCTTACAGATGTTGATAGAGAGAGACCAGAATATCCCAACCAAGCATTTTCCTCTGGAAGAATATCAGAAATTTCCTATACCCTATGCAAATGCAAGAAAGAGTAGTTATCACTACTGATTTCATATATGCATTGAATAGATTTTCATTAAATTGAAAAAGAAACTTTCCATGAAGAGATTTTCTAAAATTCTCTTTTGTGCTTCAATATTACATTATGGTTCACTACAGTTTTATTATGTGGTTTTTTTTTCCTTAAGGAAGCTTTAACAACTTTGAGTCAATAGATACTTTGCCATAATTTTTTGAAACAATAAAATGTTTACTTTTAATGTTTATATGCATAATACACATAAAGTTTACATTTTGTGTAAGTACAAAACCAACATAATTTCACTTTATTTTATGTATATTTGTGTACCTGCTAGGCTCAGCCTGCTATTTTATTCTGTATTTCTTTATTGCACTTACAGACACAATTCCAGACTCCCTTGCATCAAAAAGACATGATCATAGCTTTCACTAATAGATTTTAGCAAAAGGTATGTGTGTCAACTCTAGTTTATAAAACTAAGAACAATCATGTCTTCTTCATTTTCCTATTTTCCCCTATCTACAGCTGAAAATAAAGGGTGGAATGCAGAACTCAAACCTAGAGAAACAGCAGAGCCACAAAGTTGGAAAAACATTGCGATCTTGAGTAATGGTGTGAAACAGAGCTAACCCCAGGTCTTAAACTCTCTCAACACATAGACTGTGGCATGAATGAGAAATATACCCTTAAGATTTTGGAGTTTTTAGTATTTATTTATTAATCCAGAAATTAGTATGTTTAATAGTATATTCTGAAAAAATAAGAACTTAAAATGTATGATCTCTACTGAGTGTGTAGTGGGTGTGGTAGAAATTATGTAAGATGTTGGAAAAATAAGATTCCATATTATTCAGTGAAAAAAAGTTGCTTAAACCATTTCTTGTAATAATCTGGAAATTATTCTATTTTCTTTGGGACTGACGACTATGGGAGAATTGATTGGAATAATCAAGATGTTAATGTGTTGGCTATTATTGGTTGCCTTTGATAAGGTATTATAATAATGAACTGACTCAGGGAAGAATAGGCCTGCTTATAAGAAGAAAGTAAATATTATAAAAAGAATTCAGAAATCAGTTATTTGAAATGTTGAAAGAGTCCACTTCTTCTATGATCAATCAGTCAGTAAGGTATATGATTTTGAAACATCTTTGAGCATTAAAGTCTCAGTAAAGTTCTCAGGCCAATGTTATTTGAAAATTGCTGTAAACTCAGAACTTGAGAAAGACACAGGTTAAGATACTGTACATTCATGTTATACATGATATACTCAAGGTGTTTGTCATTAAGTTACCAGGGGAAGGCCTTCCTCTGCAAGAATGAAAAGACATAAAATATGTTTGAGAGCTCTGTGTCGAAATTTTGGATAAGTTCCCTCTTCCAAGAAGCTAACTGGAAAAAAAATCTGAAATATACTATATGTCTTCTGGATTATATTTTAAAGAAGAAACCCAGAATCTTTGTCTAAGTGCTTACACCATTTGTGAGTATAAAAATAATTTGGAATATGCAACAGAAACCAAAATCTATCCAGCCAAAGGAATGAGTACTTCTCAGCACTTGGCTCAGCTGAGGATAGAATGTTCAAGGTTAAGGAAGAACTTCCATCAGACAAGAGGAAAGAAACACGGAAAAGAGCAGATAAGAAAATTGTACCCAGAAAACAAAGTGAGAGATTATTAAAAAAAATTTTGTCTCATGCTGAAGACAATAGGCTATCTCCACTGCCCAATGTTATTTGAAATTTGCTGCAAACTGGAATTGCTGCTTGTCTGTGTGAATTGCATTCTTTCCAATTCTCACTATCCTTTGCACTTTAGTTGCAAAAATAACATGTTTTTGGAGGTCACTGGACAGCAAGAAGCTGTATCTTACCTGGCAGAGAGATTATTGGGAGATGATGGTCTTGAGAAGAATACAGCTATTGGAGGAGTGTTAGAGGTCTTCCCACTGGAATAGAATACGCTATTTGAGAGGGTATGGATAGGGGAGAAAGAAGCCGAATAATGTTTGATAAGAATAAAGGTGTATTATAGCATAAACCACTGATGTTTACCAGTACTTGTATTTTTTTTTTTATCTTCTCTGAAATGTAGATAGAACACACTTATCAGGATCAATGTAGTCAGTATGGTACTTGCAAAAGCGACATTTGCCACCGGTGTTAAAACTATTAAAGAGAGCTCTGTCCTCTTCAACTTGTTTTCTTCCATCTGCCATCTGGAAACAGTAGATACAATAGAATACAGTTTTCAGATACTGTATAAATGTAGTAGGCACCAGATGAAGGGAACCTGGATCCTTGAATGACTAGACACAAAAGAAGTACACAGCATTTGCTACACTGATATTAGACTGGAAAGTGAGTAAGAAATGAGCATTAATTTTTGAAAAGGAAACCAAAATTGGCAAACTTAGATAGGCTAACAAAGAATAAAAGGGAGGAGATTCAAATAAATAAATAAAATTATAAATGAAATAAAAAATCTTACAACTAAGACCACAGAAATTATAAATAAATCCTGGAAGAATACTACAAACAACTACACAAATGACAACCTGGATGATATAGAAGAAGTGGATTATTTCTTAGAAAAATACAATAGAATCCTAATACAAGAAGAAATAGAAAGTTAGGATGGATCTTTACTACAAGGACTAAATTCATGAGCAAAAACCTCATGATAAACCCAAGCCAGGTGGCTTCACTGGTGAGTTCAACCCAGACATTTAAAGAAGAATTAACACCAATACTTCTTAAATTCTCTCAAGAAGCTAAAGAACAGAAAATATTTCTAAACTTATTTTATGAGAATTTGAGAACAGCATTATTCAGATACCAAAACCACACACGAAGATTCTATGGGGGGATATATATATATTATATATATATATTTTATATATATTACATATATATAATATATATATCAATTTCATGATAAACATAGATGTAAAAATCCATAACAAAATACTAGAAAAAAAATATAACCATGCATTAAAGATCTTACACCATGACTGAAGCTAAAGGACTTACCCTTGTAAGAATAGTGCAAGATAAAAAATAAAAAAAGCACTACTAGTAATTGGTGTGATAGAACCACATCAACAGCAAAAAGAATAAAATTTACACGAATGTTTCAATAGATGTAGAAAAAGTATTTGACAAAATTCACCACTAAATAATGATAAAATCTCACAATGAACTAGGAATAGAAGAAAACTGCATGAATGTAATAAATGTGATTTACAGGTTGAGTGCAGTGGTATATGCCTGCAATCACAGGGAGGCTGAAGCAGGAGGATGGCAAGTTTGAGTACAGCCTGGGCAACTTTGTGAGACCCTGTCTCAAATAAAATACAAATGGTTAGGTGTGTATCTCAGTGATACAGCACTCATGTGTGAGGCTCTGGGTTCAATCTCCAGTAAATAAATAATAGATACATAGATGATAGATGATAGAGAGATGCCATTTATGGCAAGCTCACATAGTCACGGGTGAACATCTGAATGTTTCTCTTCTCACCCTCATCACTTCTACTCATTGTCGTATTAAAAGTGCCAGCCAGCACAATTAAGCAAAAATAAAGATTGAAGAAATCCTATTTTACTGGGTTTCAGCTGATGTGACTTTATATACAGAAAGCCATAAAGATAACATGCAAAACCTGCTAGAACTAATCTACAAATTCAACAAAGTTTTAAAATGTGTGTTTTGGTATTTCCTTTTTGTTTTTGTAGCACTGTTCTCAATAACCAAAATGTGAAAACAACATAACTTCTGTGGAGGAGAGATGAGGAGTTTATAATCAAAGGGCATAAGGTTTCAAATAAGCAAAATGAATAAGTTCTAAAGATCTTCTTCACAATTTTGTACCCAAAGAGAAAAATACTGTTTGTACATTGAAAATTTTGTTAAGAGGGTGGATTTCATGTTAAGTGCTTTTACTGAATTTTAAAAAAGTAACTATTAGTTTGTCCCTGAGCTTAGAATAATTTTAGCATCAATTATTACTTTCTCTAATGAATAAAAATCTGTTTATGAGTTTTAACACATGCATTAAGTATTATAATTATTAAAATGGACATGTAAAGGCACTTCTGTAACCTCAAACATCCCTCATAACATTTTGTAGTTTTTCTCCTCTCCCAGAAGCTAACTACAGATAAGCACTGTATTTGCCCTAAATTTTGCCTTTCAGAATTCCATATAAATGGAATTGATTAATATTTATTATTTTATATTTGGGTTCTTTTACCTATTATAATGTTTTAGAAATTCCCTCAGAATATCCCACTGTATAAGACAATTTGTATATTCACCAATTGATGGGCAATAGGGTTGTTTTCTAAGTTTTACATACTTTAAGTAAAGCTCCTATTAATATTTACATACTGATATTCGTACATATGTGGTTTCATTTCTCTTGAGAGAATACCTAGAAGTAGAATCACTAGACCATATGATAACTTTACAACAAAGTGCAAAACTATTTTCAATATGACTGAGATATTTTGCTTACATTGTATAAGCAATGTGGTTGTTAAGATGTACTAGTCAAAGAGGATATATTTATTTTATTCAAATTCATTGTATTGATCTATTTTTTAAATATTTACTTGTTATGTGGACCTAACTTAGTCTTTTGTTTCAAGTCTCCCAATAGTTCACAGCAGGGTTATTACCCTGCGGACAAGAAAAATGTAAAGTGTAATACCAACACAGACAGGATTATATTTAAAATAAAATCAAGGGTATAAGTAACAGTTAATTTCAAAGATAAGTATTAAGGGAGGAGTATTAGACAATCAGGGTGATTTTAAAATAATTTGTTTATATTGGGGGTTGCAGTACATGTGATCAGTCAAATATTAAAATATTTTTAATTATTATTATTATACATCAAATAAAATGATTTAGCTTATCTATATTACATTATTACTGAAATATTTTGGGTAAGAAAACTAGTGTAGAGGTCACACTGAAGACTACATGAAATACAAGGAGCATAACTGGCATTTGATATTATGCTTGAAGGAATTTTAACACTAGAAATTCATATGTGAAGACTAAAAAGTGAACAAATGCATATATTTTCTTTCTAAAGAATATTTTAAATCACATTATATTAAAATTATTTTAAGAAAAACATAACAGACTTCATAATGTAGTTATTTGACAAAGCATTGGATAAATTATTATTTTTGAAATTAATACTATTATTTAGTAAAATATCAATACAAGAAATAACTATTCTTGAAAACCTTAGAGAATATTTCCATGTCTGTACATATTTGTATAAAATAGGTGTATTTTCCCATGTGTGTGTATTTAAAACTTGACAAAGTTAGAAGACAATTACAGATAAATAAAAAATATAATTTTTTCTATGCTAAAAACATTCTTTTTTTCTTTTTTCAGTATTGGGATTGAACTCAGGGGAACTTTACTACTGAGCTACATCCCCAATCCATGTTGTTTCATTTTGAGACACTATCTCCCTAAATTTCTGAGGCTGGCCTCTAATTGTAATCCTCCTGCTTCAATCTTCTGAGTAGCTGGGATTACAGGTGTGTGAAACTGCATTTGGCTAAAAGTATTATTCTTAAAGATGGGATCTTGACTCTACTTTTAGTGTTTGTTCTTTTAAATTTTAGGACTAATGTGATTGAACCAAGAAAATCTTTGTAATAACAACCAGAATAAAATGCTGCTCCAGTCTGTCTAACCAGTAAATATTTTGTTTTTCATTCTTTGAAATAATAAAAAAAAGCAATCATGAACAAAAAACAATTATGAAGCAAATATCCTCAAATTTACAAGGCCCAGAATGATCCTGAGATCATTCTGATGAGAGATGTTATCTTATCTTCTGGGTATTTATGTAAGAGCCATATCCAAACCCTGCTCACATAATGAGTCTCATGATCAAAGTTGTCTGTACTAGATAAAAGAAACTTAGAAATATTATGCAATTGAACAACACTATTACGTGTGAATTTTCATGTCACAAATATTTACACGAATTAAGATTGTTGTAATAAGTGAATTATGAAGACCAGTACTAGACATGAGTTATTTAATTTTTAGCATAATTAATGTTTTCTGAAATGCTGCTTATCTCAAAATATTCAAAGAAATCAGCTACTCAACCAATTAAACATGAATCAAATAAATTAAACTTATTTTTGTATCTCTTGAGCTTCATTACTTACACATCTAAAGGTAGGTTAACATTTACTTGGGCCATGAAGGCATTATCATTCAGTAATAAAAGCTAGTGTTCTTTACCATTTATTTCACCCTGAATTAATTTGACATGGAAAGAAAAAAGAAAAAAGTCAAAGTAAGTCATGAAGCCGGGCGCGGTGGCTCACGCTTGTAATCCCAGCACTTAGGGAGGCTGAGACAGGAGAATTGCGAGTTCAAAGCCAGCCTCAGCAACAGTGAGGCGCTAAGCAACTCAGTGAGACCCTGTCTCTACATAAAACACAAAATAGGGCTGGGGATGTGGCTCAGTGGTCCAGTGCCCCTGAGTTCAATCCCCAGTACCAAAAAAAAAAAAAAAAAAGTAAGTCATGAAATGCATATTTAAATTTCTTTCCTTGAAGAGAAAAGTTACATTTGTCTTTAATTGAACTATTTAAATCATATAAATTAGTTGAGAAATACTACTTAAAAATGAAAACAAAGAATATAATTCAGTGAAGAAATAAACTATAGAAAGAGTTCTCTGGAAAAAGGGAGAAGATGGAAATGAAGAGATGATGGAACGTAGTTACAAAGGTAATAAGAGAAAAACAAAGATTGAGGATATGTGTCAGAGACAAGAAGCCAGAATCGGCTAATGAACATCTACACTCTGGGTTGTCAAAATAGTTGATGGGCCATGTTTTATCCTGTTTATAAAAGGGTCAGTTATGTTCATACAATTATCATTAAATTCCACCTGCCCATAAAGTCCTACCTATCTCCTTTCAAAAAAGATAAAGGTAAAAAGAAAGAAAAAGAAAATAAAACATTTTAGAACTATAAAATAATTATTGTTTATTAACAGTTCAACCTACAAGATACTTCAAATAACTAGGGATTAACTTTAATACATAATCCTTTGGGAAATTTTATAAAATCAAATTGCTGACAATTACTTTGATCTTTTTTCCCCTAGTAACAAATGGTTTATTGCAAAATCATTTTTGAACCAGTTTTGAGTAAAGCAGCAACCCAAACACTTTCATCTATGGTCTAATATTTCATTAACAATATTGAAATTGTCAAAAACCACGTCTTCACCATCTAAGAGATCACCTGCATGCAAAATGATTGATTTATTTAAAGTGCTCTTATAATCTGTATAGAACAAATTATGTTAAAAATTCATCTTTAAACAGAAGGAAAACAAATAGACTAGTTGAGGGTGGTGACCAGTAGAGCAAGGAGGAAAAGCAAAGAGAAGAACTAGGGAACTAAATAAACTAAATTATATTATGTACATGTACAAGTATATCACAATGAATACCAATATTATGTATAATCATAATGCAACAATAGAAATTCTTAAAAAAATCTATCCTTCAAAAGTTATAAATTATTTTGAGAAGTCAGTTCAGCCCAGAGACCAAAGTTTATGTCTTCTGAAAATGAACAGGAATTTGCCAGTGTTACCATTTGATGTGAAAATATTATTTGAAGGTAGAAAATACATATAATTTTTTAAAACAGTAAAAGTCTTCATGCAATACTGATGAAATTCAACCAAAATTCTTTAAATTTTTTTAAAATTTGTTCTTTTTAGATATACATTACACTAGACTGTATTTTGACATATTATACATACATGGAGTATAACTTATCTTAATTAGGATCCCATTAGTGTGGTTGTACCTAATGTGGAGTTTCACTGATTGTGTATTCATATATGAATACAGGAAAGTTATGTCTGATTCATACAACTGTCTTTCCTAATTCCATCCTCCCTCCCTTCCCTTCATTCCCCTTTGTCTCATCTAATGAACTTCTATTCTCCCCTTACACACACACATGTATTGTGTGTTTGCATCTACACATCAGAGATATTATTTGGCCTTTGGTTTTTGGGGCCTGGCTTATTTAGTTTAGTGTGATAGTTTCCAGTTCCGTCCATTTACCAGCAAACACCCTGATTTTATTCTTCTTTATGGTTAAGTAATATCTCATTTGAGGCAAATTTTAATGTCAAGGACATATGTTGGAAAATTATCTACAACAAAATTTAGCTGAAGTAGTCAAGTAAGTTTAGAAATAAATATAGTGCACAAGAGGGAGATTGAAAAGAACAATAAACAAATAAATATAAACAACAGAATAAAAATTATTTTTTAACATAACTAAAAGATCATAAATTTCTAAGAAAACAGATACAAAAAAAGAATTCATAAATCATATATTTATATCCAAACCATAAAAGCAGGCAAGACTATAGAGAGGTTTAATTATAAATAAAATGACACATGGTCAATTTTGTGAAAATAGAAAAATAGAATTGTCTTATAATGATAAACAACCCACAGCCAAAACTGAAACACCAAATAATGAAAATCTGAGTTGATTTTTTTATCACATACTTCAACAAACAAAATTGAGTTATTAAATATGAAATCAGACTCATTTGTTTAGACTGATATTTTCCAACAAAAAAATTTAAAAACCAATCTCATTTTATATAAAGCATTACAGAAAATTTAAAAACAATTACAGAAAGTTTTCTTTCATGAATTTCTGTGGCTTATACATAAGTACATTTTATAGCTATGTAAAAACAGAATTCTATTTTTCCCCCTAATACTGGAGATTGAATTACAGAGCCACATCCTCAGCCCCTTTTTTAAAACTTTGAGACAGAGTCTCACTAAGTTGCTTAGGACTTCACAAAAATATTGTTCTTGACACTCAAGCTGGATAGGATTTTTCAGAAAAAAGAAAAAGACAAACATAGGCTAATTTCATGTCAGTACACAGATGTTATAATCCAAGTACAATATTAGCAGAATCAATACAAAAAAATAGAAAAACACTAAGTTCAAAACAATGGAAATAGCCTTATAACTTCCTCTGTTAAAGATATGATCAAATATTGCCATTAAAAATACCATGTAATAAAAATAAAATAAAGATATTCTGTTCACTTGCAACTAAAAAATAAATATTAAAAAACACCATGTAAGAGTTAAATGAAAAAATTATTTCCATAGAAATATCATAAATAAATCATGAAATACTGAATTTTTTAATCTGGGCATATAATGTTGCATAATGATTTTACAAAATATGTAACTGAACACAAAATATGCCTATATGTTTATATGGATATATACAGTTCAGTAAAAGAAAGCAAAACACTTTTTAAGATAAAGGTGCACACGAAAAGAAAAATAGTCCAATCTTTAGCTCTGCATGGGGAGAAAGACAGAAAAGATAGGCAGAGATTATCTGTTGTCATCTCTAACATATCCATCATACTTTATATTTAAATCTCCAATGACAAAATTATCATTCAGTCAAATTTACTGAATGTATAAAATAACTTATTACATTGAGTTCTCATAATCTGAAATTTTAATCATTAATACAAAATAAATAATTATAAAAATAATACAACTGCAGTTTTCATAGGAGCAAACTTTTAAATGTGAATTTATGAGTAAATGTTTTAACAGTAAGAGGGTTTATAAAAATCAAAAATTTGTACAGTTCAGTTTTTAATAGATTTTTAATTAAAACAATAAATAAATTTCAAAAAGCTTTCTGAATTAGTATTTTCCCATTTATTATATCACCACTGTGCTCCTCCACATTATAGGAAAAAAAAAAAAGATTGGAAAGAAAGTATAAAGAAACCACCTTGGAACCTGTATAGTTTTGAAATCTTCAATGTGAGCTTTCTTGTTCTTTATAGGCTTTTATATAGGTATTAATTAATCTTTAATTATAGGTGAATTGTGCCCCCAATTAAATGTTAAAACCTCAACTCCCAGTACATCTATATTTAGAAAAAAGGCATTTAAGGAGGAAATTAAGGTTAAAAGAGATCATGGGGTGAAGCTCTAAACCAGTAAGATTCATGTTCTTATAACAAGAGGAAAATACCCTAGAGATTTTTCACTCTCCAGGCACATACAGAGAAAAGATTGTGTCTATTCGAGGACACAGCAAGAAGGCAGTTGTCTGCAAGCCAGAAGCAGAGATTGTGCCAGAAACCAACTCTGCTCATACCTTACTCCATCCTAGGTTTTTAGTCTCTTTAGATGTAAGGAAATAAATGTTTCTTGTTTAGATCACCAAGTTTGTGATATTTTGTTATGGTAGCCTGCACATACTAATATAATAGTTTGGTCTACAAGTCCCCTCTATTCCTCTATCTATATGTTAGATGAATAGGTTCAAGCAACTCTGGAATTTAAAATCTTTGTTACAAATTACTTACCAAATAAAACAGAATCCTCCTGTGAGAGTAAGGTATCTATGGTAAATTTTTAAATGAAAGAAGTATGTTGATTTGTAAATAGCACATACTAATAATGGTTTCCGTCACACTTTATCTTTAGTTCTTCTGTGAGTCCAATTCAGTTTGGCTGTTTCTAATCTTTGAAAGCCTCAGAACTATAAATTCATTTCAAAGTAGCTTAATAATTTACATTATCTTGGTAATGTACTGAAGTTTAAAGTATATATTACATTCTCCTTTGCTTCAGAGACCATTTGTTTATTTCTATTTGCTTGACAGTAATTGTAGGTGTTGAAAACACTAAACTACATGCTATTATTTTAGCTCATAATTGTGTTTCCTCAAAGGTCCCAAAAGTTGATTCTCAGTTCATACTCTATCATTTCTTCATTCTATCAAGCATTGCACTGGTAGTACATTACTGTAGAATATGATTTTAACAATGTATATTTATTAAGAAACAACTATGAATTTCTGTGATACTTTGGAGCATAATATATTACTCATCTACATATGTTATATGTGTGAATGTTTCTATCTTTATTTTCAAAGTTTTGCACATTTCCAACATCATATATCTTCAATCAGTACATTTATAATGATATTTATAATTCACTAGGTTATTTATATATTCCAGGCTTTACTTCAGCCATTTATAATACAATAAATTCTCCTTTTACTCTTCACAATGAACTGAGATGAAAATCCACCTTTCAAATAAAGTCACTTTTGAAAATTTTAGCCTATTTTAGACACTAATTTTTCCATTCTTGAATAGTATTTAGATTCCTTAACACATTTAAATGAATAATTGTATTCAAGCACATAGTTACACACACACACACACACACACACACACACACACACACACACACAAGCACATACCTGGAACTTGTGTTTCCAAAATGAGAGAAATAATTTGTATTTTCTTTTATTATTTTATTTTTGGTACTAAGGATACAATACAGAAATGTTTTATTACTGAGCTATATGCCAGCATTTATTTTTTTAAGATAATGTCTCACTGTGTTGCTAGGGCCTTGCTAAGTTATGAGGCTGGCCTTGAACTTGTGATTCTCACCCCCGCCCAGCCTCCTGAATCACTGAGATTACAGTCATGAGTCACCATGCCCAGCTAGAGGTAGAATTTTTAATTTATACATTATGTATTTTCTGATAGGTACAATGTTCACTTCAGGCTTTTTATAAACCAAATATTGTACCGAATGTGATTTGAAGATATAAAAATTTAAAAAAATTATATTGTCACGAAATAAAAAAATAAGATTAGAAAAGTCAGAATAGATTGAAATATCAAGGGCAAAGTATTTATTTTATTTTTGCATTATTCTCATTTTTACTGCAGTAAATATAAAGTTTCCTTTATTTTGTTATATTGGTTTGAATTATTTAGTAAGGAGAACTGTATCAACTATCTATATGTTCAAGGAGTGTTTCTGATATTCATATATTGAATATAATTTTCCACTTTCACACTCTCTATGTCCTTAAATACTTTACCTTGCTTGTTCTTTCAAAAATTAAAGCTAGGGGGCTGGGATTGTAGCTTAGCGGTAGAGCACTTGCCTCGCATGTGTGAGGCCCTGGGTTCGATCCTCAGCACCACATACAAAGCAATAAAATAAAGACATTGTGTCCATCTACAACTAAAAAAATTTTTTAAAAAATTAAAGCTAGGGTTAACCAATGTATAATCTCAGAAAGATTTAGATCCTACAATATCTCATGAATATCTAAGAGAATAAGTGAAAGCTATTTTAGCTGATACAGTGTGAAATCCAGCATCTAGCAAACATTTTATACCTCCTCCTTTAGGTAGTCAATGTATAGTGATTTCCATAAATGGAAGAAAACAGAGAAGTTTAAGGAGACATAATATACAAAATGAGAGAAAACAGGTCAATTTGTTGGTAGATAGCAAGACCCCAGTTTTGCAGAATTTCCAGATCAAATTTATCCCCAGGATTCCAGACTCATATCACTCATTTCTTCATCCAAATCCCTCTAAATATTTTGTATTTAATTCTGAAAGTCACAAATCTTACCAGATGTCATATGTCTACAACTTTTCAATGTCAGTGAAGAGCAGCATTATCATTCCAGTTGATCAGGACAAAACACTTGGAGGCACATTAGCTTCAATCTGTTTTGTAACTTCTCACATGCAAATTAATTTGCAATTTCAACTTTCACATATATGTACAATAAATGGCAATAAATGAAAGAAAGTCTTTCAAAATTTAAACTTGTAACAGCAATCATTTTCCACTGATACTTACCTGGCCCAAACCTTAGCCATCTTTCAACAGCAATATTCAATGTCAATGATTCTGCATATTACCTTATTGCTCACCATGTTCATCACCAATTACCTAAACACACTGCCATAGCAAAAAAAATTGAGTGAACTTCTGCTCTATGCAATTCCAAAAAATACAGTATGCCTCACTTATATACTGGTTAGTTGTGAAATTCACATGGGAAAATAAATTAGAATTTCTTAGTTTGGGATGACAAAGTGCCAGAGATTGGGTGACTAATCCACTACATAAATTTATTCATGACAGTTTCTTGAAGCTGAAAGTCTGAGATCAGGGAGCAAAACATCAAGTTCTGGTCAAGGTTGTGTTTGCAGTTTCAGATTGTCAACTTCTTAGTCTATCTTTACATGGTGGAATGAGAGCTCATTAACTTTTTTTTAATGAAGGTTCCACTTTTATGAAATAATTATATTTTAAAACTCTGTGTAGTAAAGAAACGCTTGAAGCTTTAAAAAATGGGGAAAAATGTATGAACTGATGCAGACCGACTACCAGGATAAATTATTTATCTAATTCTACTTGTGAGGAAATCAGATATATAACTACATATGTGTGTTCTCTTCTTGAAAAAAATATTTAAATTGCTTACTAACAAAAACAATAATGGTAGGTTATGATAGAGAATGGAATATGGTTTTGATTTTTAAACTACATTAATTATTCTCAAAATAATAAAATATGATTAAGTCTAAATTATATTAAAATAATAGAAAAGTTAAAATTAAATACAAATGACAATAATCACACCAAATTAATAACATACACACAACATGCATAAACATGGAATTATTTCAAGTAACTTTGTGCTTCTTCAATGTATCATAGTGTAAGGACAACAAAAAGAAATCTTTAACTTAAGAAGTTTGTCATTAGCATTATTGGTGCCTTGATTTCAATACTGTTGTTTAGACACTGCATGAGGAAATGATAATATACTTGAATACAGTTGACAACTCAGCTACTATGTCTGGGGAAAAAACAGCTATAAACACAAATAGGGCAAAGTTAGAAAGGACAGTCAGTTGTGGCAGTGAGAGGTTGAAATTCACATGTACATGAACTGAGAAAGGGAAAGCTAGATGGCACAGGCAGGTGACAAAGCTTGGAAGAAATGACTCCCCCAAAACAATAAGCATGGCTAGACTGGGTCATATTTTGTAAAACTGCTGACAAGGTTTCTTTGATTAGTATGTGGTTTTAAATCTGGAGAATAAAAAATGAAAATTAAGTCTTCAAGATATTTTTCTCTATAAATCAAGGCTGTAGTAAAACACTAATAGAAACATTTTAAAATCATAATAGATGACTACGTTGTTAAATTTTGCCAGTGGGACCCTCATCAAGCCAGCTTCCATTATTTTCCCTTAAATTTCTGCCTTGGAATCTGCCTATTACTTGTTCACTCTTCTTCTGTCTGGAGGAAATCCCACAGGGTGTCGTCCAATGACACCTCAGAAGGTTAATATCAATGACACTTAGAGGCTAATATCCATATCACCTTATTCACCGTATTCATAATTTTACTGCATCTCAGCACTTGTGAGTCCCTTCAACAAGTTCTATTATTTCCATACCTATTTGTAATATGTTTTTTTAAAATTTTTTATTAATTGTTGAGGGACCTTTATTTTATTTATTTATATGCCAACCCAGTGCCTCACACATTCTAGGCATTTATATATCGAACCCAATGCCTCACACATGCTAGGCAAGCGCTCCACCACTAAGCCACACCCTCAGCCTGCCACTTGTAATATTTTTGAAAATTAACTAGTTATCTCAATTGTCATCCCTTTCCTCTTCCACTAAAATAAATATCATGTAGGATAGGTATGTTTTGATTATTGATTCACTATTCACTAGGTTCGGCAAAGTACACTCTTTATAAAAATAAAAAAAAATGTGTTTCAGAGAGCAAATCACAGCTTGATATTTGTAGAGCTATTTTTAATACTGAGCCTTCTTTCATCAGTTATTTATCTAATAGGCAATCATGTCTTGTCAATCTCTCCCTCAAAATGTCTTTAAATGTGTCATTTCATTTACATGCTAACTCCCTCCACCTTGGTTCTGTGGCTCATCATCTTACACCTGGATTACGGAAATAGCCTTCCTTCTGGCAACTATACACAAATCATTTTCTGTATCATTCTTTTCTAAATGAGTGTCTAAATTTTCTAAATCACAGCTTTCAAAATGTGACTTCCAAATAGAAATTATCAATGAGTCTCTAGCCACTTATGAAATGTCTTCAGTTTGGCATTCAAAGCACTAAATAATCTGTTTTCACTTATATCTTATTTCTCACCCTGAACCAAATCTGTACCGTCTACTTGGGGTGACACTAAGTGTTTTGCTTTATTTTATTTTATTAATTTTTGTAGTTATAAACCATTAGGGTAGAGACTGAAAAGGAGATGATATTCTACCTTCTACCAGAAGACCCTAATTATCATTAAGGTTAATCACTTTTACAGAGTAGGAAAAATCTGAAACTTCCTATGTGGTTCAAATTGTATATAAACACACATACAACACACACACTAGGTTTGCCAGAAATTGTAACCTCAAAACTAATTACTAAATCCATGCTACTGGGGGATATAATCTAAAAGTATTATGGATTAGGAAGAACACACCAAAGAAAGACTAAAATAATGGAAAAATGCCATATCGGGTCAGTTACTTTCATGGGCATCTGCATCCTTTAAGCCATGACATCCCTTGAAGACATATATCAATTGCTCCCATATCATCCATCTGGGGAAGAAAGCAGCATTTGTTCATAGGCATTCATTCTTGGTAAAAAGTTCTCCCTGTAAATGACAATTTCTGTGCACATCCAGGTTGCATGGTCTGGGTGAAGGAGACGTTCTGTTGTAGCATGGAGCTGATTGTGACCCATGCAGAGCTGGATATTGCATGTTCTTTTCTTCATTAAATTTAACCTTTATCCGAAGCATCTTAAAAGTAGTAGTTCTAATCTCCAAAGATTTAATGCAAGAAAGTTGATGGAATAAATTAATATCCTTGCTGTTGGAGCTTATGACAAATACATGATTTATTTCCATTTTTCACTTTGTCATGCATTCTGTATTTCTCTCACATTCAGGCAGCACTGTGACTGGCTGGATCACTTGAAATAGCAGAAAATTTTAGTCCCAAGTGAGATCTGAGGACATAGTTGCTCTTGCTTTCTTTCACTTTCTTTTCTTATACTCTGAGGTTTTATTTCTCTGTTGTTCTCTTCTAATCTTTTTTTTAATTGTGTATTTTTTATTGGTGCATTATAGCAGTACATAATGGTGGCATTTGTTGTTACATATTTATACATACATAGAATTTAACAATAGATTTTGTCCAATATCATTCTTTTGAGAATGTTGCTGATTTCACATTTCCAGTGATTTATGAACGTGAAAGCCTCAAAACGTCACACATAATTCCCTGTTTTTCAGATTCCCCTTATTAAGTAAAAGTAGTTCTAGATCCTTACAGGAAATTGAGTCTTCTGGTAGAATATGATTTCTCTGCTCTCTCCCTCAACTCTACCCCCAAAGTTTAGTCACATCATGAACCAAGATGATTCAGTGGTACCTACAGACCCATCAGCAGAAATCTGGCACTGTTGCTTGACCATAGTTACCCAACCTAGCAGGAACTCAAATCTTGTAGATTCTCCGTAAATAAACATATTTCTATTTGATTACTAGCAGTATTAGAAATTCTTGACTCCTGAAACTGTTTCCAATAGTTTCTGAAGCAACAGGACAGCATACAGCCTGTGGAGTTGGTATCCTTGGAAGAGAGACAGAAGTCCTGCAGAGATTTGCTGTAAGCTATATCCTTAGATAGATGAGCTGTTTAAATGCTATTTGAGCATATAATTTGGCTAGAGATTTCTGATGTTATTCTATGTAGTCAAACACGTGTGAATTACATGGTCATGTATCCACTGAAGCATTTTTTATATTAAAGAATCAAGAATAATCCTTATATTTTAAGATCAGATGCAGACATTTAACTCATTTCATAGCTTTCAAGCTTTCAGGGAAAAAGAATAAACTCAACATAATCTCCTTCTGAGTATGATAATTATCAGCCTTTTGGGAAAGTATAATTTTATTTATCAGGAAAGAAATAATGAAGAGTTCTTAGTTATTAAATATTGTTAGTAACTTATATCTTGTCTGCCATGGTTACCTTTTCTTTTTCTTTTTCTCTCTCTCTCCTTCCTTCCCTTTCTTCCCTTCCCTCCCTCCCTCTCTTCCTTCCTTCCTTCCTTCCTTTCTTCTTTTTTTTTTTTTCTGTACTGTCATTGAAACCAGGCACACTCTACCACTGAACTACATGCCAGTCCTTTGTTATTTTTTATTTTCATTTTGAGACTGGGTCTCACTAAGTTGCTGAGGCTGGCCTCAAATTTCCAATCCTCCTATCCTCAGCTTCCAGAGTTGCCAGGATTACAGTTGTCTGCCACCATGACAAAACGATTACCTTTTCTTTAAAAAATAATGCAATGTTTCAAATGTATGTAGTTCATGAATTACATATATTAAATTCATGAATTTATGACTCCACTACATAATCACTGCCTCTTCATATACAGAAAGTCTTTTATTTTTTTAAATCTGAAACAAGTACATCTAAATATGGGGTAAAAGGGACAATTTTTAAGGGCTGCATCTGTATTACAGACTTGTTCAATAAGAGTGAGTCATTTGTACCTGGTGTCTGTATAACTTCAATAATTCACACAAAGTTAGTGCTGAGTAATAGCTATGATTCATTTTATTCTGATATTATGATTCAGACTTCTTTTTGTTACAATCTGTATGTATGAAATCACATAGAAAGCGTTTTTCAAAAAATATGGAGGAAGAAGATGCTTAAAGCATAGTTGTAGAGAGAGAATTACTTTAAGAAGAATTGGTCAAAAATGGAGTATTACCTATAAAAGTTTAATAGTTAAGTTTATGGGTCAATTTAACTGGGCCATGGAGTAACTGTTCCTTTACCAACATTATTTTGGGTGTCTGTAAGGGAGTCTTTGGATGAGATTAACATTTCTATGGAGACTAAGCAAGTTAGATTGTTCCATCTAATGTGGATAGCCCTCACCCAATCATTCCAAAGGCAGAACAGAACAAAAGACTGACCCTTTTACAAGAGGGAATTTCTCTGCCTAACTGCACTCAGTCATTTATTTCAAAAAGCTCAAACAAAGCATTTTAAATGTTTTCATCATAAAGAAATGGCAGATATTGGAGAAGATATGTTTACCTTGACTTAAATATTACAGAACGTATACATGTATTAAACCATCTAAGAGAACCCATAAATATATATAATTTTCATATTTTTATGTATTAGTTAATAGATACATTTAAATTAGAATTCCTATCCATATCTTTATTTCCATTTCATAGTTCAGATCTGAGTCACATTGAATATATAAATGTAAGAGAGACATGAAATGAATTTTTAGGTTAGAAAATTCTGGCCTTAAATAAAATATTTAAAGATCTATAAAGAAAGGAGAAATTTTCAGCAACTTACAATCTCTGCCACAAGATATCATGGTAGAAAAATAAGTTAGAAAATTTGCTGGTGCCAGAATCCAACATCAGCAAAGAGATTTAATATTATTCAATAAATATACCTATGGGATTTTCTTCTTCATTCCCTTTTTCAGTACTACTTACCACTGATTCTTTGATAATCAGAATATCTCACTAAAGATAGAGACTTTGTTAATTGAAATAAACATTGAATTGTTTTATAGGACAATGTCTTAGTATACTCAGGCTGCTGTTTAAAAAAATGTCATAACATGGTTTACTTATAATCGTTAAACTAAAAAAGACTTAGAGACAAATTCTCCAAAGAATATTGATATTTACTTGGGAATAACAGATTACTGCATTGTGAATATGTGTTCCAAAGTAAATTGTGTGGGCATTCAAAGAGGATGAGGCAAGTGGAAGTATTTAAAGCACAAAGAGAGAAATTCCTATAAGCTTCTTGGATAAAAGCTCCTTAGTTTTACTGACCCAGAGCAAAATTTTTCATCAGGTTATTGTAGAGATGCCATGCTGGGCAAGTGTTCTGTCAAGAGCATCTTGTCTGAATCTTTGCAGTCTTTCTTAAAGAATGTTGAAGTTAAACTGTGTTACTGGACTCTGCACATGCATGAAATGAGTACAAAGTATGGGGCATACATACCACACAAATGAGTTTCTTTTGGTCCTTCAGAATTCCATACAGGAAAGCTTGAATTTTCTGTCTTCATAACTCACTGGCTCTAATTTTGTCTGAGTCTGACAAGGGTAACTTTCATACAAATAATGGATTTATTTGTCATTATGTTGGGGATTTGGAAGTCCAAATCAAGGCACCAGGCAATCTGTTAAGCGCCTACTTCCTAATTCAGATAAAATAATTCCCTCTCTGTAATCTCACAGGAAGGAAGTAGCAACAAAGCTCACTGTGTTTGTTTTTTTTTAAACTGAGAATTAATCCGAGGGGTGTTTTATTACTGAGCTGTATCCCTGGCCCTATGTATTTTTATTTTGAGACGGAATAAATTGTTTAGAGCTTCACTAAATTGCTGAGGTTGGCCTCAAACTTAGTTTTTTTGCTTTAGACTCCCAAGTTGCTGGGATTACAGGTGTGTGCCACCACATCTGGCGTGTGGCCTATTTTTACAAGGCACTAATCCCACGTATATGGGCTCTGCTCTTATGAGCTAATTATCTCCTGAAGGCCCCACCTCTTAATACCATCACCTTCACAGGTATAATTTTATCAAATAAATTTTGATGAAACATGAACAATCAGTCCAGTTTAGAAACAAGAAAATAATGTGATTATAAGTTCTGAAGACCGTTACAAAGCTAATGTCTGCTCTGTACACACAGTAAAATATTGATCTGGCCATCAAAATTAAGCAAGTGAAGTCCAATACACAGAAAGCCTCACTTCACTATTTTAGGATAGGACTTGAATCCTAGAGGAATGACTTCAAAGGAGAAAGGACTATGAGAGTCATGGGAAAGGAGAGAAAGCTGCCCAGAAGAGACAATCAGAAGGAAAGACAGTACTTTCAAACTGTGACTATGGAAAGGAATTCCATGTGTGTTGTGATTATATAACATTAAAAAATCATTTTCTTTTCAGTTATCAACTTTACCTAAGCACTCATGATATTGCTGTTATAAATAAGCTCTCACATACGTACCCTGAAATCATTGAAAGTGTTGAGGAATATAGAAAATAGGAAAGTTTAGAATTTCTGCTTTAGAAGACTTAAAAATAGTACAGTTCAGAATTTCTGCTTTAGAAGACTTACTCTGGTGGCAGAGTATATAATTCATATACTTTGAGTAGACACTGGAGTCAGGAAAATTGGTAAGAAATCAAATCCAAGAATTCAGAAAGAAAATAATGAGCTCCAAATTAAAGCACAGTGTTTCAAAAGGAAGACTGAAAGTAAAAAATCTTGTCAAGTTGTGTCACCAGGATTTGCAAGTAATTGGCTTTAGAAATTTAGAGAAAATATATCTAAAATGTCCAGTACAGTTCAATGATAGAAGACAGGCTTGTTTATCAGGATGAAGAATGTCTTGGAGAGAAGATATCTGTGGAAGAAAGAGGTACAATCAATTTGAGTAATATTTATTTTTAAGTATTGGCTAAAGTTACAAATATAGGTATTTCATAATTATTGTAGAAAGAAATATAGATGTGGAGCTCAGGTTATAAATATAGATGTTTTAAATGCCTCTTCTAGAAGATTATTTTTTAGAAAAAGATGACAAAGAAGTATATTTGGCAAAGAAGAAAAAGTATAAAAGAGTAAAGACAGGAATTTAGAGAAATCTGCACTAGAAAAAGTAATAGAGAAAAAGAAGCAGCAGAGTTTGAGAAGTGGGAAAATACTCATGGGAACAATGCAGCTGAATTTGAATGATCTATGAATACCTTTTTCTCACATGAAAAATGAACACAGATATAAGCACAGCAATAATCATAATTGACCCTATCAGACCTCTTGATTGCATGCCTCAAGAAAAGAGTAATGTTCAAAGAAACAGGGAAAATCAGAGGTCGAGAGACTGGAGGTCAGGCTCCGCAAGACACATGCTGTTCAAGAACAGGAGCAAATGGCAGGTACCAAGGAGGTGGCCTCTACAACATATTGCTTCTGCAGTGACTCTGACTCAATGTACAGAACAGTAAACTAAAGTTTAGAAGATTATATACTTTCTCCAAGGTCACATAACTTATAAATGGAACAAAAATGAGAATGCATCAAGTGAAGCTTTGTAAACAAATTTGATTGTCCTCTTTATGATTATTAACCAGCTACAGATAATTCAACTAATCTGTAACTGAGTTATACACTAAAAGGCTGCCAATTAAGGTCAGTATTAGGAGAGTATAATAAAATGCTCTCTCCCACATACTTGGAAATAACAATAATAAATTAATATTTAGAGTAAAATTACTACTTGAATATATAATGAATCAGGGCATTAATAAAGTACAAGATTTTACTCCCATGGCCAGGAATGTAAGAAATTAAGAGGAAGAAACCTAAGTCCCTATGCCTTTTGGGGGGACATCCCCATCAATGACATAAAATCTCCCAGTAGTTCCCACCTACTAATGTTCCTTCACCTCCCAATGGTGCCAAACTAGAGACCAAGCCTTTAACATGTGGACCATTGGAGGACATTGAAGATCTACTGATGGCAGGCTGGTTGAATGTCAAGCACTTTAATCCCTTTTTTAATTGAGTTATGTGGAAGCACATACATCCTTCTTCTCTGCTTCTGATATAGTAAAGAGGAGATTTAGAGAAGCAAGCAATTAGAAAACATGATTTGTGTCCCCAGCTGTTATTGCTGGACCCCTTCTTGGAGAAGTGTGCACATGAGAGGCTACCTGTGATTCCAGAAAGCAGAAAGAGCAACTCACCCTTTCAGACTGTGACAGGTCTCCCCTAGATTCTGGTTGAAAGTAGCACAGTTTGAATTAGCTACTAAACCCCTTGGTCACAGTGAACCAATTGCCAATGTGAGTAACCATGCAGACATATTGGGGAGTTCAACGTGGGGAAGGTGATCAAGAAGCTGAGTGGGACATGTGACACTCAGGAGGATGAGACAGTAGAGATCACAAGTTTGAGATCAGTAATTTAAGGAGATCAGTCTCAAAACTAAAAAAAAAATGGATTTGGGATAAAGCTCAGTGGTATTGTACTCGTGGGTTCAAATCCTGGGATCTCAAAAAAAAAAAGAAAAAAGGAAAGGAAAGGAAAGGAAGAAAGAGAAAAAAATTTAAAAAAGAAAGAAAAAAAGAAAAGAAACTGAACTAATTGTATCACAAGGAAAGGCAGTATAAGCCCGGCCAAGAAGGGCTTCTTCAGAAATTAGCAACACAGTCCCTAGAGTCATAGAAAATTAAGTCCAGGAACAATTGAAACTTTAACATTAGACTCAATCCTGCTTCTTTAATATGCAAGAGTCATTTGGCTTGTTACTAATAAAGATGAACAGGACACCGCAAAAACATGTCTGAGATTTCAAGTCATTGAAGGATGATTTGACAGAAAATTCGTAAAAGAAAAATGACTAAAAATTGATTTTTTCTGGATTGCTACTCTGGCTTATTCAGTAAATCAACTTTTATATAAAAAAGATCACTTGAAAAAGACAAACTTAGCTTTTTAGTCATTGAGGTATTACTACAAGTAAATATACCCAAAAATGGAGAATGTGGATGAGAATCAATGGAAGAAAATAATGGCAAATGCCATAGACGTTATGTCTAAGGAGATTAGGGTGAGACACTGAGTCAGAGAGACAAAAGGGTTTCTTAATTAATTAGGATATAGTCATTTCCTTGAATCATTTCAAAAGTAATCCAAAGTATTTATTGTTATTCTTATTGTCCAAAAAAGAAACAGAGTCACAGAAAAGTAAAACAAATTACCTAATGTTATGGTTAGTAAATTTCAGCAGAGATGCACAGAAGACTATAATAATTTAAAACTTAATTATTGGAACAAACTACAAGTGTACCATGTTTTAAGAGGACAGAATAGAGAATTCTCCTAAAAATAAGGATTTAGTTTGGCCTTTTGGCCAATTGTGTTAAATCAAGCTAACCTAATTTTTCATTTCACTGAGTCTGTTAGAAATTAAGTCTGATCTCATTAATGTTCTCTAAGCTGAATGCTTTTGGGGAACAAAAAAGATAACTCTATTAAGCCATAAAGAAACAATTAGTAAAATGTATTAGATGAGATTATAATGTGACAAATTATTTTTATAAGCATACCAAGTTTATAGACTCCGATGAATATTGAACTTTACACTTTTAACTTTGGAGGAATGCCATATTATATAAAGCTTTTTTTGTTGAAAATATTTTTTTTCTTCTCTTCTTTTCAAATTTAGGTCAAAGTATTTTTCAAGGAATATCAAAATATTTGTCTATATAATTATATATAATATATGTAACATATGTTACATATATTATATATTAATATTTTTGTTACTCTCAATGCCTTTGCTATTTTTCTTAAGGTCAATTCATTTTCTAATCACAAAGCAATGTGAACATTGAAGGCATTTCTAAAACACATCTGCCCCTTCTGAAGAAATTTTTTAAAGGAATATTTCATAAATAGTTTGAACTATTTATATTTCATAAATAGTTTAAACTATTTAATATTTCATAAATAGTTTGATGATGCTGGCATCATCAATAGAGTCTAATAGATGACTAGTAATTACTTTGTAAAACTAGCACTCAAAATGTATTTTAAAAATATTACTCATGGCCTTTGATATTTATATTCCAGCAATAATTTTATAAATGCATATTAAATACATACTTTTGCATGTGATATCGGATTGATTTGAAGCAAAGTTCAGTATATTATTACCATTAGAACAAGCAACTCCATTTTGTATTCACACATCAAATCTATAAACAAAGTTGTCACTACAGAAAAGAAAATGTTAGGCACTATCATGATGTCTGTGGAACTACGTACAATTTCATATAAGTGCCACAATTTGATGACATGTAAAGCTATTGTAGTTTGTTTTTTTTTAATATTTTTTTAGTTATTGATGGACACAATGTCTTTATTTTATTGCTTTGTATGTGGTGCTGAGGATCGAACCCAGGGCCTCACGCATGCGAGGCAAGCGCTCTACCGCTGAGCTACAATCCCATCCCATATTGTAGTTTTTTTAATGAACATCATATGGCCATTGTTTTATGACACATGGAAAATTACTAAGCTAGAAATGCACAAAACCTTTAAAGAGTGGCTGATTTAGGTAATAAATTGTGGAAAATTTTCCTTTTATTTCTTTTCTCTCCTATTTTCCCCATATTTTCAAATCTTTCAACATAGTTGAGCAAGATATTTTTGTTCAAAGTCTGAACAAAAATAAAAGGGACCTAATTACAAAAGGCTCTAATTACCAGGCGGTGGAAAAACGGAGGTCAATCTGAAGACTGCCTGCCATAGCCTGCCTTCTGGCCTCTTTCAGTCATGCTATTTACACATGCAAAGTATACCTGTAGCCTTCCAAGGTTTTCAAAGATTTCCTTCTCATTGCATTATCTGCTTAAAATCCAAAATCTAATGCCCTATGTTAATTTCAGTTGTGAATGAGACTTCCTGTTTCTTTAAGTACTTCTTCCTGAATACAATTCCACTTGACTCCTACCTATGACATTAAAGAGACAAGTTATCTGTTTTCTCATTCACTCAACAAGATGTGGTGCAATGGACATTTCATAACAGTCATTGAATATTCTTATTCAAAATGAGAATTAGAAACACAAAGGAATCACTGATCAATATCTATTCTTACATTCAGCTAGACAAATATTGGAAAGCTCTTAAATACACAGAAGTCCCTGGAAAAATTCTCCATTGTTTTTGTGTCACTCGTTGAAATTTTAACTCTGTCTTCAGTTGTATTTTCTTTTTCATGTTTTCTTTTGGATATGTTTGCTGCTGAAAAGCTGTTTCAGGGCTGCTTCCTTCCAGTGTAATTTAAAGGGCCCAAACACTCTCTTCATTCTGTATTATTTCTATCTTCCTCAGTAAATGCTTTGATGTTTTTGCATATGTAATGCTCATTTAATGAGTGGGTCTTTTGTGAACCTACTCAGGGACTACTACATTAAATAAAAGCCTCAAATTCATATCATTTTAAGAAACTCCCTCTCTACCTTGGGCTTTTTCTGAGAGACAATATCCTTAATACTCCTCAGAAGCCTCAATGTTTGACTGAGAGAATCTATGATATACTCCTTTAAAATCTTGAGGATTTTTGTCTGGGTTTTTCTTGCAGGACTTTGGATTTGCTCTTTGCTTCAATCTCAGGTCTTAATGTTAGCATCATATGTCATCTGAGGAGACTGAGAATTTTTTAAAATGTCAAGTGCTAACACATTGTTCTTAATGGCGCTCTCTTCGATTTATCTATCTCCTTTCATATTTTACTACACAAAGTAAGAAGGTAGAAAACATCTTAAAACTTTACTTCAAGCAATTAGATCACTCAGTTATTAGGTACATTCTTATTTTATGAAACATTGAATGCCATATAAACTACTACATAATAAGAATTACTTTTGCTAGCATTCAAGGAGATATTTGTTGCTACCTTTGAAGCCTTTATCACCAGGTACACACTAAAATCCACTGTGTTAGACACTCTGACTTTTTGCAAACACTCTCCTGAAACATCATCATCCAGTTCCAAAGCAACTTCCATACTTAGGTCTTCACAATTGCTATTTACTAGTACCAAAATTTTGTGATAATTATTTATTACAATATAACAAATTCACAGACAACATTGAGTATCTCACATTTCTGTGACAGAGACCAGGAATCTATGTGCTACTTATGGTACTGCAAAACTCAGCACATAAAACCATCTAAGTCTCTTCACTAAGAGATGAGTACGCTCTAGCATGTCTTAGTAGCATAAGGCAGTGTCCCTAGGATCATCTACAGCCTCTCTTCCCCTCCAGTTAAACAGTTGCCTGAGGAAGCCCAATGATACCACTAGAATTTGCTGTTTCTATTATACAACACTTGATGATAAGCTCCTGATCTCCTTTGCTTAGAGCATTTACTAAAAAGAGCTTACAATAGTAAATTCTGCCTTTCCTCTTTGGAAATTTATATGCATCTCCTACAAAGCAGAAGTGTGTTTCTAAAGGACCTCAAAGCTATGTGCCTGAAATGTAATCATAGAAAGGAGAGTGACCCTCTCTCCCAGCAGTTGTGTGATAATAGAATCCTGACATCAATACTTGCCAGCTAGCTAGTAGACACAGTTGGTTTGATCACATCTACACTGACCAATCTTTTGTGATTTCTCACTTCTTTGACTCTATGTGATCGGAGTTTGCCTGTCTTCTCCCCCATGTTCCTTTTAACATATCCAGTCACCTTTGCACAAATTCAAACAGAGCTCAGCACTTTATCCCAGTGTCAATTCTTCAGCTCTCGCTGCCTCAGGCAATGCTGGCTGTTTATCTTTGATACTAAGTAGGTCACACTTCTCCTTCTCTCCTGAGGTTGCGGGTAAATGGTTGCCTGAGGCTGTGGTTCATCTGGACTGTGTACTAACTGAGGGGACTGAAGCTCCTTCATGTGTTTCTAGCAGGCCTAATTTCCTTGCTTATGTGGGTTCCTTGACGTGGGAGCCTCATGGCATGGAATCCGGCTTTCCTGACAGTGAGTAATCTAGAAAACAGCAGAAAGAGAGAGTCCAAAGGCACTATTTGTGCCCCAGATATGACATCTCGTTTTTTTTCTGTCATATTCTTTCAGAAGTGAGTTATGAGTCTGCCATATTTAGGAAGGGAACATGGTTACTAGTAGGTGGACATCACTGGGGCTTTTCAGAAGCGGGTGACTAGTCTAACCCCCCCTTAATGCATTCACTTCTTGTAATCCATGGGTGGAAAACATCCTGAATCACTTTACTACAGTTCAAGACTCACTGGAGCTTGTCTCTAGAAACAACAAAGTAGAAACTCCAAGCTCTATCAAATATTTACATCACAAACACCTCACCAATGTGCTCAAACAAAATAATTACAATAATAAAAAATACAATAATAACAAAATAACTCATATAAAAACAATACATATATGTATTGTTAGTACTTAATAGATATTGATCACTACTATAATAACTACTATCATTTTTGAATAAATAAGCATTTATTTTATAAATTTTATAAATAAAATAACTTTTAAAATAATTTTTGAATGAATAAGTTTGGCTCTTTTGATTGACTTTTCATTTTTTCTGCAATTCAAGGCTACAAAATACATGGTTAATGCATTGTATTTGAACATATATTACTGTTTATAATTTAAGACAAATATATACCCATTATGCCTAAATTCATGGAACACAAGAAAATAATACTTTACTCCTACCTAGAGACTTTATAACTTACATTTTTAAGAAGAACTTATGGATTTTTTTACAAACTACTGATGTGGAATACTAGTTTAGGAATTTATAAGTAATTTAGAAATACTTTGAGTTCTCTTGTGGTCTACCTATCTCACAGAAATATCCACAATTCTTATTCCTTAAACCATAGAATATGGTTTCCCTCTTTTGAATTTCAGATAAATCTTGTACAATTTAGTATTTGAATGACTTTACTGAATTAATTTTAAATCATTCATTCTATTAATTCATATTGTTGATTAAATATATAGATCATTTTCACTGTTGCATAATATTCTGCCATGTGATTCATAGTTTGCATTACTTTTTGGGTACTTAGTAGTTGTAGAATTGTCAATTCAGAGATTATGTGTATATTATATCTTAGTAGATGGTGGCAAAGACTGTATGAAATCGTTTGAGAGGTTCAACCAAAAATACATGGTTGTTCTCTTTCTTTACCATCCTTGAAAAAAGTTATAATCTGTCTTTTCATTTTCTAACTTTCCCTTAATTTAGAATATATTGATTAGATATCTCATTATGGGCTCAATTTGGATATAACATAGTCCAAATATCTTGATAGTAAGAATGTAAAAATATGTGAATATTTTTAACTTGCCAGAACGTACTTAGAAATAAAGGCACAATAATAATATTATATTTTAATTACCATGAGAATATTTGGTAAAGTTCTCTTACTTAAGAAAGAACATAAAATACATGTATCGGATCTTATAATTATATAATAAATTGACTTTTTAATTTGTGATAAACAAAATGAATACACGCAATTTTTTGTGAAATCCAGCAAAAAAAATGATAAGATTTGATGTGTTAATTTTCAGTTTTTTCTTCCATGATTTCAATGTACATTTTACAAAATACCCTAGGTGGTCAGGTGTTGTGGCGCATGCCTGTAATCTAGTGACTCAGGAGGCTGAAGCAAGAGAATCCCAAGTTTGTCTCCAGACTCAACAATTTAGCAAAACTCTGTATCAAAATTAAAAAAAAAAATTAAAAGGGCTAGATATTTTTATAGCTTAGTGATAGAGCACCTCTGGGTTTTAATCCCTTTTAATACCAGTACCAAAGAAATCAACCAACAAAAACAAGACACAACAAAATATACTTAAGAAGATGTTCATGTTTCTAATTTATAAACATATAGATACATAAGATGAAGCTGTGATCCTGGCATTTATACTTTACCCAAAGAAAAATGTTTTTTCAGAGTTTGAACAATTAGCTTGTGGAGATTTCCCAATGTTTGTTTGCTAAGTATTCATAGTCAAATCCTTCACTTCCATAACTAAGCCAATCAATCTATATCTCAAAGTACACAATATACATTTATTACATGCTTTTAAACATTTATAATATGTTTTATGTTAAAACAAATAATAGAACATGCAAAAATGTCTTAAGATTTAGGTACTTTAGGAATTGTCTCTACTTCATGCATCTTGTTTACTTTTCAAGTATGTTTATGTGTATAAAAACATCTGGTTATGATTTTAAGTACATTGCACTAAAAATATGCTAATACCTTATACTACTTGCTGAATATTTCTGGAAAAAGAAATCTAAAGGAAATCTTCCTTCTTCTATAAATTATAACTTGAGTAACTTCTTAGTCATGCAAATGCAAGTCAATAAAGAGCTCATTTCCACTGAAAAGAGGGCAAAAATTACTCACTTTTGTGTTTTTCTGGAGGAAAGACCCACTACTTCAATTTGATGCTTTATATACAGTGTTTTATTCAGCTCTTTTACCACTGTGACCAAAACACCTGATAAGAACAATTTAGAGAAGAAAAAGTTTATTTGGAGAATCATGATTTCAAAGGTCTCAATCCAGAGATGTCTGGTTCCCTTCCTTGGGACTTAAGGTAAGGCAGAACATCATGGCGGAAGAGTGTGGCTGAGGAAACTGGCTGGGAACATGGCCACTAAGAAGTGGAAAGAGAGAGCTCCACTCAACAAGGACAAAATATATATCCCAAAGGATCACCCCCAGGGTCCCTTCTCCTTTGGTCATACCTCACTTGTTCACAGTTAACATTCAGTTAATCCCTATCAGGGGATAAATGCCCTGATGAGTTTAAGGAATTTATTTCATCAATCATTTCACTTCTAACCCTTTTTGCATTGTCTCACATGTGGGTTTTGGGGGACACACCACATCCAAACCATAACACACTTTTGGCAGCACTTTTCATAATGAAAAGACATTGAGATTTTAAGAATTTAAGCATTGAAACATCATCCTTTTCTTCTGGACTTTATTTTTTTTTTGGTACTGGAGATTGAACTCAGGGCACTCAACCACTGAGTCACATCCCCAGCCCTATTTTGTGTCTTTATGTAGAGACAGGGTCTCACTGAGTTGCTCAGCACCTCGCCATTGCTGAGGCTGGCTTTGAACTTGTGATTCTCCTGTCTCAGCCTCTCTAAGTGCTGGGATTACAGGCTTGCGCCACAGCGCCCGGCTTCTTTTGGACTTTTAATTGTGTATGCATTGTGATTTGATGGAACAGAAACAAAGTGCTGTCAAGCAGCCATGGGGAGACAGCATGTTTTGCTTTAAGCTACTGTCCTTCAAAGTGACTTTAGGAGACTGAGCATGGCTGATGAACAGATTTTCTAGATATGCTAATTAAGTAAAGCCATCTCTGACCACATAGAGAGAAAATGGTGGAGTAGGATTTCAGCCCTGATAGTCTGACTCTGTAATCCTAGTCTTAGACAGATATTTATACTCTACAAAAATCATAGCAGAACTGGTTAGGAGATAGCCCTTCCAAGCCCCCTAAGGTAAGATGCATTATCAGTGCCCAGACATGAAGTGCATAATTTCTTTTCTACATAAATGATATTCCTAGTAGTAGCAGCCTCAAAAGGTGTATGTCTGAGTTTACGCTTAACCTCAGTGAGGATTTATTATCATTATTATTATTATTATTATATTTTTGAAGAGCCAAAAAAGACTTAGGGATTCTAGGAACTTCAGAAAAGGGAAGTAGGTTCAATTTGGGTAGCTAAATTCATTCTGGATTTTTAAATGCAAGATAAACTCACTATTAACAAAGCAATCTTTCTTTGTGCAACAGGTTTTGTGGGTAAAAGAATGAGCCCCCTAAAGGCTAAGTTCACATCCTAACCCTTACAACCTATGAATATGATCACACCTGGAAAAGGGGCTTTACCGATAAAAAGATATAGAAATAAGACCATTCTGGATTTAGAGCTGGCTTAAACTCAATACCAAATGTTCTTCTAAGGGACATGTAGAGGCTGGGTGGACAGGTAAAGGGAAAGCCTCAGTAAGAGGGAAGCAGGTTGGAGTTATGGGAGAAACAGAGATACCTTGAATCACCAAATCAGAAGAGATCAGGAGCTGATTCTCCCCAGAATCTTTGGAGTG
This sequence comes from Xerus rutilus, assembly GCA_028644305.1. Lineage (NCBI taxonomy): Eukaryota > Metazoa > Chordata > Mammalia > Rodentia > Sciuridae > Xerus > Xerus rutilus. The sequence continues at coordinate 20,035,261 of CM053405.1, read as the reverse complement.
AGATTGTCCTGTGACATCTTAATTTTGAAATCTGGCCTAGGAGAATATATTTGTGTGCTTTCAGCCACTCAGTTTATATTAATGTGTTATGGCACCACTAAAAATCTAGTGTAAGATTAAACAAAAAGCAGCCTGTCCTGTACGTTTTAACATTAACTGAATTATCCAAACAAGGGCAATTTTTTATCTGCTTCTTTTTAAACTTCTCTGTTGGATATAACTAAATTTTTTGTCAATAGAAATTGATACTTAAAATATATCAATAATTTGAATGTTATTTGTTTTACAAAAGATGTCACATATTTCAACAGAACACAGTTTAAAGAAAAATAAAAATTGAATATTTCTTTGGCATTATGGTCATTAAAAGCACTCTAGAGCTGCTGTTTTTTTTTTAAGCAGACACTAATTCCATGCAGGTGGTATACATGTGTGTGGTTCATTATACTAATTGCAGGCAACATGGGTTAATATTGAGGCTCTGCCACTATCAGTTATGTTTCCTTGGACAATTTGCTTACCTTCTCATAGGGCAAGCTTATTCATTTCTAAAATAAGCAAAATTAGACTACTGCTTTAGGGAAGTTCTGAAGGCTAAAAAATATAATGCATGTAACTGTGCTCTTTACATTGCTATTAGGATAACAGCTCTTCAGAGAGATAATGATTCAAAAGTAACACATAAAAAACACTTAGCAGAGTGCTGGACATATGATATCACAATAAAAATGGGTTTTTCTCATTATTACTATTGATATTTTTATCATTATATTTTCAATTTGATTTTAATTAATTTTCCATTAGAGTCAAATGGGAATGGAGCATTATAAGAGCATTATTAATTCTTTAAGATGGAAAATCCTATATAAAGCTCATTATTATGAATTGCAAAATTTCAGAAGGAACAATTTATTACAAAGTCTAAAATGCATTAGTTTTCAACTAAGTAGTTACTATTTGTTAAAAAAATGAATGGACACTACTTTTTAAATAACTTTGTAATTTTAATTATGTCTGCACATTTGTATAGTTATTTTATGTAACAGATGACCTGATCAGTTTAATAATAGAAAGGAGAAAGATTTACTTTTAGTATTAGGTCCTTTATTAGGTTTATTATGAAAGTTTATTCATTCATAACCACATGTAGTAGAAAGTTTTTTTTTCAAATGATTTACGAAACCATTTACTTAGGAGGAATTACAGTGTCAATGGTATAATTAAATATTAAACATTAAAAATTGATTGCAATGACATTTTTCAGAAAATAAATTTGTAAAATATTTTATAGAAAATTTTAAATATACTACAAAACTAGTTAAGATTAAGCTACAATTTAGTAACATTTATTTGTATCTATAACTATTGATAAATAGAAGTTTCATGTGCTTTAAATAAAATTATTTTTACTTAACCATTGTATTAAAATTACTTTTTTGTTCAGTTAAGTTTTGTTTTATTCATGTACTAGTTAAAACATTTGAGGAGCTGGGGTTGTGGCTCAGTGGTAGAGCGTTTTGTTAGCATGTGTGAGAAATTGGGTCACATCCTCAGCACTGCATAAAAATAAATAAATAAAATAAGATATTGTGTCCATCTACAGCTAAAAAAATATTTAAAAATTTTTAAAAACCATTTAAAATTACATTCTTATAACTTTGAAGACACTTTCTACTAAATATATTGATTGCTTTTGAAAATTTAACCTCCAAGTTCTAGAGAACATTACCACGACCACTTCATCTCTCAGTTCTATAGAATATAATAAAACTACAGTGGTATATACTCTGTGATCCTTCACCACTTCAGATTTGTAAGCCACCATGTTCATGACACTGACAATATTGGATGATTAATTTTGAATATAATGAAAGACTAATATAATTCTTCTCAGTTTCAAGACCAGCAACCTTACCAACTTGACGTTTAACCTTTCTTTTTTTTTGACTTAAGAATGTGAATAAGCACAGAAGCATACATGCTCAAATACACACAGGGACATTCACTTTACAATATGTTCTAAATAAGCAAATATAATGTTCTCTAGATTTAACATATACAAATTTCTGTAGTTTATTAATCATTTACTTATACACTAACAAATATCTATTCCTTGTTGGTTTATTTCCTTACATTTTAGAAAAAATAAGGGTTCTATTCCTATAACTAATGGACTAGCTTGCGGTTTTTAGCAGTAATGTATCACTCCTTATGACCAGGCCTGCCCTACATGGGAGATATTTCACTTTTACTCCATCCTTTCAATCTGTCGTCTTGTTTTAAATATTCGCTTTATAACCCTAAGCCTTCATCTTTCTAGAGATCAGAAGTTAAGCGAAAGAAAACAAGGTTTATTGCTCTGTAGTAGACTTGGGTGGTGGTGGTCATGGTGGTAGTGGTGGTGGTGTGTGTGAGCACATGTGTATGTCTCTATTCTCTGAGAAATCTGGGAAAATGCCATTGTACTTATATTAGGAAGAGATTGCCTGAACTCCAACTGTATTAATTTCAAAGATGAGAAAAATCAAGGGGAACAGATTGAACAAGAGGAGATTCAGGAACTCCAAGGCAATTTCTGAGATGCTTCTATTCACACATGACATTTGCCTGTGTTTTCTGACTCAGAGCTTAGATGAAATCTCTAAGTGAGGTATATGGATTCTCTTTACACAGTTTGGTGTTTAAACATCTCTATTTGAGAGTGGAGTATTTTGCACATTATCCAGATGTTCTTTCCTTATAAATCCATAGATTCTAGATTTGTTTACAATAAGTAATGTTAAAATGGGATGATTCTGCTAAAGCAATCCATAGATGGTTATCTCCTCCTAGTAAATAGCATTAATCTGTCATCAGTATGTATACAAAGAGATTAGAAGACATTTACTGTTTGCTTGTTGTCTGTGAGAATATTCTCCTTTACAGAGAAATGAATCACAGTGCAGCTGGTTTAATTTCTTTATTCTAATCACAATAAATAGAAATGTAATTTATGACTTAGGGAAGAGCATTCACTTAGTTTTTACCTGATTGATAGCCTAATTTATATTGTGTATTTCTAAATTATAATGGAGGATCACATTGAATATAGAGTATCTCTCCAAGTCAGAACACGTCTCAGGAGAAATCCATAAACTGAATGATATCTACCTCATGGACTTCTCTTTCACCACATTGTTGAGTTGGTGGCATCATTCAGGTAGGATGTCACTAAAAACAGAGCAGTGCTTATGGCATCTCTTCCTCCAGCATCTAATTCACTGGAATTTCATAGGTGTTAATGAATCAATGAGGGTGAGATGATTCTGAGCCTCAAACAGGGTTTCTTCCTGATAGGTTGTAATTATGTGTTTTTAGGAATCAATTTCATTTACTAACAAAACTATGTCTCAGAACAAATTGCAAATGTTACTATTTTTAAAAGAAATTGGGGTAAGTTTATAAAACTAACCATAATAACATTTCAGAGTTATGTTTTCTGTTAAGTGGATAATATCTAAATCATGCTTTCTACCATGTATTGCATGGAACACAGACTACAAAGCCCTAATCTGGCTGCTCATATACAGTGAGTTATCTAGTTAGCTATTTACATATTTCCATATAGAATTCTATTTAAGTAGATCTATACAAAGTATGAGACATAAGTATGCAACTTTCACTCTATGGTTTTCTAGAACTTAGAACTTTCTCTCTCTCTCTCTGTACATAAATATATATATACACACACTATATTTAGTATACATAGTATATATACTTATTATATTAATATATTATATTATTTATATATATAATATATATTATTATTTAGTATATAAATATATATACATGTAACATATATATGGACTAAGTTCCATAAATGTATACACACATATATGTGTAACCCATTTTGATAAAGAAACAAAAATCACACATTCAGACTCTACTACCTTTCTTCTTATACTATAGCTTCTCCAGCACTTCTTTCCAACATTTTTAAAGAATACTGTCCTATCCTGGAAGTTCCAGTATCTGGGTTTCTTCCCTTTTTCTGCCTGTGTGCTTTGCAAAAAAGATCTTAGTTTTCAAATAACAGTGCTTCAAGGGTAGGGCAGAAAAACCCCTACATAAAATAGTAATTCCTTTAGAAGAGCAGGGAAGGAAAGTCAGGGGCACTTGGGTACGAATAATATACTTCTATCACATCATCTGTCTGAGTGAACAAATCTAAATCTACCAGATCTCTATCAAATTATGTCACCAATAAGTGACCCCAAATTACAATGTAAATCGATGCTTTCAAGTTACAATTACAAATGCACATGTCAAGTAAGTGTTAGACCCAGGAACTATTATTTTCATGGATCTTATATCACTTCCAGAATATTAATGTGGAATGAGTCAAATATGCTTATATATTATGCAACTATGAAAAGTTATTTATGTTTGTTTTTGGCATTATTTACTTCATTATTTACTTTATATCGACAAGTAGATATAACTAAACTGCAAATATTCACTATATCAAAGAGTTCTGAGAGACAAAATTTTAAATAAAATAGTTTCAATTATAATGACATTACTTGAATTTCACATTTCTATATTAATGAGATTGAAGATGTCAAATTGTACAAATTATCTCCAGACACAATATTACACTCATTGTGGCTGTCATCTTTTCTCTGACTAAAATGCTCACTTGTGAAAGAATTGCTTTTATAGAATGAAACATAATTAGTGTTTAATTTTCTTCCCTTCAAGACAAACACTTGACTTGTTCTAGATATTCCATTAGATATTTGAACCAAGGTTGGAATCATCTTCAACCCTTCCAACCTTCACAGATTAAGCTGATTCTTCTCATGGAATCTTGAAGGATCATGTGGCCTGACCTCTAGGCTGGTCCTGCTTCAGTCATACCTCGCTATATGAGAAAAAAGATAGATTATAGGGTATAGGGTTGTAGCTCAGTGGTTGAGCACTTACCTAGCATATGTAAGAAACCAGCATCACATAAAAATTAATAAATAAAATAAAAGTTTAGTGTCTATCTACAGCTTTAAAAAATTAAATAAAAAAGGATATGTTATGAATGCTTTAGACCAGTCCCTTCAGCTGGCTTTGGAGAGTCACCAGATCAAATTAGGAGAATCAGCTTTTCTCTATTTATTGTAATTTCTCCCATCTATGGGACAGTTCTGCTAGGAAAAAAAATATATGTATATGCAAATAGATATGTGTATGTGTGTGTGTATATATATGCATGTATATGTACATATATATATGCATATATATTTACTTTATCCATTTCAGCTTCTCAAGTTTCCCTAAATATCTCAAGTAAAATATTCATTGATATTCCAGCTTCCTGTCAAGTGTGAGTTTCAAATTCCCCTTCCCTTTATTCTAAGCAGATTTAACATAAGTGAGAATTTTCATGATCTAATAGAAAACAAGATCTATGATATTTATTACTTCCTGACTACATCTAGCTCCCACAGTGGTGCATTTTACATCTTCCAAGACACATTCCTGGTTTCCAAGAGCAAAAATCTGCTTATATCATTCCATAGCTGATTTTAACTTCAGATGAATGATCTCTTACAAAGAAACCAAATTCTACAAAATTCTGGTAACAAGTGTGGCTTTCCTGTTGTTTTATAATCTTTCTAATTTTAACACCCAGACTTCCAGCCAACTCACCCAGTGCCTTTGTCACTGGATCGGGCCAATAATTTGAGACTAGGCTAAGGTCAGATATAGACCTTCTTTGGATGTCCAGAAATGACACTGATTGCTAAGGAAATGATGCAATTGTGGATTTTAGCTTAAAATTAATTTATTTTTCATAAACTAAGAGGTCAAAGCATAAATAGTTAACTGGCTTAAGAAATGAAAGAAAATTACCCTTAAAATTATTGGCCGAAAATCAGCATGAAAACATTCCAGTAATTCAGATTCATAAAGATTCACAGACTTAGAACAGAAATAGGAATTTTACATTTTTATTACTATTTAATTTCTATTTCTATTCTATTTCTAATATGTTTAAATCATGCCATGCATATGTATGACAAAACTAATATGGAAAGATACAAAGCATAAATTTTAGTTAATTGTCTTAGAGCTATAAAAAATTAAATTGATCTCATGCATATGAGATATCTAAAAAGACTATTTAACAGAAGTTGAGACTATATGGGTGTTTACCAGTGAACAGAGATTATAGCAGGTGAGAGAGAGGAATGGTTGATGAATGGGTACTAGGCTACAGTTATATAATTGTAACAAGTTGTGTTGTGCTATTGCACAGTTGGGTGATTATGATGAGGATAATATACCGTGTATTTCAAAAAGCTAGAAGAAAGGATTCTGAAAGCTTTCACCATAAGAAAAATGGAAAATGATTGAAGAAGTAGACATCTTTAAATATTATGAATGCATACTAGTATTAAAATATCATAGCATATGGGACCCCATAAATATGTACTATTTTTATGTTCTTATGTATCATTCAAAAATAAAATGAAATTAAAAATATTTATTTTTTCCACTTTCCTAAAACTGATGATTAGAAGCATATTGTGCTCAAAGTAGGAAAATAATATATTTGACAGTACTCTACAGGCTAAAAACTTTATTTTCATGCAGTTAAAGATGTAAAATATGCACAAAATATGCCAGCATTTATATTATCTATATTAACAATCTTCCTAGTTAACTTACTGATATTATCAGCAGCATAGGATATAGGTTTGTCAGAAATAAGGGGGTTTTAAGAATACTGCCTTGTGTTCACTTTCTCTGGCTATTTCAAACACTCAAAATATCCTATCATTGTCTCCCATTGAAAATGTTTATGAAATACCCGAGGATGTATGACTTGGATTTGACTTGGTAGTCCCACAGAAAAGTCAGAATTTACCATGCAGATAAAGGACACAGACTTATATACAGTGGGAATAAAATAGGGAAAGACAAAGAGGAGTGAGACATAAAGGTGTTATTAATGAACTCTCTCCAGCATGTAATTGGGAATTAAGTCTCTGGGTAATAGAGTAACACTGGGACCCATGTGCCGAAGTAAAACTTTGTTGTGTTTTTTTTTCAGAAAAAATCTATTAGTAAGGATAGTGCCAGAACAATGAAATCAGTCATGTTACACGTAAGGATGTTTTGCCAGTGTTAGACCACAGACACAGTGGTTGTTCCATAAGACTTTAATGTAAGCGACATCACAGCCATCATAAAGTTATAACATGATGCCTCACTTGTGTGTGTGGTGATGCTGATACAAACAAACCTTCCACATTGCTAGTCATATAAAAGCACAGTGCACATCTTTACTTAAAGTACATAGTATTTTATGACAATAAGTGACTATACAACTCATTTATGAACTTATTATATTGTCATTGTTGTTGTCATCATTATCACACTAGAGTGTTTTCCTACTTTTATGATTGTTACTGTAAAACAAAATTCCATGTTAAATGAATAGTAGTCTCTTATCACAAAGTAGCCTTATATGTCATATGTTTATCAAATTTCTTGACTGTATCAAAAGCTCACACTGAGTGATTGACTATACCATCATAGCTTGCAGAAGAATACTCAATGTTCACACTAGGAAAAAAATCATCTAATGATACATCTCTCATAATATATCTCCATAGTTATGAAATTAAACAATAAATTCAGAAAGACAATCCAAGTGCACTGTAAGAGGAAGATCTAAAAGAGGTACATTGGAGAAAAGAACTATTGGAAAGAAATGCAATAGTTCTGTTGGAAGATAACGAAAGTGTAAACTGAAGGAATGGAAACAGAAATGAAAAAAAGAAAGACAAAAAAAGAAATGGAAATGAAAATGTCTTTTCTAGACACAAAATTCAAGAGATTTAATAATCCTTAAATGAGCTAAAGGATAGTGAAAAAGGGAATGCTGAAAATTCTTAAACAATAATGTCCTTAAGTCATGGCACAGGCTATAAGATTATTATATACTTGTAAGATTTTCTAGAATTTTGATATCGTTCAATTACAAAATGCTCTCTCTTTTAAAGTGTACCTAGTTTACTTTTGAGTCCCCCCAACTTGACCTTAGTAAGTAATTAATACTTTTATTAATAGTAAGTAATTAATATTTCTTGTATTAAAGAAATGTATGATTTTTCTGAGTCAGAAATAAAAGAGAAATAAAGTTCTTGAGAAAAGATCATGAATTTCATTTTACCACTGTGATTTTTAGTTTCTATGAGAGATATCAGTGTACTGAGTTGCTATAATGGACTGATTCCTGTCCCCTCCCAGTAGCTCCAAATACTGACACCCTGGGGAAACGAAGCCTCTACACATGAACACTTCATGAACGTACACACAAAGATAGCACAGCTCTAACAAACTATGCAGATTGATTTATGTTTTTAGCACTAATCTCTATAAGTAAGTGTGCATCAAATTAGTAAATCTGAGTCTGAAATAGAGTTGGATAAGTTTTGTTGGTTGAGTTTTGGTTTTCTAGGGTTGATTAGGTTTAAATATGCATATAGGATCATACTTCAGTATTTGTTCTTCATTGCCATAATATTTGCGAGTGTCTGGGTTATAGAGAGAATCATTTTCTTGATTAGTGAGAGTTGTTCCAATGACTCTTAACCAGAGAAGGCTGTTTATTCTGCCATATTCTCCACTATCAAATCTCTTGACTCTTGTTTCCCATAATTCAATAGATTTGTAAATGGGAAAAGATTATTAAATAATTCAAAATACAGTCACTATTCAAATGACTTTATTTCTCCAATTTTTGATAATATAGCACAGCTTTCTTATTTATGAAGTTCTTAAAACCCTATCATTATTTAATGTTCTCCAGGAATATATCAAAATATCTAATTAATGAATATTTTTAGTGTGTATAAAATTTATTTTCATTATTTTGAAAAAATTAAAAAGGGAGGGCAAAAAACCCATGGGATCTAGCATCTTGAACTAGGAGAATAAAATAATTCACCATTTTTGTGATATATCTACAGAGTTTAAAATAAGAGATTTCTAGAATAATATTGCCTAAAATGTTTACAGTTTTATGTATTATTCCAAAAGATGATAGAAGATATACAATAGCTGAACATTAAATAATAACCTAACTTAGACAACTATAGTTATAAAATTATTTTATTATTCAACAGAATTAAAGAATACATGTGAATATTTTATTTTTAAAGTGTGAATTCACTCAAAAATATTAAGTTGTTATTTACTTGTTGCAGTTGATATTTCTGAGGATATTTTTGGTAGATAGAGAATTCAGTAACTCTTAACTAGTATTTTAAAAGTATTTTTCACTGGCCTTTCAATAGTATTGAAGCCAAAATGGCTATGAAAGAAAATTAATTACACATGAATTCATCTGCCTTCAAAAATTTTCTTATGAAGCCCCCAAATAATTTCTAAAGACAAAGTAATATATGGAAAACTTGCAAACTCCAGTCAGAACATTCACAGTATGAAAAGGCTACATTTAAATCTTTACCCAATGCTGAATTATCTCTCTCAAAACACAAGAAAATTGCATAGAAAGGAAAAGTGAGGAAAATTACATAAGATTTGGTGAATATACATTGAACTGTTGGCACAAGAATAATTGATATTTCAGAGGCAGAAAAGAAGTGGTCTGTGAAGAAAGAATAATTAAATATATAATAGAAATAAGAGATTTTTTTTCAGCTGAAGACAGACATGAGTTCAGACTTTTAAAGGTAACTAGATCAGCCTGAATAATAAAAACAAACATAGCAATCCAGCATCAGGAAAAAATATATATCAGTTTCTCAGATGAAATAAATTAACTTGAAAGGATAACAAATCAGGCTGTTACTGGAATCCTCAATTGCTATATCAGAGTTAGAAGAAAAGGGCATACTTTAAGAGAGGAATCAGCAGCCATCAAGAATCCCATCTATCCAAGATAACATTCTTTTGTCAGAAAGAAGGTAAAGTATGTGACAACAGTATTTTACCTGCATGTGTCCTCTGAAGAGAGCCCTTGAAAAAAGCCTCTAATCAAACAAGAAATGATGCAAAACAAGATGATCATACATAATTGTGAGATTATAGTCAGGTATATAATGCAGCAAATTAATGTTAAATACAAATTAGTTTTTGTTTTCTGGAAGTTCTGGAGTATAGGAAGACTAATGGATAAATTGAGTATTAAAATTTAATTTTAAGTGAGGCTTGGTGGCACACTCCTGTAATCCCAGCATTTTGGGTGACTGAGACAGGAGAATCGCGAGTTCAAAGCCAGCCTCAGCAATGGCGAGGCACTAAGCAAGCAACTCAGTGAGACCCTGTCTCTATATAAAACACAAAATAGGGCTGGGGATGTGGCTCAGTAGTCAAATACCCTTGAGTTCAATTCCTGGTACCCCCCCAAAATCTTAATTTTAATCTTGTAATGGTTTAAATATATAATGCTTAAAGGAAATATATATTAGATTAAATGTTAACATGGAGACTGATACAAACATTTGAAAAAGAGAATGATAGCTATAATTTCATGAACTGATGAAAATTACAAATGATTACTTCATAATATCTGTCTCAGAAAATCCTGTTTTACTCATATCTTTCAAAATGTGAAGATATAATTTTAATGTTGTTTTTTTTTTTTTCTCAAGGAATATGTGAGCAGTATTTTTAGGTGATTGACCATGTGGGAATTGAAGAAGGAGAAAGAAACAGTGAAAAATAACTGAAAAAATGAGAAGTGCTATTAACTGCATCTTAGGAAAGTACTCTTCTATGTATTGTTTAGAGTGAAGTTCTGAGGACAATTGCACAGGTAATCATAATTTTGTCAAAAAATGCTAAATTGTATATGCAATACCTTAACTGATATTAATGAAATAAAAATCTAATCTTGAATTTCTTATGGCAGATGGCTAATTATTGATATTTCTGTAATATTCAAAATTAAGATAAAAAACACATAAAAACAATAAAAAACACATAAAAATATTCTTCTGTCTCAGTTCAATTCCTGGTAACAAAAAAAATATTAATTTTAATCTTTGAATGATTTAAAAGATTAAGCCAGGTGCAATGGTACACACCTGTAATCCCAGCACTTTGAGAGGCTGAGTCAAGAGAATCGTGAGTTCAGAGCCACCCTCAGCAACAGCAAGGCACTAAGCAGCTCAGTGAGACCCTCCCTGTCTCTACATAAAATACAAAATAGGGCTGTGGATGTGGCTCAGTGGTTGAGTGCCCCCGAGTTCAATCCCTGGTACCAAAAAAATAAAAAATTAAAAAAAAATAAAGATAAATGCAATTTTGACTAAAAAGTAAAACAAAAAAAATTTCAAGCCTAACATTTTTAATTACTATGTATCAAGAAATCTGTATAGTGTCTAAAATGTTATATCAGAAGGAACAATTTACAAACAACATGCAGATTAGGCATTGTAAATTTACAGGACATGAAACTTATAAGCTCTACAATATTGTTTGACCTGCCTCAAGATTTTCAATTAATTTTAAAGTACAATGGTTGTTGCCACATGAAAAGTGATATATCTACAAGAAGTCAGTCTGAATTTCTGTTTAATTACCACTTTCCACCAATAAAACAAGAGTCCATAGGACCTGAGCAATGACTATGGCTTGTAGGCACAGCACACACTGTTTTCACATCATTTGCTATGACACTGGTGTGCCTGAATGTTTGTCAGGGTATCAGATGGTGCCTATTATCAAAATTGCCTCATTGTTTCTACAGTGCATTTAAAAGAAGTTTTTATTCATACCACAGTTTTATAAAAAATAGAAATGTTATTTGATCAATATACTATTTTTTAATTTAAAAATGTGGAAAAGAACATATAATTTTTGAAATAAAGAGGATATTATGTGTGTGTATATAAACACACAATATTTTTACAAGGAAATTAAAATTAAATGTCTTTATTAAACAAACAAGAGTAAGTACCATGAAGAATGTATGAAAAAATTAATGAACTGAGAAAAGAACCAAAATTCAAATTAATTGTTTTTTTCCAATAAAAATAAAGTATGCTTCTATGAAGAAAAATGGTGTATTTGGTCATAAAGAGTTTGTCATCAAAACATTTTCAGTTTGCAAGTATATGAGAGACTGCACATTTAATGCACCATGAATCATAAGTATTTATGTAATAAATATATGATACAAGTGACTTGAAATGCAAATAAAATAAATATTGGCCAAGAAATTACATGAATTTCTTGGGAGAAAATGTAAAAAACTAAATCTTTGTCATTTTCTATTAGTTGTGACAATACAGATATAAATATTACTCCTCAATTAGGTAAATACATTAACACTTCCATTTCTTATGATGCCTGTGTCAAGCACAGCACTAGGAAAGATTCATTCATGTTAAGAGTAGAATTAAACCTATATTGTAATACAGTAAATTTATACCATTTGACAGTATCAGTATATGAGCTAATGAAGAAATGTAGTAGTTTAACAAAAATAAACAAAGCTTTACTACAAGAAGCAAGAAAACTTAACAGAACTTCAGAAAAAAATTAAATTATATAGCCTGTATTCCAAAACTCTGCCAGACACGATGGTGGTGAATTTGGACAAGTAAGCAGCCATAGATTCCAGAACACACCTATAACTCTCTTCAGTGACATGCAATAAAAATTCTTGTAAATACATTGTATTAGTCAGGGTTCTCTAGAGGAACAGAATCAACAGGAAGTATAATTATAAAAAGGGGATTTTAGGCTGGCTTACTTGACCAGAAACTGGATAGTTCACAATGGCTAGCTGCAGGCTAGAGAGCTGGAAGAACCAGTAGCTGCTCAGTACAAGAGGCTGAAGTCCCAGAACAAGAGGGATCAATGGTCCTACCCTAATCCAAGACAGAAGGCTTCTGGAGAATCACTGGCAGAGTCCACTTTAGAAGAGTGAAGAAATTAGAGTCCAGTATCCTCAGAGGATCACAGCAGCAATCAAGAACCCATTCAAGAAGAATAGAGCTTGCATCAGCTGCTACTTCCTTGTTCTTCCAAACTTTATTCCCTCAAAGCCCTCATACTATTGGACAGTGCTGTCCATGCTTAGGGAGGGTCTCCATTTCAGTTGGCTATCCAACATGCCAGTCATTCCTAGATGCACCTTCCCTGATACACCCATAAGCCTGTTAATCATCAACATCTCTTAATCCAATCAAATTGATGGTTCAAATTAACCATTACAGATATCATAGCATTCTCATCTAATAGCTGAAAAAGTTCATAAATTGCAATTAGCATATATATGTTTACATACATATTTAACATATGATGTAGTAGGTCTATTTTTACAGCCAATTATGTTTGTTATCTATAACTTATTTACGACTTTGTAATCTTTCCTGGATTCTCTTGCCTATCTTTGGCCCAGTAACACATTTTTTCACAATAGTCAGTAAATAACTATGGATTTCTTTCCAAATCTTGCTAGTTTTCCCAAATCATTCATCATATTTTATTTTTGTTTCAGATAAACATGATACACTTGCTATTCCTTTTAGGGCTTAGATCTTCTGTTCCCTACAACTTGAAATTGGTACAACTTGTATTGCTTTATATCATCTCTAAACAAGTTGATCTTTAGAGCACTTTTGTAGAGTGCTGCAGTAAAAAAGAGCAATAACTAGAATAAGAATTATTAGAGGACTACTCACTTCCAGTATTATATTAAAATGAAGATTATAAATAAAAAGAAAATAATAAGTCCTCATGAAATAAAAATTCAGTCTATAGAATGTCGAAAAGAATATCCAAATAACTCAAATAAAACAATCAATATAATTTTTTTTGAGCCTCTGATCATTTTCAATGAATTCTTATTTGACAGTTTTAGGGCACAGGCTACAGTCACTGTCATCTGCTAGTCTTACTGTTCCTGGATTATTAGTCTGCCAGTCAAGAATTCATCTGCTTTGTATTGATAGAGTGCTAGGAATCTTATTCATAGAATCCTTGGCACAACTCTTTATTTTGAAGTTCTCAGACTGTTTGTTAGGTATTTCAAAGAAATTAGTAATTGGCCTTTAGTGTTTTGCAGGGCCCAGGTAAGGTGAAAGGAGAGCAGAGATCACATTCTGATGAAATAATAGATGGTTTCTGTTGTTTTATTGTAGGAACCGATGGCACCAAATTAAATCATCACCTTTTGAGACTAAGCGACATGTGTAATTATTTTTAAAGACAAGGATTCTGATATGAAATGATTGCAGTGGTCTGAATACGTAACTCAAAAAAGCATGTGCTAAAAATTAAATCACAGAGCAATAGGGCTGGGAGGTGCACCTAATAGGAAATATTAAGGTCATGAGGTTCTACTCTCATAAATGGATTAAGGATATTTATGAAAGAATTCCATCTATTGCTCTCTTGTCATCTCTTTGCCCTTGTCCCAGGGGATGATGTAGGAAGAAGTCTTTTGTTAGATGCTAGAACCTCAATCTTGGACTTCCCAGCATCCAGAAACATAAACCAGTACATTTCTTTTTTTTTATTACAAATTACACCATCTGTGGTATTCTGTTATAGTAAAATGGACTAAGTCAAATGTTATTGAGCAGTAGGTCTGCTGCTATAGCAAATAAATGTGGATGCGGTTTTGGAACTGAGACATGTGTAGAGGCTGGAAGAATCTGGAGAAGCAGGCTAGAAAAAATGTAGATTGCCATAAGCTGGTGAGTACTCAAAAGAAAATAAGTCAGGAAAGTATGAAACTTCTTAAAGACCTTTTAAGCCGTCATACTTAGAATGTTGGTAGAAATGTAGATGGTAAAGGGCATTCTGATGAGATCTTTCATGAATGAGGACAAAGTATTAGCCACCAGAGGAAAGGCCATTATATAAAATGGCAAAAAACTTGGCTGAACTGTGTCCACGTCTTCTGACTTCATGGAAGGCAGAACTTAAGAGCAATGAACTGGAACATCTGGTGGATGAAATATCTATGCACCACAGTTCTTGGGTGAAACACAGTTTCTTTTATCTGATATGAAATCAAGATGCTGAATTCCCCAAGTCTATGATTTTAAATGGAATTTAAAATTAACAGGGAAAAAGAATGTAGGAATTTGAACGATATTCAACCTAGATATGTGTGGAGAATGATAAGGCATTATCTAAGAACAAACCAAAGATGTGGCCATTTGATATTATTAGTGTAGACAGAATGAAGTGGCTATTGGTCAGGATTGGGAGAATGATCCTGAAGACATTCTGAAGGATACTGCTGCTTTTCTTCCCATCACAGGCCCAGACAGCCAAGGCCAGGGCAAAGAGGTAAGCCAAAGAGAGGTATAGAGAACCCTCAGGACTTTGAGGCTTGCTGCAAACAGCCCCCTCAAATTCCTGCTCCCACACTCTGGAAAGAGCTTTGAAAGCTGGAAGTGCCTAGTTTATGCAGCATCCACATGGTGATAAGATAGGAGGAGGTGAAAACTCTGAAAGTATTTCTTCCTCCCTGGAATTTCAAATATGCCATGGACAGCCTGAAAGAAACTTGTTACAGCCAAGTTTCAGTCAGGCAGAAACTTGTTACAGAGTCAGAGCCATCAAAGAGAGTCCCTCTAGGGTAATGTCCAGTATAACTGTGAGTCACTGCAGACAGTCTTACAGACCAAGTGGCCACCCATGCTGATAAGTAGTGATATTCCTGAGATGACAAAAATGTAGAACCACCAACATGAGTGTCAGCTTAGGAGAGCTGCAGGCATGAGACCTCAACCATTGAGAGCACCTGCAAAGTCTGAACCCAAAAGTGTCATAGGAGCAAGGGTTATCAGGCCTTGGGGATCTAAAACCCACCACTCTGTGCTAAGTTCTTAGGAAATGGAGTCAAAGGAAATTATTCTCAAACCTTAAGATTTAATATTGTTCACCTTGTTAGATTTTGCACTTATATGGAAAGTTACCTCTTTCTTCTTGCTTATTGCTCCCTTTCAGAATATGAATGTATATCTTATGCTTGTCCCACCATTGTTCTTTAGAAATAGATAACTTGTTAAATTTTATAGACCCAAGGCTGGAAGAGAATTTACCATAGGAAATTCCTGCCTTGAGACTCAATCATATCTGATTTAGATCAGATTCTGGACTTTGAAATTTTGAATTAATACTAGAACAAGTTAAGACTTTGAGGTTATTGGGATGTAATTGATATGTTTTATTTCAGTGAAGGACATAAATTCAGTATGTATGGGAAGAATGCTGTGATTTTTATGCATGTGTCTCCACAAAGCTTGATTGGAAAATTAATCCTTAACACTGTTGGGAAGCAGTATATAAAGAGAGATATTTAGGGATGAGGAGCTCCACCATCATGAATGGGTTAATGCTGATTATAACAAGGCTTGAGGCATGGTTTTAATCTTTTATTCTCTCTCTCCTACTCTGCCCTTCTGCCATGAGAAAATTCAGTAAGAAGATCTTTGCCAGATATTCATTATAAACTACCCAGTCTGTGATGTTCTTAGCAGAACATAACATACAAAGATACTTATATTATATAATTGAAAGGATTGACAAATTTCTAGATGTTTCATTATAACCAACTGTGTTTGAGTAATAATCTAGGCAATTCTAATCTAGAAAATACTATCTCATCTCTTTGGTCTGAGAGACCCTCACAATAAATCTTTTAAAATATAGATTGTCTCATGAGATATTTTTGATCATATAAAACATGAGTAGCTCATCAAAAATATCTAAATATTTTTGTCATCACTTTCATTAAGTGAGGAAGTAAGCTTTGGAAGCTCATTGTTCCCAATAGGGACAACATCTAATAAAATTGAAATATGGAAGAAACATTTAGTTTATTCTTTCCAATTTACAAATGTATTACTATGATGTTCATAATATGGCATCACATTTTAAAATCTATAATAAAGTTCTGTTTTTATTAAGGTATTGGAATTTCAGTAATCTTTGGGAAATAAATGGCTTGAGAAACAGACCTCAAGCAGAAGTCAGTCACTCTTCTGAATGAAAAATATTGGTGGAAGTATAAGGAATTATCATAATTATTTTAGCTTTCACACACAAATAATCTTATCAGCCTAATAAAATACATATGTCATACTGATTTTTTTAAATTTAGTCAGAATTATACAAAAATTAAACATATTTATTTGTAGAGAATAAGGAAAAGCAAATGCATCTATTTGTCACAACCTGCATGAAGTTCGCTCACTTTCCCTGAGCCTAGCAGAGTGAGTCGGATTAGCAATATTAAAGGTATGAGAAATTTAAGAAATAAGACAAGGCATGCAATTAAGTGAAACAGAGGGAAACTATGAGGACCAGCTCTGATGGGGACTGGGTCTAACTACCCAAAATGGAGTCGGAGGGCTTTATTTAAATAAGTGGGAACACCAATGGGATTCAGTGTAAAGAACTTCCTGAAGAAACAGGAAGAAGATGGCAGAAACAACTCAGCTGGAGATTAGCAGATTAGGCCCACCTCCTCTACCTCCAGGGCAGCTGCATTTGAACCTAGGCCTGTGAGCTAAGGCAGGGCATCAGCATAATCTGGGCATTCTGGAACCAGGGAATTTCACCCAGGAATTCCTGGTAAAGCAACCTCCTTGACTTGTGATTGTTATATCCGATCAGTGAGAATCAACAAACTCATAGATTTATTCGTTATAGGTTTATTTTTCAGCCCATGGGACTGCAAAGCCAATTCAAAGCCAATTCAAAATTGCAGCCCCCGAATTGTTTTAGGTTATAGATTATATAGCAAAAGAAAACTGTGAGTCAGGCACTATGATGTTTTCTATTTTAGCCAATGCAAGCAAGCCAACAGTACAGAAGCAGAGATTGCATTTAGCTAAGTCCACCCTGTGTTCTATTGGGGGTTATTTTTCTAAGTGAAACTTAGGTCAAGATAACCGTGACTCTTTGCAAAAATAAAAATATATTGATGTTATGCATCTCCCAGTATGTGGGCTAAAGTTAAGGTGGCTGATAGCCCAGACAAAATGGAGTTTCTTAAGCTAAGATTTACCACATGATGGCTCAAACAAATTCATAATTCATACACAGCTTCCAACAATGATTTAGTATGTTTGTTTTTAGTATTCTTATCAAATTTGTATTTCTTAGGAATATTCTACATAACTAATACTTATTCTATAGCTGCTGACCAGGACTTTCATGAAGTCACTGTAAATAACACAAATTTCAGCATTATCTAAAGTAAAAATGTATTATTCTTCTTGTAATGATATACATTAGCTTATGTGAAACATATCTTTGAAAATAATAGTTTCTTTTGTAAAATTGAAAGACTTTATAATTTCCTCTGTGTGCTATGACATTCTTACACATATACCTATCCTCTTGGTTTATCTCTCTTCCTGAGGATTAAATGTGCCTTAGGTTTTTAACCCAGTCTTCAATGATGTTATCAATTCATTCCATTATGTATTCCTATCAATGATAGTCTTTTTTTAAAAAAAAAACATACTTTTAGATGTAGATGGACATAATACCTTGGTTTTATTTATTTTTATGTGGTTCTAAGGATTGAACCAGGTGCCCCACACATGCTAGGCAAATGCTTTACCATTGAGCCACAACCCCAGCCCTCACTGATAGTCTTAATGTGTCAGTCATGATAGTATTTTGGGGGGCAGGGGACAGAGGTGTTACTAGGGATTGAGCTCAGGGGCACTCAACCACTGAGCTACATCCCAGCCCTGTTTTGTGTTTTATTTAAAGACAGTGTCTCATTGAGTTGCTTAGCACCTAGCTGTTGCTGAGATTAGCTTTGAACTCACAATCCTCCTGTCTCAGTCTCCTGAGTGGCTGGGATTACAGGAGTGTGCCACTGCATCTGGCATGATAATACTTTTGATTTCATTCATCCTACAGTGGACCCTTTTATGTTGTGAATTGTCCCTTGTGTGTCCCAAGCAGTCATGCTATCACAACTCCTATTTTTTTTAGCTTGTCTGTAATAAACAATTTAGAAATCTACTTAACTTCAGCCTTCAGCCTTGACCATTCCCAATTATATACTGAGATTGAAAAAGACACTTTCCAAACACTAGTGTAAAGGTCATTCTAGAAACCTCTAAAATCCTCCTCTTTGGGTCTTTTCCACCTCTGTTATCTTTTGGTTATTACTTACATGAAAAAATTTTTGCATCTTTTCACTTTCAACCTGTATACTTCCTTAGGTCTAAAGTGAATCTCTTAATAGACATCAAATAGTTAGAACTTGTTTTATTTTTATTTTACCAATATGCATTTTGATTCACGATTTTAATTCACTTCCTTTTAAAGTAATTAATATACTAATATCATTTTGTTATTCTTTTCATATCTTGAAGCTTTTGTTTTATCCCTTAATCCATTCTTTATTTTCAGATGATTTTTTTAAGTGACACATTTTGATTTCCTTCTCATTTTTGTGTGGGTATATATTTCTTTGTTTGTATTTACTATAAGTGATTACATGAAATCCTAAACTTATGGCAATCTACTTTTGAAAATATCTTAAATTTAATCTGCTCAAAATTGTACTCCTTTATACCTACCCCTTTATTATACTGATATCACAAGTTACCTTTGTAATATAATGAGTAACCATTAAAATAGGTCTATAATTTTATTTTTAGGGTTTTTCCCTCAAATCCTATTAAGTTAAAAAAGTGGTTTCAAACCACACTTAGAGTAATATTTGCTTTTACATTTTTCTGTGTATTTACATGTACTTGAGGTTTTTTTGTGATTTTAATTACTATGTAATGTTTTTTCAGTACTACTAATTTCCTTAGCTTTTGTTTATCACAAAATAACTTAAAATTAAGTAACTTGTAAAGAATACTTTTCTTAGATATGAAATTCTTAATTGACAGATTTTTTAGCATGTTAAAAATATCATTTCTTTGACTTCTACCCCGTAAGATTCCTACTAAGAAATCCATTATTATTATTATTATTATTATTATTATTATTATTATTTTGATAACAAATCACCTCTCTCTTGACAATTTCAAAAGTTCTCTCTTCATGCTGAATTTCTCATACTTAAATAGTAACATATCTCATATGGGCCTTTTGAGTTTAATCTACTTGGAGTTTGTTTAACTGTGTGGATTTATACATCCCTGTGTTTCTTTAAATGTAAATATTTTTAGCCACAACATAAAAATCTCATGTTCAAGAGCATGATTACACATTTTACTTCAATATATTTCTCATACGCATGTTTACATTTAAATCACTACTGGTGTAACGTTACTAGCAGAAAGTGATATGCTCCTGTGAACATCCTGGCTAAATTAATTCTGACTGGTGTTTATTGCTATGTAATGTGGAATAATTGAGTATTTCAGAAAAAAGATGTGCAGACTTCTGTGTCCTGTACCCTTTATTCCCTCCCCCAAATATTTATGTAATGGTTATCAAATAAAGTATAAGAATATATATACAAAAATATAATGGTATCCTGTTTACTTGATAGTAGATATTTCCTTTAAATTCAGCTTTGGAAATATTTTTCTTGGACAAAATGCAACTTCAGTCCTTTAAAATGTAATTAATTCTGACCTCAGCTACTTGTTTCATGAGTCATGAAACTGCTAAGAAGAAACTTGAATCTTTTTTTACCCAAATGATAGACTCATCTAATAAAACTCTTTCTAGAAAATCTGTTTTACTTGCCTCCAGAGACCTGATTCTTTTTTCTGTGAGTGATGCACCATCTTAAAGACATTCATAATATGCCATTCTTGTTAGCACAGTCTCTGGTTTAATCTATATTCTTCATTCTTTCTCCTTGATTGTGCCTCTATTTCTCATAATAGAGTATATATACATTATTGAGCCATTGATTTATATTTTTCTTCATTCTTTTTTTTAACATTCCCTAAAATAAAGTGGAACAAGACAAGGATGCCCTCTTCCACTACTCATATTCAACATAGTTCTTGAAACTCTAGCCAGAGCAATTAGCCAAAAGAAAGAAATTAAGGAGATACAAGTAGGAAAAGGAGAGCTCAAATTTTCTGTTTGCTGAAGACATTATTATATATTTAGAAGACCTAAAACATCCACCAGAAAACTTCTAGAACTCATAATTGAATTCAGCAAAATGGTAGAATGTAAAATTAATATCCATAAATCAGTTGCATTCCTATACAACAATGATGAATCAACTGAAAGAGAAATTAGAGAAACTATTTCATTCACAATAGCCTCAAAAATAAATCTGGAAATCTTTCTAACAAAAGAGGTGAAAAACCTCTACAATAAAAATTACAGAACACTAAAGAAATAAATTGAAGAAACATTTAGGTTTTTATGTTTTTATGCCCTGTGAGGGGAGGGATATTAAAAGAAAGTAAAAAAAAAAAAAAAAGGAATAAAGAAAGAAAAAAAGAAAGAAAGAAATTGAAGCAGACCTTAGAAGATGGAAAGATCTCCCATGTTCTTGGATAGGCAGAATTAATATTGTCAAAATGGCCATACTACCAAAGACACTATAGAAATTTAATGTGATTCCTATTAAAATGTCAATGATGTTCTTCATAGAAATACAAAGAGTAGTCATGAAATTCATTTGGAAAAATAAAGAGGCCCAGAATAGCTAAAATAATACTTAGTGAAAAAAAAATGATACAGGAGGCATCACAATACCAGATCTCAAATTATGCTACAGAGCCATAGTAACAAAAACAGCATGGTATTGGCACCAAAACAGACATGAAGACCAATGCAACAGAATAGAAGACACACAGATAAAATCACATACAGCCATCTCATAGTAGAAAAAGGTACCATAAATGTACACGGGAGAGAAGATAGCCTTTTCAAAAAAAATGGTGCTGGGAAAACTGGAAATGCATAGTAGCAGAATAAAATTGCCTATAACTTACCCTGCACAAAACTCAACTCATAGTAAATCAAGGAACTAGGCATTAGACCAGAGACCCTGCACCTACTAGAAAAAAATGTAGTCTCAATTCTCTATCATGTCAGCAAAGGAACTAAATTCCTCAAGAATACCCCTAAAGTGCAAGAAGTAAAAGCAAGAATCAATAAATGTGATGGTATCGAACTAAAAACTTCTTCATAGCCAAGGAAACAATCAAGAACATGAAGAGAGAGCCTACCAAATGATAGAAAATCTTTTCCACCTGTACCTCAGATAGAGCATTAATTATGGCTCAGTGGTATGGTGCTCGCCTAGCACGCGTGAGGCACTGGGTTCGATCCTCAGCACCACATAAAAATGAAATATTTAAAAAAAATCTTCAAAATATATAATAACTCAAAAACTTAACACCAAAATAAACCAAATAACCCAATTAATAAATGGGCAAAGGAATTGAACAGGCACTTCACAGAAACAGAAATACTAATGGTCAACAAATGTATGAAAAAATGTTTGACACTTCTAGCAGTTAGGGAAATGCAAATTAAAACTACCCTGAGATTCCATCTCACTCCAGTCAGAATGGCAATTATCAAGAATAAAATTAACAATAAATGTTGGTGAGGATGTGGGGGAAAGGGTACACTTATTGCTGGTGAGATTGCAAATTGGTGCAACCATTCTAAAAAGCAGTATGGAGATTCCTCAAAAAACCTGGAATGGAACCACCATTTGACCAATTTATCTCATTCCTCAGTACATATCAAAAGGAGTTAAAATCAGCATACTATAGAAACACAGCCACATCAATATTTATAGCAGGTCAATTCACAAAAGCAAACCACAGAACCAATCTGAGTGCCAGTCAACAGATGAATGGATGAAGAAATTATGATACACACACACACACACGCACACACACACACACACACACACACACAGAGAGAAAGAGAATGGAATATTATTGAGCCATAAAGAAGAATGAAATTATGGCACTTGCTGATAAATGGATGGAACTAGAGACTATCATGCTAAGTGAAACAAGCCAAGCTGGGCGCAGTGGCTCAAGCCCGTAATCCCAGCACTTAGGGAGGCTGAGGCAGGAGAATCGTGAGTTCAAAACCAGCCTCAGCAATGGCGAGGTGCTAAGCAACTCAGTGAGACCCTGTCTCTACATAAAACACAAAATAGGGCTGGGGATGTGGCTCAGTGGTTCAGTACCCCTGAGTTCAATCCCCAGTACCAAAAAAAAAAAGAAACAAGCCAATCGAAAAACACCAGAAGCTAAATGTTTTCTCTGATATGCACATGTTAACACACAATCAGCAGATAGGAGAGAGGGAAGAATATAAATTTATTGGATTAGACAAGGTAGAATGAAGGGAGGCAGGTGGAATGGGAATAGGAAAGATAGTAGAATGAATTAGACATAACTTTTCTACGTTCATATTTGAATACACCACCAGTGTAACTCCATCTCATGTTTAACTATGAGAATCAGATCCTAATTAGAATAAGTTATATTCTATGTATGTACAATATGTCAAAATACATTCTACTGTCATATATATCTAAAAACAACAAATTGAAATATTCCCTAAAAATGTTCTTATATTAACTCATAACTTTTGAGCCAGCAATAATCA
>CM053405.1:19964839-20011587 GCA_028644305.1 Xerus rutilus | reverse complement strand
AATCTGCTTATAATTTTGTGCAAAGTTAGAAAAATTATGATTGTAACAATTTTTTTCTATTTGCCTCAACAAATGTTTTCAGTGAATAGTGTGTACAGCTTCTGATAATTTGTTTTTTTCTGTTATGTTTGCCAACATGTATTAAAATGCAACTTTTGGGAAAAAAAATAAAATAATAAAAAAAATAAATAAATAAATTAAAAAAAAAAAAGAATTAGATCTTTTAATGTAGCTTTAATTTTTTTTTTGTTTAACTACAATTCTATTGATGATAGATTCAAAAATTACTTCCAATCCTTTCAAATAATAATGTGTTCATTCTGCAGATCTTCATTTAATATTGCATTTGCATTGGCTAGGCAACTATTTCAGGAAGTGGTTTAGTTTCTAAGTTTTTATATGTGAGGATATTTTTTGTTTCTACTCCTCCCAGCACAAAATTTTGATGAAGTTCCTTTTATAATATTTTTATGTTTTTACTTTATCATTCACATCTGCCTTAATTTGTGATGCCATAACGAAGTAATATTGATAAGCTGGGTACTTTATGAACAACAGAAATGTATTTCTCACAATCCTAAAAACTTGAAGTCTAAGATAAGGCTGAGAGCATGGTCCAGAACTACTGAGGACTAATTTTTCCGTCATATACTTCCAACTTCTCATGGTATCCTCACTTGACAAAGAGTGGAACATGGCTCCCGGACTTGTTCTGATACAGGTGATCATACACTCATGAAAGCTCCACCCTTGTGATCTAATTAGGGATCATCAAAGACCTGACATCCAAGTGCCATAATAATGGGGAAGAGATTTCGTATGAATTTTGGAGGAATACAAAGATTCAATCCACATAAGCATCAGTGTTTGCTGTCAAGGACTTTTCTATATTTCATTGATAAATTTAGAGTAGGAAAAGTTTTGAGGGCTCACATTTCAGACGTACATAGAAGGCCAGTTCCATTCCTTAGGGATCAAGGTGAGGCAGAACCTCATGGTGAAAGAGGAAAGCAGCTCACATGATGATCCAAAAGCAGATAGAGACTCTATTCTCCAGATACAAAATACATACACAATAGCAACGACCACAATGAACCACTTCCTCCAGCCACATCTCCCACCTGCCTCCAGTTAGCACTCAGTTAATCCCATCAGCAATTCATTTGCTGATTATGTTAAGGCTATAACCTAATCATTTATCCTCCAAATCTTGCACTGTTTCACACATGAGGTTTTGGGGGACACCACATCTTAACCATAACATACCTTTTCTAAACATTAATAAATGCCATTTTGGTTTTGTCTTTTTTAGTGTATTTCATTTTTATGAATTCTTCTATTAAGTCAGTGTTAATAGATGTTACCTCATTTTTTGTTCACAATGTGTTAATACAATATGGTGAAGCAAATAAGTATTTATTTTCCTTTATTAGTTAAAGATTAATATTTTATCATTATAATACCATAATAATCAACTAACAATATATCCAACAAAGTTTACTGCTATTTCAAATCCTCCACCAATTACTAAGTTCCTCTTATTCTGATCATTTCTAGTCTAAAATATAAATGGAAAAAAATTAATGAAGATATTGGCATTCCTCAAAGGCAGCAACTGAGTTATTAATAATTATAAAATAACTATAAAAGTAGTGTGAATATTTAACATGAAAACATGTAAAATTAATTTTTATAAGCAATTGGCTATTCCATTTTCTTCATTTATCACATAGTACTAGTACTTCATTTATCACATAGTACTAGTACTTCATTTATCACATAGTACTAGTACTCTCAAATATTAGAAGTGCATTAGATTAGACAATGAGGAATGGAGAAAAGGAATTGGGGGAGAGAGCAAAGGGAAGACAGTGGAATGAATCTGACATATTTCCCATGTATATGTATACAAACAACACAGTGAATCCCACCACCAGATCTCCTAATCATATTTTTTAAAAATTAGATATTAAATACCTAACACAAAAGTCTTTAAATATATTTATAATTATATTTTTCTATATACTAGCATCAAAGTTATTTTCTCAATTCAATTTTCAGCCTGAGTCTGTGTGTCAATCCACCTGCATTTAAAAACTTGCATTGCATGAGAAAACATTTCACATTTTCTCCTTTTAAGCTTCTTAAATGGTATGCTCTTCAGCATTGACTTTATTGCAGTGACTTTTTACTATCACCCAGCTCATATTTCTTCTGCTAGGCATCATGGATTAAGAAAAATCAAAGGATTGTATATTATCTCTATTTCCAATGCTGACAAGGTGAAACCACTCTAAGAAAACAGGATGGAGAGCTATCACTGGGATTTCTGCTTGCTAGAAAAAGAAACACAGCCTAATGCAGTCTGGCATATAGCTATAACATAGCTGTGTTTGGAAACAGTTACATATCCACATTCCTGACACTGCAAGATTTCCAAGGAAATAATCCTAGCAAAAGCCTTTAGGATTTCTAAAATCAAGTGTTATTCAGAACAACAAGTAACTTCAGAATAAAATAATATTACAATGCTGAAATAACAAGATTAATAAATATGATTATTTCAAACTTCAGGTTTAATTTCGGATTCTTAATGATTTTTGAATAGCGTGCTAGTTGGCAGTTTGTTTCTCAAATAATATTGCAGAACTTTTTCTGCTGATTTTGATTTGCAGATTTATTTCTGAAAAACTGCAAAGAATTATAGGAAAATAATAACTACTAATTTATTTCTATTTATTCTCATTTATTCTTATTTTTTCTCATGCAGCATTTTCCAAGAGTTTATATCAACATATGATTCAGCTACCATCTGTTCATAACAATTAGATTTTATATAAATAAGTCAATGCTTTCTTTTCAAATGACTAACATGCCATTTATTCTCTGTTAATGTGTTTTTTTATAAAATCCGATCCTTTATTAACAAAATTTATGAAGCAATAGGAAAAAAAAAGAAAAATGGAAAAGAAAGTTATTTATGTATAAACATTGTTATATGTTTTTTAAAGTAAAGAAATTAGCAGAGTCACAAATTAAATAACTTTGAATCTTTTATCTCCTCATTACATATTATAAACTTCAGTAGGTTGCTGGCTATGAACTTGCAAGTATCATCTTAAAATTTGGGAAAACTGATACTGATTTTTTAAGTCAAACTCAATAATTTAAAAGATACTCATGTCATTTCCCTTTATCTCATCAGCCTTGCCCTTTTTATTTGTCTATCTATTCATCTTGTGGAGATATTTCTGCTCAGCCAAACACTAGTCAATTTTCTGAATCTCTCCACAGTGTACTTGTGTGCTTTTTATTCATCTATTTTCTCAGTATTGGGGACTGAACCAAGACCTTGGGCCTGATAGGCAGGCATTCTATCTATTCTGAGCTGTAACTTCAGCCCTCATCTGTGTATGTTTTTGAAAAATATAGTTTTAGGGAAGAACCCTGTTAATTCAGCTTAGCAAGAATCCCTCATCCTGGATATCCTCTGTCAACACAAGTGTTGATCATTTTGATCTGTCTTCATTTGGAATTCTATTGGGTAGATTTAGTCAGAACTTCCTTTACCTGTGATATTTCCTCTTGCAATTTGTCTTTACTAAGTCCCACCCTGCTTCTTGAATATAATTCCTATTTACCCAAACTGTATTTGGGATTGAGCCCAACCTCATTCTGCATCTACAAGAACCTACTGCAGTATTCTCTATACCTACAATGATGGTCCTCAATAAATCTACTTCCTTTTGTCTTACCAAGTATCATTAAAAAATGTTTTCGTTAAGAATCCCTCACTCTTAGCTGGGTGCAGTGGCGCAAGCCTGTAATCCCAGCACTTAGGGAGGCTGAGACAAGAGAATCGCAAGTTCAAAGCCAGCCTCAGCAACAGCGAGGTGCGAAGCAACTCAGTGACGCCCTGTCTCTACATAAAACATAAAATAGGGCTGGGGATGTGGCTCAGTGGTCAAGTGCCCCTGAGTTCAATCTCCTGTACCAAAAAAAAAAAAAAAAAAGAATCCTCCACTCTAGTTTGGATGTATTTTTATCTCATGATGGTTAAAAATTAAGCATTCTCCTATTCTCCTTACCATTGATCATGCTAAGTTTTGCCCAGCTGAATCTAAAACAACAAAATCTATGATATTGTTTCATAGATTCTATGTTTTATTGATAAAGTTTTGAAAGTATAATTTTTGCCTCCTTTCATGCTTGCCATTTGGGAGGTAACTAGACACATTATACAGTCAGAGTATTGTTTTTACTCTTCAAGCTCATACGATGTATGCTAAACGTATGATTAAATAACTTTTCCTCAACTATGAATTCACCATTACTGTGGCTTTTTAACCTAAAGGAAAACAAAAATAAGATAAGTAGTAGAGGCAGCAAATCTATTACAGTTTCAAATAAATAATTTGAAATAATTAAAAATATATACTAATAATTTCAAATAAATACTCATATCTCATTTTCAAGAAATATACATTGCTAGGTATGGTGGCATATGTCTATAATTCCAGTGGCTCAAGATGCTGAGGCAGGAGGATTGTAAACCGCAGGCTAGCTTCAGCAACTTAGCAAAGCAACTTAGCAAAGCTCTAAGCAACTTAGACCATGTCTCAAAATAAAATATAAAAAATGTTGGAGATGTAGCTCAGTGGTAATGTGTCTCTGTGTTAAATCGCCAGTACATTAAAAAAATAGAAAATAAAGGGAAAAAAGATAATACATGTCAACAATGCATGCATGCATAATGAATACATTATACCAATTACATTCAACAGAATAAAAATATTTGTAAAGGAACATTACCACATGCCCTCTAGTGCTCAATGCTAGACCTCAAATGGTGAGAGAAGACTAAATCCCAAATTGTCAGTGATAGTTCAGGTTATGTGACAAGAAGATTATAGAGATATTGAAGAATAGGTAGCACTTTTAAAAAATTGTACATAGACAAGAATATGGTTCTAAAGTTTCTGTAAATTATTGTGTTGATTTTATAGCAATGAGAACTGATAATAGAAAACAAGATAATAGAGAATTCTGAGGACAACATAAGGAATCATCTTCATTAAGTTTCAGGAATTTACAAGATATTCAATAAGAGAAAAACTTCAGGACATTGAGTTTAAAAAACAGTGAAAAGAGCTGAAAGATCAAATTGTGCGTTTATTTATATAATTATTGAAAAACATTTATTATATATACAATGAACAATTGTTAATTTTGTCCAAGAAATACAGTTAAAGCTATTAGATAAGATAAGATCTCACACGGAGCTCATATATTCACTTCACAAATATTTAATGATTTCCAGTAGGAAATATATACTAGGATATGCTGAGGCAGGTGTTTGCTGTTGTTTTCCAGTATTCATTAATTTGGAATACAGAGTGACACTTAAGAGGACAAAAATTGTGGAATGTGTACAAAACAACATTCCACAAAGTTAAAAGGCAATCTATGATTTGTGAGAAAATATTTGTAAATCATGAATCTGACATACTATTACTATCCAGCATAACTAAATAACTCCTAAACATCCATAGTAAAAAGAAAGAAAAAAGAAAACACAACAAGAAAGAGCAAAGGTATTGTATAGAGATCTATCCAAAGAAGACATAAATGGCCAACAAGCACATGAAGTGATCTCAAATTATTAAAAATTAGGGAAATGCAAATCCAAAACACTCGGGATAGCACCTCACAGCAAGTAAGTTGACTACTCTTTAAATAAGAAAAAATAAATATTAGAAAAGACATGGAGAAGCGGAGAAATAAAACTCTTGAAATATTGTTGGTGGGATGCAAAACTGTGTGGATACTGCAAAAAACATGTAGCTATTCCTGTAAAATCTAAACAGTGACAATATAGTCTAGCAATTCTGTATCTAAAACATTAAAGTATTGAACAGTTTATTTGTACACCCATGTTTGCAGCTTCATTATTCACAATAACCAAAGGTGAAAGCAATCTAAATATTCATCATTAGTAAAATGGATAAACACTTTGTGGTACATATATACAAAGGATTATTATTACTACTACTACTACTACTACTACTACTACTATTATTATTATTACTATTACTATTGGGTACTGGAGATTGAACTCAGGGTCACTCAACCACTGAGCCACATCCCCAGCCCTATTGCATATTTTATTTAGAGACAAGAGTCTCACTGAGTTGCTTAGCACCTCATTAAGTTGCTGAGGCTATCTTTGAACTCAAGATCCTCCTGCCTCAGCCTCCTGAGCAGCTGGGATTACAGGCGTGTGCCACCACAAACAAAGGACTATTATTTAGCCTTAAAAATGGTAGGATTTCTAGCACATGTTGCAACATGAACTTTGAGGACGTTGTGCCAAGTGAAACAAATCATTCATAAGAGGAAGTATACTGTATGATTCCCCTTAAGTGACATATAAGGAGTAAGCAAATTTATAGTGACAGAAAGCCAAATCATGGTTATGAGTGACCAGCTAGTGGAAAGTATTGATAATTCGGTGGGTTTTGCAATGTGAATGTCTGTATGTGACATTCTGCAATGTGAATGTCCGTAGCACTGCTGACTACTAGGATGGAAGCTTTTGTTATATGTATTTTATCTCAATTACAAATTTTAAAGACTGTTGGAAAGAAAAATACCTTGTAAATATTGAAAAGCAAAAAAAAATTCACTTTTTTGTTTTATTCCTCTTTTCTCTTTTTTTTTGAAAGAAATGTTATAAAGACTGTTCAGGAAACTAAGAACATCAAATAATATGATTATCTTATCACATAGTTTGTTTGTTTTACTTTGGTAGATATTTGGAAACAAAAGGGGCGGGGAAGCTTGTAGATTTTACTATTTGCCGTAGGACTATGGTTATAGACTTGAAGTTTTATAACAATAGATTGTATCTATGTAAATGTAGGAAACCTATTGAAAAATTTCCAGAATGTTATTGTGTCCTCTGACTTAGAAAAGTAATGATTTTTTTTCTATGGTGAGTATATGTAAATAAATGATGCCTATGTTATTTTGTTCTCATTCAATATAATATCTCTAATAATGGCAAACAAGCTCTTTATGTAAATCCCTGCAAAGTTAAAGTATGTGATGGAGAGACATTTGCATCTATTTGTCTAAAGTACTCTGAACATATTAACTGATTTTAAAAAGTGTTCTATGGGTTGCAATGAAGACCTAACATGCAAAAGCTTAGGTCAGAAATTTTGAAACCGAGTTAAAATGGGAAAATACCCAACTTGTAGATTGCATCATTGTTACAGAAGACAAAATTATTTCAATGCAATGGTATAGATTTGAGAAAGTTTGGATTGATACGTATTTTCAAAATGACAAATCACATCTATTAAATTTTAAAAATGTTTATTTTCTGTTTGCTTATTCTTTTGGAATTTGTGAATATCATCAGATATTTTATACTAACGACAGAGAAAAATGAATATTTTTTATTTTTAGACACTCCATGAAAAACTAAATGAACAAAAAGATATGACATTATTTTAAGAGCACGTTTTTAATATCCATATAGATGTTGTTTAATCTCTTCCTTAAGTTAGTGCTGGCTGAAATTTATGGAGTGGCTTACTGCCTAGTTTTTAGTGCTGGTTGATATTTATAAGCATCTAACTGTCCCAAAACATTTAAAAAATTGAAATTTGAGTGAAATTAAAATATTCTTTGCAAAAAATACAAAGGTGATGATGGACTTTTACATTGACAATAGCATTCTTTCAGAATCTAAGTGATTTTGACCTCTTTTTCAGTATTTCAAATTGCAAAACTCTATATAAAGTTTTTCATCCAGCAAGGAATTTTGTTAGCAAAATGCATTACTGTCTTCTACTGGGAAGTAATGTATGATCTAATATTAGAGCATAGACACATTTAAAAATGAATAGATAACTTTTCCTGTGAAGTAATTTTTCCTGTAAAGGGGCATCTCATCTGACAAATTTAAAATCAATATTTATCAATATGAGAGAAACATGACAACACAGCAAAGTTTAAAATCACTCTAGTCTATGAACCTATAGTATAATAAGCTGCCATGCATGTCACAGGCAATCTCTGTTTGAATTTCTATTGGCTTTGAACTTGGGGAAAGGTCCTTTGTACCATTTTTCATTCTATTCTCACACATCATGAAGAATATATATATATTCTTTGGTACTGGAGATTGAACTCAGGGGCACTCGACCACTGAGCCACATCCCCAGCCCTATTTTGTGTTTTATGTAGAGACAGGGTCTCACTGAGTTGCTTAGCGCCTTGCTGTTGCTGAGGTTGGCTTTGAACTCACGATTCTCCTGTCTCAGCCTCGCTAAGTGCTGGAATTACAGGCTTGCGCCACTGCGCCCGGCTAAGAATATTTTTGAGGTTACAAGTTTTAATAGCATGTAGTTCATAGTTTAGAATATCGTTATGGTTTATAAGTCAAAGATATTGCTCCCGTTACTATTTTTATGTTATTTTGTATTTTGATAATATACATGCTGTTATTGCTCTTTGTTTAGATAAAGTACATATTGCTTTTATGCTGAGTGAGGTCAGCAAATTCCACCTCTAAAATTATGGAACACTTATATAACTTGCTTTTAATTTCTTATGTGTGCAAAATAATATTATTTGCAAGACAGGTATACTGTGTAAGAATACAATGCTACCTACACTGGCAAATGCAGCTTGAGAGAGATCCTAAAGGTTGTAGTTTTATTTATTGAGAATTTTATAAAGAAAGCTTTTTTTCTTTCTTTTATTTCAAAAACACATTAGAATTATACAATGGTATTTGCTAAACATTCTTTATGTTTAGCAAATACATAATTTATCATGAGGTTAATGAATATTAAAGTAAAAATGTATGAAACTCCATTAAATTTATAGAATTATGATATGATTTATTTATACATTTTTATTATATTTCATTCTTAAAGACATTATACAATTTTCCAACCATGTACAAAGTATAACGATTATCTTAATGTTTACCACAGAATTTACAAAAAATAAAAATGAGTAATTTCCTATGTAGTGCTCCTGACCTTTTCCTTAATTTCCCTCTCTGTCTTCCACTCGCCCTAGGTAAATAACTACTCAATGGAAAGTGCAACTTGTCATCAACATAATTTCTACAAATCTTTGCTACATCAGTGTATATGTTTGCAAGTGGTCATGTAGAATAGCTTGCTTTCATGTTTTAAATGTTACATCATTTTGTCTGTTATCTCTGGTGTTCTATTTCTGTCTAGAAGCACAGGTTATTCTCTGTCATAATGATACTAGGTTAGATTTTTAAAATGTTTTGTTGATGGACATTTATGTTGTTACCATTGTTTCTCTGGTACAAACACTGATGAGAACATTTTTTTTTCATATTTTATTTAAAGTTAGGGCTATGATGACCTTACAACTCTCTCCTTGGGCACTCTCTCCTTGGGAGAGTCCTTCCGAGGTTATGTTTAAGAATCCAATCACTATTTTAATGGATAAGTATAACTTCACAAGAGTTTACCAAATCTCTCTCCAAAATTGAAATATAAAGTGTTTCTCTTTTTCTACTTGATATTGTCATATTTCAGTGGTTTTTCAACCCAGGATGATCTCACTTAAGGGGTATTTCAAAATTTCTGGAGTGTTTTGTTCTATTTCTCCATAAAGTTTCCCTAAAAGTTTCTTTTACTTTATTATACAAACATTACAAAAGACAAATTTATCATTTTAAGAATTTAACTATGCAGCAGGTGGTATTAAGAACATTCACTCTGTTGGGCAATCAGCACAACACATCTCCAGAGTGCTCATCATCCGGAACTGAAACTCAGAACCCATTCAACACTACTCGTGCCTCTCTCCCTCAAAACTTGGAAGCCATCCTTCTATTTTCTGTCTCTAAGTGTAATTCAGCAATTATTCAGATGTGGAATTTCTGGGCTATATTTTTCTTTTATGTCTAACATTTTGCGAAACACCTCTGCTGTTTTCTATAGCATCTAAACCATTTTGCATCCAGCCAGTAATAAAGCTGTCCCACTACATCAGATGTTAGTATTTGTTATTTGCTGGTTTTCTTCTTCTTTTTTATTCTTGTTTCTTGTTTCATAATTGCATCCTTGTCTGGAGGTTTTATTGTGATAATGTGAAAAGTGCTATCAGCATCTAGAGGTTAGATTTTGGGGTGATGCTGAATATTCTGCACAAAACGAGTTCTCACAACTAAGAAAAGATCAATCAGCTCAAGATGTTCTTGTCAAGGATGAAACATTTTTTCCGGGCGCTGTGGCACATGCCTGTAATCCCAGCACTTTGGGGGGCTGAGGCAGGAGAATCGCGAGTTCAAAGCCAGTCTCAGCAATGACAAGGCACTAAGCAACTCAGTGAGACCCTGTTGCTAAATAAAAAACATAGAATAAAACTGAGGATGTGGCTCAGTGGCTGAGTATCCCTGAGTTCAATCTGAGGTACCAAAAAAAAATGAAAAACTTTGAACACATTTAATTAATATTTTCAACATATTTTTAAGTGCAAAATGGCATCTTATAATACATAAATAGTATACATATGTGGATATATATACATACATATACCTATTATCTAAT
Organism: Xerus rutilus; assembly: GCA_028644305.1. NCBI lineage: Eukaryota > Metazoa > Chordata > Mammalia > Rodentia > Sciuridae > Xerus > Xerus rutilus. Next base: position 20,000,974 of record CM053405.1, on the reverse strand, counting down.
ACTACATGGATAAAATCTTACTGGGACATTTCTGTTACATCAATTACACTAATTAAATTTGTCAAATAATTATTGATGATTTTGAATATTTTAACCACTCACATGTTAAATGCCTACATTAATTTAGGCACTTTTATATTTAACTTATATCTCTTTCTCTGCAGATAGGCCACAATTTTACAATGTTACAACTTTTTCTAGGTCCTCCTGCTATCTTTCAGATTACATTCATACTTGTTTTAAAAACATAGCTACTTCTATTGAAAATTATGAGGCCCATCAACATTTTGTCAATGTGTTTTTCTCTATTGTTTCTTGCATCACACTTCTACTTTCTGGCATTATTTTTCTTTGTATTGAATAATACCGTTAAGTTACATAATTAAATGAAAAAAAAGAAAGTTCTTGGAAAGCACTCAATAGACAGATTCTGTGCTATCACATGCAGTCATGCTGGCAGCAGCTTTTCACACACAATAACACAAAGCAAACTACAATAGAAGGATTTATTTAACAGCCTAAAGAATGCTATGCCCAAATTGACTGTCGATATGATGAACATAGACTCAGTACACTGCTTTAAATATAAAGAAAATATTTTATGAATAATTTTCTCCTCCAGCTATTTAATATGAAATTAAGTAAAATGTGCATGAAGTAGGATGTGGCAGGAAGTCCAAATGAAAAAATCTAGTGCTCGTTGTTCAAAAATTTACCTTGCTAGTGATGTGGTTTTTTTGTTTGTTTGTTTTTGTTTTTTGATTTTGATTTTTTGGTTTTTTTATATGAAAAAAATATTTTTCCTTAATTATGGAAAAATCAAAGCTATTACATCTGTCCTCTATTTTTCTATTATTTCAGTCACAATATTAAGCCTACCATATTCCCTTGCCTCTTCTTATGTTTCATATTTTATATCTTCTTATGTTGAGTTCTTTTTTCATTTTTGATTATTCTTTATTTTTCACCTCTTTAGCTCTCTGAACAATATTTTAAAATTTCTTTAATTTTGCCTTTCAATGTATTAATTCCCTATGCAACTTTGTTACATCAGTTTAACCTATAGCGTAAGTGTTAGATTCCTTCCTAGTACTTTACTGTTGATAGAGTTTACACAAAAAATGAAGGAGTTTATGTGACATCAGCAACTTGGTAGAAAAGAGTATCCCCTGGAATTTGTATAATGAGGAACATACCTATACCAACTCATTCACCAATTTGTTCTTAGAGCCTTGTCCCAATACCTTTAAATACATATATATTGAAATTTATAAATACACAGTTATGGGTACAGTTAAAACTCACCATATATACCAGAACGATTATCAATTTGTTCTCAGAAAGTAATAGCTTTGTTTTTCCCAGTTGTAACTGGGCATATATTGAGATGAGACCTTCCCTCTGCCCTAGGCAGCACTGACTGGGGTGAAACCAAATGGCCAGCTGGATATGAGATTCAGATGAAGCCTCACACACTGGTGTGCCTGACATTGGAGGCCTCCTACCAGCTGGGAGCTCAGCTAATCTAGGCTCCATGCCAACAAACCTACATGTGGTCTCTCCAAGCACCTGACCAGAAGCTGTATTGTATATTGACATAGGATAATTATGCAAATGAACCCAAGTCCAAGAGTAGTCCTTAATTCTTAATTAAGCCTTTACAGCACATTTAAAGGATATTGCCACATAGCAATGTACACGTGAAATTATGAAGTGTTTCTTGATTTTTATCATTAAAATTATTGTTCAGATCTTTCTTTAATAAACTGTTCAGTATGATTTTTAATTTTAAATGACAGATGAAATTGTGTTTATTTATTGTGTACAATATGTTTTGAAGTATGTCTACATTGTGGAATGACTAAATCTAATCACATCTCCTTTCAAGATCATCATTGTTTTGTTGAGAACACTTTACAGCAAGTGTTTTTCAAGCATTTTTCAAGAATATAATACATTATTAACTAAAGGCAATATGCTGTACAAAAACCTTCTAAATTTGTTTCATGTATTTAACTCAAACCTTACATCATTTGGCCAACATCTCCTCACCCCAACCATGTCACTCCCGTACATTCTACCTGTACTTCTATGAGTTCAGCATTTTTAAATTCCACAGGAGTGTGATTGTGTGGTATTTGTATTTCTATGCCTGACTTATTTCATTTAGCATAATGTCCCTCAGGTTCATCCATGTTGACAATTTTAAACACATATTTAGTAGAATCATAGAAAGTTACTGTGGTGAGGTGGTTAATCCAGATCTCTCATTGTGTAAATGAAATAACAATGGGCCCTGAACTGGTCTGAAGAGTTACTTTGCAATGGAATGCTTTTCATTTGGGAGACATGATGATTAACGATCCTGATAATGACTAATATATAATTTTTATTAACTTAAGCAAAATCTATTTATATTGTAAATTATAATTGTGATACTGGGCTATCTTCTCAAAACATTGCTATCTGTAAATAGTTAAAACAAGATACTATTTTCTTCATTAATAAATCCATGCCAAAAAGCATAAAATAGCACAAGGTCATGCTGGCACCGCCTGCAGGAAAGGATTAGATCCATCCAAAATTTAGTTCACACATTGAGACTCATGATTTCACACATGCACACAGAGGCTTGAAAATGTTACTATTGACATAAGGAGTCTTTCTTGGTCATGCAGGTAGCTTCCAAATAAAACCCACAGTGAATTAAACAGGCAGAGAAGGAAGATTAACTTGAGATTTTTTTTCTGGTAGTTCTAAGGTGAAGTAAGGTGGAAGTTCCCATATACAGGGACTTACTGGTATTTTTATGTTTGTTTTTGTCATATACTGTCAAATTGTAATTGTGTATATTTATGGAGTGAAAACTATGTTGTTATATGTATATGATGTAGAACGATCAAATAAAGATAATCTACGCCTCAATCTATTACCTCAAATATTTATTATTTATTCTTCCTGTCTAACTAAAACATTGTACACTTTAAACAACATCTCCCAATTATCTCCTACCCCAGGGAATCGTAATCACAATTCTACTCTGTGCTTCTATCAATTTTATTGTTTTAGATTACACATGTGGATAATAATATGTGTATTTTGCTTTCTTTGTCTGCCTTATGTCATTTAGCGTAACGTTTGCCAGGTTCATCCATGTTGAGACAAAGGGAAGGATTTAAATTATCTCACCATCTGTATGGACTATATTGTCTTCATCTGTTTATCTGTTGAACATCTAGGTTGATTCCACATCTTGGCTATTGTGAATAATACAGCATTTGACATGGGAGGGAAGAGATGTCTTCTACATATCGATTTCATTTTCTTTGAAATGGAAGTTGGATTGTTGTATGATATTGTAGTTTCACATTTAGCCTTTGGAAAACCTCCACACCATTTTATATAATGGTTGTACTAATTTATGCTCCCACCAACAGTGTGAAAAGTGTTCTTTTTTCCTCACTTCCTCAATAAATTGTCCACTAAATTGATCTTAAATGTGTCGTCCTCGTGTCTCATTCTCCAAAGTAGATGGGATTGCAGATATTTTCCAGAATGCCCAGAATATTATTGCTATTTTAAAAACTGATTTTGGTACCTATATCTCTAAACTCAATGGTTAATAATTTTTCTGTACCTTTAACAAGATAGAATACATTGTTGTCTTTGCATATGCATTACCTTCTCTCTGGTACCAGTCCAGATAAGAATATTAGAGTCTTCTCCTGTTGAACTTTGACTTGACCATGTGATAGGCTTTATCAAGTGGAATGAGAGCTGACATGGTATAAATCATTTCCAGACTGAAACTTTAAGAAATAGTGAGTGGCTTTACCATGTTATATTTTTCCTCATTTTTGAAAAATTGAAGGGGTGTATTTTGAAGTAGTACCATTTGCTTTTGCAAAATGGATATATAAGATCAGTGATGACTTTTCTTGTAAACCATTGATGTTTTGAGGATTGATAATTTAATTAGCATAATAAAGTTTTTTTCAATTGGTCTACCAGTTTATTGGGCAACCTTCCAGATCACTTTTGTTATGTCGTGTTTATATGTGTTTATGACATATGAACCCACATTTTAATTAGCTTCTTCCCTTTTTATTTTTCCCTTAGAGAGGAAAAATAATTTAAATGTGGTTTAGTTCTGTATAATTCCCTACTTCATTCACATCCTTAAATCATATAGTAACTTTCCTAAAGAAAACAGTTCTCCCAGAACTTTGCCTTATTCTAAATGCCCATCATCATCTTTATTAGGTTTTGAGATCTAGCTTTCTACTTATCTATAGATAGATGTGTGTGTGTGTGTGTGTGTGTGTGTGTGTGTGTGAGAGAGAGAGAGAGAGAGAGAGAAAGAGAGAGGAGAAAGGTCTGGTTGTGATAAGCATCTGAAACTCCTTATCTTTCCTTGTTCTCATATATCATATTTGATGAAGCCATTATACATTATACATTAACAGGTCCATATACAAAGTCAAATTTACATTTTTCTCTATAGGCTGCTTTTGTTAGAACAGTATCTACTTATTTTGAAAGACAGCAGCTTTATGCTCATTCAGTTCTCTTATAAATTTTCAACCTTATCAAAGATAAGGCAAGGAATATATTTTAAAATACAGAAAGTAAGGATGGTAGATGACACACTGTGATATTTTATGAAGTCATAGTAACATTTTTCTTTTTTGTTCACATTTAGATTATGTAAGTAGTGAACAGACTTATTATTAGGGAGGATATTGAATAAGTTTATAAACTTTTTTTTGGGGGGTGGGTACCAAGGATTGAACTCAGGGGCATTCCCACTGAGTCACATCCCTAGCCCTGCTTTGTATGTTATTTAGAAACAGAGTCTCTTTGAGTTGCTTAGCATCTTTCTTTTGCTGAGGCTGGTTTTGAACTCAGGATGCTCCTGCCTCAGCCTTCAGACCTGCTTGCATTACAGGCAGGTTCCACTGCACCCAGCTATAATTTTTTTTTAATGTAGCAAAATAGACAACAAAACTCAAATGATTTTGTCACTTTGAAATAGAATACCTGTCAACCTTTGACAAATATTTCAGATTTGCCATGCCATTCTTCTCAAGTGAGATATCAAAGTTTTGTTAACTTAGTATTTCTTTTAATCACTAATAATTGATCATAATTTATCACAACACTGTAGTGGAAAATAAAGACACATTATTACACCTAGAAAGTCTTAAAAATGATATTAATATGTTAGTTTTGGCCCTGGGATATGCCTCTTAACTATGAGTTGCCAGAGGAAAATACTTAAAAAGTTATCTCAAAAGAAACAAAGCATATTATTGTCCATATGTTGTATTTTTACAATAGTTGTATTAAATGGGTAATATTTGTAGTTTTCAACTTATAAAATGGAATAGATTGTCAATTTATTTCAAATGTGGTACTAAACATAAAGGACAGAGTACTTTATTAAAGTGGTGAATTTTAATATGCATGCAGTCTTAATTTTTAAACAACATATGTGACAGATTTAATTATAAGAATTTGATAAGGGCTATATCATTATACATGTTTGGCATAATATAAATATGATAAGAATCATTTTTCTCCCTTCAAGTAGTTGATAATGGAGACTTCACTGGGTGTTTGTAAGCAGGGAAACTAGGACATAGATATGTTTGTAACCAATAATAATCTTATCAAATAAATCCTGTCATTTAAAAACAATAAAATATTATATATAAAACACAAAGAGCAAGATTATACTAATAGGAGAAATTGGGCTCAGAGAATTCTGTGAAACATGGCATATAATATTAGAAGAAATTTTAGAAATAACTGATAGAAAAAGAATCATTCAAGTCAGAAAGTAATGAGTATTAGTCTTCTTGAACTGCTATACAAAATGTCACACATTCTATGCCTTATAAAACAGAAGAGACTGAAAGTCTGTATTTAAGGAGCTGACATATAGGGTTTCTTTGAGGCTCTGCTCTTTGGCTTGCAGATGACCATCTTCTTGTGTCCTCACATGGTCCTTTGACTGTGCATGCACATCCCTTGTCTTTTTTCTTTTTAAAATTTATTATTTCTTAACACATATTCGTTATATAAATGGAACTTACTGGGATATTTCTATGCATGCATATAGTGTTCATTGACCATATTCATCCAATATAATTTTTAAGTTTGGTTTTGCTCTTTTTTTGTTCTTTTTATTTTCATTAATCTATTATAAATAAATATAATATTGAAGTTTATTTTCACATAATTATATAAGCAAGAAATATAATTTTCAATTCAGAACCTAGTTATTTCTCTTTTTCTTTCCTTTCTCCTTCGTCCTCTACTGTACTGTTCTTTCTTCTATTTATACATAGATGTTTTTGTAATTAGTGCATTATGTATATACAAAAAGGTGGAATTTACTGCGGTATATTCACATACATACATTGGAAAATTTAATCAGATTCCATCATTCTTCCATTTCCTGTCCCTTCTCCTCAATTTACTTCCTCTAATCCACTGACCTCTCCTCGCATGATCATAAACATAAAGGTATGCATATAATGCTTCATAAATAATTTGTATTGCAAGTCAGCAATATGATTAATCAATTATGTATTCTCAAAATGTGTTTGAATAAACATTTACAAAATCACTTCATGTATTCAGTAAAATTATTTCTTAAGGGTATTAATTTCTTTAAAATCTTATTTTCCAGAGTGAATTTTGCCTCCAATTGTTTTACATCTATCTAATCTATTCTGAAGAATATTAAAAACCATTAGTCAAACTTGAAAAATTTTACTTTTGTTACACATTTACGTTTACTTTATGCATTATTTATGAATTCCATACTTCTAACGAAGTCACAAGGGCCAGGAGCAAGCCTGCATCAGCTAACTTGGGTGGTAATTATGCCTATCCTATTGATGGCTGGTTTATATACAAGCCCTTTTCTTGCTCTGTCTCACTCTTGCTCTTTCCTTTGCACACATATATCGTGTAAATTTCTGGGTTTCATTTCCAAAATATACATAAAGTTTTGACCAACATGATTCATTGCAATTTTTTATAATCTTAATATAGATTAAAAATCTTAATATGGATATTTTATTATATCTCATTACACTTTTGTGAGTCTATTTAGTTTTTCCTTTATAAAGCAAACTTAAAATCATGACAGGAATTAGGAGGCCCCCAAATTGAGAGAAATTATAAAATTTTCTCTAAAGGGACCTACTGACTTTTTATGGCTATTAACTGTTTAATTCTTTTCTAAGGCTTATTATGAAATGTACTCACTTGCTTTTAAAATTATGTCTCCTATTTTTCTCCCCCTAGACTTTTAAGCTTAAAAAGAGCAGGAATTCTGTCTGACTTTTTAACTACTATAACATTATTATCCAGAGCAGTGCTTGATAAATATTAGATACTCAGTATCTAATCATTGATTAGATAAATGAATATAGTTAATAATTATTTGCTAACTGAAGGAATGAGTAAATTAAAAAAATGAAAAATAATTAAACTGAAACTCCAGATAAAATGTTACTTTTATAAACTAAGGAATATTGTTGTGACTAATATTTAAAACTTTGGAATTGAAGAGATTATTTTTTATGCTCTGCTATTAAAAGTCTGAATTCAGATGTTGTGAAAATGAATCTGTATCATGTATATGTTATTAAACTTGGCAAAAATGTTAATGAGTTCAATATGCTTTGTTCTAATTTAAAGAATGTCAATTATATTGGAATGGATCAATAATCTTCTTTAAAATAAATTTAGTTAAATCGTCTCTATATTGATTGTGGCATTTGTTAAAAATAATACCCTAATTGTGAATACAAGCACACATATATTAATTCTTCCTTAAGGTTTATTCTCTATAGTTATAAATGGAAAAGTATGTAGATTTAAAATTCACTGAGTTTGGATGCTGATCCGTAATGTGGGGAAGGACATGGGAACAATGGTGGAACTCTGTTCACAGGGGCTTAAGGGGGGAGGGGCATGGGGACAGTAAGGGTGGTGGAATATGATGGTCACTATGGCCTTAACTTTATGTATGACTGCATATATGTTGTGATTCTATACAACTTACAACTAGATAATTGATATGTTATCCTCTCTCTATGTACAATGAATCAAATTGCACTCTGTTATCATGTAAGCCTAAATAGAACAAATAAATAAATTAAATGTGAAAAAAATTCACTGAGTTCAATTAAAATTGTGTTTTTTACACTTGAAATTTTGTGTATACGTTCCATTGCTCATTGAAGTGATTAGACGATACTACTTATTGAGATACATTAACTTTAACCATAACTTCACAGAGTTTATTCACTGAGTTTTATGAAAGTGAACAAAAACTCCCTTCACAAATGAAATAAAAACACATAATTGTTGCTATGAATATACATATTCTTAAAATATACTGAATTCACCAGTACAACAGTATAAATCAATTTATAGTAAGATATTATTTGTTTTACAACATTTTTAAGTATGTGTTCTCATTTTTTTCATTTCTTTCTTGTTAAATATCAGTAAGTTATTAAGTTGTCTGCCAGAGTAAAACTTCAAAAAGAGCCTAGGATTTTGGAAGGGGATAATTTTGTTAGTTGCAAAACTAGCCTCTTTAATCCATCATCTAAGTTTTGACAATTCAATCTGTCAATCTGAAAATTGAAGAAAGAATTTGAGAAACCATTTTAGTCAAAGGGAAAACAGCAGAACCACTCTTTGTAAAAGATGCTAGAGTCAAAGTAGGGATAGATAGAGACCTTGGCACTGAGAGTTTCAAATGGTTTCCAGGTAAGAGGTACCTTCTTCTATCATAGTTTGTTGAGAGGAGGAGGAGGAGGAGGAGGAGAAAAGGAAGAGGAGGAAAGAAAAGGAAATGCAAAAGGGAAAGAAAATTTTGTTCAGTAGTTAGTCTTTCCTGAACAAAGGAAGGGTTTAAGCCTATAGTCACTTACGATACCTGTCTAAGAACGGGAGCAGTTCTTCAAACACATAAAGTTTTAGAATTTAAAAATTTTGATGTTTTTACTCTTTTATGTTTTGGGGAAAAAATTACCAATGTTCTAATTGTACACTAGTAATTTACTAATTTATGCCAATTTAAACACAAACAGTTAATAAAATGCAGTTGTGGCTTTAATTTGATGTGTTTCCCCAAAAGCTCATGTCAGGCAATGTAGCAATGTTCAGAGGCGAAATGATTAGATTACAAGAACTGTAACCTCATCAGAGGATTAATTCCATGCACTTCTGTAAGCATGTAGGGCATAGCCAGTGGAAGTAGGTCACTGGGGGCATGCCTTTGGGAAATCACTTTTGTCCTTGGCTCTCTCTTTGTTACTCAGATGGTATGAGCTGAGCAGCTTTCCTCTGCTACATCCTTCAGCCATGATGTTCTACTTCACCTGAAAGCAATGCAGACAGCTGACCAGGGACTGAACCCCGTAAGCCATGAGCCAAAATAAACTTCTCCTCCTCCAAGTTGTTCTTGTCAGGTATTTTGGTCACAATGAAAAGTTGACTAACACACATATATGTGAGTAGGGTTCATTAGAACATTATTTTACTTTAAATTATGACAAAATTTTATAGATGAAATGTAAATGTCTACATATGCTATCATTACCTGAATAATTTTAGTTTTGCATGTGTGTTTTAAAGTGACTTTAAGTCTTTATTAAAAAATAATTGAAGCCAGGCACAGTGGCACAAGCCTGTAATCTCAGCATTTAGGGAGGCTGAGACAGGAGAATCATGAGTTCAAAGCCAGCCTCAGCAATGGTGAGGTGCTAAGCAACTCAGTGAGACCCTGTCTCTACATAAAACACAAAATAGGGCTGGGGATGTGGCTCAGTGATTGAGTGCCCCTGAGTTCAATCTCCAGCACCAAAAATAAACAAACAAACAAAAAAACAAACAAATAAATAAATAAATAAATAATTGAATGTCTGGCTTTGTGAAATCATCCAGAGAATACTTTAATGTTTGTATTACTCTTCATTGTCTCCTCCTTGACTCATATCTTATTTTTGTGCCTGTTTTCAACCATGAAACCATTTTCAAGGCCCACTTTAAAAGTCATCTCCCTGTAAATTATTTCAAAATTTCCTGTAAGGCCCACTTTAAAAGTCATCTTCCTGTAAATTATTTACAAAGATTTCAGAGAAGATAAAATGTAGTCTTTCCTTAAATATATTTGTACTATTTTGTTATGTATCATACTCATTTTTCAGCAAAACTTTTGACAGTTCTCACTTCCTTTTCTGCTACACAGTGAACAGAATTGGATTGAATAACAAGGTACTATGGGGTAAATTTTATTATCTCTGATGGAATTGGATGAAAATTATAAGGATCCTCCTTCCTAAACTCATTAATGAGCAGATGTCAAAATTAAAACAAGTCACATGAGAAAAAGTCTTCTACATTTCTATCACTTAGCTACTTTGAAACAGTTGAGTTTTGTTTCTGACAGAAACAATGCTATTTTAGGGCAAAAGTCAGTTAAATTTTAAGTGACAAAACTCTTCTGAATCTTAAAATTTGGGGTGATATTGTCTTTTATAATTGATGCTGTAGTGGATTCTTCTATTAAAAGGCAAAAATGTTGCTATAACACCCCCAACAAGACAACATATCTGGACAATCATTTAGTAAAAGAAAATTTATTTTTTAAAATTTATCCTTATCAATAAAACTTCAATGTTGATCCAGGTAGAATTTCTTGAGTATAAAGTCAACATTTAGAGATTTTAAAGCACTAACTGATGCTTTCTTTTTCCTTTTCCACAATTCTGTGACATTAATATTTGAATATGACACTTACAATTAATAACATTTTAGAATTCTTTAAATAACACACTAATCTGTAATTTTAATTTTGTTTCTACTAAAATATTTGGAAATTAATTTTAGTATATTTCCTCAATATTGACATCAATACCATGCTTAAAACTTTCTTTAAGGCAGTGTTATACATTTATTATTGTAATAATTGTTTTAAAATGTGTTGCTTCTTCCATGAGGGAGACATATTCGTATTCCTTGAACCCCAGGCTTTGCAATGGACTTATATTTAGTTTGACCAATAAACCATAAAGAGAAGCGGGATGGGCACTTCCAAGGAATATCTTTAAGGGACTTTGATGGTTGCACCACTTTTTCTTTTCCCTCTTACATGTAAACAAAAACATCTGTAGGACCACTGTCTTAGCTTGTCTTTTCATTAAAATGAGAAACAAATCCACAGTCAAATCACCAGAGACATGTCTCCATATTAAGAAATAGACCTTTATATATTTGTGTGCCACTAGAACTTTCTTGCCTATTATGCCAGCATAACGTTGCCAAATCTGATTGATATAAGTGGGAACATGGGTTTTGCTTTTGCGTCTGTAGTGCTTCAAGGAAAGAACATTTCACTTTTCAAATTTTAATGCTTCATAAATGTTTATTCTCATGACTTAATTTTGTTGTCATGCATTAAGTACAAATTTACAATCGAATATTTAAATATATTGTATTACTTTTCTCTCTTTTGATATTTAGTTTAAAATATTTTTTCATATATTTCAAGATCTCTTACATTTCTAAGGAGTGTGTGTCTACATATTTCCATACTCATACAGGGAAAGAAAGAAAGAACATTTTGAAAGTCTAATCAAAATCCTTGAATAAGTGGACATAAATTTGCATTTAATCAACCTTACTGAGGTAGCATAATGCATATGGAAGTAATAGAATCTTTATTTTATGCAGTAATATCTTATTTTTTACAATTTCTTAAAATAAAGATAAATTACATTAGTTATAATTTTAGTTAAAAGTTCCTTTTAGTAGAAAGTTTAAATTTATATGTAACAAATATGTATTTTGACTTGCTATGATTATGCTATATACCATTTTATATTTTATAAATATGTATGTATTTATATAAATGTAAATTTCATGTTTATATAAACTCATGATGCATTTTTAAAAATTAATAAAAAATTTAAAGTTTAAGAATTTATAAGTAAATACCAGGTCCTTGAATAATTCGGAACTGGTAATCAGAATTTTTGTTCCACTCCTCATTTTTTTACTTAAAAATCATTCCCTATCTTGTTATTAACAATTACAGGGCATTTTACATAAAGGATTCTTTTATCATTATGGAAAGAAAAAAGATTTGGTAATTGTGATCATTTTGCAAAAAATGTGCAGGCAAGATTGCATTTCAGAGGGAGAAATTCATAGTTTAAATGTTTTTTGAACATTTTCAAAGGTTTGTGTCATTTTTGAAATTAGAATGTCATTGTTGATTGTGTAAAATCAAGATGCTATGTCCGAATTTCATGTTTTGATAAAAATTTATTCCCTCTTTTGTTATGTTCTCCTTCAGATTCCATTTAATGCATCCTTCATCTCCTCTACTGTTCACATAAGACTCAGTGTGGAGATGCTATGTATCTAAATTTGAACAAAGTGATGACTAACATTTCCAGTAATATGCTTGGACATTCCTCAGGATAGGCTTCTCTTTCAACAATAAAAATATTATATTATATTAGAAAAGTTTTCAAAACAGTAATCACAAAAATTTAAGAGAAGGCTGGGGTTGTGGGTCAGTGGTAGAGTGCTTGCCAAGTATGTGTGAGGCACTGGGGGTTCAATTCACATCACCACATAAAAAAATAAAAATACTGTCTCCATAAAAAAATTAAGGGGAAAAAGTCACTAGTATAATATACAAAAAGGTAATATGAAGGAGGCAGTAGATTTTTAAACATCTTATTAAAAGACATTATAGTACACTTTAAACATGGTTTCTCAGCCTCATCATTATGAACATGTTGGATCAGGTAAGTTTCCAACTGCCCTGCACATTACAGGATGTGACCAGTTTCCCTCATTCCTATTCATGAAATTCCAGTAGCAAATTCCTTGTTATGACAAACAAAAACATTGCTAGATGTTTACGTGGGAACAAAATAGTTCTCATTAAGAACTATGGTGTAAGTCAATAAATAAAATGTAGGTAAAATGAAAAGTAAAGTTTCTGGAAATGTATAACCTTTAGAAATGAACATAAAAAGAAACTGAAAAGTTAAATAATTGTTACTCTAGTAGTAACCAATTCAATACCTCTGTAATCACTACCCTCCTTCAAAATATCTTCCCATCATGAAGCCATTATTTTGACCACCAGATAGTGAGATTCTATAATACCACTCATTTGGCTCAAATATCTTTCCCAGAATTTCATTTTCTTTTCTTTTTTTTTTTTTTTTTTGGTACCAGGGATTGAACTCAGAGGCACTGGACCACTGAGCCACATCCCTAGCCCTATTTGTGTTTTTATGCAGAGACAAGGTGTCACTGAGTTGCTTAGCGCCTTGCCGTTGCTGAGACTGGCTTTGAACTCGCGATTCACCTGTCTCAGCCTCCCTAAGTGCTGGTATTACAGGCTTGTGCCACCGCGCCCGGCTCAGACTTCCATTTTCACTATAGTTCTAAAGAAAGATAGTTCAAATGAAATATTTTTAAGAAAATAAAAAGGTACAATTATGCAGCAGACACATTAATTTTATATATGAATTTTTTTCATTGTTTCTAAGTAGGCTGGGAGAAACGTGGAGCAGGAAAATGAGGAGCTCTGGGTATGAATTTTCTAGCCCAAATTTCTTATAGGAAAACATCTTTTACTATGGTAAAAGAAAATATCATCCTTTACAGTGCTGACACTGGGAAATCATATCCAAATCGAAAGTTTTCCAGTGGATGAATCCCAATGCAAACTGAATTTCTAACTTTTCAAGATCTCTTGTAATAAAATTATGTCATTCACTGGGAAGGTTAAGGCCCTAAAAGACAATGGATACATATGAAAGATTTCTGAGAAAATAGTTGCATTACCAATAATTGTTAACCCTTGCCATATTTATCTTTCAGCAACTGCTATTTCTCCTAGATCTACAGTCTAAGGATCCCAGCACAGCCTACAAGGTAATGCACAAATTACAACACAGGAAAAAGGATTATACATATTAAAATTGACATATCTACAAAAAAATCACATAAAATTTTAATGGTCTATATATGGAAACCTATATAATAATGGGGTGGTTCTAAGTGTGTTACATCATGATAGGAAAAATATTAACTTTGAGGTTCAATAGATTGACATGTGCTTACTGTGCAAATATTTTTGATGCATTCTGATAAATCAAGAAGATAAAAGTAGTTTTAAGATTTTACTTTCCTGTCAACTAAATCATGTACCCCAAAATGACTGACATTCAACTAAAGTAGAATTCCAGAAATTTTCTGCCACATAAACAAAAAAAAAAAAAAAAAAAAGGAAGAAATGCAACTTATGTCAGAGAGTTTGGGATGGTACAGTGGATTTATCATGTCACACTCATTCACTCATCTCCTAAAATATCCCTCCTGTAAGTCCATAAGGCACTGCCTTCTCTTAGAGGAAATGTATTTATATAGAATCCTCAGTGTCTTAATGAGCTCCTAGGTAATTATTTTTATAAGTTGGGAATAGAAGGGGAAACTACTCCATGAATCTTCCAGATTTCAGTGGGAATAATAAGACACATGGAGCTTCTAACTGAGCCTCCAGAATTCAGAGAGGATAATGAGAAACCAAGATACCAGATGACAACTGGTGACACTTAATCCCAGGGGTAAAAAATAATGCTAATTATATTGGAGAGCAGAGCTGAAGTAGCAATCAGAATATTCTATGCTGCAACTATCTTTGGTGTTGAAAAGTGTATCACCATCTCCCTGGAACTAAAGTAAATGGACAAGCAATTAAGTAAAGTTCTCCAAGTCTGTTGAGTGGAATCTGTCTTGGATCACAGTAGAGTCACAGTCCCCAACCAATTTATAGTATCAGATCTCTTTCAGTGAAGAAAAGGTTGAGTCTCCTGAGGAAAGAGTTAAAATAAACACTGTAAATCATCCTCTGTAATATTTCCCCAAAGACTTGAAAATACTTATCTGAGTTACTGTGCTTTGTTGGAGGGGAGTAATCGGGATTTTCAAGGACACTAGACACTCTAAACACTTACTATGACTCCTCATTAACTCTTGGAAACTAAAATAATACTATAGAGAACAAATAACAGCAGAAGTTTATGAGGATCAGATGATCAATGGGGCATGTCCATCTCTTGGTGGGCCTGATAGGTACCTAAACTTACTTTACAATTGCCTCATGGTTACCTTTTGAGTTCTGGCATGCATAGTACTCAAATACTCAATGTTCTGAATTCCCATATTGTTTCTGGATCACTGACCCTAGGAAAGAGTAAATGGAGAGCCAAGTGGCAACAAGATCTTCCTCTACATAGAAAATATTAAACCCAAACAACACCAAATTCCTAAATACTATTGCCAACATTAATGATACAATCAAAACAGCTGAGGAAGTGAGTCCAGTCACTGCTCATTGAACTCACCTGTTTTGCCAAGGAAGCAGATAGATGTGAATGACAACCATGAAGTTAGATTACTGAAAATACAGTCTTGCAGTGATTCCAACTGCAGTTGCTGATCCAGATGTAGTTTCATGACTAGAACAAACCACTACATCTCCTAGCAACTGATAGACAACAATAAATTCTAGAAACTACTCTTTTTTTCTATATTACTTCATAAAGGAAATAAGAATTAGTTCCCTTATGGCAGACAGAGTCACAAATTCATGCATATGGTTCTCACACAAGGTCGCACCAACCTTGATGTTTTGTCACGGTCTAATCTGTAATGACCTGAAATTCTTCTCATTTCAAACATATGTCATGTTTATGTATTATACATACAATGTTATAAGTTTGAACCTGGTGAACAATAAGTACCAGAAACACTAGAGTCTCTGGTTAAAATATCTATTAGATATACATACATACATACATACATAAAATACACATACACAATATAGCTGGAAAAATGTATTCTATAAAATTTAGGGACCTGTTACCTTTGTGAAGTCACAAAGGATCTACCTCATGGAGCTGGTTGAAATATCTCTTACAGGTTGAAGGGTAAGGTCTGTCCTTCCTACTATTACAGAAGTTGTAATACACTGTGAATTTTTAGATTTGGGAGGCTGCATACATCTTATCATACAGAGAACTGATGATAAGAACATTGGATATAATGTATTTACTTATGATTTCCATCCTTTATGCCTGGAATGGACTAATCATTTCCATTCCTCCAAAACACATAAGGTTGAGACCTTAATCCCAATGTATTAGAATTTGGAGATGGAGACTTCAGGCTGTCACTAGGACAAAAAGGTGGAACCTCAAACATGGATTTCTTGCCTTAAAGAGGACAGATAGGCCTCTCACCATGGACACCAAAGGAGAGCACAACAAGATGTTTTCGGTCTGCTGCTGCACGAGGGTGCACACTGGCAAATGGCCACACTGTCACATTGATCTTGGAATATCCAGCCTCCAGAAGTGTGGGAAGTAAATTTCTATTGTTCAGAAGACACTTAGTATATGATACTTTGTTACAGCAGTTCAAACTGATTAAGAAAATGCCCAGAGCCTAAGAATTGTCTACTGCATGCAACTGGAATGATTACTGACAGTTTGGGGAGCAATGTGCAAAACACTTTTTCACATTTTGGTAGAACGTTGAAATAATTTCTGAGCAAGAAATGTTCTCTTAGAAATTTTATAAATATATTTATACTAACAATATTGATAATTCTAATAATATGTACTACAATGATCTTCAGTATTTATGGACACTGAATACAATCATTTGCTTCAGTTTTCACTGTGAAACTTAAGTTATGAAAAGATTATGTAATTTGCCAAAAGTCAAACTTCTTGTACCCAAAAGTTGCAGGATATCAGAGGAGGTAGCTACTACTGGAGAATTTTGTTCATAATCAATGTATTACTATACTCTTGATTCATAGAATTTGAGAGTATTTATCATTTGATTCACAGAGTTGACAAGATATTTCTAGAACACTGAGTTTCTTTTGATTATGAATGTTATATTTGCATTTATTTTATGTTTATTTCCTACCTTTTGTTAAGTAAGATAGTTTTCCTTTTTATTTATGTGAGACATAATAATGTCATGAAAGAAATATCACTAGAAATATATTTTTCTTATTGTTAATTCATTGCAAAGTCATGCACTTAAGACTGATTAAAATCGAGCAAGCAGTATTATGTAAACAGACAAGTTTTATCCTCTGTAAGATGGGTGATTTAGTAAACACTTTTCATAATAAGTCAGGAAGACGAGAGAACTATCACTTCAACATAAATGAAACAAGAGAATCAATTCTTTACCCAGAAAATGGCTAATGTGGAAATTGGATTCTGTGACAACTCATTGAACAAACAATCATGAGCAACCACAATAAAATGTAATTTCCTTTCTTAAATTCTTTAAAGTTAGCAGTTAAAGCTGGATTCTCATATATGCCATTCTATATAGTTTATCTTTCAAGTAGATGATTTTATGTGTCAAATATCTGTAGCAAGGATAATTCATGGGCTGAGATTTTAGGGGTGAAAGAATCAATGCAACATTGCACGGCTGTTTCTTGACTTCCAACTCATAACTGTACAATGTTATTTTTTTTCCTTCAGATTTTCTGAGCTCATGTAGCAGCAGGAAGGCATAATATAATCAAGGCAGCAGGGAGCTTCATTCTACAACTAGAATGAATTTACATTTGCCCATTATGTAAATGATTCCTCACCATTTTCCTATTTGCCTTTTTGAAATAGTGACAGAGTAAACTTTCACATGCGCTTATGAGAGTGTTTTCAAAATCTGTACATAATGACATAATAAATACTCAATTTTTCATTAGTATTAAGACAGTTACTGGCTTATTTCTTTCAGAAATAACAGCTTAATCAAATTCGTTATCTTCCTAATAAATCTTAAAAGCAAATTTTGTTAATGTATTTGTTATATAAGCTAAACTTGCCACAATTATAGTTTTAATAGTTGAAATTATTAAATGTTCTATGAAAATAATTAGCATAAACTAACTTTTCATTTAAGTATCAATAGAATTCATTAAATAAAAGCAAAAATAAACACTTCACCACCACCACATTCTGATAGGTATACTTAGGATGTTCTAGAAATTGATCGAACAGAAAGTTTCCAGACTGCAATTTTTGAAATATGTCCGTCTAGTTTTGTCCTCTTGTGTTATAAATATAGTTGAATGGGTTTGGCTGAAAGTATGAAAAATATTTTCAGCTGCAGAAGAAGTTAAAGTGCGATTTAAAACTGATGCCTTTCTATGTATTTCATTTAATCATCAACCTTACTTTTGACTCAATGAATGCCATATATATTTTATTCCTGAAATTTAGTTCACTTTATAGCAGCTGCACAAATAGTCACTCACTCAGTCAGTACAATTAATAACAGATGGCAGGCAAGTAGTAAAAGTGTTCAAATCATTTATTTTCTTTAGTGCAGACTCTTGGGGCAGTTTGCTATGGCACAGGTTTCTCACTAGTAAGCAAGTTTCTATTGAGAAGTATTTAACTTTTTTTCTGAAACCATTGTCCAAATGGGAGTCTAAGCTCAAAGCTTCTTTCTTATCATTCAACACATCACCTACATTGGTCATCTGCTTTTGTGACTTCAACTAAAACTTTGTGGTAACAACTCTCACATTTATAACCAGAGTTCTAACATTTGCTTCTCTAAATATGTATTGAAAGCTGCTCTCAAAATACTTGCACCACAGCTATTTCCCAACCACATCAACATAACAGTTGCAAGGAAAGGATATTTTTCTGTTGTTCTTGTACCGCCTCTTTTCTTAAACTTATTTCCAGTATCTTTACATCATGTCCAGGATGCCTTCTTCCCAGACATTAACACTGCAATGCCTTCTGTTAATATCCAATTATTCTCCAAACCTTTGATTGACTCTACTCTGAACCTGGGTGTCAGACACACACACACACACACACACACACACACACACACACACACATACACACTTTACTCATTCTGGCCACTATGCCTGTCCTCTGTTTATGGTTTTCACAGAAGTAATCTTTCTGATAAGCTCAAATAATTCAAATTGTATTTTTTAAAGACTATCTCAGAAACTTCATAAAATTTCCAAATTTCTTCTGCTTAATTATTTCAGTCCTTTGCTGCACCCTTTGTACAACTTTCACCACTGTGTGATGTTTGATGACCTGAAATTTAAGAGAACTCTTTGAAAGGCACATCCTTGATAAGGTGGACATATCTTTCATTATAATATTATCAAGCTTATAGATATTGTTTTAACAAAATAATACTTGTTTAATATCTGTTTCCTTATTCGTAGATCAATTAGGTGTAATAGTAGAGCTTATAAAACCCAACTGTAAGGTTTGGGGTTGTCATTCAGTGGTAGAGCGTTTGCTAGCATGTGTGAGGCACTGGGTTTGATTCAATTCTCAGCACCACATAAGAATAAATAAAGGTATTGTGTCCATTTACAACTAAAAAAAATGTTTTAAAAAAACCCCAACTGTATTAAACAATTCATATTTTATAATTTTTGTGGTAGGCAGATTCAAGATGTAAATCAAATGATGAAACGGGCAAATTCTGTGGACATTCTCTGAATTTACAAAATTGAGTAACTTTTACTTTTTGAAAAATGACACAGTTATGAGTTAAACTTCTTTCCATGTTCTGATGTCTTAAGTCTGTGAATATACTCTCAACTCTAATTTGTGTTTAGTGAACCAGTCACAACCACACAACCAAAGACTGTGTTTTCTATCGAAGACACAGGCAAGATGCTGACATTACCTGTTAAGTATCTTTGCCTGCATGTTGGAGCTGACAATCAGAAGCCCAGTACATGATCAAATATAAAAATGAAGTAGAGGGGAGAAGAGTCTCCCACCAATTATTCTGCTCTCTCTCCTCTAAGTGAATCATCTGTTGGAGGTAAATAATATCTTGTCTCAAGACTAGTGCCACCTGTATCACTTTCCAGTTTGTTAATGATTGTCAACGAGGATTGGGGAACTGCACATGAGAAAGTGAAATATTGATTGTCAGGAATATCGCTGATCTGTAGAAAGCAGATTGCACAATAAAGAAAGGAGCTGATAGACTTGAAGCTGTACTAGATTGAGGTTCTCTGGAAATAAAGTGATACAGATTTATTTGCCTAAACTTTATTGGTCAATGCTTCTAGAAACAGCATCTATAAAGAAGTGAAGGATTAGAGAAATGTTGAATTTTGATATAGTGAAAAGAGAAGTCTCAGCCAATACTATAAGAAGCTCTAGAGCTGGGATAGCCAAATAATTGTAAGATTCAAATAATAATTCACAATAATGATATAGTCTAAGATTATTGGAAAACTGATTATAATATTAATCAAATGTAGTTATTAAATGAAAAAATAAATTATAAATCTTGGTGGAGTGTAACAAAATATCTGATATAACCTTGTGTTCTATAACACATTTTATAACACATTTCTATAACATTTATTTATGTTCATAAAATAGATCTATTTTTATACTGGCATGCAATTTCATGTTTTAAAGGCCTTTCAAATGACTTTCAATAAGTCAAAGTGACACAATTGTAACAGAATGAGATAATAATTTTGGAAGCCTAGATTTAAGAATAATAAAATTAACAAGTTCTGATGAACATAATGAATCACTGAGAAAATTTTACAATGTATACATTGGGGCTATGATTATATTAATCAAAATAAAATATTTAGTATTATATTAAAAACCTCAATCACAACTGAATGTTTCAGTTACCATATACTTTTTCTTCCTTATTTATCCTATCTTTAACTTTTCATTAATTTCCCAGTTTTCATATTTGTCATTTTGTTGATTTTTATCTACCTATTTATCATGTTTAATTTTAAAATTAGGTTGACAGAAGTAAAATGTTTGAAAACCTTAAAAACCTTGAAATTTTCTAATGCTAGCTTCTCTGAAAATATTAAATAAGCCTAATCATGTTGAGTGATACATACATATGTTGAGTGATACATAGAAAATCAACAATGAACTGTATGTATTGGAAAAAGATTTAATCATGGAAATTGAAAACATAATTGTTATACGAAAATAAATTTTTATGTCAGTTGATTTTTATCTCTAAGAAAATGATTGCAAACCAATGTAGAAAATAATGCAATAATAATATAATAATGCAAATAATGCAATAATAATGCAAATAAGCAATAATGATATTCCACAGACTGTCTGCAACTCTCAGTATTTGTGAATTTCTTTGCTATGGCACAGAATTACTTCTGTGAGCTCTGGGGTATGGAAGAATGCTGAAGAAGACATTAATGTTTTCACCAGTAAATGAAATTGCTTGCCTTCAACATCTAAGAACCAGATCTTCTAAAGAAATAATGCAATCCTGTGTCATTTAATATGCGGAGTGTTATCTAAAACATGATTCATTGATGATCTTGTCCTTGTGTGAACCTCATAAAGTATAATTACACAAATTACAAAATGGCTACAATGTCACTAGATGATATACTCTTATGGGACCATTGTCATACATATGGTTCATTATTGGTCAAAATGTTATTATGAGGTATATGACTGTATTTTCTGATGTCAATTTGAAGTCATTGAAAATGAGATGTGAAAATAAAATTAAGAAAGGCTGATTAAAGAATTGATTTCTTGTAATTTCCTGAGAGAAATAACAATACTATCAGAAATCTGGATATTGATTCCTTTGGAGGTTACTACTGGAAGAAAGGAGGAATGGAATTTCTAGACTAAATGTTTAACAAAATTTGTGTATACCTTAAGTAGTAGTACCATTTTAATTCTTCAAGCAACCTTGAAGTATTATAAATGATTAGTGTACATTATGTAGCTAGCATGCAAAACAGCTATAATTACTAATCTTAGTAACTAAAATATGTATTTGGTTTCTGTGATAGGGAAGATTCTAAGTTATTTCTTTAAGATTACAGCCACTTGTTGTAACTGAACTACGTAATCTTTCCTTAAGAGTGGGTGAAAATGATGGGATATCACTGTTACAATTAATTACTAATAAGCTGGATGTGAAATTATCCTGAGTGGGGCTGGTCAAATTATGCAAACTTTTAAAAGAACATAAGGAAACAGAAAATCGAAGGACAATAATATTAATGCTGTGATTTCTCTAAATTGTTAGTCTCTCATACTCCTCAATTTAATGAAAGTTATTTTGATTTCTTAGATTTTCTTCTGTTTTCTTATATTTTTATATTTTATCTGACATTATTATAGATAAGATTACATAACTTTAATAATTCCAACTCATTTATTATTTTATTCTTTCTACTTTCTTTGGTTTAATTTAGTTTTCTTTTTCTAATGCCTTAATATAAAAATATAGATTATTATTTTCATGTTTCTTTTCCAATGTAAGCATATAAATATTTACTTTTTCTCATGATCATTTTCTACATCAGACAAAATTTTATCGAATTTGTTTTATTTATTTTTCAATTAAAATGTTTTCTAATTTCTGTATGAATTATTTTGTGCCAAGTTGTATCTGTCAGCTTTCCATTGCTATAAGAAAATACCAGAGATAATTAACTTGTAAATAGAAAAGGGGGTTTTGGCTCACAGTTTTGGAAGGTCTAGTCCATGATTCATTGATTCTATTGTTTTATGCCTGTGTTAGCATTTCATGTCAGGAAGTGCTTCCACCTAATCATCCAGGAAGCAAAACAGAGGTCCCACAATCCCCTTAAAGGAAATTTCCTCAGTGTCCTCGAAGTAGACTCCATCTCTTAAAAAGTTCCACCTCTTCCTAAAAGCAACAAGACTAACACATAGGCCTTTGAGAGACACTCAAAATTAAAAAGCATCTACACAGCAGAAGAAACAATTAAGAATATGAAGAGAGAACCTACAGAATGAAAGAAGATCTTTGCTACCTGCTCCTCAGGACATTAGAATCTAGAATATACAAAGAACTCAAAAACCTAAACACCAAAAATTAATAATCATCATAATAATAACCCAATCAATATATGAGCAAAAGAACTAAACAGACACTTCTCAAAAGAAGAAATGCAGATGAACAACAAATATATGAAAAAGTGTTCAACATTTCTAGAAATTAGAGAAATGCAAATCAAAACTACATTGAGATTTCATCTCACTCCAGTCGGAATTACAATTATCAAGAATACAATTAATAATAAATGTTGGCAAGGAAATGAGAAATATACACTTGTGCATTATTGGTGGGACTCCTCAACATATCTAAAGCATTTAAAATCAGCATGCTACAGTGACACAGATACATCAATGTTATAGCAGCACAATTCACAATAGCTAACCTATGAAGCCAACCTAGGTGTCCTTCAACAGATGAATGGATAAAGAAAATGTGGTATGTATACAGAATGGAATATTACTCAGCCATAAAGAAGAATGGATTTATGACATTTGTCAGTAAATGGATGGAACTGGAGTGTATCATGCTAAGTGAAATAAGCTGATCCCAAAACCAAAATTCAGATATTTTCTCTGGTAAGTGGAAGCTAATTCAAAATAAGGATGTGGGGATGATAAGAGAAAGAAAGAGAGAGAAAGGCGGGGGAAGAGAAAGTAAAAAATGGAGAGGGAATTTCATCAAAAATAGAGGAAATATCAGTAGAGTAGATGAAAGAGATTAAAGAGGAGGAAGAAGAGACAGGAAATGCAAAGAACAGTGGAATAAATCTGATCAAAATTCATATGGGCATGAATAAAAGTGGCACAATGTTTCCTGGCATTGGCTGTATCCACAGAACATGAACTAAACAACAAAAGTACACTGTAAATGAATTGGAGATCTGTGGAGTAGAGGGGGCGAGGGGTGGAGGTCTGGGGATTGAATTGGAGTGGATTGATTTCCATACTTTTGTGACAGTGTCAGTGTATATCCTTGTGGTGTACACAACCAAACATATTTTTTTAAAAAATCCAAACATAATACAAATGTTTTTAGAAATGAAATTTTCAGTTTTCCTGAATTTGGATATTTTAGTATTCCATTTTGTGGACTTCTATTTCAATTCTGTTGTATTAATAGACTCATACAGGATGTGCTATTTTGTGAGTACCTTCTTTAGCTTCACTTAAAAATGTTCAAGGTTGGGGGCTGGGATTGTAGCTCAGTGGTAGAGCCTTGCATGCATGAGGTACTGAGTTCAATCCTCAGCACCACATAAAAATAAATAAACTAAAGATATTGTGTTCATCTACAACTAAAAAATATTTTTAAAAATGTTCAAGGTTGGGCTGGGGCTATAGCTCAGTGGTACAGCACTTGCTTGGCATGTGAGGGGCACTGGGTTCAATCTTTAGCATCACATAAAAATAGAAAAAATTGAAACATTTTGTCCATCTAAAACCATAATTTTTTAAATAAATAAATAAAATGTTCAAGGCCCTCCCATCATGTGTCATGTATCAGCAAAATATTTGTGCTTAGGAATGAATGGTATTCTGTTTTGCAGTTTTACCACATTATTGCCCACTTATCAATTGATGGACTTAATGGATTGTTTCCCCATTTTTTGTATAAACCATGCTTCTCTGAAAGTTTGTGTACAAGTTCTGGTCTAGACTCCTTGTTTGTTTGGTTTTTCATGATATATACCTTGGAAGAGAATTTGTGGGTTCTATGCTTTTTACTAGGCAGCTCTAACAAAATAAGTAGAAGTGTAAACGTTTATTTCTCATAGTTGTGGAAATGTTTTACTGACAAGTAGTGTGGAAGTCCAGTATCTAGGCTCCAGTAGAGTTTTTATCTGGTGACGGCCTGCTTCATCCTAGATAGCTACCATTGCACTCTAACCTCACATGGTAGAAAGGGCTGAGGTTTTTCTTCGGCTTCTTATCTAAAGGGCACTCATTTAGGTTATGATCTAATCTACTCCCTAAAGCCATCTCTTATTATTATCACCTTGGGTATGAGGATTTCAACGTCTACATTTTAGAAAACATAAACATTCAGTTCATGGGATAAAATAATTCCATGTTTACCATCTTTAGGAAAAGCTAAACAATTCTCCGTATAAAGACTGTGCCACCCACTGTGCTCTCCCACTGCCCATTTCTCCACATCCTTCCCAATGAGTGTGAGGATCTGTCCTGTTGATTACAGCCATACTCATGAGTGTGAAGTAGTGATCTCATTGCGATTTTGCTTCATATTTCCTTGATGGCTAATTATGTTGAACATCTTTGTATGTGTACTTTTGTCATTTGTATATCTTCTTTGGAGAAATGACAATTAAGACTTTGCCTACATTTCAGTTTATATTGAGCTTTAACAGTCCCTTATATAAACATAACAGATGTAGGGTCTGCAAATACTGTGAATTGTAATTTCACTTTATTGATGGTGTCTTTCAAAGCAAAAATATTTTAATTTTTTTCAAGTTCAATTTTCTTATTACTCCTGTGGTTGTTTTTCTTCTGTTATGTCAATAAATCATTGCCTAGTACAAGGCTATGAAAATTTACTCATTTTGTTCTAAAGATTTATATTGTACTTTTAAAGTTTAGGTAAATGACCAAATTAATTGCAGCACATAAATAAGGAGAAAGTAGTGTAACTATATCTGTTGCACTGATGTCTAGAAATATCTGTTCAAAACATTATTAATTCACTGTTGAATTGTCTTTGCAAGGTTATCAAGAAATGATGACTATAAATGTAGAAGTATATTTTCAGACTCTTAGTTCTATTCATTTGCTTTGTAGGTATGAGTGTATACGTATAGTCTAGATGATTGCAGTTTTGGAAGAAGTATTGAAAGCTTCTTTTCAAAGATTATTTCATTATTCTGAGAGCCTGTCATTTCTCATAAATTTTAGGATAACAGTCAATATTTGAAAAAAATATATCATCAGTGATTGCATTGGCTATAGATCTATCTGAGTATTGCCATGTAAGAGTAAACATGGGGCACTCATGAAAATGGGAGGTTTTTATTTTATTTATATTTCTGTAAACTTCCTTCAAATTTTTTTATTTTCTGTTCACATATCAGGCTCACATATGTATATTCAATGAAGAATTTTATTCTTTTTCATTAAATTCTAAATGTATTTATTCTTAATTTTTCAGTCTTTTATTATTAGATTTGATATTATTTGTTAGGCTTTCCCACAATTATATTTTTATAAACTGAGTAAACCAAGTCATTTCTTTTCAATTCACAATTTTGGAGCATTTTTATGGATCTGTTGAGAGAATCATGTGTTTTATGTCATTTAATGTATCAGTATGACAGGCTACATTGATAGTTTTCATAAATTTAATTCCAGAATATTTTCTATAGGTAAAACCCTGTTTTATATTTAGCTGAGTTTTCTTTCTAATAATTTTGAGTATTATTTGTTTATATTCAAAAAAGAATATTGCTGTATAGATTGTGATTAAAATTTCATTGTGCTGGAAACGAATAGTGCCTTAAATAATTTCTATGACAAATACATTTTTTCACACTTAATTATGAACTCACTGTGTTTCATTATAAGAAACATGAATTGTGAATATTTATATTAACAAAAAATTACAGACATTATTATAGGTATTTCTTTTGAATGGAGTAAAGACATGTAATTTCTCTGATAAAACAAACATTTAAAAGGAAAATACTTAGTCTTATGGTGCTTTAAAAAAAGAGTTTTTAATCCCTCAGTGGTGTTATTTGAAGTTGAATAAATTTAATATATATATGTATGGTGGCATTTTTCTGCTATGTGGTTGGCCCATAAACATTATTTAAAATATGCAAGGTTTTGCAATAGGGTGTTATTTTCTAACCTTCAACTAAAGTCTATAAAAACCCAACTCTGGCCTTGTGTACACTGCAATATAAATGAGTGCGAGATACAATACCAAGCTTTTAGTATAACTGATCATTAATGCTCAAGAATGTTTTATGTTAGAGAGAATAAAAAAGTTGACTATCATTGAATGGAAAACAGAAACATGATTATATCCAGAAAATAAAGGCTGTAAATGGTTCATTTACTTTCTTTCCATTGCAGAATTGTAATAAAAATGCCAACTAGATTGATATTTAGGCAAACATCACATTGCAATAAAGTTAAGATTACTAGAGGAGATGCATTAATATAGAACATTCCTCTTTGAGTCTGCTTTTCTACTTCAATTTCAAGAGTAGTTGGCTATTTTAATTTCAGTTATAGATACTTATTTAGCTTCGGATTCTAAGAGAACTCTCTCCCAAAACATGATTGTGAACAATTCTAAGTTATTTCATTTTACCCTACTTTCTTATATTTTAATCCTAATATTAAGAAATTACAGCATTTGAACAAAGCTACAGTCCTGTATATCATATAAGATACTGAATACCTTCCAGTTTACATGATATTAAGCTGCTGTAGCAGCAGCTGCATAGAATTTAACACAACATATGGTGTTGATTTTTCCCTTTTGTAATGAAAATCTGAATTATAAATCTCTCTCAATAAATGGGTGATGAGATGTTTAGCAAAGCTATAACACATATAACTTGATGTTTTAAAATGTCACATTTTTTTTCTTGTGAGCCAAAGGGCGACAGAATTATGAAGGGTTGCTAAAAGAAGAGAATAAATAAAATGGAAAGAAAAAATAAGGGAATATTGTACAATTGCAAGGAAATATCTAATATCCCATAAATGAGTGTCATAAAATAATAAGTCAGTTTTTTTATGGATGAAATACTTAAGTGGTAATTTGTAGATTTTTCTAAAAATTTAAAAGCAACAAAAATGTGCACTGTTTTTGCATGTTTTATTAATGTGAGGTAGAAATACAGTATAGAATCTAAAGAGAAACACACTATATAAGAATTTTTAAGAATATGGCATAAAAAGCTTTTCAAATAAAACTTTTAATATAAATTATGGAGCCTGATTTATAGAAAATATACTATTCATTAAAATAAAATGAAAGGATTAATAGAGTCCTGGAATACATATTCTAGGGAAAGTTCCTGGTAACACGGTTCTTCATTTTCAACTCTGGTTTTCATATTCTTATGATATTATTTATTTCACAAATTACACACCAAAGGCATGTGCTTTTCAAACTTTTCCCTTCTTGGAATAAATGCTGTGGACTAAGGTTTTTGTTGTTGTTGTTTTTGAAAATGCACTGGTAATGTTTCTAAACTATTTTCATTTAAAAACAGAAAGCACTTAGGAGATATTTCAATGATAAGAATATTTTAGCAATAGAAAATATAATGGGAAAGAATCATATGATTATCTTTATAGATGCTGAGACAGCATTTGACAAAATACAGGACCCTTTCATGTTCAAAACACTAGAAAAACTAGGGATAGAAGGAATATATCTCAACATTGTAAAAGCTATCTATGCAAAACTGAAAGCCAACATCATCCTCAATGGGGAAAATTTGGAAGCATTCCCTCTAAAAACGGGAACAAGACAGGGATGTCCTCTTTCACCATTTTTATTCAACATAGTCCTTGAAACTCTAGTCAGAGCAGTTAGACAGAAGAAATTAAAGGAATAAGAATAGGAAAAGAAGAAGTTAAACTATTATTATTTGCTGATGACATGATTCTTAAAGGATCCAAAAAATTGTACCAGAAAACTTCTAGAATTAATAAATGAATTCAGCAAAGTAGCAGGATATAAAATCCATACCCATAAATCAAATGCATTTCTATACATCAGTGATAAATCCTCTGAAAGAGAAATTAGAAAAAATACACTATTCACAATAGCCTCAAAAAAAAAAAAAAGAAATACTTGGGAATCAATTTAACAAAAGAGGTGAAAGAACTTTACAATGAAAACTACAGAACACTAAAGAAAAAAAATTGAAGAAGGCCTTAGAAGATGGAAAGCTCTCCCATGCTCTTAGGTAGGCAGAATTAATATTGTCAAAATGGCCATACTACCCAAAGTGCTATACAGATTCAATATGATTCTAATTAAAATCCTAATGTCATTCCTTACAGAAAAAGAAAAAGCAGGCATGAAGTTCATTTGGAAAAACAAGAGACCCAGAATAGCTAAAACAATCTTTAGAAGAAGAGTGAAACAGCAGGCATCATAATACCAGACATTAAACTATATTAAAAAGAAATAATAACAAAAACAGACAGCATGGTACTGGCTCAAAATAGACATTTAGATCAATGGTATAGAATAGAAGCCACAGAGACAAAACCACATAAATACAGTTATCTCATACTAGAGAAAGGTGCCAAAAGCATACACTGGAGAAAAAATAGCTTCTTCAACAAATGATGCTGGGAAAACTGGAAATCCATATGCAGAAAAATGAAACTAAACCCCTATCTTTCACCATGCACAAAACTCAACTCAAAGGGATCAAGGGCCTAGGAATTAGACTAGATACTCCGAGCCTAATTGAGGAAAAAGTAGGCCCAAATCTTCATCATGTTGGATTAGGCTCCGACTTCCTTAACAAGACTCCTAAAGTACAAGAAATAAAAGTAAGAATCAATAAATGGGATGGATTCAAACTAAAAAGTTTCTTCTCAGCAAAGGAAACAATCAATGAGGTAAACAGAGAGCCTACATTCTGGGAACAAATTTTTGCCACACACACATCAGAGAGAGCACTGATCTCCAGGATATATAAAGAACTCAAAAACTTAACACCAAATAAACAAACAACCCAATCAATAAGTGGGCTAAGGAGCTGAACAAACACTTCGCAGAGGAAGATATACAATCAATCAAAAAATATATGAAAAAATGTTCAACATCTCTAGCAATTAGAGAAATGCAAATCAAAACTACTCTAAGATTTCATTTCATGCCAGTCAGAATGGCAGTTATCAAGAATACAAGCAACAAGTGTTGGCGAGGATGTGGAGAAAACGGCACACTCATACATTGGTGGTTTGATGACAAATTGGTGCAAACAATCAGGAAAGCAGTATGGAAATTCCTTAGAAAACTTGGAATGGAACCGCCATTTGACCCAGCCATCTCACTCCACGGTCTATACCCAAAGGATTTAAAAACAGCATACTACAGTGATGCAGCCACTTCCATGTTTATAGCAGCTCAATTCACAATAGCTAAACTGTGGAACCAACCTAGATGCCCTTCAATATATGAATGGATAAAGAAACTGTGGTATATAAACACAATGGAATATTAGTCAGCATTAAAAGAGAATAAAATTATGGCATTTGTAGGTAAATGGATGGAGTTGGAGAACATCATTTTAAGCGAAGTAAGCCAATCCCCCCCCCCAAAAAAAAACAAAGGCCGAATGTTCTCTCTGATAAGTGGATGCTGATCCATAATGTGTGAGGGGGCATGGGAAGAATGGAGAAACTTTGGTCAAAGGGAAGGGAAGAGAGGGGATGGGACATGGGGGCAAGAAAGATGGTGAAATGCAATTTACAACAATGGCCTAGGTTTATGTATGACTGCACACATACAATGTAACTTGATATTGTGTACAACCAGGGAAGTTAAAAGTTGTGCTCCATTTGTATACAATGAATCAAAATGCATTCTGCTGTCATGTAAACCTAATTAGAATAAATAATGAAAAAAAAGAACATATAATGGGGAAAAACATCCTATATATTCAAGTGACATACTATAGGTGTTTAAAGGAATAATACATTTTTCTTATATACACATATATGCTAACAAATATAATTTATCATCTGATAAGTTTTTTATTTAAATTGAATTATTTTTATTGATGCCTAAAACATAAAATTTATGTATATAAATGAGGCACCATATGATGTTGAGATATATACTTTATTTAATGTTTTAATCAGGTCCAACATATTTTTTTCCTCACACATTTATCATTTCTTTTTCTTTTTTTTTTGTACTGGAGATTGAAATCAGGGGTACTTGACCACTGAGCAACACCCCCAGCCCTATTTTATGTTTTATGTAGAGACAGGGTCTCACTGAGTCGCTTAGCACCTTGCCATTGCAGAGGCTGGCTTTGAACCCGCGATTCTCCTGTCTCAATTATTGCTGGGATTACAGACTTGCGCCACCGCGCCCGGCTATTATTTCTTTATGCTGAAAAATTTCAAAATCCTTTCCTCCAGGTTTTTGAAATGCAGAGTAGAATTGTATCTGTCTATAGTTAGCCTCGTGTGTAATAGTGCACCAAAACATTTTGCTTCTTCCTAACTATAACTTAAAACCCATTGATCAACATTCTTCAACCTTCCCTCCTCACTACTCTCCCAGATTCCAGTAACCGTTATTCTAATTTCAACTTCTATGAAATCAACGCTTTTAGATTCCACGTGTAAGTGAGATCATTTGGTACTTGTCAGTGTTTATGTGACTCATTTCACTTAACATAATGATCTCAGTTCCATCCATGACCATCCCTCACCATCACATATCTGGTATTGTTGTTATCAAACTGCCTTCATAATTGCATGGAAGCTCTTCCTACAAGCAATAATTAAACCATTACTAAAGGCTTTGTGTTATTATTATTATTATTATTATTATTATTATTATTATTATTATACTGGGGATTGAAGTCAGGGATACTCCACCAATGAACCATATCCCCAGTCCTATTCTGTGATTTAGTGACAGGGTCTCACTGAGCTACTTAATGTCTCGCCGTTGCTGAAGCTGGCTTTGAACTCATGATTCTCCTGTCTCAGCCTCCCAACATGCTGGGATTACAGGCATATGCCACCGCACCCAGTGCTACCTTTTTCAATATCTTCTACAGAGAACTATAGATAAGCCACTAGACTTTTTTCTTCATATCCATCTTCTTTGGGCCAAGCATTCAGATGTTCTTGCAGCTTGATCTGGAGAGGATTAGGAAGGACAACTTCTGTTTTCAGGCTAAACATTTCTCTTTGGTGTTTCAGCTAGCCTCTGCAGTTTTCGCTTCCTCTTTCTTCATAGTAAACCTCCCGTATTCCACCAAAGGAATACCTTTGTGTCCTGTAAGAGTTTTCTTTAATCTTACTTAGAGGAGTCAAAGTATTTCTGAATATGAGTGTAGGCATGATTTGATCATTCCACAACGGTTAAGACTAATGAAGTCAAATCAGTCCTCTAAAAAATAAAATACTGGAGTTTGAAAGGAAAAAAGAGATTTAAAAAGTAAGAAAAAACCTGATATATTTTATTGAGTAGTGTATCTTTGTGTATATTATTTATAATAAACAATGCATCTCATTAAGACAAGGAAGATAGTTTGTGAAATACAATTGAATTCAGGCTAAACAGAAATGGAGAGCTAATATCTCCCTGCTCTGATTACCAGTGCCGTAATATATGATTCATCATTGAATGCGAGCCATGAGTAGTTGCATAGTGGCCTGTCTAAAAAAAGGAAAAAATATCAAAAAAAGCAGTTGATCAACACAAGAAATTCATTAAATATCAAGTCTTGATAGCAGACTTTCAGCAATTGCAAAGAAATTCCATTGATAATATCACAGAATAAACCTATTTCAATTTTTCTTCTTCACATCAGACTTATCACAAGAGTTGCTTGTCCCAAAGTTGCCCTCCTTTCTCCAATTTCTATTTCCAACTCCTAAAACCAAGGCTGCTAAAACTCAAATAGGTAGGTACATATGTGTACTTTCCTATATTTTTACCTCACTGAATATGTTAGGGCTTTTATCGTCTAGGTGACTGTATGTTCTAAATTCAATTTCATTTTAGTGCATTACTCTGTTTCTACATTTTATGAGGCTGAAATGGATAAGACTCAAAGAATATGTCTTTGAATCAAAGACTGGATAAAAATCTTGGAATATTTGTGTGTTGATCATTTTTGCCCCAATAGAGTTGCTATCAACGTTTATTTTTCCATTCCAATACTTTTATACTGAATTTGATACTCTGATAATATTGTAGATTGGATATACTCTAGGGGTCTCTTAACATGTACTTCTGAAAAACTAAATATGGAGTAGTACTCAAATTCTGTTGAGGCCCAAATCTTTGGATAAATAAAATGCTATTATTTTATAAATTATTTAATTTAAAAATAATGGAGAACAATTACAGTAATCCCAGTTCTTTAAGAGGATGTATCTTCATGAAAATTTTGCTTTTACTTTATCTATAGAGACACTTTTAATCTTCTTGCACAATTAATGCAGTATTTGTATCCCAAATCCCACCATTCCAGTTGTATAATCATTTCCTTTACTGGGACAAGACTAATTATAGTTTTTCTTTTTCATTCATCTCCCTTACATTGTTTCTAAATTGTAAGTCTAGAATCAATCACACTTGGTGTTAGAGTAGTGTGTTAGTCAACTTTTCATTGCTGTGTGCCAAATACCTGACAAGAATCACTTGGAGGAGTAAAAGTTTATTTGGGGCCTGTGGTTTCATAGGTCCGGTTCTTGGTTGGCTGACTTCTTTGTTCTGGGCCCACCATGTGACAAAACATCAAAGTGAAAGATCATGACAAAGAAAAGCTACTCAGTTCATAGCAGGTAGGAAGCAGACAGAAAGAAAGAGGTAGGGGATAGTAACGGATATACACCAACACCACACCTCCAGTGATGTAATTCCAATAGCCATGCCCCTCCCTTTTACAGTTATCTCTCAGTAGTCTATGTAGCTACCAATTGATTAGGTTGAAGCTCTAATCATTGCTGAAAACCCTCATCTCTAAACCTTGTTCCACTGGGGATTCTGTTTTCAAATTATTAACTTTTCAGAGAGCTTTTCAGATCCAAACTATAAGAAACAATAATTTCTAGATTTTATATTTCATGAAATAAATCATTAATGTTTTTCAAGATATCAAATTCATGGGGAATATATTTATCACCTTGGACTGCTAGTTCGTTTTCATATATTTGAAGAATATTGAGAACTGGGAGTGGTGACTGAATTATGGGTCTTGAACTGTCCTGTGACAGACCTGATGCCTCTCTTGGGAACTCTCAGTGCAAAGGGGTCAATTTGACACTGCTATGATGATGCCCAGTTCAGTAAGAGGTTCTATACCGGTAATGGAGCTATTCAGTTCTTCACCTTGAGGTTCAGACACCAGCTGCTCAAGGGGTAGAAAGTCATGGATGCAAGCTGATAAATCATAATCAGGCTGCTCATATTCATAACCTCGGTTGTGCTTACTTTGAGGAAACTTTCTCACAATAAGTCCTTTTGATGTTTATACCTAAATAAATATGCTGAGCTTACTGTGGCTCACTACCTCCCTACTATGGAGAAGTTAAAACCCAGATTTTTCTCTATTTGTGTGTCTATTTGTCTTTTCTTCATCCCATCACCACCTGGTCAGAAACTTGAATTAATGGCCATGCAGTTTGCATTGACATAGGAAAAATTTATTTCTGAAATCAAATTTATCACAAATTAGGTTGTACAACTATTGGGTATATTCATTATTTTCTGTGAAAATCAATCCAGAGCAAATACTGGAAAATCAATTAATTCATACATTTTAAGTAAAAAGTACAGTCATATTAGGATGTTAGAAGATATCAAGTACATTATTTTTTTAAAAGTCATTCATATGGAGTCACAAAGAACTCTTTTGCCTTCAAAACTATGAAACTACTCATGGAAAACTTATGAGAAATGATTCAAAATATTGTCTTAGGCAAAGATTTATCAGATATGTCCCCAAAATCATGGGCAATAAATGCAAAAGTTGATGAGTGAGATTATATCAAATTAAAACTTCCTACCTAACAAAGGAATCAGTCTAAATTGATTGAGCTAAAGAAAACCTACAGAATATGAGAAAATATTTGCAATCTATACATCTGAAATGGGGTCAATAATCAAAATTTTCAATTAAAAAAATCAATGACAAGATAACAAATTATTCAGTTAAAAAATTGGACAAAATACCTTAAAGGATATTTCTCAAGATAAGGTATACAAATGGCCTACAAGTATGAATGAATGAAAAAATGTTCAAAATTACTAATCATCATGGATATGCAAATCAAAACCAGACAGAGATCTCACCACCTCATCCTCCTTGAAATGCCTATTATAAATTAGACAAAAGAAAACACATGCTAATGAGATGTAGGGAAAGAGATACACTGTTATACAGTGTTAGTGGAAATGTAAATCGGTACTGGTATTACCAAAACCAGTATGGATGTTCTTCAAAAAACTAAAAATAGAAAGATTACATAGTCCAACAATCCCACTACAAGGATATATCCAAAGGGAATGAAATCTACATGTTGGAAAGAAGCATTTGTTTGTGCATTGCACCACTCTTTATGAGAGCTAGCATATGGAATCAAATTAACTGTCTGTCGATAAACAAATGGATAAAGAAATACAGAATGCATTCAGAATGCAATTCTATTCAGCAATAAACAGAATGAAATCCTTTCATTTGTGACAATATTGATGTGCTCGACGGACATTCTGTTAAATAAAATAAGTCAGGCACAGCAGGAAAACAAACACCTTGTGATCTCACTGCTATGAGGAATCTAAAATAGTTGTTATAATGAACGTTGAGAATATATAAGTGCTTAGCAAGGCTGGAAGGAGGATGGGGAAAGGTTGGTCAAGTGGCACAATGTTACAGTCAGTAGGAGGAATAATTTCTGTTGTTCTAATGGCCAGTAGACTGAACATAGTTAACAGTTATGCGCTGATAATCTAAAACTAGATGAGAGAATTTCGAATAATAAATAATAATAAAATTTTAAAGTGACCGCAGTAGATCCCAATTACCCTTATTTGATCATTACTCATTGTATACATGAATAAAAACATAACATTGTACCTTGTGCATATGTACAAGTACTATAGGTCAATCAAAAAATTAAACTGATATATTAAAAATGATTAGTGCTTCTTGTAATCAAAGACATAATGACATGCTTACAATTCAGAAATTTTCACAATTAATTTGAAAATATAATTATTTTGTACTTTCATTCTTACAATATTCAGGAAACTATTTTCCAAAATCCCTTAATACCAAATGTCACCAAATGAGAGAGTTAAATATAGTAATCACTAAACCTGTGTCCCAATAGGTTCTCATTCAATAAATCATGTTGAGACCAAGTTACTTATGTTCTATTTAGC
>CM053405.1:19919081-19964339 GCA_028644305.1 Xerus rutilus | reverse complement strand
ACTTATGTTCTATTTAGCACCCATCCTGGCTCTTCGGGCAAGTTAAAAATCACCATAAATGCAGAAGTTCTTTTGTTTCTGGCACAATTTGAGTTTTCTAATATTTTTTGTTTATGCTGAAAGATTGCGAAGCACTATATTTGTTAACTTACATATGCAAATTTATCCACACTTGATTGCCTGCCCCTGTTTGTGAGTGACAGTTGTGTTAAAATGTTGGCTTCTATAAATATATTCTTACCTTGTACTTTAAAGAATAATGCATGTGAGTTCCAGAAGTTAATGTGTGTTAGAATCGCATAGGTAAGATGTTAAAATGCAAATTTGTTCTCTACCACATTGATTGTGTCTTTGAAGGAACCCAGGAATTCACATTTGAAATAAACATTTTTGCTAATTCTGATGAAAGTACAATAAAGCTTACATATTGATAAATCCCACTGTGGTGAACTGATAAGTAAAAGCCAGAGTAACTTCAGAGAACACATCATACTGGAATGCTCACTTTAAATCTAAGCTAACAATGTAGAAACAACCATTTTTGGGGGGTTTCCAATCAGTTGCCAACTTAACAGAATTTTATTTAAGTGATGTATGTGGATGTTAAAGGGCATCATTTTTAATAATTGGAATTATTTCAAGATGCAATATTAAAAAATGTTCGAGAACAGAATTTCTAGGTTATTAATGAAAACAAAACTTGTAGGGCTTTCTTGTAACTTGTGTAAATTTTTACAAAAGGTCCAAGGAAAAGAAAATAAAGTTTGACAAGTAATTGTGTACTTCACATGTGTATCACTAACTTTATCAAAAAATTGTGTTGGTTTTCCTACAAGAAATGTTGAAATTTTGCAATTCACATTCTTGGTAGGTAAAATACAGTTTTCATTACTATGTACAACACAATAAAGGACTTAGATGGATATGAGAATATTTATATTTATGTTTCTGATCCTTTTTCAACAAAAGGTCATGCACATTTAAGGCAGTTGAATTACTATGCTTCTCACTAATGATTTTAGTCAAATTTTGCATGAATATGCCATAATATTTCTGAATGTAATTAAATAGTGCATTTGCAGAATTGATTTGAGAACCGTAGCCACCATCTATCTCAGTTGTCATCATCTTGAAATATGCTCAATGCATTTCACTTGACCAAATTTGTATTCTGAATTATTTTAAATGTTTAATCTTAGGCCTCATATTTATCACCATGGTTATTTCAAAATTTCAAATTGATGTAATTGATGAATTAAATTTTCAATCTTATAGTATCTAAAACAATTAATAAATAAGTATGTAAAGTGTTTTATAGGTGTGTCATTGTTGCAGTTTAGATTAGATTTTTTATTGTGATCAGTTTTATTTTTAATTTCAGTAAAAATTATCGAATTTAATGAAGAATAACAATAGTATTTTTGTCATAAAATTATTATATTAGAATTAGCAAGTCTATTGGCAATTTGGCTAAACAATGCTAATGGGCCTCTGAGTGTGTGTGTGTGTGTGTGTGTGTGTGTGTGTGTGTGTGTGTACTTATAAATGTATGCATGTACTTACATGATTTAATTAGAATATCAGTTTTTTACTAGTTAAATTTATCTGCATAAGCCAGCTGGATTTCTATTGTGATTAGAAACATTGTTAGTTCAACCATAATCATCTATTTCTGATATGCAAATAATTATTTTCATTGGAAATATATGCCTCTTTTCTCAGGTTGGCTTTTCCTATCAAAATTATGTGTGGATAAGTAATGCCTTAATGAAAATAAAGAGAAATAATACGCAGTTCCACTCTAAGTTTAGGAGGAGGTTTTATCTCCTCACCCCAAAATCAAAAGGGCAGGTAGGCATCTCAATATTTTAGAGCCCAGAATAAGAATTTAATCATGATGGGTAAGGAATTCTGAACTTCATAAAGGTTTACCTGAACACACAAAATTTAGTGCAGTTTTTGAAGTATCACATCCCAATTCACTTTTTACATGCCATAGTCATGTAAAAATAAAATTAAAATTCCCCCTTTTTTAAAAATAAAATAAATCACTTTTTCTTTATATTATTTACTTTATATTACATTGCAATTGTTTTAATATCTAAGAATTAATGAATTCGCAATATTTTAAAAAGCAAATCTGTGAGAATTTAAAGACAAAAAATGCTATTGTTCTAAAAATAGAAAATTGAAAGGCTGTGATTATTACAATTACTAAAGTGGTGTAATCAGTGTTTAAAAGATTTGTAGATCGGTGCTCCACCTATCACAAAATGGAATTAATAGATATAGTTTCAGTTCTAGGAAACCATCTTAGAAACTTATTTGTCTAGGGGATCTGTGAAATATCTGTATGCTATTTAAATTTGTCATCTCAGGTTTCAGGAAAGTGAATTGGTGGGCTCTGAACACATGGACACACTTTGTGACTGTCCTATTATGGAAAGCTAAAAGGTAATTATAAATCACAGAGGTAGCAGTGGCTTGAAGGGGTCAGGTTAGAAAGACAAGGAGAAAAATTATGGTCTAATTTTAAAAAAAAAGAAAGAAAACTAGGATGTGTGTTTAAACCCAATTGAGTTATTTAATGAGTAGATTTATTGAAAGGATAGTACCCGGTCACACCACTTCAGCATATTGAATAGCTCAAGGGGAAAATGTTGCAAGGAAGCTTTAATTAATTTCCTTCATCTCATCCTCTCTTAACACTGAACAAGCCTTTGTCACATGCATCCTGTGAATTCCAAGGACAGAGTAAAAGCCATTTTAAAGCACTCATATCCCAATAAGGTTGTTAAGAGACCATTTCTAAGTCCTTCATTAAAGTTAATGCATTTAACACTAATGCCATTCAAAATCTTTATTAAAGTCCAGAAATTTCATAAATTATTGATTGCTTTGGTGTGTCTGTATATACTAACATTATATTTTTA
This sequence comes from Xerus rutilus, assembly GCA_028644305.1. Classification (NCBI taxonomy): domain Eukaryota; kingdom Metazoa; phylum Chordata; class Mammalia; order Rodentia; family Sciuridae; genus Xerus; species Xerus rutilus. The sequence goes on along the minus strand of CM053405.1, from coordinate 19,961,406 downwards.
TCTAACAGTGAGGAAGAAGTCCAGATTATTCATTTCCAGTTTTTGAAAGATTGCAACTGCTGTCACAGCTTGAAATGGCAGTATCTCAAGCCATTGGGTGCATCAGCCACTATATCTAAAATTGAGTGCCAGCTTTAAAGCTTTTGTATTTTATCTAGAGGTTTTCTCTCTCAGGGTCACACAAAGGAATAAGAGATTAATGAGGTGACATATTAAAAAGTTTTGTGAATAATAAATATTATCCATATTTTTCTGTGGAGAAATGGAGTCATGTGTAGGTTAAGTAACCATTAAAACTGTTATCCTTTAAAAGGATCCATTTATGCTGCATTTAACTTCATTCCCAGCACTTATTCCCTTCTACTATTCTTAACTTGTCACTTTGAGTGCCAAAGGTGGGGTGAGGGTAGGTACCATGTATAAAAATATGCAAATTTTGAATCACTTAAAGTAGCTTTTCAAATATACATCAATATATCAAGTTTAATGCTCAAAGAACATATTTTTGTGCACCCTTCACCAAAACGATCCCTGTACTGATATTTTTTAATGGAACAGAATGGACAAAAAAGATAGGTTTGCAAATAAACAGATTTTCTCTTACATAAATTTGCTTTTCCAAACCTCTGCTAATACATGCTCACCTGCAAAGGCATTGCAGAAAGAACTTCAAGGTGACTGTTGGAGAATTATTGGAGAATGTGTCCCCACTAATAGCCATTAAGTCTGATTTTAAGGTAATGTCACAAAGACATTTTAAACCACTGGATTTTATTACTTTTCTCTTTCCACATACAGATCAGTGTTTTCATAAAGTGTAGCCATCTGCAGCTTCATAACATTAATTTTACACTCTTTCAGAGACCTCAACTGATTATTTTTCGATTGAATATTTTCAACTTTTCCTTCAAAAGATACTTCACATCAGTATTTGATCAGGTTCAAACACCATGAAATTAATCCAAATTATGCTTAATAGCAAAATTTACATCAATTATAATATCACTCCTCTTTTGCCATCAACAGTTGAAGAAGTTTCCAAGATTTAATTTCTATCACTCTTTAATTTTCACTTCTGTGAGGTTTTCTCCTTACATCTGCCTCATGAATGTGACTGTTATTATAGGTTGTTCTTTCTAGTTTTTATTCACGCCTCACTCTGCATCAGCTGTTTGCTCTCCATACATGGTTTCACTTGGAATGATCTGCAACCCTTTCAACTCAGACTTAAATCCAGCTGCTGACATTGGTTCCAAATCAGAAAGGGAGTGGGAACAAAACTCAGCAAAAAGTCACACATGTGATGGTGGCTTTACCCCAAATCCTTGACTTGAAATAGCCCTAGTGGGACATGAATGCAATATAATGGACTAACACAAGTTGGTCAACTAGAACAAGTATATTGGATGAATTTGAGTCTCTGAAAGGACTATAACCTCATAGAAAAACTTGAAGAAAGCAAAAACACAAGCACATGCTGTTAACACAGAGAAGTTTACTGAAATTTGCCAGAACACTCATCAGAGACAGCAAAAGAAACAATACAATGCACAGCCATGATTACACCATTTTGCATCATAGCATTTGTGTTTTAAATTTAGTCTATTCATGAGTTTGCTGTATCAATCTAGGAAATACAAGGTCAAAATATTAAAGATTAGTATGGTTGGCAAGACTCTAGATACTCAGCAGAAAAAAAAGAAAATCTTCCATGTCAATCATTCTGATGAACATAGCATACTAATTTGCTTTTTCCCTAACTTTAATCATTCTTTCATATTTTTTTTTAATTATCTGGATATCGTTGATTGCAAAAGACCTGTTTGACCTTGTTCATTTTGAGCAGTCTGCTTGGATTGTTTTACCAATTTATAGAGATTATTTGAAGATTTCTCCTCCTCCTCCTCCTCTCTCTCGCTCTCTCTCTCTACTTTTGTGTGTGTGTGTTTGTGTTTGTGTGTGTGTGTGTGTGTGTGTGTGTGTGTGCTGGGGTGCTGAGAATTGAAACCAGCACTTTGCATTTGCATGTTAGACAAGTGAAACACCACTTAGCTATATACCTGGCCCTTTTTAAAATTTCATTTTAAAACAGGATCTTGCTAAGTCTGCTTAGCTGCCCAGGCTGGTCTCAAACTTGTGATCTTCCTGTCTCAGCCTCCTGAGTAGCTGAGATTATAGGGATGGCACTGCATCTGTTTCAAAGAGCCCTGCTTCCTCAGCCAATTCTCTTAATCCTTTTGTGGCTCAGTGACAGAGTGCTTGTCTAGCAAATGTGAGGCACTGGGTTCAATTCTCAGCACCACTTAAAAAAATAAATAAAATAAAATTATAAAAAAATTGATGAAAAATATTTTTAAAAATCCACCCTAGAAAAAAGATAATTTTGATAATAATTGTACGTCATGTCCAAAGACATTTGAGTAACCAAAACTAATGAAAAGAATAAGTAACAAAAATACAGAAAAATTGCACAACTATTAAATCAGAAATTGAACTCAATTGAAAAATATTCAGTCAAGGACTCTGAAATACTGTAAAATTCATGTTACAAAGCTGCAGATGCCTACATTTTGTGAGAAGGTTCATCTGTTCTTGTAGAGAGAAATGTAACAAGAGTGACAAATTGAAAAATGCCTCTGAGACAATTCCTTGAAATCAGCCTCCACTGCTATTAGCTGGATATTATACCATAACCAAACTGAAGTTCTTAAATAAGTTTGCACATGCAGTTGTAAATATATGGATTGTAAATACATTTTATCATTCAAAAAATCTTCTATTTTACACTCTTAATGGTATATTTCAATGAGGAGAATCTTTTTTCTCCTTTTTATCTTTTCTTTCTTTCTTTCTTTCTTTCTTTCTTTCTTTCTTTCTTTCTTTCTTTCTTTCTTTCTTTCTTTCTTTCTTTCTTTCTTTCTTTCTTTCTTTTAGTGGTCTCTGAGTGTGAGAAACTGTGTACATCCACCAGAATAACTAACGCAAAAACATTGATGGTGCACTGTTGGCAAGTGCAAGGAGTAACTGAGTATCTAATGTAAATTGGCCCACTCTTTGGGGAAAATGTCAACATTGTACTAAAACCTAACAATTTTATTTCATGTGATGCAACGATGCAGCTCTTAGATTATTCGCCTACATATATAAATTCCTATATGTGTTTACCTGAAAGTATGAATGAAGCTATTGGCATCAGCACTGTAGATAACAGCCAGACTGGACTCAACATAACTGACCATCAGCAGTTGGATGGACATGCTAATTGTGCTGTATCATACAATTAAATGAATAATAAGGAACAAATCATGTGTATGCACAAAAGTTCAAAGTCTGAACTTAATTCTTCTCTCTTGTTGGGAAATTTTTCTTTTTATTATTTTTGTTCTTGTGGCTCTTAAGACAATTCATCCTAGAACTACAAATTTTTCCTCAACTGTTTTCTCAGTTTATTCTTTTCACTGCTTGGAATGTTCAATAGATGAACTTTTATCTTACTTTTTCCTTTTTTCCTTCCTGAGTTCTCTTAAGACACTTTTTTACTGACTTCCATTTCTCATCATTTCTCATGTAAGAATTTTTACTTCCTAGTACCATACATTTTCAAAGAAAACTATTTTCTGTCATCTCTGCCATAGTATAGAAAAACAGACATACTACCTTATTCCAATTTCTCATTCAATAATTGGGATGTGTTATACAAATGTTTGTGGATGTATTTTATGATTATTATTAGACTGTTCTTCCTAGAGTGTATATTTGCTGGTAATTTTTATATGAAAGAATTGAGAGTAGGCTGAAGAAGTGGGGCTCTTGAACTTGGGCACATTTTCTCACAGTGCATGCTTTTCCACTGACCACCTCAGTCATGAAAACACACCCTTTTTCTGTATTCTTCTCTCCCTGTGTTTTTACACTAAAATTGTACATTTTAGAATGCTTTACTTTTATGTTTGTTTTCTTATTAGGTTATTGATCAGTTTTTCTTCACATTTTTTCAAACTTTTATTTATTTGAGGTGTACGAGTGATTGACAATAACATTAAGTCAATGGGGAGAAATATTAAAACACCTTATTTTCACTAATGTGTTGAATTTTATTTCGGGCAAGAGAGCCTTACACATGTTTTGAGGTAAGAGAAGACATAGATTTTCATTTTTAGAAGATTCTTTCTTATGTTAGATGAAAAAATTTATACTAGTTAGAAGACAAAATTAATATCAATGTGCTTGATTATAGTGAGATACAGATGTGCATGCATATCTATACATACACAATTCATATATATATATAAAGCTATTACTAATAAACATGTGAAAGTGTCAATATCCAAAATATCAAATACAAAGGAAATGACACATCTAAACTGTGATTCCTGTAAATCATATTAATTTTTTCATGGCAACTGAAATTGCATGGTTAATTTGTGTTTGCATTTATCAATTTACTTATTTATTCCTCAAAAAAAATTGTAAGTGCCTCTTATGTGTCAGACTAGCAGGTAGGTACAAAGTAAACAACATAATAGGCAAAAAAATTTGATCTCTCTTGTGTTCTAGTACATGTACACTGAAAAGGAACCCTCATGAAAGTGAATGGGAGAACATAGAAGCAGAGGCTGATTTAGATAAAAATTAATAAAATCATAAGATGAAGTAAGGATATAATAATGAAAGGAAACCTAATGAAGAGAAAAGGAATACAGCAATCATTCACTTATTTGTTGATTAAAAAACTTATTGAATAGCCGGGCGCTGTGGCACAAGCCTGTAATCCCAGCACTTAGGGAGGCTGAGACAGGAGAATCGCGAGTTCAAAGCCAGTCTCATCAACGGTGAGGTGCTAAGCAACTCAGTGAGACCCTGTCTCTACATAAAACACAAAATAGGGCTGAGGATGTGGCTCAGTGGTCAAGTGCCCCTGAGTTCAATCTCCAGTACCAAAAAAAAAAAATTATTGAATACTTACTAGATGTAAAATGATGCAATTATTAGTAAGCAAACATTTTCTGTTTAATTCAAAGTTCAAGAGTGAACATAGAGCCCATGCATACTATGTATACACAGGAATGTTTTCTACTCACATGAAGTGAATCATGACAGAATTTCAGTACAGAGAATAGTTTACAGGAGGTAGAAATGGTTAATAATACCTAAAATACAAAAATTCGATCAAGTAAGAAATGTAAAGTTTCCATTACATTTGGTAATTATGCAGCGACTGGCAACATTGCTTAAAGTTACCCAATCAAGAAACATCACTTTAAATAGAAATGAAGAGTCTGAATGAGAAAAATCTGAATAAAAAGAAGCAGAATACGGAGAACATTACTTCATGACAAATACAAAAAACTAAATACATTAAATAAATACTCATAGAAGTTCATAGTATTCACATGTGGCTGTTTTTACTTACTGTAGGATAATTTTTATTTTAATATTTAGAGATAAATGAATAACTTATAAAAGAACTAAAATTATAGATGGGAAAATATCTTAAAACTAGAGTAGCATTTTAGTACTGACAGAAACAGGAAATGATAGAATCCAATGCAGAGACTGTGAACAGGTTTTCAAAAGAAATAAGCACTCATCCTTTGGAACTGAGAGCAAGGAAGCATTTCAATGAGTTTTTAAAAGAAAATGTATTCAGTTTACAGATAGAATGCATTGTATGTCTTCCAGACTGGATGATTCTAATGAAGTGTAAGGCAAGGTCAATAGCTAAAGAAGAAGTATAACATTGACAGAGATGCTACTTCATAGTCATGATGTCTTGCAATAGCTAATTCAAACAACCCTTTAAGGTATGAAGAATTTGAATGACAAGTTACTTGAAATGATTGATAAGGATTTAATAGAGGGCTGTGGTCAAGAAAACAAGTACTGAATCAAAATAAATGAGTTTTAAACTGTTTATACTATTTGTATTTTATGACTTGCGATTTTCACATTACTCATCTGTAAAATGAGAGTAAAATGATTTGCATGCCTGTAACATTACTATGAAGATACAATGACATAACAAATAAAATGACACATTGTCTCCAATAAGTATCAGTTATTCTTTTTTATTAGGGGATCTATGATGAAAGGATAGGAGACTAGAGGTGTTGATGGAGTGGAAAACATCACTGGGTCAATAAACATGTTATATGTAATTTTATGAGATAGGTTGAGAGAACTGAAAGGATAAACTGTTTTGGTAAGACAAAAATGATGGAAATTGGCACTCATTATTTAAGGTATGACAAAGTAATGCCTGATGTCGAGTCTTAAAAACTAATGAAATTTTACTACAGAATAAAAAATTAATTTTGAAGATATTTGTGCAATTAGTGTTGTCACCTTTACATTTCTTATTTGTTCTTCAACCATTTTTTTGCATTTTACCTTTATCTGCTGCATTGTTTTTCAATGATATCTTCTAAAAGGATCACAATATGAAATTCCAAGGAAACTTTATGATTTCCAATTTTATTTGGAGTAGCAACAACATTCTCTAAGTCTCATTCATTTTTTAAAAAAATATACACATCAATTTACTTGCATCTGAGTTTGTGTTCTCTCCTTACAGCTCTTCCAGATGCTTGTCTGTTCCATGAATGTCTCCTAAGTAAGTCTTACCTCTTCCTCAGTGACTCTAAATTCTGAATTTGAGTCTCTTCAGTGTATAGATGACATTGACACTGGAGAAATAGAAGACACCTTTGGAAAACACTGTAGATCACAACCAAGAAGATCCCCAGTTTCCATTCTGAAGAAATTCAATGTTTAGAGTTGTTTATTATCTTTCTTGAAACAAGATTCTTGCTTTCTCTACTCACTAGCTGCTTGAGCCAGTACGAACAACTATTTACCTTCATAGTTTCCTCTTTCCCATGGGAGATAAAATCAACTTGACTTTCTTCTGCAGATATTTCCTTTGTCTCCAATTCTGCCATAATTGAGGACCTCTAAATAAGCCACAAGTATTTTCTAGAACTCTTTGGTTCTGATCTTATGGAGTTAATCATTGTAGGAGTTTAGCTTTATGGCCAAATGCCCCACCACAGCACAAAACTCAGAATATATCCCTATCTCAGAATACTTTTTATTTTTCTTTCTATACATATGGGATGACCAAGTATATCACATAAAGCTCTGCCTTCTGAATATGTAATATATCATCAGTGCCCTACCCAGGAAGAGAGAGGAGCAACTATTGTTCCACTTCTTATAATGGAAACACAGCATACCACTTCATCAGGCTTTAGTCTTTGCAATCTCTGAACAATTGGTTGTAGAGATCCTTTTATGATTCCTTCAAGTATGATTATTTGTTTGAGATACTTCTAGTATCAACAGATCTTCTGGATTATAGGCAAACTGACAATGCTTCAGTTTGATGCAGAACCCTTTTATGCTCAATGCTCCATATAAAACTAGAAACCTTCTAAGAAGCATGAAATATCATAGCTGTATCCATAAGCATTCCAAAACACAAATAGCCCACTAAATGTTACTTCTCTTTTACTCAAAATTGCCAGATTCAAAGTGAGAAAGACTAACTTTTAAATTCAGAAAAGTTCCTGAGGACAGACCAAAAGACTCACTTTAACCCATAAATAGGGCAAATCAGTGAATGTTTAAAATTTCTATCTCACCCTGAGTCTTACCAGGGATGAGTCAAATAATTTACTCTATATCTAGTCCAATTACCATGATATCATTGATTTAGTGGATCAACATGATGTTCTATGAAATGTCAAGATGATCCGGGTCCTTGTGAACTACAGTATAACAAAGAGCAGAGAAGTCAATATAGTTCTACGACAAAGCACTCGAAGGTTTGAAAATTGAGTGGTGGAAGTGGGAAAGCTGTTCAAAATAGCTCTCTCATTGACTCACTGAGAAATGTATGTTTTGTCATCACATACTGAGATCAGAAATCCTGATCATAAGGAAAACAATTTTTACAAGGGGTATTTAACACAATAATTCCCTTGTTAGTTTGGGATCTCTGACTACTACACCTGCAGGCAAAGAGGGAGATAACACTGTGGGTAGAATCATGACATCTGATTTTCATTGAGTAGGTTGAGTCTGAGATGGGGTATGTCCAGACTCCATGGAGGGATATTTTGGTGTTTCTATGCCATACAATAACCCTTTGGTGAGTAAATTTTAAATAACTATTGATATAAGTCATAGATTAAAATAATTTTGATTCTGAAACCACCTGAATCAATAGAGACTCTGTTTTACCAACATTTTTTAAAGTTTTTTGAAGAGATTGAAATTTACAACTCCTTTGAAGAATTTATTTATTTATTTTTCTGGAGAAAATAATCTAGCTTTCTTTTAGAGTAACATTCATATACTACAAAAAGGTTTACATGTTATTTAATAGGAATGAAGGGTAAACTGCAGATTCAGTTAATGCACCACTCCTAGTAACCTGACTTGCATTTCACTGCCTCCAGAGAGGTGACCTTGGCTGTGGTGACTGTATCTCATTTCTGAACTTCACAAGCTCTCTCAGGGTCACCATAGAACCAGGCACAGGTAATAATCATGCCTGCTATTCGACTGTCTTAGGCATGATCTGAAACAATTCTAGCATCTAGGTCAGCTGGGCTGGGCTCATGTCCCGCTGGAAACTTCCACCCATTTAGTGACCCAATTCAGGCAAATAATTTTCCCACAAAGATTTAGGTTAATAAGAGACAATGAGGTGAACTAGAAGAAAACCTATTATCTCTTTCCTCAAGGAATAGGTCTGCTATCTGTAGTGCTTTCCAATGACCAAGCATTCGTATCTATTGTCTTTGAAACAGATATGTTCAGGAAAGGGCCAAATTGTATGTCCTTTACCTCCTTTCCCAAGCTGTTACTTTCATCTGATTATAATCCTAACAATACAATCTTAGCATTTAAGAATGGCTTCATATTTTGCTTTCCAGGAAACCGAGGTCAAAACACAACATGTACAGATAAGAAAAAATTTAGAGCAAGATAAAAAAAAAAAGTTTAAACTTTTATAATTATATGAGGCACAGAAGTCATGACGTTAGTTATTCACACTAAATCTGATGATATCATTGATATGAAGCAGCATCCAATGAAGCAGAACTGAGTGTTCATTGAAGTAAAACTACTTACAATTATATTTTCCAAACACAGCATTTTTTTCCAGTGTGAACAGATGCACCACATTAATTTTTCTCCTTGTGGAACTATGAAAATATTGCAAATAATCTGTCAGTTATGACCTTTAAAATGATATTGGCTTTTTAATCTCCTATTGGTTAAAATGCAGTAAAATGTGGCTGCACTTAAACTGCACTTGAAATCCCTCACAAGAACATATAAAGCAAGAATTAGAAACAGAATAATACCAGGTTGTTCGCTGCAATCTTACAAGGAAAGTATTAAGAGTTTGGGGGGCAGCTAATTACTTTTTACACCCAGAAAAGAAATGTGTATATGTGAAAATCTTCCTATTCTACACTCTATTATCTGATTTTAACATCATATTCAGCGACATCAAACTCAATTTATGCTAATGTTAGAATGAGCTCAAAGAAAATGATAGTGTGATAATGAAACATTTGGAACAGTGAAAAGTTCATGCCTGTTTGAAGGAACCTTATATTATAATGAAGTTTATGAAGTTTATGCAGCAATGCTAATGAAGAGGTCAATAAAAGCCCTTTCGTGATAACTTATAGAAGATATGTACATTATAAACTCCTTTACCTTAATGCTTTAGCAGAGAACTACCTGCAATGATCTCTCCTTTAAGAGAATCCATCTGGGATAGGGTTGTTTGGCTCAGTGGTAGAGCACTCACTTGTCTAGCAAGTGTGAGGCACTGGGTTCAATTCTCAGCACTACATAAAAATAAATAAATAAAATAATGTTATTGTGTCCATCTACTATGAAAAATATATTTAAAAAAGAACACATGTTTTATGTATGATTAGCAACCCCAACTTGAAGTCTGTATTACTGTGATGAGTCTCCAGACTCGTTTCCAAGTCCATTACAAAGACAGATCTACCCTAAACCACCTGTCTGAGCTACTGACTTCTTCATGTGGCACCATGACCAGGACCTGAGCCTCTGATCAATTCCCAGTTATTTTTGGAAAATAGAAGAATTGCATGGCGAGATGGAAAGTGCTTACAATCCTTCATTCCCTGTCCTTACAGTATACACAAAACCTGCCTTTAGCCTAAATGACTTTTTTCATAGATGGTATAACCAATAAGTAAGGAGCTTTTTAAGAAGCAGCTTTAGAAACTCTAGGGTAAAAGACCGAAAGTCAATGAGATACAGGATAGTTAGCCATTTTGAATGGAAGAGTAGGTAAGGTCAATTCAATTTAATTCTAAGTAATGTTAGAGTGTGAGAAGAAAATAGACAAACAAGACATTTTCTGGGGTTACCCACTGTTAAGGAGACCTACTAATAGAAAAATCTCATGTGATATCAATCAACTTCTTTACCCTTTGAGATGATGACAAGATGAAACTTAGGCCAGCACTCATTTAAACAGAAAATGTCCTTGAAAACAATTAGCAGTTTTTGCTGCTCCTCTCTGCATCTTGGTCATGGATATTTCCCAGTTTCAAGCTGAAGATTCAAACTGAACCTGATTTTTATACCACCTGTTAACAGATAACAGTAGCCAGTGGGCACAATTCTATTTAATCCCCAAACATGTCTTACAAGAATGAATGTTTAAATTTCAGTGTTCACTGTGTTTTCTAAGAAAAATATATCTGATAAATGAAAATAAAAATTAAATTTCAGTGTTCACTGTGTTTTCTAAGAAAAATATATCTGATAAATGAAAATAAAAATTAACAGAAAACAGTAGCAATGGTCACATTAGATATTTTATTAATGAGGTAAGATCTAATTAGAAAAAAATAATAATAACAAATAATAACAATAATAATAATAAAAGGATCACATAAAAATAAAAGTGACACCATAGGGTATAGAAAAAGGGTCAGAAGAGGAAAAGGGGAGGTATTGGGAAATGAAATTGATGAAATTAAGTGATTTGTATGTAAAAATACAATGCACCACAATGAGACCCACTATTCTGTATAATTAATATGTATCAATAAAAAAACAACTTTCAAACCTACCTAAAGATTTGCAACTATGTCTTTGTATGTCACTTCCTAATTTTATGTGTATGATTGCCTTCTTTCTCATGCTTTTTCTTTATCACTAATGAATAAATGAAAAGTGACTGGCAATAGCAAGTAAGTACAATGCAACAATCTCTTCTAATATTCATAGAGTAAGAGTAAATTCCATAGTAGATTTATTAGTTGAAAAACAATTTATGTCAATTTTCAACAGTGTTTAAAGTTATGAACTTGAATCAACATTATATATTCTGAGAATTGAAACAACGGCCTTGCATATGCTAGGAAAGCGCACTACCTATGAGCTAGCTACAACCTCAGCCTTGAATCAGGATATTTAACAGTTTGGCTCTAACGGAGTTTATGATTCAGGATGCTCATTGCTTACATAAGTTATCACTTACTAACCTCTACCATGTTACACTGAGAATTGCAATTACAATATTCTTCTTTAGAATCCCTTTTAACGAATGTGCCTCCATAAAAGCAATGACTTCTATTATAAACTTTTGTTTTTTTTAATTCAGTATATATTTTCTTACTTGATTCATCTTTTTACAAAATATATTTGATGTTTCATTTTCAAAAGATTGTGTATATTGTTGATTGTCCCCATACTTTCCAAAAACAACAAAAACATTTGAATCATCATCTGACCAACTCATTGTCAATCAGTAGATCATAACACTTTTAGGCCAAAGACTAAAGGTTGTATTTGATATCTAATTTCATTTTTACATATATTTTATGGAGTGTAAAGATGGTTATAAAAAGAAATAAAAATTTTGTTGTTAAATTAATTTTAGAAATGTCATCATTCTTAAATCAAATGCAACACAATGCAATCTCTTTCAATATTGCAGAAAACTATTATTTTCCTCAAAAACTGGCAAATGATTGCATCTAAATTGTTTGTGAAAACTGAATTGACCTAGAAGATGTCAAAAAATTTTGAAATAGAAAAATAAAGTTGGAAAACTTACAGTACACTTGTATTCTAGAAGTCTACTCTTCCAAGATAGAATACATCTATACTATTTCAATAGATGTGGGATTTATGTAAGTGCAGAAATTTAGGAAATTTATAATAGAATAGAAGATCAAGAAATAGATATAATCATATGCAGTTAACTAACTTTCAACAAAATATCAAAGTAATGTTAAGAGGGATGCGTTTAAAACAAAAGTTGTTGGAATAAGAATATATACCTATGGGGAAAAAGAAAAAAAGTTAAGTAATTTCATCCCTTATCTTCACCAACACAGAATTAGTTTAGAATGGATCATAGACCTAACTAGTAAGAATAAGAAAGATAAACGACTTTCTGAATAAGATAAGTCAGAATCAAAATTGTATTTAATGAAGAAATTCTGGAAACTTCCTCCTATAATTGTACATAAGAAAGATTTTTTTAATTTTACTAAATCAATTCAAGGATGAATTAGAGAACTGGGGGTGTAGCTCAATGGTACTGTCTTCCTAGCCTGTAGGAAGCTGTTTTTGATTCCAGAACAGCAAAATAAATGAACAAACAAATAAATAAATAAATAGATGAACAAACAAATAAATAAAACAAAAACAGGCCCAAAACTCTGGAAGTACTAATTGGTAAAATTAGGCAAGGAAAAGAAAAGTCATATACATTGGTTAAGAATAATAAGGATTATGAAGAAAACTTTCAATTTCTGTTTTAGGATTATGAAGTTAAGTGAAAAAGAAAATAGCATATTTAGAATTTTACCTTCTATATAAATAAGCACAAATAAAAAGTATGTAAATCATACAGATAGTCTTCTAGTTCAAACCTGAGGGCACAGATTGATTAGAATCTTTAGTCATCTTGGATAAGAAAGGAAAAAGGTAATAAATTCTTTATTTTCCAATCCAATAGCAAAACTCCTACTGTTCTTAGCAAATTTAACTTCTGCATTATGGTATTCTATTTAAGGTGCACAATTTCATCTATTCATATGCGAGAGCGTTATATTGAAAATTAATGCCATATAGGTCACTGTAAATAGCATAATACTGCAAATCTTCACAATAAAATAGATGCATTTGTTAAAGACAAAAAATATAGAAAATGTTCAGAGAGATATCTTTTAAATTATTTAATATTATAGTTTGGAACAACTCTTTAAAAGTTACAATAATTATTTAAGATGAAAATTTACAAAAAGCTATGAATGATAGTTTATATTTTTAAACGAGACACCTTAAGTAAATTGGATAAAATAAAGAACAGGAACACAAGAAGGAGGTAGCAAGCAGTATTAATTTAAATTTTTCAATAGAAAATAAAAATCAAATTGCACTTTTAAAAATAGACCCTAAAACAGAAAATTGATTAAAACATTCGACAATTTTCTACATCCAAAGAAAGAAATCCTTTTAACTCTTATGAAATGCGCATACATATAATACTAGTGTTCTCCTATCAATTTAAGATACTAAGTTTTTAAGAAAAACATTACTCATCAGAACAAGCAACGAAGATATTTCAAGATGTTTTAACATGAAGTAAGGTGCTGTTCGAAGAAATGAAAAATTGTAGTCAATAAAATAACATATTGCAAATATTTGAAATATCTTGAAAGATTTCTTTTTACTTCATATATCTTAATTTTTATTAAATATTTTCACGTTAGCTTTTAGTATTTTTTAATTTTATTATTCTAAGAAGACCTAACATGAGATCTACTACTTCAACAGATTAAATGTATTGTATTTTATTCTTCACCATGGGAACAATACTATACAGCTGATCTCTAGAGATTATCTACCTTGCTTGACCAAAACCTGATGTCTGTTGATTAATAATTCCCTATTTTCCCCTTCCATTACTCCTTGGTAACTACTACTTTAATTCTATCAATTTGATTATTTCAGATACTTTACATAAGCAGAATAATATGGCAGGTCTTTCTGTCACTGAATTACTTCACTAAGAGAATGGCCTCAAAGTTCATCCATGTTGTTGCATATTGCAGAAGCTCCTAGTTTTTAAGGCTGAATTGTATTCCACTATATGGACATGTCACATTTTCTTTATCCAGTAATTAGCTGATGGGAATTTGGTAGTTTCCACATGTTGTGTATTGCTATAGGAATGCTATTATTTCTTCAAGATCTTGATTTTAGTTCTTTTGGACAGATACTCAGAGGAAGTATTACAAGATCATATGGAAGTTCTATTTTTAAATTTTCAAGGATCCTCCAATACTATTTTCCAAAGAGTTTGTGCCATTTTATATTCCCACCAACAATGTGAAATTGTTCTAGTTTCTTTACATCTTTGCCAACACTTGCTATCTTTCTGCTTCTGATGAAAGCCATTCTAACAGGTGTGAGGTGATGCCATCATATACTTTAGATTTGTTTTTCCCTGATGATTACTGATGTTGAGTATTTTTTTTCATATGTCTATTGACTATTAATGTGTTCTTTGGAGAAATGTCCATTCCAAATCTTAGGCAATTTTTAATTAGATTATTAAAATGATTGAACATTCACTTTGTCAAATGATTTTCAGCCTGAGATTAAAGACTACTACATATTATTTTAAAGTGCTTTAAAATATAATTTATTAATAACTCTGCTTTTAAAATTATTTATGAGTAACTAAATAATCTTACATTTTATAATTTCATCTTGAAAATGAATACCCAATCAAGGTTGTAATTTCCTCCTCTGCTAAAATGAAAAACAGTTTACAAGATAGAAATTGCTATAAATTGATAGCACATTAGCACCTATTTGTGAGAGTTTTACAGATATAGGTGTCAATATATATAGGGAGTGATTCAAAGGAGAAGCAGCACATGAAGGAATATTGGAAAACTCAGGAAAAACCACAGTTGAAAGGAAGGAAAGACAATCAGTGTCGAACCAATGTCAGCAAAGATGGGGTTTGATTACTTCACAAGGTTGCTTAAGAATGATGATCCCTAAAGGTTAAAGATTTCACAATTAAATAAAATAAGCAATTTATTAAATATTACATAAATCCACATTTTACTCACCATGTGCTATGAATGTGTGACAGAGGATACAGAGTTCTATCTCTGACATTGCCTTCCATTCTAATTAGGAGATACCTTAGAATCTTTGTGTCATCTCTTAGGAATATACATACTGTGGCCTTGACAGAGACTAACTGAGAAAGAGACAGGTCTGAAAGGCAAAGATTTCCCCTGAGATCTAACATTTTTGAAACAAATTGGGCATCTGACACATATTCATTCTCCAGATCTCAGAAGATAGTTAAAATCAGTGATCTCAGGATTGTTGGGGGAAAACAATTAACAAAGATTGACTCAGAACCCAAAAGTTTGTTGTGAGTCTTTTCAAAAGCCTCTTGGTTGAATTTATTTATTTCATATCAATGTTTGCAGATTTTGCCGTTTTTAAGTGTTGAGCAGACTCAAGAACTTTTTCATGAAAACATATATTTTTCTCATATATTTTGGATTGCTTATTCTTGATAGATTTTTGTTTTATTTCACTGACCTCAGACAAGATCATCAGTAATGTTTTTCCACGTGATTAAAGGAGGAATAATGATTTTTTAAAACAATAAAGTTTTTGTTATATATGTTTCCCACTCTTCAAGAAAGTAATTTACCATTGTACATTAACATTACATATTCAAATTTAGGTACAGACTGTATAAATATCATTTAGAATAACTATTTAACATTATCCATAAGATTTCCAATAGGCTTGATATTCTTGAAAATATACAACTTCATACTAAATGATACAGCTTGCAATCTTACTGTTTCATATATAAGAAAAAATAGAACTTTCTTATTTATTTTAGTGGTCATCACAATTAAAAAGTGGAGAGGCATTACATTGTAATTGTTAGAGATATAGACTTGGGATCAGGCTAATTTGATTAAAATAACGTCTTCCTCAAAATGGCTGTGTTTCCTTGGGCAAGTTATTAACTTCTCTGGGTCTTTATTTCTCGCTGTAAAATAGAGATTGCATCTGTTGTTTAGGTTAAATAAGCAGATGCACACAGAACACTTAGAATGTGGGCTAGCCTGCATTATAGTATCAAGTGTGTTTATGATTAGTCTATGTTTCTATCCAATGAAAAAAATTTACTTCAAAAAATAGCACATTTAACTTCTGAGAAGAATTTTATAACAAGAAGAAAGCATAATAAAATGCACAAGGGAAGTTCTCAGTAAAAATATTTACTTTCATTTCCCCAACATGATTTCTGAATGTATGCTTTTCCTCTTTAATTAATTCAATTCATAGCTAATGAATTCTACACCAGTTAATCTACTTCACTCAAAAATCTGTTGCTGATATTGTCCTCTCAAATTTTATTTCAGATGTTCCCTCTTTCATTCTAAAACTCAAGTAAATCCCTTGATATGAATTATCATGTCTTCATCTTAATTCACATAGTAATTATCACCTCTGTTACAGCAAAGTTTGCAATCTGTTTGATTCTTTGTCCTCACCCAGATTTAGGTAACTCAGCTTTATTCATGAGTTTTGAGTTGACTAATTTTTCATATACATATATATTTCATATATATATATCATATGTACTTTTTAAATGTTAGGCAGATGTTTTGTAAAAATAAAACTAATGGTTTTACCATATTCAATATATCTTAATATTTTGTATGTAATTATATATATTCCTATAATGAGGTACTGGAAATTCAAATTAGTTTCCATATATTCTATTTGTGGATATTAAAATAAATATATTTTAATGTACTTATACTTTATAATCAAAGTATAGCTTTGCTCCATTTTCAAATTTTAATTTTGAGAAAAGATATTATTTCTTCAGGATTTGTAAAACAATTATCTAGTTTTCAAACTTTATCTTTGTTTCAAAATAATAAATTATAATATCACAAATGTGTATATTAATATAACTTTCTAGCTATAAATTATTTATTTTATTTATTAACTAGACTATATCTCAAGTTTAGTGTCCAACTAGTGCTTAATTTGAATTACTAACAAAAATTCTTTTTTTTAAATATCAAACTGGATAGTAGTGAGTGAAAAAATGTTATTTAAATTTATAAGTGCTTTCTATGTATGGGCATAGATGTGTATGTGTATGTATAGACATATGTGAAATATATGTTTATTATCTGTTCAACTTCAAAAAAAGATGAAACTAAATACATTTATAATTTTAATAAAATGTATAATTAGCAGACCAGTATCAAGAACATTTACATAGCTCATATTATTTATCATCCACTGTAATAAAATCTTTATTAGTACATTTACATGAACAATAAAAATAATTTTAACACAATTTCAAATGTCACAAGATGTAGCTATTTTTTAATCCATTTTTGCTTTGTTCAATAATTTTATTAACAAACAAATTACTTCAGTGATCAGAAACATTGGCCTCTTTTGACTTATTTCTTGGTTTAATTTTTAAAAATATAAATTCTGAATTTCTTTTTTTTATTTGTACTTTTTAGTTATACATGACAGTAGAGTGTATTTTGACATATCATGCGTACATGGAGTATAATAACTTTCCATTCTTGTGGTTCTACATGATGTGGAGTTACACTCGTTGTGTATTCATATATGAACATAGGAAAGTTATGTCCAATTCATTCTACTGTCTTTCCCATTCCTGATCCTCTTCCTTTCCCCCATTCCCCTGACCAATCTGGTGACATTCTGTCTTTGTGAATAAATATATAACAGTAAAATTTTCACATATTATGATATTCCACAGAGGAAAGTTTGATACACAAATATATGCTAAGTTTTTTGTCATAAATAGTCTATCTCATTATCTTGTCATCATAGAACTATTTCAAATGGAAAGATCATCCATGTGCAAAGTTGCAGGTTAACATAAAATTTAAGACAGAGTAAAAAATCAGCTAAGTCACTCTCTTCCTTATCTTGGTATTATTGTTTACACATCATTACTTTCTTTTGTTAAAAACTAAAAGCTTCTTTGTCTATTCATAGGGAAATTTTAATAAAATATTTTCCATTTCAAAATCCATTCCATTACAGAAAATCACCTGAGCCAATTGTCTCCATCCTTATTTGTGTATATGTGTGCATTTTGAAAAACCTTGAACTTCTGTTTGAACAAAGCATCATAATAAGATTTGTCCCCACTAAATACAAGTGTAAACCTCATTCTTTGAAGGAATTTTTACCAACTCTCAGATATTTCAATCTGAATTCAAGAATAAATATTGTGTTTATACTTCACAGGTTTTTTAACTTGTTTTAGCAACTCTGAGACTGGGTTTACTTTTATACGAGCAGTGACTTGCTCCACTGAGTAACAGACACTTCAAATACAATGAGTAATAAAATTAATATTTTAGACATAAATTTAACTAATGATATTCCTAATGAGTGTTTGAGATCTTTGGAAAATATTTAGCATAAAGTTTGTTAGTACACAAAACACAATACACATGATGGTTTTTATTCAGTGAATAGCTAATGTATTACAGTATTGTCAGTTAGTATTACAATCCTGAAAGAATTATCTTTCACTAAATGAAGATTGGCCCCAGTGTATTTATGACACAATCTATATTTAGTTCCATAGCAAAGTTTTAGTATAGAAAATTTGGTACACTTTAATGCTTCTAATTATAGAATGATTATTGGAATAATAGAGTCATTATGAGAATTAGATTATTATTACAATGATCTGAGTAATTGAACACAATCATTTTCACATTGTGTCCTACTGAAGGATTTTAACTAATGAGAGTCATTTAGTGATCTATATATATTACCAAGAAAGTGTCTACTATTTAGAAAAACATCAGCATCTGATACTTGCTGAGCTCGTGGTCTGACAGACTTTAGTTAGTAGTAAAAACAATATATTGTGCTGGGGTTGTGGCTCAGTGGTAAAGTGCTTGCCTAGCACATGTGAAGCACTTGGTTCAATCCTCAGCATCACATAAAAGTAAAGGAAGAAATAAAATAAAGGTATTGTGTTATCTAAAATTAAAAATATATTTTTTAAAAAACAATATATTTAGTAACTTGCATTTATATAAATTTGACATATTTAGTCCAAACTGTGAATTGTATCTAATTCTTGCAAAAAAAAAAAAAAAAGAAAAAGATTTATTTTAGCACTCAGAGCAGCTTTTCTTCTGGACTGTGGAATTTCTATAAATTTACAAAAAAAATCAGTCTTAAACTAATGGATCTCAGAGTTCTATACATTGTAATCACATTAAAAAGCCTTTTGTAAAAATATTTTATTGTTGTGTTTATGAAACAGACTCAATTACAAAGAATTAATAGTAAATTACATAGTTTACCTAAAATTGCAGGTTAAGTTAAGCAAAAAAACAAAAACTGAAGGAAATATAAAAGGTTATCCTTTAAATCTGAAAATCAAGATTATCAGTTAATTGTAAGAAAACTTTACTTGATGAAAAATAAGGATGCTTAGATCTTTTACTTTCATAGGAAGGGATTGTCATCATTTTAAGAGAAGTTGTTCCAAGCATTTTCTTTTTTACTGAAAAAAAAAAGAAGCCATTCTCATATATATGTATATATATATATATATATATATATATTTTTTTTTTTTTTACCTGATTTTTGCAGCACCAGGATCTGGAGTAATCAAAGTCATTCACCAGAGTGACCTGCACACTATAACAAGGCCATCTACAGCAGCAGTCTGTCAAAGACAGAATCATTTTTTAATGTAGAGAAGGCAGGAAGAAATAAAATGAAATGTCTGCCCTTTAACATTTCAGAACAGGGAAACTGATGCCGCTGCTCCATTCCAGTTAAATGTAACAGATGTATTTTTGTACATGTTCAAGCCGCAGATCTTCTGATGGATATTCTTTATAAAAAAAATCTATATAAATAGTATATTTTCTCCTTCTCAACTTGTTTTGTTTGGAGTGGCAGCTGCCTCAAGTTAATGAGATTCTCACTATATTTTGTGGATAAGGTTTTAGTTCAACAAGATGAATAAACAGCATAAAAACTTAGTTTAATATTTGAAAAATAACAATCCATTTATTCATTCATTTCAAACCACTATCCTTGGAATTCTATATGACTAGTGAAATACAGTTACCTATTCATAAATCAGAGGAACTAAAGTTTTTTTAATATGTAAGATAATGTTTATTCTAGTTAGTTTTCCATGTATAATGATGACTGTGGTTATCATAAATAGACTTCCTCTGTTGAAGGAAATTTCTATCTAATTCTTTCCAATATTAATTAGAAATGTTTTCAAAGTGGTTGTTAGATATTTTATGTCAAATTATAATATCAATTAAGATAAATATATTATTTCTCTGCATACCTACTAATATTTTGGTTATATTGTAGTAAGCAGAAAAATGGTCTCCCACAAAATATTTAGGTCTTAAACCCAATCTCTAAAACTTGTGAATGTTTATCCTATATTTTAAAAAAAGTATAGGCTTTGGTGAAAGGGATTGAATTAAGATAGTTTCGTGTAATATACTGCTGTCCCTTGAATGTTATTAAATGCATCTCCTCTAAAAGAGACACAATGGGAGATTTTACACACATAGAGAAGGTGATATGAAGACAGACCAGAGATTTAAGGAAGCTGATCCTGAAGATTGTGGTGCTGGGCCTTTATGTGATGGAAAGCTGATACCAGAGACTGGAAGAACCAAGAAATATATTCTGTAGGCCCTCTGGAGGGAAAACGCCCTGCACCCACAATTGTGAATCTAGTGCAGTGACACTAAATTCACACATGGAGGACTGTGAAAGAATAAATGCAATATATTGTGGCTGTTTTAAGAGGGCGATTTAGTATCTTTGTTATGGCAGCACCAAGAAAATAAGGACGTTACTACAAAATCTTTATCAATCAAGTTTCTAGGAAAGAAATGGAGGATAAACATATACACATATATTTTATACAAACACACACACACACACACACACACCCCTAAAAACTGGTATATATACTTTGGAAAATCATCAGGTTCTTCTAATATTCACTAAATATATGCCTATCCTATGATCCAGCAATTTTATTCCTAACTTATATATACCCTTAGGAGCAAAACACATGTGCATATATATGTGTGCCTCTGTGTGTGTGTGTGTGTGTATGTGTGTGTGTGTGTGTGTATGTGTGTAAAAACATAGAGAGACAGACAGACAAACACAAAGAGAGTGTCCTGGGATAAAATACACCCTAAGGTACACTTTTAGTGATCCATCTCTTCCACCTAGGCCCCAACACCGAAAGTCTGCACCACATCTCATTAGCACCCTAGCTGGGACCAAGCCTTCAACACATGAACATTTAGGGTATATTTCAAATTCAGCCCATAGCACTAACCTTTGATTGAACAATTGAGGACTACAGCCTAGCCAAATTTAAAAATACAATTGAATATCTATTTTGGTGCTGAATAATAATCCATTAGTATATATGCCATTTTGTTTTTTCATTCGTCTTAGGTTGATTCCATAACTTGGCTTTAGTATCATCATGAACATGGCCATGAAGACATCTCTTCAACATACTAATTTCAAATATTTTAAATAACTCACAAATGGAATTGCTGGATCATATGCCACTCCTATTTCTAGTTTTTTGAGGAAAACTCATACTGTTTTCTGTAATGGACATACTAATTTATATTCTCACCCACAGCACAAGTGTTCCTTTTCATCTACAGGCTTGCCAACACTGGCCATCTATCATTTGCAAAAACATGAATGCAATTACATAACATTATGCTAAATGAAATAAACAATTACAGATAGACAAATACTGCATTTTTTTTTTTACATATTACTGGTGGAAACTAAAACAAATGACTTCCTTGAAGAATAAAATAGAATGGTGTTTACCAGAGACTGAGGGAAAAGGGATCTATAGGGAGATTTTGATCAAAGATTACAAAGTCTCATGAGACAGGCAAAATACCTGGTATTTTTAACTCTACTATGTAGCAGGATAAATAAAGCTATAATAAAGTACCACACATTTCAATATTGTTTAAAGGATAAATCTCAAATGTTTGCTCATCAAAAAAACCAAATATTTGAATACGTGAGGAGCTGTAGAGGATAACTAATTTGATTTAATCATTCCATATAGTATTAAAAAGTTGTAATATCACTTTGTATCTCCTGAATATATACAATAATAATTTGTCAATATATAATTTAAAATAAGGGGGTAAATCATATGTTTATAGATTATTTGGGCAACTATTACAAAATACAAGTTCAATAGCTTAAGCAAAGGAAAATTATTTCCTAATAGTTCTTGAGAATGGAAATTCAAGATGAAGATATCAGCAGATTGGTTTCTCCTTAATACATTTTCCTTGCCTTAAAAATGATTACCTTCCCACTGTCTTCTCACATGTCTTTTTCCCTAACTGTGCATCACTGGGTCTCTCTGAATATATCTATCTTCTGTTTATATAAGAATACTGTCAGTTCATTTTTGATACTATAACACAAATATCTGAAATAATCAGCTTATCAAAATAAAGGATTTATTTTGGCTCAAAGTTTTGCAGGATTCAATCGATGTTCAGCTTGACACACCGGTTTTGCATTCTTATATTGGGATAGCATTTCATGGCCAGAGACAGAGTAGAACAACTCTAGTCATGACCAGAAAGTGAAAGACAGAAAGATAAAGAGATGAGGTCCCAGAATCTGCTCCAAGAGATTGGCCCCAATAATCTGAAGTCTTTCCACTAGGCTCATCTCCTTAATGTTCCACCACCTCCCAATAACATTGGTGAAGGGACCATGCATTTAACCCACTGGATATTTGTAGGACATTTAAGTTCTAACTATAGCAGACACCAATCAGATTAGATTAGAGCCCAACCCGATAACTTGGTTTTAACTTAATTACCTCTTTAAATGACCTATCTCCAAAAATGTTACATTCTAAGGTACTGAAACTTAGAACTTTAACCTATAAATTTGGGGGCAACACTATTCTGTCCATGAAAAAAAGTCTTGCTATTGAAGTATCCTAATTTAAAACATATGTAGTGGTGATATTTTTTTAAAAAAATAGATTTGTCTTCAACTTGATAAAGTATTGTTAACCTTATGTATGATATTCATTTTTCTCTATTATCATTATTTTGTTTTGTTTGGTTGTAGGGCTGATGCCAGAATGAAAGAATGGATCTTACAATTTTAAGTTACTTCTAAGCTCTGCAACAAGTCAAAGAACAAAGAAAATCTCCTATTTTCTAGATTCTCAAATGACTGAAGCCTACAGTCATTGAGTATTTGTTATAATTAACATGGAGGTCATTTTTATCTGTCCTGTATAGATAAATATATATTATTGATTTTATATTCAATTTTGTAAATATAGGAATATTTAAATTTTATTTTTCTGTAATCAATTTACTGAAGTGAAATCTTATTTTCAAAATAATTTGTCAGGTGTAAATTTGAGTAACTTTATCATATAAATTCTTCTGAATGGAGTTTTTAAAAATAATATTATGTATTTTGGTATGTGTCTTTTCAGTTGATAGATATTGCCAATGACTTGTGTAATTCATCTTTTCAGTGAATATAACTTTGACTGAGTCTTCCTTTTTTTGGTTTATTCTTTCTACCTTATTTGTTTTAATTCCTTTTTTCTCCTGTGTGAAATATTTTTAGAAAAAAATTGCAATGTGTTTATATTAAACAATAGGTCACGAAAAGGTAAGCAAATTGGTAAATAAGTAGCTCGATTAACAAATCACTCACTTTAAAATTCACATCTGGCATATTCCTTTTAAACTACCATACATAAAATAAGCATATTATAACTTTCCATAGATATTCAAAAATATTCTCTAAATCATATTTTTCAATAAGATTTTTATGACGTGATATTGCTTAGCAAAATATATCTATATAACTTCCTTTTCAATTTATAAACATTATTTGCTTTTAAATGATATATATGTCCATTTTCTAATTTGTATATTAATGCTCAAATGGATTTTTTGCCATAAATAATTATGTATTGAATTTAATTGCATACATTATTTAAATATACTTCTATAGATTTGTAATTGCATTTAAATCTTGGCAGATATATAACAATGAAAATACACTATCAAAACTTGGAGAAAGATTATTCTTTCATCATTTTTTATATATAATCTCACATACACATTAGCTGAAAATTTGTATTCTTTCAACTAATTCAAGTTTAGTGTGATATTTTTGTGCTTTCATTTTATGTGTAAATAATTATGGATATTTCAATAGACTGAATATTATTCATACTTTGAATATATATATTATAGATTGAAATGTAAAATAGAAATTAGATGATTTTTAATATTTTAAATATTTCAATAAAACCAAATTTTATTATTATACACATCTTCCTTATTTTTATTATTAGCTGTTTGTTTCTGTTGCTGTGTTTGGACAAAGTACTTTTCCTGTGGACATTGATTATTTTCTATTTTATATCCTAGAATATTTCCTTCATACAATTGTATGTTTATTATTCAAGGCTTATGATATTGTGATTTTCTTATGCTTCTTTTTTATTGTGATGTTTATCAATATAAGGCAAAATCTTTTTTGTAATTTTTACCATAAAACCTATTGTAACTAAAACTCAAATTTAAAATTTTGCCTTGATTTTGTTTAAAATTTCCAACTTTACCTCTGAAGAGAAAATTATTTCTGTAATGTTTATATTTTATTATTTATGTATCTATAGTAAGTGATATAGATGTAGATTTTTAAATTACCAATCTAAAGATATGTATCATTTAATATACATATTAAATCAATTTGTAGGTATTTTGATCTATGACATACTTTGCTTTATTTCTGATATCTCTAATTTTTTTTCACTTTTCTTATGTACTTTAAAAAACAATCCAGAATTAAATCATGTTTTATATACATGATTTCGAGTTTTCTCTAGGTTTCCATCTATCTAATTTATACAACCACATCTAAAATCATAAGCAAAATTTTACGTTTATATCACTGATAAAACAAAAAATAATACTCTTCTAACTTCTTTAACTTGGAAAAGTACTTATGATGGATATTTTTGATCTCTATTTTCCAGATCCCAAAGTTTGGTCAGATCATCTATATATTTTTTATTTATAAGTTCATACTGTATGTAAACCAAATGAGTAATTAATTCTTGAAGATCAATTGTACAACATGGTGGCTATAATTAATAATAATGCATCATCTTTTTCAAAATAACTAAAAGAATGAATTTTAAATGTTATTACTAGTCAAAAATATGCAGGTGATGTGACAGATGTTAATTATCTCAACTGATCATTCTATAGTGTAAGTATGTGTGAAACCATCAGAATGTTTCCCATACATACATGCAATTATTATTTGTCAATTTAAAAACTCTGAAACCTTTGGAATGGTCATAAGTACTAAAATTGCTGAATAAATTATAACATATAAATATAGAAATATTTTATATATGAGTACACATTCTTCCATTAACATTTGAGTATGTGTTCTTGATATTCAGGATTATTTCTCAGTTGAGGAAGGCAGATTTCGGAGTATTGCATCTAACTCAATTCTTGCTGTTCAGAAACAAACAACAAATATATATAAGTGACTATGTATATGGATTTTTAGGGATGTATGGTGTCCTTTTAAATTAATGAAGAAAGAGGAAGTTAGTTACAAAAAAGACAATATCCATTGCTTAAAATATGATAGAAAATATTATTTCTATGATTAAGTTCAACAAGTACTATTTTTAATACAAATATTGAAAGAATATTCAAACTGCATTATTTTATAAAAATATTGTCAACAAATACTTAATATTGACTATAACATTCTTACAAATTTATTCATGTATCACTTATTTCCTATGTGAATTCATTTTCAGTATTGCTAAGACCAACTATATGATTACTTTTCTTTTTCAGTAAGAAATGGGTATATACTTTATATTACTGAACCATTTTATTTCTTCAGTAATAGTATTTTATTTTTATACCTATAGTATAACTAAATATAGAAATGATTTTACAATATCATTTTAACACTCACATATGATACAGGTTTTCTGTATAAATTTATAATAATGATTAATGTTTACCAATAATAATACTCACAATTTAAATGACTTCCTTTTTATCATTCAGCACTTTATTAATTTTTTCCCACACACTAAGTTTAGATCAGTTTACATTCTTTCCAATTTTGATTATAACTGTTCATTTGAGTCTGGGTCAGCTTTCACGTGGAATGGGAAAGAGGATTCATTCCTACAATAAAGAAAGTGTATTGAGCACAGGTCAGCTTCTGCTTCTAGCATCGATATCCTCTAAAGAGGCTACTTGCTTGGATACCTTTGGAGAGATATCATTGCTAACTTCTTTTTCTTCTGGGATCAACACCCTAGAGGCATAAAATAGTAACTAGAATAGCATTAATAAAATTCATACTTGACTATTAGAAATCTTCTTCCTGTGTCTAGATAATGTTTCATGCACTGATGCATTTGGAAAATCATGCTTTGAGATCTCAACATTTTGAAATTTGCTCATGTTGCCTATTTTGTACTTTAGAAGTTTGAAATCATGGTTGGCTTCTGCAGACAATCTTATTTTGTTGGCTATACATCCTCCAGGAACACCTTAACAGTCTTTTTACAAGGAATCCTCATGGAATTCTAGGACCTCTAAGTCTTTAGTTGGTATATTTATTTTGTGATAATTTTATAGTGTCAGTGTGATTTTACAAGGAAGAAGAGGTTAGCATATGACCTTAGTCACCTTGAAGGCCACACTTTCACATTCCTCCATATGGATATAGTCATTGAGGAGAGAGAAGAAACAATCAGCAACCTAGGTTTAACTTCATGTATATGATTATAATTCTCTGAATTAATTTTGGAATTCCATAAATATCAGTTGAAAATGAATCTCTATTATAAGTGATTGCACATTCTTAAATGTGACTACTTTAACTTTATTATGATTAATTTTAATATAATTGCATACTAGTTTTCTAGAATCTAGTTTTTCATTAGCTAAAATGAAGGGCATGATTAATGCATTCATATTAAAAGTGCTTTTAGAAAATTGAGCAAGAAACAACCCACTAATAGAGTAAATATGAATTTGATTAGTAAACAAGGTAAGTCATTTGGTTTCAAATAAATCTAATCCAAATAATTTCCTGGGATTTAAACTGAGTGTGGATTAGTAATCTCATCAAGAATGTAAATTTTTTGAGGGAAAATATGTATTTCCAGGACCCAATTTCTAAATAATGTGGTGAACAAAAACTACATTTTAATAAGAATTGCCATGTGTGTTCTTCACTGCTCAAAAATGTTTCCTCATTTTACTGCTCAAAAGTACACAGAGTTAGATAATCAGATTTGATAATACTATATCAACATTACATAAATCAATAAGAGTAATAATCACTAATAAATTTCTTTATAGTTATCAGGTGATTTGCTATGAACATTATATTAATAATTTCTCTTAATCTTTACAACAAATCACAAAAGTTACTACTGATTATATTTACTTTTTTAATGAAAAAGTTATTCTAAGAAAGAGCTATTTGATATCAGATAGTAGTGAGTGGCTTTACTGTCTGATACTAGAGCCACTGGAGCCATCTCCACAGATAATGTTCCTTGCCTGATAGTTCTTCTATTCAAAGCCATAAAAAACTCATAATTCATTTTAGTAGTGAAAATTAAAAACATAAGTCCATTGAATGAAATGTAAATATATCATGTTAGATATATATTATGACTTAGAGAAAGATATCATTGTAATACAGAATCATCTCCTTGAAAAGAGAAATTTATGTTAACTTTATTTTGTTCAAATTCTCTCTTAGGATTTTCAACGGTGTTTCACTATTTCACCAGTTGAAGTTCTAAAAAATTTAAGATAAGATTATTTCTAGCCAGGCGCGGTGGCTCAAGCCTGTAATCCCAGCACTTAGGGAGGCTGAGACAGGAGAATCGCAAGTTCAAAGCCAGCCTCAGCAACAGTGAGGTGCTAAGCAACTCAGTGAGACCCTGTCTCTACATAAAACACAAAATAGGGCTGGGGGTGTGGCTCAGTGGTCGAGTACCCCTGAGTTCAATCCCCGTACCAAAAAAATAAAAATAAAAAAATAAAAATAAATAAATAAAATAAAAGATTATTTCTAGTGGCTGGGCACAGTGGCTCACTCCTATACACCCAGTAGCTCAGGAGGCTTAGGAAGGAGGATCATGAGTTCAAAGCCAGCCTCAGCAAAAGTAAGGCACTATGCAACTCAGTGAGACCCTGTCTCCAAATAAAATACAAAATAAGGCTGGCTATGTGGCTCTGTGGTTGAGTGCCCCTGAGTTTAATCCTCTGGTACCAAAAAAAAAAAAAAATGATTATTTCTAGGGCCAGGAGCACAGCTTAGTGTTAGAATGTATGCTTACCATGTTGTGAGGTCCTAGATTCAATCCTCAACAATAACAACAAAAAACAAACAAAATATAAGCATTTTGAAATATATTTTCATTATATTTCCTATCAATAGTAGATTTCATTAATGAAATTTTAAAAATTTCATTAATGAAATTTTAGTTTCATTAGATTTTCAGACAATTTACAAATTCTTCTTCTTTTTAATATTTTTGCTAGAGTAATTTTCCAAGTATATCACATTTAATTTGTGAAAATTTCACACTTATCTAATAATTAGATGTCTCATAATTGTATTTATTGAATTATACATACCGGTCAATAGCTATGTTAGGCATTAGGTCAAATGCTAAGATGAACCAAAAAAGCCTCATAATACAATTTAATGAGAAAAACAGGTACCAGTCAAATAATCATATAAAAGTATTATCCTGAACTGTGAAAGGATCCATTAAAAATGCATTAGGAGTCATAACAACATATTGCAAGTAGTATGTGATTAAAAGTTTAGATTTCAGACAGAAGCTGAAGTGACCTGGAAATATTAGGGAAGAACACTGTACACAAGCCATACTGAAAACGCCAGACACAAAAGAACCCATGGCACGCTGGAGAGCCTACGGCCCTGGGCCTAGGACACAGCCCACAAAAGGGGTGAAATAATAGAGTATCTGTCACTGTGTAAGAAATCACTCCAGAAGTCATGGCTTCAAATAATAATTACACATGTTCCAACAGTTTCTTGGGGCTAGGAACCAGCATGCCTTAGCTGAGTGCCTCTGTCGTAAGGTCTGTCCGTAGATTGCAGTCAGACTATTGGTTGTTTGTGGTGATGGTCACATACAAAGCCATAAGTTGGGCTGGAAGGTGGGGTGAATCTATTTAAAGACCACTCATATTGTTTCAGCATGCCTCAGTATTTTACTCAATATGTTCCATAGTATATTAACTGGCTTTGCCCAAAGTGAGCAAATCCAAGAAAGAGTGAGAATAGTCACACAAGATAAAAGCCAGCCCGTTTATAGCTCAGTCTTGGAAATGAAAACCCATTCTTTCATCCCTATTCTGTATGTTAGAAGGTATTCCATGAGTACAGTCCCCATCAAACTCCATCCTCTCATCTAGACACTCAATAAATAATTCAGATCTGAACCTCACGGTCTCCTATTTGTTTTTCTAGGGTACCTGCATGTTCTGATTGAATCCTGAAAGCTCTTATGTAGAAACACCCAGGAGTATCTTGCAAAATGCCCACATTTTGTCCTTCCTGCCTCTCAGTGAGGATGTCTCTGTTTAGCTGTTGCACTGCCTCCTCACTTGTTGCTTCTACTTGTACAACCTGAAGCTGTGAGAGCTGATGTCCCATGGGGTCAATTTTGAATAACAGGTTCCAATAGTTTGTTGATAAATTTATTTGTCTATTTCAGTAGAAGATCCCCAACTGAATTTGCTATGAATTATCTAGTATTCCATAATGTATTCCACTTTGTGTAAGTCTTTCAAAAATCCACTCTTGCTTCTCCCAGCTTCCCAGCTTGATGTGTTTCACACAAACTTTTATAGTCACAGGACAAAGGGAAGTCATCAATCAACACACACCAATTACATTGGTGAACATATCAGGTAGGCAGGCTACAGAAAAGCAGGAAGATCTTTTGATAGATTTTAGGTGTTACAGCATTCTGATCTTTAGGGTCAGTGTCAGCGGAAGCAAGAGATCTGCAGGCATAACAATAGAATTCAAGAGTCTTATCCAGTAATGATAAGGATGTTAGGTCAGATACAGAAATTGATAGCAAATGGCTGTTAAAAGGGACTAAAGATAGCCCAAGCTACCATTGGCTTTTTATCTGCAACATGCCATCTCTCCACAATCACAAGTTCTGTTCAGCCAAGTTTAAGCAGTCTTCAGGATCTTGAATATTGATGTAGCTTCTTCAGAGAATTTCAGTTCACACATACAATTTGGATGAAGTACAGGTGGAAAGTGTAAAGATATATAAGAACTTAAGGCACTTGAACAGCATGACAGCGAAAATAATTATAAGAGCTGTGAAGTTGGTAGGACTTTTTGAACTTCTGAACATAAAAATGTGCAGTATACAGTTATTTTTTCACACAAACTTTAATTTTAAAAAAGTGACCTTCAGAAAATTGAAAGTTCTCTTTCATAAATTCTTTATCTACAGACTAAATTTAAGTATTTGCTATATTTCCTTTACTTTTCACTGTTCCTCTAAACACATGTACTCATACAATGGCACATATTTTGATTACATATTTATGGACAATTTGAACTTAAGTTTTAAATACTTCACACTTAGTTTATCACATATCTCTTTTCAACAAACATGTTCTGTTTAACTTTAACATAATTTTCACATGAATAATTTAGCACTGATGAACAAAAACATTTAGTCTGTAGGTCATGTAATTGATATATCACATTCCTACAAATATTCAATTAAATATATTTTATAATTCTTTTAATTGTTGGTTTTGGAACCAAGATCTAGTACAAGATTACAGATTGATCTACATCAGAAAAGTTTTTGATGATGTGGTGCAAGGAGAATTTTCTTTGCAGATTTCAAAATCCAGGGAGTAAAACTCTATATCCATCACTCTGAAATCCATCACTGTGTTTACACTGAGGTCATCAGGTATTCTTAGAGTAAATTCCTAGAACACAGGGACTTCTATGAGAGCTGACCTCTGTATTGATGTCCCTCTGCATCCCATTTTTGTTACAGGCAATTCTGTTTTCTCTTGGTCACTGTAAGTAGAAATTTACTGTCTTGATTAAATATTTCAATGGATAATCTTTTATTTGCATTGCTTTTTCCCCTAATTTTTCAATTTAATTACTTTTTTCTGTAATTTTTATTATTTCATTCTCTCTACTTGATTTGGGTTAAATTTATTTACTTTCTAAAAATTTCTTAAGTGTGCAGATTAGGTTATTGGTCTGATACATTTTTTCTTTTCTCTTATAAGCATTTAATGCTATAAACTGCCTTCTGAAAGTGTTGTTTTAACTTAGTCCTACATATTTCTCTGTTATATTTTTATCCTTATACATTTTAAACTATTTTTTTTGATACCAGGAATTGAATCCAGGGATGCTTAACCACATCCTTAGCCCTTTTTTATATTTTATTTAGAGACAGGGTCTTGCGGAGTTTCTAAGGGCCTCACTAAATTACTGAGGCTGTCTTTGACCTTGTGATCCTCCTGCTTCAGTCTCTAAGCCACTGGGATTACAGGCATGTACCACAATGCCTGACTTCAAACTAATTTTAGTAAATTTTGAGACTTCCTTTTTAACCCTGGGTTATTTAAAAGTAGGTTTCTCAGTTCCCAGATACTTCAGGTTTTTTAGGTATTTCTGCTATTAATTTGGAATAAAATTCGAATATATTTTTATAACACAGTTGATATGATTCCTGTCTTAAATTAGTTGAAGTGGTTTGTTGTTGTTGTTAATAGGTTAAAGTATGGTTTATCTTGGTGAATATTCAATATGCCCTTGAAAACAATGCATATTTGGATTTTGAAAAGTGTGCTCTAAAAATGTCAATTAGGTCTACTTGGTTTGGAGTATTCAATTTGCTTATACTCTTACTTCTTTTCCATCTACTTATTATATAAATTAATTAAAGTGTTCTTGATGTGTGTTAAGTATAATTTTGGATTTGGTTGCATGTTTTCTAATACCTGTCTGTTTTATTTTGAAGCATTGTTATTAGAGATATATATTTAAGATCGTTATGTCTTCTTGGATAACTGACCCTCAATCATAATTTAATGCTCCCTTTCATTCCTGAAAACATTTATTATTCCATAGCCTGCATTATTCTGATATTACATAACTATTCTGGTTTGGAGTGTGTGAGAGATCGTATTGGAATGGTTTATCTTTATCTATCTTGTGTATTTAATTTATCTTTTTCTTTATATATTAACTGCATTTCTTATATACAACATAGAATTGGATCTCTAAATTTAATCCAATCTGACAATTGTCATCTTTAGAAAGTTTTATTTTGGCTATTCATATTTAATGTGATTATCAATACAACTGGGTTAAAACCTTACCAACCTGTTAGGTGTTTTCTATACATTTTAATCTATTCTATTTTTATTCTTCTGCTTTCCTTTTATTAAATGAAAATGATAAGAAAGTTTATGTCATTTTACCTCTTTCACTGACATTACTTATACATATTTTTAAGAATTTTTAGTAGTTTGCTAAGGATTTAAATATGTCATTACATCTTTAGTGCATCTATAATTAATCAGGTTTTACCTTCTGATGTTATTCTGAGTTACCTGTAGTTTGAACAGTTAAAACTGGCTGATTCTATAAGGCCAGTACTCTCCCATGTCTTCTTATGCATGTTGTTTTGTGGTGGAAATAGAGGAGAATCTTCATCAAGATTTTGACTGTTCCGTAAGGCTGGTGTTGCTTCCCTCTGGTCTGCTTCTTAACAAGCACTTTTAGTGATTCTTCAGACCATGCGTTTGAGAGGCTGGGGAGGTTCATGGAGGAAGAATTTGCAGAACACACAGACTCCTCTGTTCTCAGCAAACCCCAGGTGTTTTGCACTGTCTTTCCAGTCCACAATTGTCCTTCTTCAGTTTGTTCAGATTTCTAGTTAAATTCTTCTTACAAGTGTCTGGCTATGTGGACCAAATGTCTTTTGTTTTAAGAATGTATTTATCTATTTACGACAGATAAAATTGCCCTGTTTGCATATAAATGTATGTCCTGGATGTCATGTTCTAAGAAATGCAACTTCACTCTGACAAACTTTAAATTCTTAAGTATGTATTGATTCCTAGAATTTTCACATGGTAGTAAATGTTACACTGAAAAGATTTTATATAAAAAGACTTTGTAATAACCTGCCCTTAGAATACTGTAAACAAGGTTTTAATGTATGAAAGCTGGTGAGAATTTAAACAAAAATATATAGTAAATTCCTTACATGTCATAGCCTTACAAATATACTTAATAATGATTGATTGTTCTATATTGATATATATTTCACTACTGAATACCTGGAAATTAATGTGTTATTGGAAAATATATAAAAAATTGCACATTCCCATTATACAACACACTTTATAATAAATGATCAAGAATAGAATTTACCCTTAAAATTCTATTAAGAAAAATATTATGAAAAATATTAGGAAAAATATTAGGAAAAATATTATGTATTTTGACTCTTATATTTTACATAATAAAAACTACATTAAGCTCCAAGTCCTAAATCTTTCTAAATGACTACAATTTCTCCAGTGCCAAGCTCTTTGGAAAATCATTGTTTTGTAACTGATTTTCTTATTATCCATCATTCACACTATGCCAAACATATGTAGACATGAAAGCATTGAAATAAAAAGCATGGTTATTTTTTTCTCATCCAAAGTTTTTTTCATTAATTTTCATTGACTTATGGTTATATATTTTTATGTTCAAAAATTAAGATCACTGAAAGTATAAAATAGTATGTTGTCTCTTATTTTTATTATTGCCTCATAGTTTCTGCTGTGGGATTGCTATTACTGAATAATAGTCCCTGCATATCATAAAAGTCAGATGTTTAAATATAATCTCACAAATTCAAATTTAGCTATATCATTATTATAAGAAAAAAATATTGAATAGAAGAAGTATGTCAATGAATATTATGTACAAGCTATCAACAGGTTTAATTTGAGACAAAAGAGCATACTATCATATTCTTCTTTGGTAATTTATTCTCTAATACTTTAATTTTTTCACCTGAAGCCTCTTGGCTATTGATTCTTCTATTCAAATGATATAAAAATTTCAGGATACTATTATTCTATTGTGGTTTAGATATGAGGTGTCCCCCAAAAACTCATGTGAGAAAATGCAAGAAAATTTAGAGAGAAATGATTAGGTTCTGAGCGTCTAATCAGTGTGTTAATCCTGGGGCATACCTTTGGGTATAAACTTTGTAAACTGAGATTAGTAGTCTCTCTCGGCTTCCTGGTGCTCTCTCATGAGCTGCTTTCCTCCACCACACTCTTCTGCCATCATCCTCTTTCTTGCATCAGGCCCTAAAGAACGAAGTTGACTATCTACAGACTAAGACCTCTGAAACCATAAGCCCCCAAATAGAATTTTCCTCCTCTAAGTTTTCTTGTCAGGTTATTTGATCACAGAGATGAAAAACCTGACCAAAACAGATACCCAGGCAAAGTTCAGTCAGATAGGTTCAATCTCATTTGTTTTCCCTATTTAATGTAGCATAAGAAATATTCAGACATAGAGCTATGCTTACAGTCAGGAGAACTAGTACATGCCTATAATCCCAGTGACTGGGGAGACTAAGGCAGGGCCACAAGTTTGAGGGCAATCTCAGCAACTTAGTGAGACAGTATCTCAAAATATAAAATAAAAGGGCTGAGGATTTAGTTTGTGGTAAAACACATCTGAGATCAATCCTCAGTACCTCCCAAAATATAAAATAAATAGATTATACTGCCTTTGACTATTGATAACATGTCAGACACAATGTTGTTCACAGACGAAGCCTAGTCAACAATGTAATGAAAGCAGGTCATTGGCAGGAACTTTTGGAAATAGTTTAAAGAATGGCTATACTCTATGGACAAGCACTTCATGACTTGCGAATTTATCCCTTCTTTATACAAGAAAAATGATGCATTGTGAGAACATCATCTTCATTCTGTAAATGGAAGAGTACCCACATGCTAACGATGGCTGAGTAGGGAGACTGAATGTGCATGGGTCTGTGATGGCAGCAGTGAGGAGCTGTATTGAACTCAAAATTCCTCTGTACTTTTGTTGCCTTATTTGTCAGTTTGTGATTTAGACAACTTGAATTTTTGCTTTGGAATCTATATCCTAGCTGACATTAATGGGGACCCTCTATATCTAAGTGATACTAGGTGAATTTTGATTTTTGTTAGATTTACATAATAGCCATATACTTGTACTTTTTATCTTAATCTCTACAGGCACTAAGGACAATCACTGCAAATGGTGGAATTCTACTCAATTATTATATATCTTCAAAAGAAAATCACCTTTTTTATGATTAATGATAAATCACTTACATAATCAACAAAGAATTGCAAGCTTTGCTCCATGCTAAATAGAATCATACAAAAACTATAACTAAAGAGATGAGGAATGATGGAGAGAAACTTGGTGAAGGATGTGTGGTCTTTCCTGTTTTCTAACCTTGTTTGCACTCTGCTTTTGAGATAGAAGCATAATAGGGAAATGTATTCAAAAGTACACAACATTTATACTTACTCAATATGCTTTCCTTGAGAAGAAAATTATTACATATTGGTGAAGATACAATAGGAAAAGAAAAAAAAACTCCCCCAAACTTGTTATATTTCTTGGTTATTTAAACAAACACTAATGTAAGTGCTTCTCTGAAGGGGCTTTGCATCTAAAATTAAGGTCACTAGGTATTGACTTAGAATAGGGAAATTGCCCTGGACTATTTAGATATACCTAATTTAATCATATTCTCTTAAAAATCAAAGGGGTACACAGAATAGTAAGTTAAAGAAGAGAATAAGAAATCAGAGAAATTTGAAGCATAAAAGGGACTTGACTCACTGTTGTTGGCTTGAAGCTGGAGAAATGTATCTAAGAAGCAGCCTCTAAATTCATCAGGAATTAGACAATTACTGATTGCTGGCAACAGCCAGCAAGATAATAGGGACCTTATCCCTGCAACCACAAGGAAGTGGATTTTGTCAACAACACCCAAAGTCCTGGAAGTAGATGCTCCCCTAAGGCCTCTAGAAGGAAGATAGCCAATAACTTTGATTTTGCTCTGTGAGACCCAGGGGAGCTAGATTGCACACCTATACAACTATGAAGTAATGTTTATGTGATTTAAACCCCTCAATTTGTGGTAATTTGTTATGGCAACATTGGGAAACTAATACATATAGTTATTTTAAGAGAGTCTGTGAGAGAATTTAAAAATATCCTCAAATGTTAGTTTTTTAAGCTCATTTTTGCTAAAATATACTGCATAAATTCATAATCAGAACACTAAAAATTTACTACTAAGGCTCCCACTTGAACTACAAAAACAAATTCTAGACCAGAAATTTATTTCAGTAATACAGTACTTGCCTAGGATGCAGGAGGCCCTCAGCCCTAGAAGAAGAAAAAAATGTAAGTAAATGTTAAAAATCTACAATAATTCAGAGTTTTCACTAGTGTTAATTTTCAATAAAAATTGTAGGAGTCAATACAACTTTGACAAAACAATTGATTTCATTAACTTTTTATATTATAACTTTCTGACTTAATCCATAATAAAATGTCTTGATGGAAAAATATAAAGAACTTGTATATTTCAAGTTTTTGTATGTAAATGGTAGGTGGATAAACATTGTGCCATCTCACTTGTTCATTTTTATTATTATATTGAAATATTTCTTTGTATTATAAAAATGTAGTGCTAGGGACCAAATATTTGTCTTCTCAAAGTCATTTGCTAAAATTCTAATTCCCAATGTCATGATATTTGTAGAGGGAACATTCAGGAATTAATTAGGTCATGAAAGTGGAGCCCTTATAAATGAGGTTGCCAGAAAGCTCTCCTGTCATATGAGGATACAAGAAGACAGCAATCTGCAACTCATCAGGGGGCCTTAACAGTATCTGACAATGCTGGAACTCCTGTCATGAATTTCTAGCCTCCTCAATAGTAAAACTTAAAATTTTGAGGTTTAAACCATTTAATCTATGGTAATTTGTTATGGCAGCCCAAACTATAGCATATAGATTGTATACTATAATTATTTGACTCATTTCTAGTAGTGATCTGTTTAATTATTCCTTGGGTTGACAAGTAACTATTATGTCTAATCATTTATGTATACAAATTTACCTCTAATGCCATTATACAATGCAAATTTTAAATGTATTCCAATTATTTTGCAAAATAGGTAAGTAAATAAAACTAAGGAATTATTATTAAATATCTCCTCAAAATATATTATTAGCTGATCAAATAGTAGGCATCAAATGATACAGCTAACAGTACAAATAATTATGTGATCATACACACATAACATGAAAGTTATTTTTAATAAAGGATCAGTGTTTTATTTATCCTAGTTTCTCAAGCAACTAACAGGATACCTAGTACATAGGTATACAAAATATTGGATTAAACTATATTTTAATATTTATAAAATTTAATTCAAATATGACAATAATTATATAATTGTGTAATGATGTTCTGCCATTTGACTAAGATTTTTAGAATGACACTATGAATTACCAAAATTAACTTTAATTCCTAATTTTTTGATTTCTTTAATTTTCTGAAAAAATATTATAGTATCTGACTTTAAGAATTTCTTGGATACATTATAATATTTACCAAATACAGGAATAAGCTTTTTAGAGATTTGTTCAGTGTCCAGCAAAATATAAAGGAAGAAGTGCTTAACTCAAGGTAAGTCATTTGCCTTTTATCTACTTGCTCACTAGAGAAAATCAGTGAATTCAGTCAAGAGTAGATGTTATGTGAAAATATTCATTATTCTTAAATGGGAAGTAGAAGAACATTTAATATTCATGCATTAAATATTTAATGGGGAAATTTTTGTTGTTACATTGTCATGTTTTTAAAATAAAAATATATCCAAGTGTGAATTAAAAACTTTGGGGAAAATGCAAGTAGAAAAAGAAAAAGGAGTTGAACTTTTTGAGCTGAACAATGAAGGAATATATTTCAGACAGCAGCAGCAGAAGATGCAACTTTCAGAGCTGTGCAAACCCAGGGAATATTTGAACAATGACAAGTATTAAGCAGAGCTGCCACAGAAAAATTTTATAGAGAGTAATGACAGGAATGAGATCTAGAAACTAGTAAGAGCAAAATCACAGTCCTGAGTATATTGCCAAAAGGTATTTTACTTTAAACTAGGCTATGAAGCTAATGAAAGACATAAATTGCAAAAAAATGATCATATTTCCATTTCAGAACAATCACAATGGTAGTGACATTGTGGATGGTCACAGGAAAGACCAAAATTTGAGCATCTAAACTAAGAAATAATGAGCATCAGCACAAAGCCAATGACAATGGCAATAAGGAGGAGGAAAGATTTTAGAAAAAGATTTGAGACATGGGGTTGATAAGAGTATCTGACTTCCTTAAAATGAAGAGGAAAAATAGTGAAGGAGAAGGAAGGAGAAGGAGGAGGAGAAGGAGGAGGAGAAGGAGATTCAAAAACTACCCCCGATTTACTCACTATGAAAACTTAACTTTCCATATATATTTGTAATAATGATGAATTGCTATGAAAAAAATTTTACTTATACCTAGATTTTCAGAATTAACCTAAATATTTCCTCTAGAAATTTACTACAATTATGTATTATTATATTTCTTCTCACAACTAAAATAAGTAGTTTTATATTTCATGTAGTCTTAGCATGTGTCATGAGGAATATAAAATACAAAATATTTATTTGATAAGAAAATATTTCTTTAATAAGAAAACCTTCTTCTCATTTCAAAGCATGATTTGTAACATTAAATAATAAACAGAAACGTAGTTAATTCTTCAAGGCACTATGAATGCAAATGTGCAATCAATGCAATCTAAATAGATGAAGGAATCAGAAAAACAGCAAATGCTTGCCACATATATTACCTACTGATTTGAAGCAGCAGTAATTTCTATAAAAGCCATCATAGAATGAACTTGAGAAAGCTTTTCTACAATCCTACAAAAAGGATGCTAAGAGATTGTGTTTTGCATCAGAATTGGAATCATTTTACAGATGAGAGTGCATAAGACTAAGAGTTTTGCATTTTGTAAGTAGTCAATAAATGTCGATGGGTAGTCATTGATTCCTGTTTTAAAAAATTATCAAATCATCAGTCTTGAGAATTTTCAATAATGCTGCATTTTAAGTCATTAAAATTGCACATAGAAGGGTGAAACAAAATAGCAATGATCCCAACAGTAATTTAATCTATTTATATAGAGAGAGAGCTAACTAATTTATGGGAGTGTCTGAGAAAAGTCTACCAATATAGGAATTAAAGAAGTCTAGCAGTGGTGAATGTCTCTAGTTCATCAGAGTGCTCTGTTACTGGAGAAGCTAAATTCTCTGCTGAGTTTTTCCCACAAGGAAGAACTGTACAGGACTGGTAGCTTAACTGGCATTGTGACACCGTCAGCTGCATAATTTACATTCCCAGTTCAAAATGAAATGCAGGTTTCCTTGTTTAAAAATTACTAAGAATTTGAAGACAGTAACAACAAAGCATTAAGCTAAGTACAAGGTACATTTGTAGTTGCACACATCAAGCACCCATAAAGCTGTTGTGACCTAAATATCAATTTCTAAAGACCTAGACTTTGGTAATCACACAGTTCTCTGGCTGAGGTTGCTGCATGTGTCCATTCACAGATACAACTTGACCAATACCAAGTTTCACAATCAAAATGCATGATAAAGTAATGAACCAAGCATGAGGAATTATTTGAATGTCAAAGTTTGAGTGGTAGAAATGGTAAACTAGAAATTAGAATTTGGTAAGTTATAAAATGAGGAATACTACTGAAAAAGTTTCAATATCTATGCCAATTGATTGTATTGTTTTAATTATAAGTTACTTTATTTTCAAGGATGAATCTTTCAATTTCCTCCTGAATACTTGTGATTTCTGGGAGGGAAAAGCAATATCTTTACAGTTTTGTTATTAAACTATTAAATTATAAACTGAATGAACCAAAAATTAGAGTTTAAAGATCTCATGCTCTCAATAGTAATGGACACTACAAAAAATATACTGGATTTGAAGAAAAATATAAAATAATACCTAATGCAAAATACAGGTTTATATGGGAAGGTATAAAAATCTTCTATTGTGGAGGTGATTATGTCCATCTAATAGCTACTACTACTACTAACGAATGTTTACAAAGGACCTCTCAGGCACAAATAAAAATTCTATATCCATACAACCAGAGAAATGAAAAGTTTTGCTCCATCTGTGTATAATGAATCAAAATGCACTCTGTTATCATGTGAACCTAAACAGAATAAATAAATAAATTTTAAAAATCTAATGTCTCTGCATTTATTTCATTAACAAATAATTGATATCCCTAGTGTATGAACAAGAAAATCTGTGTGAAGATTCAGTCTTAATCAATTTTAAGACTAATTGTAAATTAGTAAAGTTTATGCTTTGGTATACATAAAATGACTGTTTGAGCAACTTACTTTTATTTTAGTATAATTCTACTCAATTTTGTTTTAGTATAATTTTATTTTTAGGAGAAATAATCTCCAGAATTTGATTAGAGAGGAAATATCTTGCATTTCATGAAATGGATAATATCTGATGTTGTTCTACCATGGCAGTACTCACTTATGATAATGTTTTCAAACTTAAAAAGGTGATTTTGAATCGGAAACTAGGTTCTCATTTTTTGTTTTGTTTATTTATCTGGGGAAAACATCTTTTTTGATTTAAGAATTTTATGAGAATTCTTCTTTTAAGATATTTGCAATGCCAAATATTGAAAGTGTGACATTAATTTTAGTTTAAATGTTATACTATCTTCTACAATAAAATTCAGAACTTTCCTTATATAATGACATTAAATCTATTGATGTGATGGATTACATGTATTGATTTCTGTATGTTGAACCTACCTTGCATCCCTGGAATGAACCCCACTTGATCGTGGTGCACTATTTTTTTTATATGCTTTTGTATGCAATTTGCCAAAATTTTATTAAGAATTTTTGCATCTATATTCATCAGAGATATTGGTCTGAACTTTTCCTTTTTTGACGTGTCTCTATCTGGTTTTGGAATCAAGGTGATACTAGCCTCATAGAATGAGTGTGGAAGGGTTCCTTCCCTTTCTATTTCCTGGAATATAATTTGAGGAGTATTGGAGTTAGTTCTTCTTTGTAGGTCTTGTAGAGCTCGGCTGAGAATCCATCTGGTCCAGGGCTTTTCTTGGTTGGAAGGCTCTTGATGGCCTCTTCTATTTCCTTACATATAATTGATCTGTTTAATTCATGATTGTCCTCCTGGTTCAGTTTGGGTAGGTCATATGTCTCTAGGAATTTGTTGGTGTCTTCAGGGTTTTCTAATTTACTGGAATATAAGTTTTCAAAATAGTTTCTGATTATCCTCTGTATTTGATCAGGGTCTGTCGTGATATTTCCTTTTTCATCACAAATTTTGGTAATTTGGGTTTTCTCTCTCCTTCTTTTTGTTAGGGTGGCTAAGAGTTTGTCAATTTTGTTTATTTTTTTGAAGAACCAGCTTTTGTTTTATCAATTTTTTGAATTGTTTCTTGTGTTTCAATTTCGTTGATTTCAGCTCTGATTCTAATTATTTCCTGTATTCTACTTCTTTTGGTGTTGCTTTGTTCTTCTTTTTCTAGGACTTTGAGTTGTAGTGTCAAGTCATTGATTTGTTGACTTTTACATCTTTGAATATATGAGCTTAATGCAATGAACTTTCCTCTTAGCACTGCCTTCATAGTGTTCCAGAGGTTTTGGTATGTTGTATCAGAGTTCTCATTTACCTCCAAGAACTTTTTTATCCAAAATACTAGCAACAGTAGGTGCTGACGAGGATGTGGAGAAAAAGGTACACTTAAACATTGCTGGTGGGATTGCAAAC
>CM053405.1:19905357-19918581 GCA_028644305.1 Xerus rutilus | reverse complement strand
TATTATTCAGCAATAAAAGAGAATAAAATGATGGCATTTGCAGGCAAATGGATGGAATTGGAGAACATTATGCTTAGTGAAGTAAGCCAATCCCAAAAAACCAAATGCCGAATGTTCTCTCTGATTAATGGATGCTGATACATAAGGGGGGTGGGAACGGGAAACATAAGAGAAATGGAGGAACTCTGGACGCAGCATGGGGGAGGTGTGGGGGTGGGAAAGGGGAATGGGTATAGTAAAGATGGTTGATTGAGATCGTCATCACTACCCTTGGTGCATGTATGAAGACACAATTGGTGTGACTTTATCTGGTTTGCAACCAGGGAAATGGAAGAACTGAGCTCTATATATGTACTATGACTTGAAATGCGATTAAATAAACTAATAAAAAATTTTAAAAAATAAAAAATAAAAAAAGTAAAGTGAAATAAAATAAAATAAAAGTAAAATGAAAATAAAAATCACAAGAAAATCTTTAAAAAAATAATGACATTAAAGATGAGTTTTTCATAAACTTAAATCTCTTAAGATGACTCTGCATTTAATCTCTCTGGTAGCTGGACATTGATTGGTAAAAATAAAAATATGAGACGTTTTATTTATAATAAAAGTGTTGAGTGTTCTGTGCCCTCTCACTCTTTCTCCTATGGCCTCTCCAGAAGTCAATGAAATGTATTATTCATTTACTTCCATTGTTATTTTAGTCTCCTAAAACAATGTTAAAACTACCATCATAGATTTATAAGGAAATGATTTAAGAAGACTAATTAGGAAGAAAATAGTAGTGTTGGAAATACAGTTACAAAATAGGATGTAAATTCAAGCAATCTTGGAAATCAGCATATTTGTTATATTTTCTTAGTATCTTTTAAGATATATAATTTCTTGATCTATTTGAAGATGGATATTTCTTTGTAATGCATTGTGTGTGTGTCTGTGTGTTTGTAGATATACATAGATATATTTGTGTGTGAGAATGGAGTGCTGGGGATTGAACTCAGGGCTTTGCACATACTAGGTAAACACTATCATGGAACTATGTTCCCAACTCTGGACACACTATATTAAGATTTATGTTATTGTTTTTGGAATATGATGAAATATCAGAGGTGACTGAGATTAAAGGTGAATAAGAAACCAGACACTCCATTTAATATTGGATTCTTGTAAAGTTTAAATCTTTATCCCCCAATATTTTCACGGATTTGGACAACTATAAAGAGTTGCATTGTTTGTGAAGTTGATTTAAACTTTTGCTGAGAAATAACAAATATGTTATCTTGAGTTATAATCAGAGCTGCTTGATGTAGCAGTAATTTTAAGCAGTTTAATTTAAAACCTTGACTTGGTGACTAAGAGGAGAAGAAAATGTCTGCAGAGAGAGTGAATACTTAAGTTGCTGATAAAGAAATGTGTTTTTCTCTGTAATTATAAATGTTAGGCTCATCTCAAGCTATGTATGGCATACTTCTATGAAAGTGCTCATTTATTAATAAAGATTTTTATTTGTTATTTAGAATCTTCCATTGCCCTTCAGTCAATCTACTGAACATTCATTGATATATTTCTAAGATACAAGCTAAGTGCTAGGTTAGGAATATAAGAAATTTATTCATGAAGGAAATTAGAGATAAGTGATGAATATTTTCACATAAACAAGTGGTATTGTGTAATAAAAGGTAAATGCTAAAGATATAAATTTGCACCAAGCTCTACTTTGGAT
This sequence comes from Xerus rutilus, assembly GCA_028644305.1. NCBI lineage: Eukaryota > Metazoa > Chordata > Mammalia > Rodentia > Sciuridae > Xerus > Xerus rutilus. Next base: position 19,916,858 of record CM053405.1, on the reverse strand, counting down.
GTTTAAAATGATCATATAAATCTTCCCTTTGAGTTTCAAGTAGTGTAGACCTAACCTATACAGTGAATGTGAGTAAAAATTAATCAGATAAGTAAATACATGAGGTCAAAATAGGAACCAGAAGCCTACAGGAGTATAATGTAAGAGGTGTATGGCAAAGATCCCGTATAATCGCATTGATGTGCAAGGAAATGAACTAGACAAGAAAACATGGAGACAGGAACAGTTCCATCCACCGTCAAGTGAAAGTGCAAGGCCAAGTGATGACTCTGCCCTTTTCCTGCCTTGTTTGAAAATGCTCATTTCTTTGTGAAATTCTTCATCAGTACAATGTACATGAGAGGCAATACAGGAATAAAGAAGATGAAATACAAAAACAATGGCTTCCTGTGGGTCAAAAAGCAAAATATATTATTCCACCAAACTAATTATCCATAGAAATAGTTTTTATTAAATTAATTTTTACATGTTTATGGTATGCTCCAATAAAATTTTCACCAAGTACCTTTTAGCTAGAACTCAAGCAACAATTGTTGCACCCTTTTATTACCAATGTTTACCTCCCAAATCATGATAAATTAAACTTCCACTTATGAGTTTCTTATTCAGAATATTTATGTCTATTTAACTTGGTTTCAACACATAGACATGCTACACTATAATCTCTACAATATATATATTTTTGCTACTTGATGTTTAGTGTTAATCAAAGATACTAAGATAAAACTTTTTAAGGGGCTACATTTAAAATGTACTATCTTTTAAGATTAGAGAAATAGAGGTAACTAGAAGTTATTAACAAATTAAGCGTTCATCATGAAACATTCCCAAGATTCACTATTGTGGCTTTTCAGGGTTTGGAGTAATGGAGGGTAAGGACAGGGTGACCATCTCTTGCCCTCCAGTAGCAAGGACATTGTTTGGGGACAGAAGTATGAAGAGGAAACTAATTGTCACCCTTCCTGTGATTGATTTAGAATCTATTTTACTTATGGCTGTCCCTTTCACTCAGTCACCTAATTGGGAAAGAGAGGAAATGCAAATAGAATTGGCTGCTGTGGTAAAGAGGGCAGAGGAGAATGGCCAAGCGCCTGGAAGGAATTCTTTCACAGAGGCATGCACATCCACCATGCAGGAGAACTAACAAAACACTAAATGGAGCATTTACAAAGCTAGAAAAATTACCTATGTCATAAAGATGAAATGTCCAACTTTTCTACGTAAGCCTTTAGAATAAATCAAAAATAGTATAAATAGCACTTTTCAGCTAAGATAGAAAGGGAGAGTCAAGAGAAATTACTGAGAGAGTGCGAGAAGAACTAATGGATCATGGGGACCAAACTCTCCACAAACAAGCATGACTAGGAGAAAAAGAAATTGCCTGACAGCTGCAGAAAAAGCATGTAATCAAAAAAACTTTTATTTTTTGTAAGAAAACTAACATGAAAAACAGGGAGAACTGCGCTGCACCCTGCAAATATTAGAGATAGTCTAATTCATGTTACAAAAAAATTTCCTTAGAGATTTAATAAGAAAGTAAATTCAGTAAACAGAAACTCAAAATTGAAAAGGAAAATTATAGAAGCTCATGAAGAATAAAGCAAACATCACACTGAACTAATAAATGATTAGAGATGGCAAGGAAGAGAATAGATGCAGCTGAAAATGAAATTGCTGACAAAAAGCAAAGTACAAACTTACAAAATGATAGAGTTTGAAAAAATAGGAGGAGGATAATAGGTACTAAGGACAGAAAATATCATCCAATTTAAAGATAATTGGTATTTCCAGGACCTTACTAGTAAGAAGAAAAAGAATTTAAAATAACATATTTTTCTCAAAGGAAATTCATAAAAGAAGGTATGACTCAATTTGAAGCCTATAAGCATGTACTCAAAAATGATACAGATAATTCACACTGAGACATATCCATTTTAAGTTGCAAATCTTTGAGTATAAAAAAAAGAATTTAAGTAACCAAGCAAAAAGAAGCACTTCTCTTTCATGGGAGGAAATTCAAGCAAGGCCCAGATCCCTTGTGATTGTCAATCAGTGCCAGAAGATTAAAGAACTATCAGCAAAAATTTCAGATAAATAAAATATGACTCTTCGTTCTACCAAATCAAGATGTTGTTCACCTGTAAAAATAGAACATATACATTTTCAAACATGAGAAGTTAAGAAAACACATAACACCAATTGGTCTTTTCTGACAACAAAAATTCAACTAAACAAAAGACAGAAAAGCAGCCAAAGGATGACTGTGATATTTCAGCACAGAAGAGAGGGGATCATTTTGGAAAAGTTAGGAAGGAAAGAATAAATGTTATTTTATGTCATGCCTCGCATGGGTTTGCTGACAAATTGGGGGTCCCATGGGACAAGGGTACAGAGGGTTCCTTAGGAAGGACAGAGTGGGGCCCCCGCAGGAGAAGGATGTGGGGTGGTCGGTCCACAGAGTCACTTCACCCAGACTCTGGAGGCTGGTAAAACTGCTCTGCCGGAGCGAGATGCAGAACCCATTTGTTCCAGAAAGTACAACAGCTTATGTAAGGTCCTCGGACCAATCATGGCCCTGAACTTACAAACAATGGAGTACCACTCTGTCAGGTGCCTTGTCCATCAGCATAGAACGGGGAAAGAAGGAGGGGAAGGGCTGAAGGTATGGAGAGTGCTCCTACAATAAATGAAAAAATCTGTACAAAGCATGTATTTATTTACTTATATCACTGAATAAGGGCACATTCCAACATTCACAAAGATGTAGAAACCAGACACTTGGAAATTGCTTTCATAAGTATTAACAATAAAGCATAAAAACTAACAAAACTAGTAGACAATGAAATCCAAGGAACTGAAAGATGGATGGAACTAAGTAACTTATGACTAGAGAAGCCAAGGGCAGTAGGGAATCAGTGAAAGGCCCAAGCAAGGGCACTGCTGGAGGAAGACTGAGAATTGTGAAGTTTTTTCTATTTCTGAGTTGCTATTCACACAGTAATGGGAAATATAAAAAATATTCGGTCATTTTTTGCATGTATTTAAAATGCTAGAATAATTTTTAAACCAGATAAAGAAGTAGTGTAGTTATGTAAGTAATTTCAATTGGATTTATATAGTGAAGGGATTTTAATCTATTTAAAAATATAATTTATATTAAACATGTGTGGAATTTAAAGCAATAGAAGAAAAATTTTGAGTAACTTATGATCAAAATTAGGAGATAATGGGTGGAGATGTGGGAGGAAATTTAGGCGAGCTAATTCTCTGATCTTTCAAAGAAGGGTAAAAATGGAGTCAATTCCAATTCAAATGATGTAGCTTTTTATATTAAAAAAAAGATAATGTTTCAAACTCTTAAAGTTTCTTCTATAATCTACTTTCAGTTTGCAGAAATTCTTGTGGTGAATAAATTTGTATCTGAAATTCATCATGCTTTTCATTATTATTTCAGCTTTAGTACTTCAAATTCAAGAAAATATACTGTATTAATGGAGTATGCAACTTTGACCAACTCCTCAAGACAGCACGATCAAAATAAAAAAGCAAAGATGAATGTATTGTTGGGGAGGTTATTTCAGGGAACTTGATGGTGAGGAGTGGTGGGAGGAAACAGAAGTAGGGGAGACCAAAAAGGGAAGACATATTATTCTGTCTACCACTTGAGCTATTGATTTCATGAGTAAGGGAGAGTTTGATAAGCAGCTATGAGGTATGTATCAGAAGCAGGGGGATAAAGACAGTGTATTGATTAATGAGCTCCCATTCTGTATTTTTCAAAGTTCAACTCCACAACACAGCAAATGTCTTTACTTTGGGGTTGCATATACAAGGAAGCCAGATTGTATTCAAGTATCAACTGCCGTGGCTTTTCTGGGCCTGATGATGGGGAACAGAGGGGCTGGGGAGTTTCTCAGATAATTTTTGTGGCTATAAAAAGTCCTAGGGAAGTTGAATATACTGATATGGTCACTTTCGTGGAATCATAGTACATTCCATATTGTCAACACAGAAGTGATTTGATGGAAGCCAAGAGGCATATGATATGAACTTGCAATAAGGTTCATTAACATTGCAGAACAATTCCATTCAATGCTGGCTAGAATAAGAGAGAGAGAAAAATGTCTGAAGTTGTGTAAAGTAGGATCCTCTTATCCCTGCAATATTTCCCTCTCTCATATTTAAAAAATGAACCCTCCATTTACAGAAAATAATATCACCATTACTTATTTTCCAAGCAGGCAGTTACAAGTTCATGGAGATCCCTTAAAGGTAGTAAGCTACAACCAGAGCAATGAAATGTTATATTCCATCTGTGTACAATGAATCAAATTGCACTCTGATATCATCCAAACCTAAATAGAACAAATAAATAAATTAAATATTGGGGGAAAAAAGGTAGTAAGCTGCCAACTTCCTTGAATATCATCAAGCAAGAAAGTTAGAGAAAGAGCAACAGATAACACTACTGTGGTTAACTGGGAAATCTGAGTGACTTAGGCATGCAATATGCCCAGGCCTTCCATAACTGAGCTTAACTCTGAGTGCACCATTTTCATTAGAGTTGACTTCTGAACGGAAAACTTCACTTTCTGGTCCAGTGGATGGTATACTGTTTGTGATGGGCTGCTCTGGTCCTATGATCGCTTGATATGTTAGAGTCAGACTCACAAGCCAGTGGCATGTGAGGAGCTTTTGCTAAAATTGGTAGTCATTTACTACCACATAATTTAAGGCCTTCCCCAGTGACAGCAGCTTTCACTGATGCTCTCTAGCTGGGAGTTGATCATGTGCCTCATGGTACCCACATTCCTGTTGAGTTCCCCAGCAGCACTGGAACTAATGGATTATGTGACTCTTTGGAAATAGAGCTCTCAATGCAGCCTTGACCATGTATGGAGCCATCTCTGGAGCTGGTTACTTCTGAGTCACTCATTAAACAGGTCAGAGCAGTATCCCCAGTGTGGAAGGGCACTAAGCTATGACACTTTCTACACCTTAGGTGACACGGAATTAAATCACCATTTCTTTATGACATGTCAAACACACAGTGCTTTCTTGAACCTTTAAAAGAATCACTAATGTAGCATGTTCTTGATGTTCATGATTTAGCCCCATCCTTAAATAACAGAATGTCTTTCCATGGATTCTATGACCCTTGCCAGTTCCTGCTTGCTACATTTAATTAGCATTAATATTCTCCATATTGGTACCAGAAAGATGGTTCACAGAATTTTAAGAATGACCAAGATTCTCTTATGGGAAGCAAGAAATGTATAGTATTGTTCAACTGATATAAATAATAGATAACTTTGATCATATTGATAGGTTAAAAAAAAAGAAGGTGTACACAAGGTCAATAGAGGCATGTGTAATGGCAGCAATTATGGTGACATGCTCCATTGAAGAAGCCACATCCTACCACATAGAATTGAAATGCCCATTATTTAGGTTTTTGGAAGTTTAATATCATTAATCATGACTAATCAGATTTTTTAAAATAATTGAAATTCAATTACTTAAGACTTTGAAGGTAGCCCTAATCTCTATAGTTTCAATGAGAACACTATTATTTGTGATTTACAAATCTCAGGAAAGGAGACTTTCAATCGCTAATGCTAGATCTTTCCTAAAACAATGACATATTCCAAAGCTCAAAGGACTTAGAAAATGCTTGCACTATTCTGTCAGTTGAAAATTTCATCTATCCCAATTCTCTACACATAAACTAGAGAAATAATCACAAAGTATAGTCTTACATTAACAACTTTTGTGGTGATCTTGGGTCAAAATTCTATATGATTGGGTCTCCATAAATCCCCAATCTATTCAAATTTCTATCAGCTTCACGTGCCTAGTGTCTATGTATGCTTAGACATCTTGTCCAACTACAGTCTTAACAGACAATGTCTCTCCCCCTGGTGTGTTGCTCTCTCAAAATTACTCATATCCATTTTGGGAAAGGACCACTGAATATTTTTTAATTCTTGATAAGAGAAATTATCATCTTTCAAGAATTTTGTTCCAGATTAATCTATTATACAATTTTTCCTGAAACTGAAGTCCATTCTACTCAAGAAGGGTCAGGCAAGTTTTGCCAGCAAGGAAAGTTCAAGGGTACATGGGGAGTCCATGATTACCCATCTTAGGTATTGAGATCATATTCTTTGTATATCAGTTCCCTCATTTGAACACAACTTGTCTATCAAGGCTGCACATTCATTCCCATTTGCAACAAAGTCACCTTTAAAATTAGATCTGGCTTCTATTTTAGCATAGTCTGCCAACCATCTACATAAGATTGAATCAGTTTCAAATCTTCCATGAAAGATTTCTGGCTTCCACAACATGAATTTAGTGGACATGTTGGTGTCCTGAGCCTATCATTTTCTGTTCCAAGTTCCAATGCTGTTAACCATACATAGCTGACTCTATATCCTAAAATTGCTATTGCTCTTACACTGTTCAAATTCTGCGGCTACTGAAGCTCAGATTCATGCCATGTAACATTTGCCTCCCAAACGTGGAAAATGGCAGATGCCAAGAACATCAGCAAATGCCCAGATCTTTTCAGTTTAGAAGTATAAAAGTGGGTGTCTATTTTACCAAGGGTTTTAAACTCTGATAACTAAAACCTCTCTTTCTTCCCCACAACATGTTAGTTTTAGAAAATTGATGGCATCAGAGATGGTCTCATCAATAGGACAGAGTAGATATCAGTTCCTTACCTCCCATCTACACTACCCTTAATGGATCACAGGAGTAGGAATTTGTATCCACAATGCTTTTATATGTCAGCAGTTATCACAACTACATAGATCCTAAGAGAGGAGTTTATTATTTTTTAAAGAGAGTTCAGTTTTAAGTCTCATTTTTAAGGTAGGTAGATTTGTTCTGTAAAGATTAAATTCATATACTTTCAGACATCCATTAGAACCCTGGTGCTATGCTGGTTATGCTGGGAGATCAAATTCCCACCAGGTATCATTAGCGTGTTGCCTTATAACTTAAAAGATGGCCAATTTTATCCATATTGTACATTACCCAGACTTCTTATATTCACCATGCTTGACTTTCAGAGTATTTGCAGATAAAGGCTATTTAAAAAGTAGAATCGAAGAGCTGGGTATGATGGCACATGTCTGTAATCCCAGCAACACAAGAGGCTGAGCCAGGAGAATCAAGTTTGAGGACAGCCTCAGCAGCTTGGTGAGATTCTGTCTCAGAATTTTAAAAATCGGGGTGGGGGCCAGTTAGGGATGTAACTCAGTGGTCAAGTGCCCCTGGGTTGAATCCCTAGCATCTCTTCAAAAAAAAAAAATAGGATCAAACAATAAAATTACTGGGGTTCTAGAAAAAGACAAGGCTCAAGGGTAAATGTGAGTAAAGAAAATAGATTATTACTCAAAGACACCTTTCATTTTCTAGATTTTTCGTTTGTTTATTTGTTTTTTATTTTCTTGAACTCTAAGTATCAAATCTGAATCTAGGCCCAAAAAAACCTAAAGAAATTTCTATCTCTACATATATTTTTTTTTTGTACCAGGAATTAAACTCTGGGGCAGTTGACCACTGAGCCACATCTCCAGCCCTATTTTGTGTTTTATGTAGAGACAGGGTTTCACTGAGTTGCTTAGCACCTCGCCGTTGCTGAGGCTGGCTTTGAACTTGTGATTCTCCTGTCTCAGCCTCTCAAAGTGCTGAGATTACAAGCGTGAGCCACCACACCTGGCTTCTACATATTTTTATTCTGGACATTTCATATAAAGGAAATCTAATAATATGTATTCTTTTTATGACTGGCTTCTCTCACTTTTCATAATTTTTTTTTTTTGGTACTAGAGATTGAACTCAGGGGCACTGGACCACTGAACTGCATCCCCAACCCTATTTTGTGTTTTATGTATAGACAGGGTCTCACTGAGTTGCTTAGCGCCGTGCCTCACTGTTGCTGAGGCTGGCTTTGAACTCAAGATTCTCCTGTCTCAGCCTCCCAATGTGCTAGGATTACAGGCTTGCTCCACTGCGCCCAGCTTCATAATGTTTTTAATGTTTGCCCATATTGTAACAGGTTTCAATACTTCAGTATTTTCACTATCAAATGTTACCAAATTACATAGATTTACTACATTTAAAAAATCTATTAATATTTGATGTACATTTATGTTAGCCATATGTTTTGAATAGGTATGAACATTCACATATACATTTTTAAATGTAGACATATGCTTTTATTTCTCTTGGTTATATATCTTTGAGTGGAATTGTGGGATTATATGATGACTTTTAGTGTTGAGGGTGGTGCAACATGTCAGGGATAGTACTGAAAGGACATGAAGTTTCTTCATGAATGATATATTGTAAAAACCTCTATGAGAGTGGGTGCATCTATCTGTGAATACAGTAAAAACCATTAAATTGTACATGTCAAATAGATGAATTGTATGACATACAAATTTTCTCTCACAAAAGCTGTTAAAAATGTTTAAAAAAAATAAAGAAAACTTTAAAAAGTCATCTGGGCCTGGCTTTTATTGGCAGTATTCACCATATGGTTCTTTATATTGGAGCACAGAAGATACACAGGCATTCTAAGTATCAGAAAGAAAGGAAGAATGCACAATAATGGGAATTCATCAAATTTACCCACAGGTCAATTTGAATGGGTTCCCACTGACATACTGGCTGAGTGAGCATCAGAATAAGTAATGACAGTAAAGGATAATAATTCACTGGAGGAAACAAGAAAGCATCATTCACACGGATGCTAATAAATGAATGGGGCTGGGGTTTTGGCGCAGTGGTAGAGTGCTCGCCTAGCATGCGTGAGGCACTGGGTTAGATCCTCAGCACCATGTAAAAATAAAATAAAGATATTTTGACTGCCTACAACTAAAAAATAAATATTAAAAAAATGAATGAATACATTGAATATTTGATGAAGAACAAGGTTTTTAGATAATTTTAAAAAATGCTTCCCCAAAATGTTTAAATTCAAAGTGATGAGTAATCTTATAGTGGAAAAGTCAGTCAGATACCATTTTATTCAAATAATCATCACCTAACAAGATGTATTAAGTAGAATGAAGCACAATTTGTGGAATTGCTGTTAAAGATGCATAAACTTAATCCATTCAATTAATGAAAAACAGATAAATTCAAAATGAACTGATAAATGTAAACTAAAGTGTATGCTGAAAAGTAACTTGCCTGAAATTTTCCAAAATGTAAAGATGATAAAATCCACCAAAAGACTGAGAAATGTTTTCAAATTGAATCATATTAAAGAGATATGCCACTGAAACAATTTCTGATTTTGAATCACACTTTTTTGCTACTAATTGTATATATTAAGGTTCGATTGGAAAATCTGAGGACTAGATTTTAATTTAATGTCCATTTCAATTTTGGTGATTTGGATGGTAGGCAGTATTAAGGTTACTGAACATGTTGTGAGAAATAGTAATTGTTCAGAGGATGATAGGCCATTCAGCCACAACATACTATTATATAATTCATGGGAAAAGTGCTTTGTAATGTCCTCCCAATTTCTGCAACACTGTTTCAAACTTACCGAGACACTAGATATAAATGACAAATATTTAGGTGTGTGTGAGTGTGTGTGTGTGTACCAGAGTGGCTTACATAGCAGGGATCAGCTGCAATATGGAACCATGAGGACAGGACACATGAAGGACAATGGGAATTCTTAGAAAGTAGCTAGAGCTGTGTCTATGAGAAACTTCAATTCTCTTCTGAATTTCTTTCAACTGAATCAGGTGAAACTAGAATACCAATATTATTATTGTTTTTTTTAAAAAATTCATAGTCAAGATACTATAGTGTCAATCACAGGTACAAAATCATACACACAAACATTTAGATTAGCATTTGATAAATAACTTGTGACTGTACATAGTTAAGTTGGCACTTAAAACTGACTGTAATACTTGGTTATTATTTGTACAATTATTGATTGTGTTATTTCTTTCTTTCTTTTGGGTTTTTTTTTTCATTTTGATGTTGACGTTTTTGTGTTCTTTCTATATTCTTATTATTAATCTCCTGTTGGAAAAGTAACTGCAAAAGATTTTCTTCCATTCTCTAGACTCTCTTTATGCTCTTATTTCTTTGCTGTGCAAAAGCTTTTAAATTTAATGCCATCCAACTTATTGATTCTAGAAATGCAAATGGACAACAAATATATGAAAAAATGTTCAACATACCTAGCAATTGGGGAAATACGAATCAAAACTACACTGGGATTTCATCTCTCTCCAGTTATGATGACAATTATCAAGAATACAAATAATAAATAAATACTGGCAAGGCTGTGGGGGGAAAGGTATACTCATGCATTGTTAGTGGAGCAGCAAATTAGCACAACCACTTTGGAAAGCAGTATGAAGAATCCTAAAAAGACTAGGAATGGAATCACATATGACTCATCTATCTCACTTCTTGGTATTTAACCAAAAGAACTAAAATCAGTATACTATAGTGATAAAGGCACATAAATATTTACAGCAGCACAAATCACAATAGCCAGTTAAGGAATTAGTCCAGATGTCTGTCAACGTATGAACAGATAAAGAAAACATGGTGTATATACAGAGTGGAGTTTTGTTCAGTCATAAAGAAGATTGAAATTATGGCATTTTCTGGTAAGTGGATGTAACTGGAGAACATCATACTAAGTGAAATAAGGGCGACTCAGAAAGTCACGGGTGGAATGTTTTCTGTCATTTATGGAAGCTACAGCAGAATAAGGAGAAAAAGGGAGAAAATACCATAAAAATAGAAGGGAATATCAGAGAATAGATGAAGAACAGAGAGAGGGCAAGAAAGAGAAAATACTGGACAAAAATGGAAAAAAATTATATTCTATGCATGTATAATTATATCAAAATGAATCCCACTATTATGTCTGATTACAATGCATTAGAAAAAACATTTTTAAAAGTAAACTACTTTAAGAAGCAGTAACGAAGAAGTGGAACATTGTAAAAATTTATTTAAGCAGGTTATCATAGTTGAGGCATATGTCAATTTATCAAATAAAATCAAGTGCAGTTTTCTTCTCATCAAAGTTCTAGAAGTCAGTGATATGGTAATAAATTAGGAAAGACTATTTGGAAAGAACTGTACATGAAATCCATGCAGGCCTACACAGTGCTCACACACACACACACACACACACACACACAAACACACACAAATCTTTATATATTTATTTTAAATTAAAAAGTCAATAGTTTCTTTAATTCTGCAATTATAATTTGAGTTAACTTTAATACATTCACATACAAAAAAACTATAAACTGCATGTTGGTTGCCATTGGCCTGATAATCTGCCACCTCACCTTTATACTTGTAAGAACATAAAGTACATTTGTGGGCAGAATGTGTCCAACAAAAAGGTACGTTGAATTCCTAAATGCTGGTGCTTAATGATTGTTTGGAAATAGAATGACTGTAGTTTCAAGTAACTTAAAGACCTA
>CM053405.1:19888621-19905257 GCA_028644305.1 Xerus rutilus | reverse complement strand
ATGTACCACAGTTTCTTTATCCATTCATCTATTGAAGGACATCTGGGTTGCTTCCACAGTTTTGCAATTGTGAATTGTGCTGCTATAAACATTGAAGTGGCTGCTTTACTGTAGTGTGCTGTTTTTAAGTCTTTAGGGTATAGGCCAAGGAGTGGGATAGCTGGGTCAAACGGTGGATCCATTCCGAGTTTTTTAAGCAAAGTTAGAAAAATTATGATTGTAACAATTTTTTTCTATTTGCCTCAACAAATGTTTTCAGTGAATAGTGTGTACAGCTTCTGATAATTTGTTTTTTTTCTGTTATGTTTGCCAACATGTATTAAAATGCAACTTTTGGGAAAAAAATAAAATAATAAAAAAAAAAAAAAAAAAAAAAGACCTATTGGATCAGTGTGTGCCAGAAATTCAGTGACTGGTGTCTTTAAAAGGAGAAATAAACAGAAACCTTGAGAAGTATAGAAAGCCATGTGCTTAGTGAAGGCATTTGGAGTGTTACAACCACAGGTCAATAAACACCAAGGATTGCCTGCAACCATGAGAGAATAGAAAAAGGAGAAAATACATACATATATACATACATACATACATTCATACATACATACCAAGGAAACTCTAAAAGGAGGAGGATGGTCCTGCTGATAACTTATTTCAGACTTCAGCTTCCAGAACTGCAAGAAAAAAAACTTTACTTTTTCACTTTTTAAGTCATCTAGTTTAGGGGAATATATCATGAGAACCCCAGGAAATTAATGCCAACATTGCGTGTAATACGTTTGCAAGTTTTATTTGAGTAGATCAAATATGTCTTTGACATCTTATTTTATGTTTGGGCATATGCCAGATCTTCATGATTTTTGATTTATGGTTTTGCTTCTGTGGCCAGAAATATAACATGAGGTTTACACAATAAAACAAAAGGCATTGAATAAATGAACAGTGTTGTTTTTTTCTCAAGAGAGACAATTAGGAACTGGTCTCAGGGAGAGATACTGGTGGAGAATACTCAATACCTATGAAAGAAGAATGGACTAAAAGCATTTATTTTAATCTCAATTTTAAAATTCCCTGAAAAATCCCCCAAAGAAATAAAGAATAGTATAAAATTTGTGCTTTGTTATGATAGAGAAATAGTCACAGTTGGAAAAGATAAATTGAATTGTACCCATCCAAAATGGAAAAAATTAACCAAAATTTTACCATGTTTATTTTCACAAATATCCTCATTCTCAAAGATTTATATATATATGTGTGTGTGTATAAACTTTATATATATATAACTTTCAATAGAATTAAGTATCTTATTCTGCATGATACTTTAAAATTAGAGCTAAAATACCAAGAATTATAGAAGGTTGTGGGTAAAGTGGGATTCTCTTGGGACTTATATATTTGCAGAAGAAAAGTAAATAGCTGAAAAATAAAAACAAGGTAGCAAATCATTTCTATGTTTTCTACCATAAGCTGAAATTTCCCCAGTGAAATCTCAATTAAACTAGAGTTAACAAAGAGGTGACTACACAGCCTTTCCCTAATTTTTTTTTTTTTTTTTTTTGGTGCCAGGAATTGAACTGAGGGGCACTCAACCACTGAGCCACATTCCCAGCCCTATTTTGTGTTTTATTTAGAGACAGGGTCTCACTGAGTTTTCCTTGACTTTTGAGTAGAAGCATGTGCCAGAAACTGTTCAAGGGCTCTCAACAAAGTAGTTTTCTTTCTGCACTTTCCTTTGTACCTCTGGGCTGAAAACCTACAGACCAGGATTTTTTAGACATCTTTACTAGTTGCAATCTTTGTGATTTCTTCCAATTGGGGCTATCAAGCAGGATTTAGAAGGAGAAAAAAAAACAGGAAAAATATTATTTTACTGTTTCTCTCAGCAAATGACAGTAGCAGTACCAGAAGGAAATAAGTCCTTTCTAATATTTTTTGGCATGGAATACAACGGAGTATCTGAGTACTATCCATGGGGGAGGGGGGGTAGATAGAGGGATAGAGGAAAGTGAACTAAGTAGATGAACTTGATTACATGCAATTCATATTTTCTTAAGTTGTTATAAACATGTGGCTTCAGTAAGTAATCGATGAAAGCAGCTCTGAGAGATTTAAAATCTGTGAAAGGGACCTCCTGATTTTGGCACAGCAAAAAGATATCAGTAATAGAAGAGAATGCTTGCACCTCTCCCCTTTCCATCCATAGTCATCCCATCACTTTTGTTAGCTATAAGAGTCTCCACACTTAAGTATTAAATGGTTTCCCTTTATCTGACTGACACTGACTTAATCAAGCAAGAGGCTTTGGGATGATCATAACTGACCAAATTTTTGCTGATTTTCTTTCTTCCAAACAATCTGGTGAGGAATTTGAAACTTAATTCCAAGCCCAAAATATTCCCAGTTATCATAATCACTAAAAAATCTACCAAGCATCAAAAATAATTTATACAGTATATAATGATAAGGAAAATTAAATGAATGCACATGGCTTCTACACATAAAAGTGTTTTGCATTTTAACTAGTAAAGGTAAATAAGTGATGAAAGGATAATCAAAGAAAAACAAAGGAAAAAGAAAATATTTTTCTGTTTCCCATAGAATTTATAGGTATATAATTTCTATCAATAACAGGTGGAATTTGAACAATGACAAATAAATGTTCATGGAAGATCTTACTTGACACCTAGAGAACATAGAAATGAGCTAGAAATTCGCAACATAACAAAAAATAAAATTCCACTGCAGAAAACAAGTGCCCATCATATGTCAAAAAGTCTGAAATCTATAAGTAATGAGGATGATTACATGAAAGAGAGATAATCATAGAATTAATCATGGGCATTAAACATAAGGTCTATCTAAAATGCATTATTAGTATTTTAAATAAGTAAATAAATGAAATATTCAAAATACAGAAAAAGTCAAAATGATAATGTTTTAAAACATTTTTGAAATAAAAACAATTTGAATGGATAGATTGAAGGAGATAATAGGACACCAAGAAATAATGACATACAGCAGTCATACCTAACATTTCAAATTAAAGTATATTCTAGTAAAGATGTTAAATTCAAGTAAAGAGAAAGAATACTAGGATCAGGCAGGGGAGAAATCTCATTTCCTAACAGTGTGAAATATCAAGCTGAATTTTACTTCCTCACAGCAATATTCAATGCAAGAAGAGAATTGATCAGTGTCTAAAATACGCTAAGAGGAAGAAAATGTGATACAGGAATTTTATGGTTTGAAAAGTCATAATTGATTTTAAAAATATTAAAGTGTAAAGACACAGTATGAACAAAATTATGCCACTTATGAGTAACAAGGTGTGGATTTCCAGAGAAGTATAGATGGTGACAAGCAGGAAACAGGAGAGATGGAGCTGAATTTGGATTAACAGGTGTAGACACCTGTTCTCACCAATCCCCACTCTAGCTCACATGCAAGAAAATGAGTTTTTACTTAATGATAGAGAAACATAAGTGAGGTGAGCACAAACATTGGGTACAAAAACAAAATTCTCAGTCTTCTTGGTTTTTTAGAGTCTGTAATATAGACCTTCTGTCCTCATATTAAAGGGACTCTTTCCAGAGCTCAGTTCTTTCCATGCTTACAGATTTCTGAGACTCAAGTCACAAAACACCATTCAGAATGAACTGCAAATAGTACCTGTGTCTTCCATGAGAATTATTTATAGGCAGCATGGACTCTGATTCCCAGACCACCAAAATCTAGTCTATAATTTTTTGCAGAAACTCAATGTTGGAAATGAAAATTTTAGCATCCATTCCCTACACCTCCTTCATTATCTACATCTACCTGTCTATGTAACTATAACTTTATTAATATGTCTATATATGTATTGATACTAATGTTGATATGTACTTTAATGTAGAGTTATTTTGACATTGACTTATTTTCTGCAAGATGTATTTCTTATTATTTAGTTTGATGTCTCCAATGCCAGAGTTAGACTCTTGATTCCCATTTCATAGAGGCAGAAACTTCAACTCTATTAGATTAAATAAATTTATTCTAAGACACACAGAAATTTATTTATGTAGGTGATATTACAGCCAAGCCTCTTTTGTACGTTTCTGCCAGCCGTCATTTTCATTGCAAAATGCATGTACTGACAATTAAAGGTGATATATGATTATATCATTTCTGAGAATAAGACCCAACAGTCAAAATTAAAAATAAAACTTCTGCCAGTATCCACCCTTATATCATCAATGACTGAAATCAAAGAATTTGTTCATCAAGGTCATACCTTGAAATAATCTCCAAGACTTTTTGAGATCTTTTACTCATATTGCTGTGAATATATCCTACCCTAAAATAACTCACGTTAATAACAGTGCTTCCCAATATCATAGTCAGAATTGTAATGTGAAAGTACTACTTTTCAAAAACTATGCTCCAGTATTCAAGAGAATAGTAAAATACTATTTCAACAGGCCCACTAAATATCTGATAATCTACTCCCTGAACTTAAAATGTGTTCACCAAGGTGGGCATATAATGAACACATTTATCTCACATATTTATAACTACTGGTGGGAAAACAGTGGCATTAAAATAATAATGTATTAAAATATAAGTAGTTGTGCTTTTAAGAAAGTGCATCTTGCTATTTTACTTTTAGTCTAAAGATATTAATATAAGTATTCATTTGAATAAATGTTAACATAAGAAATTTTGAATGAATCAATTACACTATGGTTACTAAGTACTTATAGAAAAAGTATAGTCCCATTTCAATATTTTATTACCTCATAATATACTATTTGAGCAGCCAAATAGTTCCAATAAAAAGGAAATGGCATAATTTGCAAATTTAAAAAAAAACAACAAAAAATTAATATAAACAAGTCAAGACATTGCTACTAGTGACACAAGTGCTCTTCTGAAAAGGGCATATTCATATATCTATGCACAAATATCTGATATAGGTTTATCTGATATATATATATATATAATTTATTTGAAATGTACACACAGTGGATGAAAATTTGTGAAGTAATCAAAAATATACGACATGTTTTTAAGACTTTGGTGATTTAAATGAACACAATTATTAGTTTCCTACCAAGAGAAACATGGTCTATGTAAAAATGAAAGTCCATCAAAATACACATTTTCACTTTAAGACAATAATAAGGAATAACTATTTCTGCAAGAGCTCACAGTTCAATGTACAGGACTTCTCTCTTCAACATGACTTCAGTCATGCTTTGAGACACATTGGGATAGATAACAACATTCCATCTATGAGAAAAGAGATGCAGGCCTCACCTTGAAGAAAAATGAAAAGATATGTACTTTTTGTCCAGATTTTTTATTAAATGAAGGAATAAACTATGTAAAATATGTTTGTGTTTTTAATGTATCGTTTTTAGCATACATGATAGTAGTGAGTAAAACAAATAATTCACAAGTATAAAATATATTCTAAAATTTCCTGCATACTTCTATTTTATTTAAATTCAGAGAGATTAAAATTAGTTAATATAAACAGGTACATATGGTTTTTAGTTTATGGATTTTCATGAAAATGCTCAAATGTTATCTTTATTTATTACTATTCTCAACATCGTATAATCCCATCCCTAAGAAAGTGGAATGTCTGGAAAAATAAAATAAATGAAACAATGTGAAGGAAACTGGCAAATGTATTTCTGAGCTTGTTAATAGTTTGCATTTCTATTGGAGTCTAAATGTTGTAATTATTATATTAAGTCCAAGGAAATAGTTGTAGTAGTGAACAAATATTTTCTACATTTCAATTTAAACTTTACATTTCTGATAATTTATTTCCATCATAATCAAATATCTCATTTTGATGCTGAATGGATTTCACTTTCCTTTTTCCTGTTTTTGCTTTCATAACCAGAGTTCATTAACCTAAGGCGCATAATTATAAAAACATAAAATATCACATTATTAGATTGCATATTTTTCTAAGTAGATGGGTTACTTCAAATTATATATTTTATTTTAGTTCTATAGAATGTTACATTTGTAAAACAGTATAGAGATTCCTCAAAAAACTTGGAATGAAACCCCTTTTTGAATCAGTTATCCTACACCTTGGTATATACCCAAAAGACTTAAAATTAGCATACTATGATGACAGAGCTACATCAAAGTTTGTAGTAGCTCAATTCACAATGACTAAACTATGGAACTAGCTTAAGTGCCTTCAACAGATAAATGAATAAAGAAAATTCGGTATATATATACACAATACTAATACTGGAATACTACTCAGTCATAAAGAAAAATGAAATTATGGTATTTGCTGGCAAATGGATGGAACTGAAGACTATTATGGTAGATGATATAAGCCAGTTCCAAAAAAACAAAGGCTGAATGTACTCTCTGATATGTGGATGCTAACACACAATAAGTGGAGATAATAAAAGTTCAGGGGAATAAACAAAGGGGAATGAAAGGAAGGGAGGGGATAAAAATAGGAAAGACAGTAGAATGAATCAGACATAACTTTCCTATGTTCATGTATGAATACACAACCAGTGTAACTGCACCTCTTGTACAAACACAAGAGTGGGAAGTTATACTCCATGTATGTTTAATATGTCAAAATACCTTTACTTTCATGTATAACTAAAAAAACAAAAAAATAATAATCACTATTGTATGATCCAGCAATCCAACTACTGGGTATCCATCTAAAGGAAATGAAATAAGTATGTTCATTTCAGCACTTCTAATTAAGAAATGGAAAATGGAAACAACCCAGGTGTCTACCAAGGGATGAATGGAGAAGGAAAACGTGGTACGTGTACATGATGGTGTACTATTCAGTCGTAATATAAAAATGAAACCCTGTATTTGTGGCAATATGGATGGAAGTAGAGGTCATTACATTATGTGAAATAAACCAGGCCCAGGAATACAAGAACTATATTACCTCACTCATATGTGAAATCTAAAAAAGTTGATATCATAGGACTTGATAATAGAGTAGTGTTTAACAGAGGCCAAGGAGAGTGTGCAGATGGGAACAGGTTGTTCAATTTGTATTACGTTACATTTAGATAAGAGCAAATGTAAAATGGTGCTATTATACAGTAAAATGACTATAAATAACAGAAATGTACCTATATATTCAAAAACGAAGAAGAGAGGATTTTGAAAGCTTCTACCATAAGCAAATGATAAATGTTTAAAGAGATAAATACATAAAACTTGATTAAAACATTATGCAGTGTATACATATTGAAATATTACATGATCTTCCATTAGTACATATAAATTTTATGTTATATATGTTAACTATGAATAAGTAATCAAATACTGAATAAATTTATACTTAATTTTATTCATCACTCTTCTGTAGGACTTTAATCAATAAATATATTAGGAGCAGTTTCTTCATGTTTTAGTAGATGTATAATTAATCCTCTCTAAATCTTATTGTAATATATTTATAAATGAACATGTGCAAGTGGTTCTTTAGGATGAGTCTGAACCTATATGTATGCATGCAGCACATGAGTTGTTTTGTAACCTATAGACTAAAATTGGACATTGTATGTGTAGTATATTTAGAATAGAAAAACTATAGTACATTGTTAAACTATTTTCTCTTCCATTTTATCTTCGACTTTCTGCTTTCTTAAAGTTTATTGATCTTTTAATTAATCATTATATTTAATGTTTTAGAGAATCATTTAGGCCATTTAAATGATCATTAGATTTTGTTCAATAGCTTATATGATTAATAAACTATGTTTTTAAGACATTGACTTATAGTATTTTTAAAAGTATTTTGTAATACACCTACCATTACATTTAAAAAGCAGTTAGAAAGACACTTTGAAAGAACTTAAAATTAATTGAATTCAGAAAAGAAAAAAAGTGAGAATAAGCAAGAGATATATCTATTTTTGAGGAAAAATTACTATCATAAATAAGTCACTGTGATAGTAATATGTAAAAAATATCAAAGGCATAAAATATGAAAGTTTATAATTAAGCACGTTAATTGAGCAATGATTAAAAATGTACTTTTATCTTGAACATAATAAAATATCATGAGGAGATAAAAAGTTCTTTTCTATTATTAGGCTTTCCCGCTTCAGTGGAAAACTCACCATAAATAAGCATTTTCCTTCTTTCTGCTAATTATGAATAGCAATAATTGAACCCACTAATATTCAGGATTTTCCAAAGAGATTTTTCAAAGGATGAACATTGAGACTAATGAGAAGTATATATATTTTTTTCTTTTTTAACATTACTTTTAGAAAAAATCTGTTAAGTTAGGGAAATGAGCTATTTTACTGTATATTATTTTTTTCATATTTTTATTTTATTTAGTCATTCATAAGAAATAACACACATTGTTCCAGAAAGTGGGGCTATCATAGGTATTAGGTACTAGGGAAGGAGTTCTCATGTATGGATTAATATTTTTCCTATGGGATAGTTTAGCCATCATGAGAGTTTGGCCCCCATCCATAATTTCCACACGTGCCCATTTGCTCTTCTGCTTTCTGTAATGAGTTGAAGCAGCACAAGGTCCTCTCCAGGAGCCAAGAACATTTGAATATGATGTTCCTGGACATTTAGAACCATCAGCAAAATAAATCCTTTTTCATTACAAATTATCCAGGCTTAAGTATTTTGTTACAGTAACAGACTTATTACACTAACTCTAGTAAGAAAGCTGCTCTCTTATTGATGGTTAAATAGATTCATAGATCAATGGAAGAGAAGAGAAAATTTAGAAATAGACCCACAGAAATGTGCAAATATTTAACAAAGGTGAAAAAACAATTAAATGAAGAAAAGAAAGCATTTTCCACCATTGATACTAGAGCAATTTGACAGCCTTTGGCAAGAACAAAAAAAATGAGTTTTGACCTATATGTTACTCTTTATAAAAAATTAACTCAAAATTGATTATGGAGTTAAAGATTTAATGTAAAACTATGAAACTTTTGAATGTTTGGGAGAAAATCTTTGAAATCAGAATGCATAAAAAACTACAAATTAGCCTTCATCATCATTAAAAATCTTTTGCTCTATGAAATATTGTCAATTGCACAAGGTAAATTTTAGAATGGGAGAGATGTTTACAAACTATGAATCGGACAAAGGCATAGTACATATAAAATATAAAATCTTTCAAATATTAACAGTTAAAAATGTAAAGTTAAGTGATTATAAACTGCACAATTAGAAATTAGACAAAAGACATTAAGAGATTATTTTACCTAAGGAGATATATAGATAGAAAATAAGTACATGAAAAAGATGTTCAGCAACATCAACCATTAGGGAAATGCAGATTAAAGCCAAAATGAGATATGATTACACACATTATAATGACCAAAATAATCAATAAATTCATAACACCAGATGTTGGCAAGGATATAGAGGAAACTGAATCCTTCATAAATTGCTGGTGGGGATTGTAAGTAATGCAGTCACTATGGAAATCACTTTAGCAATCCCTTAAGAATAATGTGCAATTGTGTTTATAATACAAAAATTGCCCTTCTGAGGATTTGTCCTAGAGAAACAAAAAATTATATTCACACTGTGGTGTACGCCGGTAATCCCAGTACTTTGGGAAGCTGAGACAGGAGAATCACCAGTTCAAAGCCAGCCTTAATAACTGCAAGGTGCTAAGCAACTCAGTGAGACCCTGTCTCTAAATAAAACACAAAATAGGGCTGGGGATGTGGCTCAGTAGGTGAGTACCCCTGAGTTCAATCCCTGGTACCAAAAAAGAAAAGGTTATATTCACACAAACCCTAGACATGAATGATCACTTTTGTTTGTAAGAGCCCAAACATAAAAATTTCCTAGATAGTCTTTAAAATAGCTAAACATGTGTGTAACATCCCTCCATACCATGGACTCTTGCTCAGCAATAAGACGGAATAAACTATTGATAAATACAACCAAATACAGGGTAATTATTAAGAAAATAATAATGATTAAGAAAAGCCAGGCAAGTGAAAGTATTGAGTGGCAAACAAACTTCCCCAAATTTACATACAATATCATCTCGTTTATGCTATTCCTAAAATGATTTTAAAAAATGTAGAATTGGAAACCAGATAACTATTTTTCAAGGGTTAATGAAGAATTCATGGTTTCGTAACAGGGCAACATAAGAGATTCTTAGAATTGTTCTCCATTTAACTAACAGTACAAATATACTGGTTGTGGTCTAATAATATAGTTTCCTAAGATGTCAATAGCAAGAAAAACTGGGTAATGAAGATGTGATATCCTTCTCTATTATTTATTACTGCTTATGAGTCCACAATTTCCTCAAAATGAACATTTCATTTAAAAACAAATAGCAATTTTGAATCCTAACTAAGATTTGTTGCCTGGCTGTTGATGTCATAAAACAAGGCCCTTGTCAGTTTCATGTTTGGGTTGTCAAGACCTAGGCTAGCTAGAATGATCAGCTTTAATTAAGCTTGTTTTTACCTCCTTTTGAGCATTATCTTCAGAAAATTTGCAATTGTAAATTCTTACTCTATTCTTTTTGAGATGCAAATCTTTTGAAAAGCCTCAGTCTAGTTGTACAGTCTAGGAACATCTTTTTCAAGAATCTGAGAACTATCTCTTTGAAATTTAATATTTATGGAAAATAAAATCTTAGTGCCATTATTTCAAGTTTTGTGGAAGAACATTATCCTAACATCTTCCTTAGGCACTTTCTTTAAGTAAAAAATGACCTCCTGTCAGGAAGATAGGAGACAGTTTAATTTATTTTGATTAAGGTCAATTAGAAAAACACAAATGGCCTATAATTTCTCATCTCAACTCTTAAAGACTCTCCAGTCCTTATCCCAATGGAATTGAGCTCAGAGTTATGGCTTCTCTTCTCTCACTGTAGTAACATTGAATAAAATTGCCCTTGCCTATTTGTTAACCAGTGCAATTTTTGTTTGGAAAATATGAGTAGACATTGTTCATTGGGCATGTGAAGATAATCACTAGCAGTGTGAGATAAGAAAATGAGATGGACACATATGCATGCACAAACTCATTACCTAAAAGCCAACAAATCTTTACAAAACCTGATAGTAGTGTTAATATTATTTGTTTGTTTTTATTGGATTACTGAAGAAAGAGATTAATCAAACTATGTCATGTGCATGCACTTTATGTCACAATGAAACCCCATATTTTGTGTATGTATAATGCACCAATAAAAACCATTTAAAAAGAAAGATAACTAGAAAGTGAAGGGTTTAGGCTGGCCTCTAACTTCTCATTTACTTATAAAACTATCAATTAATGGTGAGAACAAATAAAAATATATTTTCAAAATTCAAGTATGTAGAAATGTTACATGTTTATAGCTTGGGAAGATCTTCTGCTCTGAGCTTAAAGTGAGAAACTTAGTATGTAAATTACTGAAAAGAAAAGTATTTTTAAAATTTTAAGATGAGAAGAACAAAATCAATACACCAAGTAATGAAACTGCAGTGCAGACTATTAGAGGGACTTATTGAGCAAGGTAGAAGTAGAAAATGATGAGCATGACTTGAAGTTGATGAGAAGTAAAGTCCTATATGTGCTTTATAACACCCTCAATATAAATTCTAGAAAGAAATTCTGAAGATAAAGTCTATTTCATAAATATATAGAACAATTTTTATCAGTTGAGGATATCTGTTAACCTCTCTCTAGTGGTTTTTGAATTGTGACTTTGAATACAGAGGTGGGAAATTAATTGACATTTTATTACTTAGTATTTTCACAACCATAATAATATAAATGTTTGTTGATTTTTAATTTTGAGTCATTCTTTAGATCAATGAAAGATTATGCTATGCTTAAAGAATGAAATTCCAAGAGCTATGCCAATAAAAAATATAAAACAAACAAAAAAACTATAATATAAAGTAAAATGAAGAGAAAATTTGGTGAGAAAAGGGGAGAATTAATATAATAATATAAATTATAAAAACCAAAATAAAGAATAATGAAAATGAATTGAAAGTTTATAGTTTATATTAAAGATAATTGATTAATAAATATAACCAATGCAGTAAAACATCTGTCAAATAGAGGCATGAAGGAAAGGATTTTAGTGATTGAAAAATACATTGATATCATGAGACCAATAAAAGTTGTCAAATTTGGTAAATTAAGAAAATAACATATGATATTATCTATTGTTCTGGAGGCCAAATAGTTAACAAGCAATTTTATAGAATTTATTTGGACATTAAACCTGGAAATGTGAGAGTGGTATAACATTCTTAATTTTCTTCGCAAAAACTTCAAAACCATGTGTATTTAAAAAAATAACACAGACATATAGTACTTGACAAAACCAGATATTCCAAAAATAGAATTATATTTGCTTAACATTGATAGTGTTTTATGACACAGGATGCATATCAGAAAGGAAGAAATTTGCCAAACTAGAACCATATATATAAACACTTTTTCAAATATTTTTTAATGTGTGAAATTATGTTATCTTTCCTTGCTTTATACTGCTGAGATTGCACATATCTCCCACCCAAGGTGCTTTGTTTCCTCCTGGTTACTTGGCTAACAGCTGCATCTGTTAACAAGCACACATCATGTGAATTACAGTAAATAAAATAATTGGCCTTCTGGGGCTGGGATTGTGGCTCAGTGGTAGAGCACTTGCCTCGCATGCGTGAGGCCCTGGGTTTGATACTCAGCACCACATACAAAGCAATAAAAGAAGACATTGTGTCCATCTACAACTAAAAAAAGTTTAAAAAAATAATAATAATAATAATTGGCCTTCAATTAGACTAAATTTCCACAAGGCAGAATGTGCCCTGCTTAGATCTTTATGGTCTAAAAAGCCATACTACCAACACAAGTATGACCTTAATTTATTACTTATATTTTTTACTTAGAAAAAAATGTTTTATAAAGTAATATGATTTCATAAAAATAACAATAAAAAGAATTGCATTTCACGGAATAAAATAATCGAGTAGGATTTTTGCTTATAAAGTATAATAATACTCATTTCTAATATTTAGAGTCAAGAATCATAAATGTGCCTGGATTTACTTTTCAAAACAAAGTCACTATCGATATTTAAGCATGTATGCTTGTCAACTAAATTATCCAATTATTCTATTTTTAGGTTTAAATACCCTAGTCCTTTTGGTAACAGAGTATGTCAGTGGAGCTCTATTTATGGTCTCAGGGAAGAGTGGCTGGTACTTTCAATTGTATCCCAGAAATCCTTAGTTATATATCTTCCAAAATAAGTATCTAGATTTTCTTTTAGTTCATTTCCACTGTCTTCATATTTACCTCTGATGTCATTTACTTTCATAGCTTGACACCACATTACATACTTTTATAAATAATTTTCCTTCCTAGATTTGATTAATTTTTAGATCTTATTGTTTGCAATATGGAAAATAAATGAAAATAATAAAAACTGCTTATTTTGTTCTAAGTCAATAGAAATTGTCGTTCCAGGTAAAGATATATTTACTTATTTTTATCTCAAAAGTCAAAATCAAATGATCAAGAAGATAAAGTTTGTGAAATATTTTATTTTATAGATTTAGAAATGTAAGATGTAACAGAAGACAATGTTTTCTCATGATAAAAAAATATGCACAAAGAATAATAATTTTTTTCAAGTAGTTAACTTTGATATGCCACAAGGGTCATGGTGAAAAATAATTGGTGAGAAATTAGATATTTCATTTTTCAAAAGGATAATTATAGATTTATAATGCAGTTAATATATATGTTTAATATAGTTAAATATATTCTTAAATTATGTACTCATTAACTATATTAAAGTTATATTAAATTTAATTACCATATTTATAAATTTGTTATTGAGTGACTTCTTCCATACCAATGAAATGAAAACAATAACATATTTCTATATATAAATTTTCAATTATTTGTATAAATTAATTCATTCATCAAATGTGAATAACTGTGATAAGCCTTCAAAAATAAGAAATTGAGATTGTTTAAGTTGCATTTTATGAACTTGTGCTGATGATATTTTTAAAATTATTTTCAATTTCCCTAAAGTTGCTTTTGGCTATCATTTATTAGTTCATGTCTTTTAAGGATAATGTAGGATTTTCACAAATATAATACATGTGAACTTAAAATTGTATAATATGTATTCTTATTTTATTAGTGTACTTTTATGAAATTCAATAAACCCAGATATCAAAATTATACTAATATATAAAAAGAAGTTAACAATGGAAGTAATAATATTTAACTTACTGAATATTAAAATACTCTGAAAACCACATTCTTTTTTTTTTGAAACCACATTCTTATTCAACTTACTCGAGTTCTATGAAATTAAAATTTTACCATTTTTTAAATTTAAATCTAAGTTGCAATAGCATCACTCATTTTTTTCTATTTATTTCTGTTAGGTCTTTTTTGATGTCTTTTTTAAAACATGACAAATCACTTTCATTTTCTAGATACCTTATTTTCCACCCCATGTAATTATTTTGTTGAAAAATCTAGGTCTTTTTTTCCATAGATTGCTCATTTTCCGGATTTAGTTGATCTCTTTCTTTTGTGTGTTAACCTTTCTTCTAACCTGTACATGTAGTGTAAATTGAACATCTTATCTAGATTCATCTTCAATTGTATTTGGACACATCTTTATATGTGTCCAAAATTATTAAAAAGGAATAAGTAGATAGAATATAAAAAAGACAGATACAAATAGAAAGATGCTTTTTGCTCATCCTGCACAAAAAGAAACATACTATAAAATTTTTCCACCAATCTGCTTTAATCATTTAATGATTTATATAAAAAATACACAATATGTAACTCATTATTTAGAGATCTCCCCAAATGCTTTTAATAGATAGCTAGTACATTATTTCATATAGATATATTGCAGTTTACTCTATCAGAACCCTAATGTTGCATTTTTTTGATTGATTGTAGTTTAAAACTAGTACAAACAATGTTACATTAAAGCTTATTTGATCCATATCATGTAAAATAAATTCCAGTCCACTTTTGAGTTTTTAGTATAAATTGCTAAAAATTAGATCACTAGGATAAAGGCTAATTACATATGTTATACTGCTAGATGTTCCCAAATATACCTCCACAGGAGTTGTCACACTTTACTTTTTTAGTAAAATATAATAAGAGTTTCTCTTTCAGTCTTTGTCTTATCAATGGTGTATGGTATCAAATTATAGTCTTAATTTACATTTATTATTATGATGTTTATAATATCATAAAATCAAAATATTTTAAAACAAACATTTATCCATCTAATTTGTGAAATACTTTTTTTTTCTTGATCTGAGACATTAGGAAGTATCCTGCATTTATGACATACATAGGTATTTAATTATAATCAATTTGGTTAACGTTAAACCATCCATTTAACTCCTTATAGAATTTTAATGAAATTTCTGGGAGAAATAACAAATGAAAGAAAGAGAGAGAGAGAGAGAGAGAGAGAAAGAAAGTAAGCAAAGAGGGAGAGAGAAAGGGAGGGATGGGAAGGGAAGGGAAGGGAAGGGAGAAAGAAGGAAGGAAGGAAGAAAGAAAGGAAGGTAGAAAGAAAGGAAGAAAGGAGGGAGGGAGAGAAAGAAAACAGAAGAGAAGAGGAAAGGAGGGAGGAAGGTTAGTTGGATCAAAGAAAGACAATGAAGTGCAAGAATAAATGGAAAAGAACTGATTAAGTGAAGGTAATTGCCTCAGCTTGAATTTTGTTAACATAGCTACTATGTTATAAACCACTAAGTTTATGTATTTCCTTCAGATTTACTTTCTTTTTTTTCTTTTCTTTTTTGGTACTGAGGATTGAACTCAGGGGCACTCTCCCACTGAGCCATAGCCCCAGCCCTATTTTGTGTTTTATTTAGAGACAGGGTCTCACTGAGCTGCTTAGCACCTCCTCGCTGTTGCTGAGGCTGGCTTTGAACTCATGATTCTCCTGTCTCAGCCTCCCAAAGTGCTGGGATTTACAGGTGTGCACCACAGTGCCCAGCTTCAGATTCACGTTTCTTAAAGATAGTGCTTGAAAATAAAACTTTTAGATTTTATTTTATCTACCTTTAGATATTTGTCTACCAGATTTCTGTAGTAAACCATACACAAATAGTCCTTGACTTAAAGTGATGTCTCTTGTTTATGCATATCTTGTCCATCTTATGCTGAGTAAGAACTTCAGATTAATATTTTATCCTTTAATTTTATTATTGCCTTTAACAAAATACCAGAAGGGACATTACACAAACAGTAATAAGAATCAAAGTCTGTGGTAGCTGTTTGATCAAATATGTAGTGCGAACTGTCTAGGAATATCAAAACAATTAGTGAGACCTGAAATTCAATCTCAGCTAGCATTTATATTCAAAGATTTGAATGCAGGTAGGGTCAGAGACCAAATATTGTATTTTGATTTGTTTTGAAGTGGCCATCTGCCCATATCAAAAGCTACTGCAACAATTTGGCAGGCAGCTTATAGAAGGAAATAACTAGTAGGCATTCCAGTGTTGCTTAGAAAGCACAGAAAGGAATGTTCACAGCATGAGGTATTTCACCAAGTTGCCATCCAAAAGTGTTCATGATTTCAAAATTGTCAAAAATTTCAGATATCACAAGAAAC
>CM053405.1:19833275-19888121 GCA_028644305.1 Xerus rutilus | reverse complement strand
TATTTTATATTTGATGAAGTTTAATTCAGTGTTTAATAGAATCCAAAGAGTAATACACATTTAAACTAAATAAGAATATATATCTCAATTCATATATGCTCTAATATATTCTGAAAAGTAGCCTAGAATTAGAATAATAAGTGTGAACAGAGCTAAAATTAGGATACTTGACTGTGTAGGTACTACAATGTATTATAAAACCATGTTTTTGTTCTGGAATAGAGAATTAATTTCAATGATAACGATAAAAATAAACCAATTAAATCAAATTATATAGAAGTTTATAATTGCTGTGGTTTGGATCAGGAATATTCTCCCTAATCTCCTGTGGTGAAGGCTTGGTCCTCAATGCTACAATGGCCAGAGGTGGGGCTTTAGAGAAGTGATAGGATAAGGAGAACTCTGACCTCTTCAGAGGATTGATCCATTGGTAGATGAATGGACTACTGGGAGATAGTGGAAACTGCACAGGTGGGAAATAGTTGGAGGAATAAGTCAGTTTGGTGTGCCTTTGGGGATGATTCCTTCTTCTCTATGTCTGCTGCCTGGCTGCCATGAGCTGAACACTTGTCTTTGCCACACCTTTCTTCCATGATGCTCTGACTCACCTTAGGCCCAAAGCAATGGAATCAGCAGACCATGGTTGGAATTCTCTGAAACCTTGAGTGAAAATAAACCTTTCCTCCTCTAAGCTGCTTTTCTCAGGTATTTTTGTCACAGTGAAGAAAAGCTGACTATGAGTGACAATCAGTGGGAACAGAAAACAGCCTAGTTTGGTTTTGATAAAACACAGTATCGCCTATTCAAAGAATTGAAAGACCAATTACACTTCAGCCAGCAAGGTATCATTTTTGAGAGTATACTTGGCCACCAAAATCTGGTTAGAATAATTCAATGACAAATTAATTCACCTATTCCATGGGAATTATTACTGTCCATATTCTTCAGACTACATTAAGAGATCTCATTTGGTAAATACTTCATGTTTGTTTTTCTCATATCCTAAGTGTAAATTTTAGTTACATAGACTTTTTTAGACCTATCTATACTTGAGATGCTTGGAGTTATCCTATAGATAATATTGCTAAAGTTATCCTAAGATTGTGTGGATACCCTGATCATATTTCATAAAATATTTATGGAATCTACAATGGGGTCATAGTAACAAGGTACAGGTGTGAGAGCAGAGTTTTATCAAATCATTTTAAGGAAAAAAGAGGGTAAAAAATAATAACATTAAAATTTAAACAAAGTTCATTTTTTAAGCTTTAGAGTTTTTAAAAAGTTTTTATTTTAAAAAGTTTTTTATATACTAATTATACAAAATAGTAGGTTTCATTGTAGTATATTTGTAAATTCATATAAAATAATCTGATCCACTTAACTCACCAGAATCTCCCCATGCCCAACTCTCTTCACTCCCCCTGTACCCCTTCCTTTATCCTAATTTTCTCCCTTCTGTTTCCATGAAATCTTTTTCCTTTTCTCTCTCCAGCTTCCGCATATGAGAGAAAAACATATAGCACTTGTCTGTCTTGAGTTTAGCTTATTTTGATTAATGTAACACCCCCAATTTCATTCATTTTCCTAGACATGACATAATTTTATTCTTCTTTATTACTGAGTAAATGCCACTGTGTGTGTGTGTGTATATATATATACACATATTTATAAAATATGTATATATATATATATATATATCATAGTATGTATACACACACACACACATATATATACACACCATATTTTCTTTATTCATTTATTTACTGACAGACATGTAGGCTGGTTCTGTAACTTGGCTATTATGAATAGTTCTGCTATAAACATGGGTATGCATGCATCCTAAAGTATGCTGTCTTAATTCATTTGGATAGAAACTGAGGAGTCATATATTTGGATCATATGGTGGTTCAATTTTTAGTTTTTTGAATAAAGTCCATACTGAGTCCCATAGTGGCTCTATTAATTTACATTCCTGCCAACATTGTATACAGGTCCCTTTCTCCTTCACCTTTTCCAACATTTGAAATATACGGTTTATTATTGTCATCTACTATTACAGTTTAGATATGAGGTGTCCCTCAAAAGCTCATGCATGAGACAATACTAGAACGTTCAGAGCTGAAACAATTGGATTATGAGAGCCTTGACCTAATCAGTGCATTGTTCAATGGATAGGGATTAAGTGGGTGGTTGCTGTAGGTAGGGTGTGGCAGGAGAAGGGGGCCTGTTTGGGGGATATATATTTGATCCCTGGTGAGGAAGTCTCCCTCTGCTTCCTGGTGGCCATGTTCTGTGCTGGTTTCCTCTTCAGCCATGATGTTCTGCCTCACCTTGGGCCTAGAGCAATGAAGCTGGCCATCAATGGACTGAGAAATCTGACACTGTGAATTGTGAAATAAATTTTTCCGGCCCTAATTATTCTTGTCAGGTATTTTGGTCATAGCAATGAAAAAATTGAATAAAACATCTAAGGTCATTGTACATTACAATAGCACACTAGACCTTCTTACTACTATCTAACTAAAACTTTGAACCCATAGATCAACCTCTCCCATGATTACATTGAACACAGTATTTATAATGGGTAGATTCTTTTGACAAATGATGATACTACATATTTTTTTCTTATTCAAAAATACTTTTAATAAGTGTTAGACACAGGAAATTTAACCAAACAGCTCCCTATAGTTATCCATAGACATACCCTAATGATCAAGTTTTAATCAAACTAAACATTACATAATTTATATAAACCATATTGAATTATGTAAAATATTTTAAATATCTTTCTGATAGGTTGTGAAGTTAAAAGTATAGTTAATTTTAATTATTTGTTATTTAGAAAACAATGTTTTTTTACATGAGATTTTTTGTGAAAAAATATATATTTACCTTTACCTTCATGCTTGAAGGAATGGATTGAAATTCTTTGTATCAAAAAACATACCTAAAATCAGGCATAATTTATTTTCAAATCACATGTGTAATGAATTATACAACTTTGTTTCAAACACTCATTCTAATACTGCCTAGTTTCAAAATTCTAGGGAAAAAATATCTATCCTATATTAAACTCAATTGACTACTTCCATAGAAAGAAACATACAAATTTCTATATTTATAAAATTACACTAAGTTCTCATACTTCAACTTTTAATTAAGCCTAATATTTGATAAGATATAGTTTATTCTTATAGAGTAATTATACAATTTAAATAAACTGCATAAATTCATACTACACATAAAGCAGATGATCCATGTGTTGGCTATTTTTAACATTAATGTGAATGTATCATATTTACTTGATAATCCAATCCTAAAAATCCATCAACAGGGCTCCTAGCACTTGAGGTATTATGGTAGCTATTTCCATTAAAGGTAGGAAAAAATTCCACTTTGAATTCAGTATACAGTTTTCAAATCTATTTTTGATGGTGTTTCGATTTAGTATCCTCTAATGCAGATAAAATTCTCCAAAGACAGGCAAGTCTGTTTTGCAGTATTTTGTGAGATTTTAATCTCAGTACCTGACAGGACAGCAGAGCTCATCTCGGCATGCCGTGGGCTTGTTTCCTGTCCCTCTTGCTCCTCAGTATGTGCTTTTCCTGTGCATTATAAATCAGTTCCTGGATCATCATTTCTAGGGATATTTATTTCTGTACCTTCTACATCAGCAAATCATCCTAAGTATAGATTGTTTAGTTCCTTGGTTATTTTATATCTTGAAGACATTCCTTATCGATTGTAGCTCCACAAACCTAGATTTGTGCCCTTATCTACCATCCCTGCTAAGGATCAGCAGGAGCAGTGGCCTGTATTATATTCCTCTCAAAGGCAAAATTGTGTCAGGTAGTTTTCTCAAGTATTTCTGATACATTCTCTGGAGCTGGGATTTGGAGTTGAATTCTTTTTTTTTTTCTATTGTTCTGGTTACATCCATAAAAAGGAACTTATAGATCTGGATATTTATAAAATCACCACAAATGCTAATAATACTTGAATTCTATCTATGTACCATGTCCTGCAGTCATGTTTGTTTCCTTGGAACTTCAAGCTGGTAAGGAATCTCCTCCATCCTGTTTGTTAGGAAGTGAAATCATATCCTTGTGCCATAGCATATTTCTGCTTTTAAATGTGCTCACAATTTATGTAGAAAAGCTATTTTGATAATCCTACAATTCTGATTTTCAGTTGTGACTGTTCAACTTATTGTGGCCCAAACTGTTAAGGAGCCAAAAGGTAAACCACTACGTTTCTGCCATCAGAAAGATGAATAGTGCCATTCATTATCTAAAGAAACATTGTTTTTAGTCAATCTATGCAACTTTTCTGAAAAGAAACAATTAAAATGTAGGCCATGCATATATATGGCATTGTGTAAGGAAATGAAAACACATGTAAAGAAAAATAAAGTATCCTTCAGAATTTAACAATTCACTAAATAGCACTATAAAATGTCTTTTTAAGAGAAGATAGTAAGTCTGTTGTTGTTTTCCAAACAGTTATTAGATAGTAAGCATCATGAACTGTCACCAAATATGGCATCTATCTTATCTATTAACAGTCTAGGAAGAACTGTTTTCAGAATGCAAAAGTTTAAAAGTGAAACTCACTTTCTGGTGTTAGAGGTTTTAATAGACTGACTGTCACTGATAAGGAAATGATGGAAAACGCAATGTTTCTGCAATCTCATTAGCTGGTGTATTGTGTGAAGTCCAAGTTCTTAGTCCCCAGAATACTAACACATTGTAGATGCTGAAGAAAAAGAAGAAAGCAATTGAAATTTCTAGGTAACTTTTATTCTTTGGGATACAGTGTTAAAATAATTTTCTTTTCATTGCGGTTTTTTATTTCTTTACAAGGCAATGAAAAGAAATATCATTATTATAGCATGATATCATCCTTCAAAATAATCTATCTCAATTTGCCAGAGAGCTTTCTTTAATTCAAGTAAAGTTGGCAACAGCACTACTTTCTTCATTAGAAAGAGGCAAGATGATATATGCAATCATCAAGGTCACAAGGGCACTCTTCACAAGTGTTTGCTTAAAACCTTTAATGCTGTGCAAATGTGACATTTAAGACAAATTTATTTAGAGGAAACCAAAACAAATTTGTTGACCTGTATTCCTAATGCCCATGAACCATAATTTTCTATTGATCATTTATGTTACTGTCAATGTGTAAAACTTGATCTCAAAATAGAATAAAGTCTGACTGTTAATGCAAACTATAGATTTGATTGATAGGTATATAGAAGTTTGGTTCAATATAGTTAAAGTGATCATTTTTTCCCCATAAAACTGTGTCTTTCTCCTGTTAATTTTTCCCTCCTTTCCAATTCAGTAGAGGAATTCTATGAATTAAGGCATTAAATAGTTTTATATCTGCTTTTTAAACTGAAAAAAGAAATCATTACTTACAAATTTCTGTTAAATCAAATTTTTAAAACCTGTTTTTATTCTCTCCCAGCTATGCCACTTCTGCTTTATTTTGTTTGATTTGGTTCCAGGAAAATCACTGAATTTCTCTAAGTTTCTGAGTATTCATAACCATTAAATATAATAACTAGATACTTGACAATGTCATTTATAATATTATGGTAATTTTAAAAAGATCAGAAAGAGAGTAATTTCACAGCATGCATTACATATATGCAGCAGTGAATAAAAACACTATTTTTAACCATGGCTGTGATCTCAACAGATAGGTGAAGTTTCAGTTCGGAGACAAACATATCTCCTGATACCTATAGCAGTATATCCACACAAACCAGGAAAATAGGCTAACTTCAAAGGACATAATAATAATTGAGATATATGGATGCTTTCTATTCCCAGTTGATACACTGATGGCTTTCAGAATTCCTTACAAAATTCTTAAAACATATCTAGAAAATAGGTAGCATAATCACCTTTCCTTTAATAGTAAAGAATCTGGAACTCAGTATGTTTAGGTAATATCTATACCCAAGGGGAAATAACCAGTAAACATGAATTCAGGATCAGAGAACTTGACACAGAACAGATGTTATTTATGACTACAGCTAGGATTTTAAAATTTAAAAAAAGTGAATTTTGGATTTTAGAAGAAATGGAAAGCGACTGTATATTATAGGCAAACAGTGTTTTAAATACATTGTCTTCATTTTAGAAAATAACTGATTCTCATAATAGCTTTTAAAATAATCTTTTAAATATGTTTCTTTCTTTTCAAATGAGAAACATTATTTGATTATTGGGAAATACATAACTGTCTTCCATTGGTCGTATGGTTAATGTGGCTTGGTCTTTCACCAGTGGTTTTGACAGGCAATAAAATCTGAAGACCTCCAAGGACACATGGGCATGAAAGACAGTTGTCACTGAAATATGTTAACATGCTTTTAAGGGCTTTGTTAAAATAGCTGAGGATGGGGTAGGGGTAAGAACAAGTACTGCTTTTTTTTCCCCCCCTAATGCTAGATTCTTAGGAAGAAGGAAGTTTTCAACTTACTTAGTTTGGCTCATAGAAATGTTTACATTGTTAATATCAGCATGCAAAACTTGAGAGAGATCACATTGAAATACCAATTTCTGTCTTTTCTACAAACAGGAATGTTTTCCAATCCTGGTTCTGAATTCTAATGTGACAAAGATTCATGTTTGCGGGAGCAGCTGCCATCTTTAGGCAGGCCATACACTTAGTGTCCTCAAACCACCAGTGACCTTCCCAATCATCTCCATTCCCAATCCAGTGTTCAAAAAAAAGATCATCTGAGTGGTTTGCATTGTTCTTAATGCTGTCACTTAATACTTGCATTTTTCTTCCCAGTACTCCTTAGGGTCTTATGAAATGCCCTGCGTCTAACACAGTAAAATATTTTTATTGCCAATAGGAAAGAGGACAGATTAATTTGATTAATTTCCTCTGGGTATTTTTAACAAAGCATCAAAGCATCACAATTTATCTCATGAAATGCTCAGATTTGGATGTTAAAATAAAGAAAATCTTATTGAACTTTCATTAAAAGGACTATTACAGAACATTGTAACTTTACAGTTAAAGACATGCCATAATTTTATTCTTTTCTTGAAAGACGTATTTAGCATTGATATTATTTATATTCTTGTTTCCATCAATAAAAATAGTTTCCCTTTATTGTGATTTCTTAAAATGAGGATTTCTAATTAAAATACATTTGCACTATAAAGGGATCTTCTATCTAATGAAAATTTCAAACTATTTAAATGTATCCAGATTCACAATTTCAGAAAAACTTCCTGAATCATTATATTATAGTTAGTTGCATAAAATAATCTAGTCTATGCGGTTCTGAAAAGAATCTTACATGTTAGCTCTATAATTAATTGTGCATTGTCTGAGCTAACTAAAAGTAAAATTAAATTATATTAAATTTGTGAAATTTAATAGACATCACTTAGAAAATCATTTAGATTTTTCAGAAAATTACATTCATAGAAAATAAAAAATGAGACACAGTTGTCTCTTCCCCCCTCTTTTGTCTTCTCTTGGTCCTGTAAGCCCATACTACACAAGCCATGCACATATACACTCAGAACTGCAGTATTATTTTCTCTCAAGAAATAAAATATAATAATTGAATAATGTTTTGGGACAAAACAAAGCAAACAAAAAACAAAGGAAAAGAGGAATAAGTTAATGATATGATGTCATCTCTTAGGAATAGTCTGTGTTATACTTATCTATGCTGATTGTTAAGATGGAGAGTATTTTTAAATTACACCTAAGAAAACAATGTAATAAGAACTTTAATAATGTTTGCTCTCTACTAGGGTTTGAGTATGTCTCCTCCAAATTTCAAGTGTTGCCAATGTGATGGTTTTGGGAAGTGAGGTCTTTAAGGGTGAACATGTCATGATGTTCCCTCCTGTATGAGTGGCATGAAGGCCCTTGTAAGTAAGGCTTCACATTTAACAAACCTTGATTAGCTTGTCCCTCTGTCATTCAAGGCACCCCTCCTGTCTCAGCACAAACAGAAGTACAGAACTATCTTGGAGACCAAGAGCAGCCCTTACAACTGAACAGGACAGTGTTTAGAACTTGGACTTCTCAGCCTCCAGAGCTGGGAGAAAGTAGATTTCTGTTTTTTTATAAATCTTCCAGTCTTGTGTATTTTGTTACAGTAGAATAAACAGACAATGCTATCCCTGAACTAAGATTTCAGTTTACAGACAATCGAAAATTGCATAAAATATAATTTAGATCACTTTTATGCATACAGCTATTCTTCATAGTTTCTAATACTGAAAGCCCGGAAACAAGATTTCAAATTTAGGAGACCATGATTTCTCTTACATTACAAAGTTTATTACCATGAGGGCACTAAAATGACATGTATAGAATGTGTAACATGACATCAAAGTATTTATTTTAATGTTATAAAGACAAATATAGAGCAAGAAATTTCAAAACATGGGTGCTTGTATGTATGTGTATAGGTGTTTAGAAATTAACAATTTGAAACTAAAATGAACAAAATAACTCAAAGATCCAGAGTTGAGATGATCTTATTAAAAGGGAAAGTGGAATGACTCACATTACTAGAAATCAAAGCATTAAATTATCATCCTTCAAAATGCAGTTTTGTCATAATCTGAATAATTTACAATTTTGTATCTTATAAACATTCTTTTTTTAATATTTTTAGTTGTAGATGGACACAATATCTTTATTTTATCTATTTTTATGTGGTACTGAGGATCGAACCCAGTGCCTCACACATACGAGGCAAGCACTCTACCACTAAGCCACAGTACCAGCCCTCTTATATACATTCTTAATTTCATTTTCTGTTTTTAAAATTTTTAGTTTTCCTTATTTTATCTGATCTATATCGTTTTCCATGATGACATCATATTGCATATTTGATCAGAAACTATATTTAAAAAATATAAGTAAGTGAACAATACCAATGAAACAGCTGCTCAACTTGGAGCTAAGGTAGTGCCATGTCTTCTCCAGAGCCTCTACTACCATCGCAATTAAAAATTTTTAGAACTGATATTTTTACAATTGCATTCTTCTGTCTCTGCCTTTTCTTCAATTATCCAGACATTTTTCCTTCCCTCTGCAAATTGTTACAATCATCTTTCCATGGCCAGATGTCTTAGTAAGTTCTGGCTACTGTGACAGAATAATACAGACATTTATTTCCATAGTTGAAAAAAAGCAAACATTTATTTCTCTCAGTTCTGAATGCTGTGAAGTCTAAGATCAAGACACTGTTGGTACATCTGGTGTCTTAGTGATGACATTCTTTCTAGTTTACAAATGTCTGTCTTCTGATTGTTTTCTTACATGATGGGAGAGAGAAAAAACAAAACCAAAAAGATAAGAAAGGGCTCTCCTGTCTCTACTTGTAAAGGAACTAATGCCTTCATTAATGCTCCACCCTCATGACTGATTGCCTCCCACGGTCCTAATATCATCCCATTTAGGGGTTCAACATCTAAATGGTAGAGGATAAAAACTACCATCTGTAACATCAGACATATTATCAAGATATCTGGATGAATGACTCTAAGTATCACTACTTCAAGAGTTGCAGAACAGGGATCTAAAAAATTTTATGTGGGCCAGGAAATTCAAGTACAGGTGCCAATTACTATACTTTCATTTTGTATTGATCTCCAAAAATTAAAAAAATAAAATAAAAAATAAAACAAAACAGCTCATTTTACTTAAAATATCATACATGTATAAAATTATACATTAAATGGACCCTATTAATATATCAAGACATAGATTGCTATTATTAACCTGAAAATCTATCTCCTTTCCTCAACCAGGAACCCCAGTTCCCCCCTTTAAAATTAATCACCATCTTGGCTTCTAACATAACAAATTTGTTTATCCTGGTTTTGATCTTAAATCAATGGTGTATTATCCAAATTTGACTTACTACAACAAAATAGCTAAGGCAGCTTACTTATAAAGAGAAAAGTCTTATCTTCTCACTCTTCAGGAGATTCAAAGTCCAACATGGAGCAGCCACCATTACTTTGATCACCAGGGAGGGCTTCAGATGCAGCCTGTTGTTATAGAAGTTCATGTAGAAGCACATGATCTCAAGTAGGAGCAAAGAGAAAGAAAGTACAGGGCTAGAATGGTTCATTTTCTTAAGAATCCTCTCAGCATGCATAACTTTAGGGGCTGTTTGGGAACTACTGAGAAATTTCAGTGCAAGCTATCTTCTAAAAGCACAGCCCCAATGACACAGAGATGTCTCGCTGGTTCCCACCTCCTAAAGGTGCTACCACCTCGCAGTACCATCACCCTGGAGACAAAGCTTTTGGTGAGACATTTGTGGGAAATTCAAACGGCAAACTATAAAATAGTATGAGTTAATTTCTTTTTTTTTCCTTATTTTGTTCAGTATTATCTTCTTGAAATTCCAAATGGAAATATATGTATATATAAGTATTCATTTGTGTTACTTCACATTATTTTATTTCAAGAAATATACTGTAATATTTCAAATTCTAATTTCAGTGAGAATTTGGAATGATACCATATCCTATCTTCTAAGAACACTCTTATACTGATGTCTTAAGGCATATGTATACATGCATTTGATGGACATGAACTTAGTGATGCAATGGGCACATCAGAGAAAATTCATATGTTCTGTAGTTAAAAGTTTTCAACATGTGGTCTAGGAGACCCAGTTGATCCACATATTATCCAATATTGAATATGGTGAGTCAAGTATGTGCTTAATGGTATCTCATGAGAGTTTATTTTATGTTTTTAGAGACAGATGATAACTAAGATATGGGAATATTTGAATTGATCTTTTGGAAACCTTCCTTGTGAAATCCTTGTGCTACTACTTTTTTTAATATATACATGCCCACTCACATAAGTATGTGTGTACAGGCACTTCAACACATTAAAATGCTCTGCATATAACTATGAGTTATATATGCTGCCAATATCTGACTCTTTTTGTCCATTTTGTGACTTGCTTAACAGGTCCTTTAGCAGTACTGAGAATAACAATATTTCAGAAATTGAATTTAGTTTATTTTGTATTTTATTATATTTATATTATTTTATATACATATATAATATTACATATTATTTTCTTTTTGCCTTGTGCTTTGCATGTCCTATTTAGTAAAAAAAAAAGTCTTAACTTCATGTCAAAAATATATCTTCCAAGATTGACTTCAGTATATTATCCCTTATGATATATCATCCCTTTGGAACAGCAGTGTAATTTTATATGGATATATAATTTGTACAATTATGTTTATTTAAGTATCTTCTATTCCTCCTTTCCCTGCAATGTTGCACCTAAATGAAGACTTAATTTATTTTGCCAGCAGTATGCTTGTTTTCTCTTCCATTAATTTTGGCTCTTTCTTTTGTTAGTACATTCCTTTTACTTTCTTTAACTTCAATCAGAAAATATCTTCATGAATTTTGAAAACCATATTTTGGCCATAGATTTTTTAGCCTCTCCATGAGCTTAGAATCATGGATCATGATTTGCAGCTTTCTATGAACTCAGGAGGATTTCACCTCTGAGCAACATCCCCAGTCCTCCAGTCTTTTTTTTTTTTTAATTTGACACAGGGTGTCACAATGTTTCTGAGGGTCTCACTAAGTTGTTGAGAATGGCCTCAAACATACAATCCTCCTGTCTCAGGCTTCCAAGTCGCTGGGATTATAAGTATGAACCACCATGCCCTGCACAATGTTAGATTTTGGTAGTAAAGGGTACTAAAGGGGCATTGCACAAGGAAGAGTCTTCTTAGGTTCTTCTTGTAACAGAAGTGCTCATCTGGTATTCAGGACAGTGATATGGGTGAACTCTAGCACGTCCTTGAAAGCAACTTCAGAGCAAGTTCTGCAGAATTCCAAGTTCGATAACATTACTATGCATTCTTCTATAGCTCTGCAGCAAGATCAGAACTCCACCTGACCTGAAAATAGATTCCTCTGAATTTTCTTAACTCAGAATGTGACAGTTTCTGATAGCCTGCCTTGCCCTACAAAAACTTAGTCAACTTTTCTCTCATGGACTATAGTCATAGCCACTCCAGCCAGCATGAGGAATATGGGGTGAAGGCAGAATAGGGATGGAGAGGGAAAATCTCAAATTTATTTCCTCCTTTTATACTGTATATCAGCTTAGGAATACTGCCTGCCTTCTATACTGGTGCTTTTACATTCTCTGTAGTTCTATTTATCTCTAAGTGGTCAGTTCCTGTTTTCTCCATCCACACGTTACTATATAATAATTCTTTTTATAAATTTCTCCCATTCCAATTATTATATGGTTCATCTTCTTATTGTACCCTGATACGATTTCAACAAGGTGACATGATTTGGAGAGGAAACAGAGTAAATGTAGTATGGTTTGGATATAAGGCGCCCCCCACAAAACTCTTGTTAACACAGGAATATTCAGAGGTAAAATGAGTACACTATGAGAACTATAACCTGATAAGTCCATCCTAATTTGAATGGACTGGAAGGTAACTGTAGATATATGGGGCATGGCTGGAAGAGGTGGGTCCCTGAAGGTCTTCCCTTAAAGGGTTCATTTTTGCTGCAGCCCCTTCCCCTCTTTGCTTCCTAGTTGCCATGAGGCAAGTGGTGCTTCTCCACCATGCCCTTCTGCCATGATGTGCTGCTTCACCTTGGGCCCAGAGCAGTAGGATCAGCTCACCATGGACTAAATTTCTGATCCTATGAGGCAAAATAAATTTTCCCACCTCTAAGTTCTTCTTGTCAGGTATTTTGGTCACAGTAACACAAAGCTAATTAACACAGTGAATCCAACTAATTATGGGTTAAACATGTGGGTCAAATATAAGACATACTAAAAATTGTAAATTCTATAGATTAAAAAATAAATTATGACAAGAAAAAATGAGAAAAAACATGACTACGAATTTCATGACTAAGTTTTGAAGAAAGAAAATATTTCCACATAATTATTTATATTAACTATTGCAACAGAAGTATAAACTTCTGTTTAAAATATGCATTGAAAACTATATAACTATATGACATATTTGATAATGTGATCCTTTATGAAAAAATTAGAAATTCATAAGAATGGAACTAATAGAAGTAAGTATTAATTGGGATGAGACTAGAATAAAATGGTTGAAGTACCACTCAAGTTCAAGTTGTGATGAATATTCATATGCTTAACTTTTGGTAGTATGGTGCATTTTCTTGGCATCTGACATCACCATTGACAGTTTCTTAGGTCTTCCTTGAACATTCCACCTCAGTTGTGAGGACTGGACTATGTCCTATCTTCCCTGCAGCCAGTCCCAAAGTCTACCAATCCACCAATCCTGGCCAGTCTCTGTGAAACCAAAAACTGCCTTTCCACTTGGCATGTTGCAATAACTAAATATATGATTATAATTTAGAAGCCATATATTAAAAAAATCTACCAAAAGGTTAAATTTATGGTTGAAATATGTCTGTGAATCTGTCGGTTCTTAAAAGTTGTCAAAGAGGAGTGCCATCCAGTTTTCAAAGGAACAATTTTAGTAGTAATTCAAAATTCATAAATTCATAGATGCATCCTTACAAGCCAGTAAAATTTTAAAAAATATATAGTTCTAGTTCTGTTTCACTTATGAACTCTCTTCCTCAAAAATTTAACATAATAAATTAATTTAACACATCCCCAAGACAATATCAGGTTTTCTTTGTGAACTTCATAAAGTAGAATTGAATATAAAAATCCTGTGGATTTCTATTAACCTAAGAAGTTTTCATGAGTCAAAAAAATCCTTACAGCTATACACTAACACATTGCAACATATTGCTTATTTACTTTTTCCCATTCAACATCAGAAAATAAACTTGAAATTGATTGTGACTTCCATATTTCCCTTGTGTTGTCTGTTCAGCTTCACTTTATTTTTCCTTGACTATTGAATTCTGAATGTTAGATAAATTTTATTGAAAAGTTATTCAAAAGCAATTTAGAAAGAATCTATTAATGCCATCTGCTCCAAATTGTAAAGGCTTTTTTCTCTTTTTATTTGATTGCAATAAATAGATTAATAATGTTTAAACTCTGCCTTTCAAATTCACTGCCTGGGCAAATCATATATATATATGTTTGTATATATATACATATTATTGCATATGTGTATATACATGTGTATATGTTTCAACATTCTTATTCAAAGAAAATATTCATCCAAAAAACTGCCACTCAACTAGATGGAAGTTTATAAGTCACTTCTTTCTTCTTTTGACAGCCTATTTATCCTACTATATAACAATCTCAAAGGAAGGCTGTGGTAAATGATAGTATATTTCACAGGTCATGTAATTTGCAATTTGTCATTCTTCATTTTGCAAGAAATGGTACATGGTGTCAACAACACATGAGCAATTTATTAACATTTTTGCTGCCTTTTACTATGAATAGATTTTTCTTTTAATTTTTGTGACAGGTCAAACAGTAAATCTTCTAATCAATTATGGATTGTATGAAAGAACTTATATAGTATGCTCTATGCAATGCCATATGCTATGATGTCTCTAATTGGTGTACCTTATTACTTTAGTGTAGGAGTTCTAAAAACTTCAACTAAATAATTTACTTTTCATCATTAATTAAAATATTCCACAATTTTGTGAATGTTTGTACTAAATACCTAATAAATTAAAAACTAAATATCTAAATAATCTAGATAAGAAAAGTGACTATGGTATAATTCCAGATTTTGTAAAACTCATGGAAATATAATAGAATCCAACAACAACTAAGTGTTATTAAATGTCAGCTTCTGTTATTCGTGAATATGTGTGCTGCCTTGCAAATCTGTTTACTCAAACTTTCTCCTTTTACCTTGTATGTGGTACTGACAGAAGGATTTACATGCTAATTATATATTTCTCATTTAAAATCTCTTACAGAAGTGGAGGTGGCAGGTACACATGGCATACTATATTCAAACAAGTGCCCAAGCTTAATATATAGCACCTTTACCATTTCAATGTGGCATCTCCCTGTGAGATTCTTGACTGAAAATTCAGGAGAGCTTTGGGTTGTTCTTCATGGTAGAGGCAACTTTCAGCTGATGTGTGTTCTTAGCTTTGATCTGACTTTAGTATGCACTGTCATGTAACTTTTTTTAAAATTTATTTATTGTACTTAGGTATACATGATAGCAGAATGCATTTTGGTTCATTGTATACAAATGGAGCACAACTTTTCATTTCTCTCGTATGTGATGTAGAATCATGACATATATGCAGTCATACATGAAGCTAGGGCTATGATGTCCATCTCATTCTACCATCTTTCCTACCCCCAGGTCTCTTCCCCCTTCCTTCCCCTTTGACCAACTTTCCTCCATTCTTCCCATGCCCTTGCTCCCATAATGGATCAGTATCCACTTATCAGACAGAACATTCCGCATTTGATTTTTGGGGATTGGCTTGCTTTGCTTAGCACGATATTCTCCAACTCCATTCATTTA
Organism: Xerus rutilus; assembly: GCA_028644305.1. NCBI lineage: Eukaryota > Metazoa > Chordata > Mammalia > Rodentia > Sciuridae > Xerus > Xerus rutilus. The sequence continues at coordinate 19,872,621 of CM053405.1, read as the reverse complement.
CCTGAAAATGCCATAATTTTATTCTCCTTTATTGCTGAGTAATATTCCTTTGTATATATATACCACAGTTTCTTGCCTCCTGCTTCACTCTTCACTTTCTTGCCTCCTGCTTCACTCTTCTTGCTAAGGTAACTTGTTATAATTCCAAGATTTCTGTGTCCATTGATTCCATGAGATTTTGTTGGCATCTTCGTTCAATAAATTGTCTTGCCCAAAGTACATAGTTAGAAGCAGCAAGATCACCCAAAATGACTCTGCCATGCAAAACAATGTTGATTATCCTTAGAACTCATTGACACTAGTATCTTTGTTTCTGCACCTGTAACTAGATTCAAGTCTCAGCAGTTCCCTAAAGTTCAAGTGTAACCCATGAGCTTGTATGCTGCACTTCAAAAGATGATTCCCTACATACCTACAGAATGCCTTATCCACCATCATAATTCTATAAAGCACTGATCCTGATCAAGAAACTCATTTCAAGGCAAAATAAGTAAGACAATATGTTTATGCTCATGGTATTATTCTTACTAGGTTTCCTAACATTCTGATGTTGCTGACTTGATAGAATGGTAGAGTGACCATTTGAAGACTCAGTTATAGTGGTAGCAAGGTGGCAATATTTTGCAGAGCTGGGATCAAAATCTTCAAATGGCTCTCTGCTTTGAGTTGAATTCCAATTTATAATAATGTTTTTCCATAGCCAGAACTCATGGGTGCAGGAATCATTGGTTAGAAATAGTAGTGACATCACTCATTATTATTCCTGATGACCCATTAGCAATGTTCCTGTTCACATGTAAATTCCTGCTCTGCTGGCCTAAAGATCTTACTTCCAGAAGAAGACATTCTTCTACCAGGAGACAGAGAATGATTTCATTACAATGTAAGTTACAATTGCTACCCAGCCACCTTGGGCTCCTCCTGTCTCTTAGCATGACTTTCAATAGGGAAAGAAAGGAATTACTTTGCTGACTGGCATGAGTGATCCTTACTTCTAAGGGAAAATTGGAATAGTATGGCATCGCTAAAAGAAGAGTATGTTTAGAATAAAAAAGATGCTAAGAGTGTCTTACTATTACTATAACCTGTGATTAATGGAGAATTTCCACTACTATTAACTTTAAGAATGAAGTTTGAGTCACCACTAAGTGAAGAGACATTACCAGCTAAGTTTCTTAGTAAAGGGAAAGAGAATACAGAGTATTCAGGGAAAAATATGGTTATGAGTATTATCTGCTATCACATGACTGGTTACAGAAATAAGGACTGCAGTTGTCTTAAGTATTTCCTGTTTATTTTGTTATAAATATATTTGTGTGGGTATATGAGAACATTTAGCAAAGATCTTTGATTTCTTCTTTTATTTCTTTCCTTTGCTATTTCTTTACTGTAAGCAAAAATAACAAACATGGTTTTGGCACCATAATGAAAATACAAATAACTGAGACAGAAGCAGACCTCAAGCAAATCAGCAAGCTTTCTTTTATTCTGCAGCCAAGTCAATCAGGCATGGAAGGGCCTATTTCCTGGGTATAGAAATGGACCACAGGTTACAAAAGGAGTCTGAGTTTTATAGTTTAAAATGAGGGTGAATTAATCACTGAAGACTATGGACCTGATGTTTAGATAGTCAGAGATCTAGTTGTGCAAGTTGTAAAACCTTTGAAACTCATCGTCACTGGGAAAGTCTCAGGACTTGGTGTTCACTGCTTATCTTTCTTCCTCTGGGTCTCATTATTACCTAGAGCTTATTTGCTTTTCTCCTTCCAAGACTCATGGCAATGGGAAAGGATAAAAGTCCAGGGCCTGGCATTTCAGTATCCACCTCCTTGCTTCAGGACCTATTGTGGTTAGGAAGGGATGAATGCTTTTGGTGGAGATGCTGGGAGTGAACACAGGAAAGGATGAAAGTTTGCTTTTTCCCTCAGGGACCATTGTTACTGGAAAAAGATTTACTGGGAGAGGTTTAGTGTTTGACTAATTCCCCGTGGCTCCCTCCTCCTGAGCCACATTGTTTTTCTTGGGGCTATCTTATAGGAATATTATTTTCCATAGCACTTCACTTATTATAAAATATATAATGTATTGATTTTATATAATAGGTTTTTTTTTGTTGTTGTTGTTTTTGCTTTTGTTGGTACTGGGGATTGAACCCAGGGGCACTTATCCTCTGAGAAATATCCCCAGCCCATATATATAAATATATATATATATATATATATATATATATATTACAGACAAGGGCCAAGGGCTCACTGAGCTATAGGGCCTCACTAAGTTGCTGAGACTGACCTTGAATCTACAATCTTCCCGCCTCAGCCTCCCAAACCGCTGGGATTTTAGGCATGTGCCACTGCTCCCAGCTATAAGTACTTTTTATGTATCATTAATTTACATGCTATTTATTTATGAATCTCAATGACAACATTAAACATCACTCAAAGTCTTTTCTGGAGAAGGGATTGGTGCATTTTCAGTTGTAAGCAGAATAGTTATGTCTTGTTAGGTGAAATTATGATGTTTTATTGTCTTTATTTAGAAATTGTGTTTCAAGAAAATTCATATACATGCCAAGTTGATAAAGGTATTATTACAATGGTTTATTTTATGCGTCAACTTGATTGAGTATTAGAGTGCCTAGATATCAGCCTCTTTGTACTTGAGATGGTATTTCTAGAACAAATTAGCATTTCAACGGCTAGGTTGAGTAAAATGAATTAGTTCTCTAAATGAGTATGAACCATCTAGTTCATTAAGAGCTTGAATAAAACAAAAGTTGAAAGAAAGGAGAATTGGTTCTCTCTGCTTGACTATATAATCTGAGACATAGATCTTCTGCCATCTTGGTGTGACTTACACCACCAACACACCTTGTTCTTAAGCTTTGAGACAGGGAATGGAAATTATTAAATTATTGTAATATATTATATTATAGCTTGCGTATGACAGATCATGGAGCTTCTCAGACTTGATAATCACGTTATGTCAACTCCTCATAATGAATTTATATATAAATATGTAAATACAAAATGCACTTATACTTTTGTCCTGTCATTTTTGGTTCTGTGGGAAGAGACTGATAAGTATTACAGTATTGGAATATAATAAGCACACTTAACATATTATCTATTTCTAATTTCATTGAAGTTTTACCTAATGTTTTCAATAAATGAACTAAAATTTAATGATTATAGATACAATTCAGTCTCTCATTAATAAAGATAGCATTCTTTAGTTTTTCATGTATCCTTTGAGTAAATCTCTAAGTATACTTCATATACTTTGTTGTGTTTTATTTCCCAAGTCCTTAAATTCTAAGTAGTCATTGTGATTTTGATTTCCTCTCAGAGCAATTAAAGCTAGTCAGATGAGTTTTATATGATAATTTCCTACTGGTTATTGTGATATTAAGCTTATTAATTTCTCAAGTTAACCGTACTGAGGCCAGATATGATTGTCTCTGTTTAATTTTGAGAATTGATTGTAGTTTATTTTGTGATTTAAGAATATCAATTTTGAGTGTTTTTTGGACATTTGAAAACTTTACATGCCTATTTGGCGAAGTTTATAAATTTCCATATAAACCAATTAACTCAGTCTTGTTAATTATATTCTTCAAAATATATACCATTTCTGATTCTTCTATGAATGTGTTCCATATCCTTTTGAGAGAAGAGTTAAAGATTTCCACTTTGGTAAAACTTTTTTTAGTAATATATTCTCATGTTACTAAAGTTGTTTGTCATTCATACTATTATATATCTTTGGTAGGTTGTGCATTTATTATTATAAAAGAATCATATTTGTACTCAATGTAATTTCTCCTTGGATTTTCCAAATTTAATATTGACATTATCTGTTCAACTAATTTTTGTTTTTCCTCTGGCTTTTGTCAAGAAGTATTTTCTTCATTACTGTGTCAGTACAAATATCCTCAAACCAACCCATATTAGAAAGGAATGCAACCAAAGCTCTCAGCCTATTTAGGGTCTCAGAGAATACTCATGTTCTCTCAGACATCTGGAGTGAATGGCTCTATTAAGCCACAGGGCCAGCAGGAACTACCAGTCAGTCTCTCTCTGACCTAGATGTGGCAGCACTCCACATTTTGTTGCCTGAAAGTTTGACATCTCCAGCTTTGGGTATAGAGGACTAACTATAAAATTTGTTGGTTATAGTGCAAAAATGAAAATGCAGGGTCCCATGTGCAAAAATAATTAAAATTTCAAGATGGCAATAGCAGTGCCTTAAGCCAAGCATGAGGTCCTTCTAAGAGTGTGATATTGTGTGGTAGCAATGAATGCATGCTCATTAAGTCTGGCTCTGTTGGTTTTTCTGGTTTTCAGTAGAAATGTTTCCATCTCCTAGGTGAGTCAGTTCAGAAACAACCTAGGAAGATGAAAAGCTTAACAATTTGTTTTTCTTCCAGTTGTTGATTTTCAGTTTTGACATACAGTAAAGTAAAATCCATGGGGTCAAAGACAAAACTGAAGTAGACATAGTAACTCATGAGAGTCTTCACACACTTCTGATTGTATAGTGGACAAAATGATTAGTTTTTGTAACACATCTGTAAATTAATAAATCAAAGCAAGTTAACAATCAAAAAAATTATGCTTGAAAGTTAAATAAAATGCTATTTGAGAGTGCATTAAATTTCCTTTCTTTTTTTCTTATCTGTAATGTTATTGTTTAACACTCCATATTAACTTAAAAAGGATTTCCTTAATTATATAATTTGGGGTGTCTATTTTGTTTTGTTGTTTGTGATACAATGATATTCCTAAAATTTATTATTATTTTTGTACCAGAGATTAAATGTATGAGCACTTAATGTATGAGCCACATCTCCAGCCCTTTTATTTTGTATTTTATTTAAAGACAGGGTTTCACTGAGTTGTAGGGTCTCACTACGTTGCTGAGGCTGGCTTTTTTTTGTTTATTTATTTATTTATTTATTGGATATTTTTTAATTGTTGATGGATCTTTATATATTTATTATTTATATGTGGTGCTGAGGATTCACCCAGTTCCTCATGCATGCTAGGCAAGCGCTCTACCACTGAGCTACAGCCCCAGAGACTGGCTTTTTAACTAATGATCCTCCTGCCTTAACCTCCTGAGCTGCTGAGATTAAAGGTGTATACCACCCCACCAACTTAATTTGCATTGTGTTATAAAAATTTTGTTGTGTAGATGAGAATGCGGGGTCTAAATATACATTATCCATGGCATTATTTGTGTTGACTAACTGCATGTAAAAATCAACAGACACTGTCTCAGTTATAAAGTTTGCAAATTAATTATGGTTTTATTTACTGGGGTGTTTGTTGATTATTCTATTTAGCAAAACTCATTGATAAATTAATCTTTTGTAATCTCAAGGCTATAAATTATTTTTGCTTCTCAATTTAAGTATATTACTTAATTTTAAAATCTAAATGCATCATAATTCAAAGTTAATACCAGAGTCTTTTGTTAAATTATTTCAACTTATACTGCTCTTTGTATTTATAAGCTCTTTAACCTTGCATGTATTCATGTTATCAAACTAGCCTTAAAAGCTTATTACAAATGATAGCTTTTTCACTTAGATTAATCTGCTACCATGATACAAAGGGTGTTTTATTAAAAATTCATTTTCTTTTATCAGCACTTATATTAGTAATTTAAGTTTGGTCATAGAGTAATCAATTAAACTAGAGCATGCTGTGTGAACACTAAACCTAACACATTAATTTAATCTATTTTGGCTACTCCTGCTGTCTCACAAATCATTTCTATGGTTACAAGGCATTTGTCAAAGTTTCTCATAGAAAAACATCCCTTGATGGCAAGGTCTTTACTAAATAAAGCTAAGATTTATGGATGATAAAAATATTTGGATTTAATTTCTATAAAGTAAATGGCACTTTTTTAATATCTCAGAATACTTACAATAAAAATAAGCTAAATATATTAAAATCTTCTTTAAAATTATAGTAGGAAAATAACTGTAGAAAGTTAATCATAGAAGGCATTCAAATAATTATAGAATAAAAGTATAAAATTTAATTAACTCTGATAAGCAAAGAACAATCCAGAGGCAAGCCTCATCTTGGAACTGACATAGGGTTGAGATCATGTCCAAATATCACCTTTCTCTTAAGGATAGATTATTTTCCATGTTCTTAGGAAGCATTTATTATCTATTTTTGGAAAAATAAAATAAAGGACTTAAATCATATTTTCTAAAAAATCTTAGGCATCTTTGTTACAAATCCTTAAAATTGTAACCTAAACCTGATATTTAATGTACTTGAATGCAAGGAATTTAGCTTTTCCCCCAAATAGGTTTAGACTTTGCCCTTGACTTCTGGGAAACCTTTCTTCTTGTAGGCCTTACCAGATAGGAGTGTTTTCGTTTCAGATGGTTGCTGGCCACACTAATATAGATACAGGATAACCAGTTCCAAAAGATCAATAGCATAATCAGGTGGTTCACACAGTCCCATTCAAAATAGAGACTGAGATCAACCATGTGAGCAATTGCAGACGCAGGCACAACTGACTATTGAAATTGGGATGGGTTTCTCTTGGTGCAGTTACATAGTTAATACTAGGAAAGTAATACCATCTAACTCCAGAGGATGGAAACACAGAGGCTGTGCAGTTGGTTCTTCCTGGGCTCTACCCTGTAAGGGTCTTCTTTGGCTAATTTTAATCTGTATACTTTTCCAGAAGTAAACCATATTCATGGCAATAATAATGTATAGTGAGTTCTTCAGTCTTTTTTTTAATATTTATTTTTTTAGTTGTAGGTGGACAGAATATATTTATTTTATTTTTATGTGGTGCTGAGGATCGAACCTAGTGCCTCACACATGCTAGGTGAGCATTCTACCACTGAGCCATAACCCAAGCCCCAGTTCTTTAGTCTTTTTAGAAACTCCCTGAGCTTACAATTGAAGTGAATAGGAAAGATGGTCTGATCTTGCTGGGAACTAAGTTTTGTTCTTGGAAGATGGCCTAAACTCTTGCAGTAGTATATATTGCATGGATTAAAAATATATGAAATGAATTTTTTCTGGCTGTGAAAAATAAAGAAACTTAAATGTATTTATAGAAAAAGTTCCCCATGAAAAATTGGATAATGATATGCATAAAAAAGTGTATGTTAAAGTAAATGTAACCAATATTTTTAGTGTTCTGAATCATGTCATCTGAACTATTTCAACCTCATATCCACCTCTGGAAAACCAGCTGGCTGGGCTTTAAAACTCCTATTTTCCTGTTGGAGATGTTAATGTCTCTCTTTATGATACATATAATGCTATGGAGTATACTTTTGGACTTCCTTTACATCTATTTTGTTAAACCTTTGTAAACTTTGGCTGAATTCTCCATGGCCAGCTTGGGAACCTATTCCAGAATGGCTATTAATATTTCACTTCTGACTGTAATCACAAATCTTTCAGCTGCATTGTATTCTCACTGATTTTTGAGCTATTTGAAATTTATAGTCATTGAGAAGCTCACAGAAAATTTGGTTTCGTTCTGTAACTACTTTAGGTATATGGTGAATAATTTAATTGAACTTTTCATTAGCATCTCAACTCTGTTCTTCATCTTTTGCCTTAGCATAAAACTCTCTAGTAATTTAGTATATATTTCAGAAATCCCTTCTGATATCTAAGTTAAAGTCTAATATTATTTATTTTTTAACTTGAAGGCTTAATTGTTCTTGGTTTTAAGCATAGCCCTAGGTACCAGAGAGACATTACTAACCATAATATATTCATAAGAAGTCAACTGAAAAGAAAAACAAAGATATTATAGAGGTTTGTAATAAAATCTGTGACTGGTTAAGTACAGAGTACATCAGGGAGATTCAGTTAACACAAAGACAATAGAAAGGTCAGAGACTACCTTTCAAACAATACTCAATCTGCACATGTTTCATTGGCAGCCTGAAATATGAAGTGATAAGAAACAGTTCTAGTCAACTAGCCATATTTTGAGGAACACTTGCTGTCTTATCCCTGTAATGCACTCATTTATTTTATGTTCATTTATTTACTTATTTTTGTATACACATATATTTATTTTCTAGTTGTTTCATATGTGTATATATTCTTATAACATCTTATGTGTGTATGTATATGTATATATATGTATACATATAACACTTATATATAGAAATGTAAAAATAGGAACTGAGAAAATAATAAACAAATATTTTTAAGTTCTAATAAGTAATATCTCGAAGTTGCAAGATATCCACTTTCACAATGTACAATCTGTTTCCAAGAATGATGCGTTCATTCCCAGAAGAGGCATCATGAACTCTCTCAGCACTTTGAGTAAAACATAGATATATAAAGACACTCTGGTGCCATGGGAGTTAGAGTGCTACTCCCAGGTGAGATATATAATATAAAAATAAATACATGAAATAGAAAGCTTTAAAATAAATAAACATAGGGAGTATTTAGTCAGCTTTTTCTCTTTCTTCTTTTTTCTTTCTTTTTTCTTCTGTGACCAACAGACGAGACAAGAACAGTTTTAGAGGAGGAAAAGTGTATTTGGGGTTCATGGTTTCAGAAGTTTCAGTCCATAGATTACTTGCTCCATTGCTCCAAGCCCAAGCTATGGCAGAATCTCATGGGGGAAGAGTGTGGTATAAGAACTCCTTAGAACACGGCACAGGAAGCAGAGTCAGTTCTCACTCACCAGGGACAAAATAGAACACAAAGGCATGCCCCCAGTGATGAAGCTGCTCTAGCTACACCCTACCTGCCTACAGTTACCACCCAGTTAATCTCTATCAGGATATTAACGGACTAATTAGGTTAAGGTTCTCATAGCCCAATCATTTCACCTCTAAACTTTGTTTCATTTTCTCATACATGAGCTTTGGAGGTTCACCTCATGTCTAAACCATAACATGCCTAAATCATGAAGTCTATTAAAACTTAGATAATTTAGCCAGGTGCAGGGTGGTGCATGCCTGTAATCCCAGTGGCTGGGGAGGCTGAGGCAGTAGGATCACAAGTTCAAAGAAACTTGGTGAGGCCCTGAGCCACTTAGTGAGAACCTGTCTCAATATAAGATATAATAAAGGGCTGGGGATGTGGCTCAGTTGTTAAGTGCCCCTGTTCCAATCCCTGGTACCAAAAAATAAAAAAATGTGGATAATCTTAATTTTCTAACTACTTTTTAGTAATAGGATATTAAAAACAACTTTTCACTAAACAATAATTTTTCACTGACCTGATTTTGCTTAATTTCTTTCCCAATATGCAAATGTTGCTAATCTTTATCATGTTTCTTGTCTGTTTTAGTCACATCTCACTCCTGTTTTCAGGAACTATGACTGTGGAAAAAGTTCATTTCTTATTGCAACAGCTTGCATTCAAGTCATATTTAAACTATCACATACTTATCACAAGATAAAGAGTTTTCCAATTTTACCAAATCCATTTCTTATCAATTGTGATTTAATGATGAGAGTACACTTAAGGAAAATGTTTATTCTCTAAATTTAGACTACAGGTTATGTAATGCTATTTAAAGATACATTACGATTATATACAAACTTGTGGTATACATCATTTTTAATAGCTCAAATTTTAGTGTAAATATTGAAACAAAATCCAAACCTAGAACTTTGTTTAAATGTATTTTTATTTCATACTATTTAACAGGTGTTTGATACAATTATTGAATGATTATCTCATTTCTCAGTCACATAAAAGTGGGAGTATAAGACTACAGTGATAGTCACACATTTTCCACAGCAACATACATATTTTCATACCTGAATATCTAAGCATATATATAATACCATTTTAAACATAAAAGTAAATTTGCTTGATTGCTATTACTATTACTATTCCAAAGTTCTTCTATCTCCATGAAAGATACTTCCCTACGTTTTCTATATTACCAGATGTTCATATGTTATAGCCACATATGACATAATTGAATATTCCACAAAATAACTGCTGAGATTTATGGTAAGATTAAATAAATATATAAGTCAATTTAGATATAATTGATAGTCTTCAAAATTGGATATTCAAATTACATGTTCCTGGAACATCTCACCATTGATTTAATTTGTCTTAAATTCATACAGTAATATTTTGTTATCTCTTAACAATTTAAAGACATTTTTAATCTAGATTTCTCCCAAAGAAGTTAAAGTCCTTGAATGTTATTTTAAGTGATATATTTTTTTAAAAAAATAGTTTTCTACATGTGATTGGCCTATATAAGTATAATTGGTTTCTCTATAACAATAATAACTCATACCAATAACCTTACTAGATTCATCACAGCACTCTCTACGTATGATGACTTCATCCAAACCTTTGTGATAAGAGACCTGATTGAACTCTAGCATGACTTCTAGCAATAGAAATTCATGTCCCTAGGATGGCTTCAGTGCCTCATTTAAAATACATGCCTGAGAAACCTCAGTGCTGCCAGGGGAATTTACACTTTGTTGTAGATGAGGTCTGTTGATAATTTTCTGATTTCTCTTGAAGAATTCACTAAAAAGGCTTATAGTTGTGAATATGTATTTGTTACAACTCAGAACTATCTCTCTCTAGGACTTGAGAGCCATTCCTTTGCCATAATCATCAGGGAGGTAGGTCCTTTGTCTCCCAGTCTCAGTGGGAGGTAGAGTCCTAACTTCAATAACTGCAGGTTAGCAGACACAGCACATTTACACTAAACAGCATTTGTAATATTCCTTCTCTGATTCCATTGTGATTTGACTTTAACTCCTTCTCCTTCTCCTTTTAAAATACCCAGTCACTTCCAAAATCAGAGCTTAGCTTTTCCTTCTACTGTCAGTACTTCCTCAATAAAATCTTTTCTCACCAGTTTAAATAAATGTCCAGCTCTGTTCACCTTTGACACGTTAAACTGAAATTTTTTTGCAACACTCTAGTTTGTCTGGATTAAAACTGGCTAAAAAAATAATCTTTGTGATATACAAATGGTGAAATTGAAGCAGAAGTCATTACTCTCTACATGCCATTGTCATTTGATTGAGTGACATAAGGGAAGTTTTCAACTCAATTTGCTCTCTTTCTTGACAGCCAGCTCTTCCTCCTACACTGCAAGCCTTATTGAACATAGTAGCCTCAAGCCCATCGCTTGCACTTGGCTGTGGTTTTAGAAATGTACAAAGGCAAATATATTTGTGTAGACTCTTCTATAACTTCCTCTTCATATTTCTGCTCCAGCAACAATGTCAAATGTTGCTGAAGATTCCACTTCACCTTCCTTTTTTTGGAGGTGAGGAGTAGTTAGTGGGAATGAGCTTTATTGTATTGAATGAGAATAGAAAAACATGCCAATATTCCAGATAGACAAGCTAGTGAGTTGTGAACCTGTGATGAACAAATATATTACCCATAACTTGTCACTTTCTGTTGAGATCCACTTCAATTTCTGATTTGTCTACCTATGTTAGGATTTTGGGAGTGTGCTAGTCAGCTTTTTGTCACTGTGAACAAAATACTTGATATAAACAACTTCAAAGAGGAAGGATTTATTTTGTCTCATAGTTTCAGAGGTTTCTGTCCACTGATTAGCTCTATTGCTATGGGCCTGTGGTTAGACGGCACCATTTGTAGAAGGTGTGATGGAGCAGAGCTGCTCACCTCATAGCCATCAGAGTTCAATCTCCAGTACCAAAAAAAAAAAAAAAAAAGGAAGAGAGGAAACAGCCAGGGACAAGATATGGTCCCAGGTGTGCCTCCAAAGACCCATTCCCTTCAGAGGGATTCTACCACCTACAATTTCCACCACCTCCAAGTAGTTCATTCAGATTATGAATTCATCAATGGACTAATATACTGGTGAGATTAGTATATTAGTGATCCAATCACTTCCTATAGCCCCACTTCTGAAAATTACTGCCTTGGGAATCAAGCCTTCAACACATGAGCCATTAAGGGACTTTCTAGATCCAAACCATACAAAGAGTTTTGTTACTGTTTTTTGTTTTTGTTTTTGTTTTGATCTAATTCATCAACTTTGGATTCTTTTGCTTCCCCAGTTTCTGATAGAGTTGTGTACATTTTTTATATATGGTAAATTCTAATTCCATAATATCTGTACTGATTCTGTTTCTATGAACAAAACTTATTATATACAGTTGTAGTGCTAGATTTGTGTGTCTCTATTTAAAAAAACTAATATATTTTACCTTATATTTTTAAGCTTATTATTATTTTAATTGGACATAATAATTGTACAGATTTGTGATATTTTGATACCTATATACATTATGTGATGATCAAACAAGAGTATTTGCTTATCCATTACCTAAAATATTTACCATTTACTTGTGATAAGAACATTAAATATCCTTTCTAGTTATATTGAAACATACAGTTCAATATTGTTGATTATAGTTACCCTATTGTGCAGTAGAATATTTATTCTACTTAACTGCAGTATTGTTCTTGTTTACCAATGTCTCCTCATTCCCACCTCCTGCCTCCAGTCCCCAGCTTTTGGTAACCATGATTCTAATCAGTACTTCTGTGAAATAGCTTTTTCTGTTTTTTTTTTTAGAACCTACCCTTTTGTGAAATCATGTGGTGTTTGTCTTCTTGAACTTGTTAATATAATGTTCTCAAGAAGCAATTAGTGGATGTTGGAAAAGCAGTAAGAATAAAACAATAAGAATATTGCTATTAGATGTTGAAAACAAAGTGAATCATAATAGGTATGGAGGAATGTTTGCAACTGTTTGATTTGGATATGAGATCCTCCCTACCTCCTGGGTTAATGCATGAGTATTCATAGGTGAAATAATTAGATTATGAGAGCTTCAATCTAATTGTTCCATAATCATTTGAATGGACTACATGGGTGATACTGATAGGCAGGTGGGGCATAGCTGGAGAAAGTGGGTCACTGTGATGGGTGCTGGAAGAGTTCTTCCTCCCTGAGGCTCCTTCCCTTCTCCTCTCTGCTTTCTAGCACCTGAGGTAAACAGCTTACCATCCACTGCCACTCTTCCACCATAATGTTCTGCTTTATCTCAGGCCAAGAGCAATGGAGTCATCTGACCATCAATCAAATCTCTAAAACCATGAACCAAAATAAACTTTTCCTTTTCTAACTTGTTCTTGTCAGGTATTGTGTTCACAGTGACAAAAATATGAATAAGAGCAAGACTTTTAAAATTTAATGTAGAATATGGAAAGTGAACTAAGTTGGTAATTTTGTCATTTGGAAAATAAATTATTTCTTCTCCTCAGTTATTCTAGCAGGAGCAAAAAAAAGGAGGTCTCAAAGTATAGGAAAGCCTCAGGAGGTAAAAAGGTAAAGATCATATTCACAGCGCTGGTGGCAAAATACCAAGGTAAACTCGAGGGCATAGACTGAGCAAAACTTTTTATTAATCATTTTATTTAAAAAAAACTTAAGCTACAATATTATATTTTAAAGTCACTTAGCCATTCAAAAGGACTCCAAGGATCATAAAGGTCATGCATCATGGTGCCCTGACTCATGACTAAAAGTAGACGTAGTCTATTTCAGAAAGATTTGTTGTTGTGGCTTCTGCCTAAAGGAGAGAGCAGCAGCAAGATTTATGCACAAGAAACTTGCAGTTTTCAGGAGAATTACATAGGCAGAAGAACCAACAATTTGCACTAACCCACCACCTTGGATTAAAAAGGACAGAAGCACTTTAAAATAAAGAGAGCTTTGGGTCCATCATGGAAAAGAGGCTGAGAAAACTGCTTAGCTAAAATTCAGTCATTTCTTTTATGAAAACAAAAACAAAACTAAAGCAAAACAGGAAAACAAAAACAAAACAAAAAAACGGAATGGATGATAATAAAACAACAGCCAAGAAGCTTTAAAAAATACCTAAAATAAGTATTTCCAAGGATCAGAGATTACTCCTAATTGATGTTCTTTGTCTTCTCTCAGTGCAAGGGAAATGGCTATATGTGCTACATTGTGTTTCAAAATTGCTACGATACAATGTCTGCTATGTGGTTTCTCACTTGACCCACCAGCTCCCCAACCCCTGCCTTTTAAAGTGAGTTTCTACTACAGATTTTTTTTTCACTATTTCTAGTGATCTGCATGGTATTAGGTCTACATAGTTAGGTCTACATTCTAATCCACTGATATTATGAGATTTTTTACAAGGTAAAAGTTGATATTTTTATGGTAGAGTGATTAAGTTGAGGATCTTGAGAAGTGGAGTTTATTTTGGATCAGTGAGTACATTATAATTACTGTCATATGTATTCTCCTATGCAAAAGACACCTATGGAGGGAAAAGAGATGTGGACAAAGTAAGGAAATGCTAACAGCCATCATAACCTGGAAGCAATAAGGAGCAAGTTCTCTCCTAGAGTCCCCAGCAGGAACACATCTTTGCTATGATTCAGACTTCTTGTCTCCACAATAATAAAATAATACATTTATTTGGTTGTAAGTCACCAAGTTTGTGGAATATGTTACAGAAATATAATGGTTTAGATATGGGTGTCTCTTAAAACCTCATGTGTGAGACAATGAAAGAATGTTCAGGAGTGAAACAATTGGGTTATAAGAGTTATAACTTGATCAGTGGATTAATCCACAAGTATGGATTAACTGAGTGGTAACTATAGGCAGGTATAGGAGCTGACCAGAGAAAGTAGGTCACTAGAGAGGTGTGACTTCGGGGTTTATGTTTTGTCACTGGAGAATGGATATCTCTCCCTGCTTCCTGGTTGCCATGTCCTGAGTTGCTTTCCTCTGAAACACACTTCTGCCATGATGTTCTGCCCTGCTTTGGGCCCACAGCTAGAGAGTGGGCTGACCTTGGACTGAACCTCTGAAACTATAAACCCCAAATAAACTTTTCCTCCTCTCCATTGTTTTTGTCAGGTCTTTTGTCACAGTGACACAAAGCTGATTAAAATAGGCAGCCACAGGGAACTAGTATATTATCTAAAATTGAATATTAATGCAGTGATTTCAGATGACTTTAGTGTTTAAGGCCCTAATATTGTTTCCAAAGATCCAAATGGAAGACTTGATTTAGATCATCAGATTTTGAGCCTAGAACCTAAGTTTCTATTAATTGCTAAATGAACATTTTAAGGCCTATGTTTTGCATATGGAAATTATGCAAATAATGTTTAACCAGAATGTATCCTGTAGCAAATTAAAGATGGTCCCAAATTCTTTGCCACTCCTTCAATCTAAAAGGAAGTCTATTTCTCCTTCTGGTATACTATGATATTGTCATTAGAATTGTTGTTTTCATATAAAACATTTTCCTTTTTATTACACAATTTCATGATGTTCAAGATTTTTTTTATGACTTTCATTCTGACTCAACTTCTGTGTTGGGCAAACAAAGTTAATGAAAGTCAAATAAGGAATATTTTTCTTATGAATTTGCAGTAGAGCCATAGAGACAGTAGGTACATAATCCCTCATGTACACACATATGCAAAGTGAAATGACAGATGGCCTATATTAAAGGAGGAATTGACATTCTACAACTATACACTAGGGCTGGAGATGTGGCTCAGTGGTAGATAGAGCACTTACCTACAAGTGTGAGGCTCTGGGTTTAATCCTCAGCACATCTACCCTTGAAAAAAAAGTAAACAGAAAAAATGTTGTTGCTTTGTTTTAGTTTTTATAAGCTAAGAATGTAAAAATAATCCATATTTATCTTGGATGAAAAGAGAAAATTACTACTAGAAGAAGGAGTATTTTGTAGAAAGGCCAATGGACTCACAAATCTGAAATGGGACCTCTGCACTGAGAAAGCAAGGGATGATAGGATTCAGATTGAAATTGGAGTACTTCACGGGTTCCAGACAGGTCTTTGGAGCACATGTGAAAAATTTTTTAAGCTTAAAAGCACTAAGAACCTGTAAGGATTTTAAACTAAAGGCAAAGCACAGACTGTGATTTATCCTATGAAATGGTAGTTTTTTATTTTAGAGAAAATAATGTTTAAAGCTGACCAAAGCATCTGAGGTTAATGAACTTCTTTCAATTTGATCAGGTGACAGCTGATGGTAGCAATTTAGACAAATGAGTTGGATAGACAGAAGTCCTGAATATAGAAATATTTAAACGGCAAGAGAGAACATTCTTGGTGACATAATTTCAACAGAATTTGTGGAAGATTAAGATCACAAGAATATTTTCTATAGTTTGTTTGGTTAGTATCCTTAAACTATTAATCCTCTTTATTGAAACAAAGATTTATTACCGTAATATATTATTTGAATTCTCCTTTTAATTTAGTGTAAATTATAAATATATATTCCCTAACTATATAAAAATATTAGCAAGCCAAAAATCTAATATTATACAAACAGAAATAAACTAATGATAAAAGTATACATTAAAAATTAAACATTTGCAGGCTGGGACTGTAGCCTAGTGGCAGAGCGCTTGCCTAGCACATGTGGGGCACTGTGTTTGATCCTTAGCACCACATAAAAATAAACAAAGTAAATAAAGGAATGCTGTCTATCTACAAATACCAAAAAAATTAAAAATTTAAACATTTAGGGGCTGGGGTTGTAACTCAGTGGTAGAGTGTTTGCCTGGCACCTGTAAGGCACTAGGTTCAATCCTCAGCACCACATAAAAATAAATTAAACAAAGGTATGGTATCCATCTACAATTAAATTTTTTTTAAATTAAACATTTATTCTGGTGAGAAATAAAAAAACATATAATTCATTAAGCTAAAATATTTTTGAATTTGTCCTATATAATGTCATTTCACCAGTGATTAGAATAAATTTTAAATATAGTAACAAAAATTTTGGAAAATTTTACTGCCTATCTTAACATGAATGTTGGAAAAAAATGAATACATTCATGATTACACTATAAATTCTAGTGATATTTTAGGCATATTTATGATAATAAGTGATTCAGTCTCAATTTACTCTTAATTTAGAGAGGATATAAATTTAGTCTTTTAGGTCACCTGAGGACAAAATTATTAAAAACAGAGACACTGTTTATATGCTAATGTTATAATTTTTTACTTCTATGATGTTTTTGTGTGTGTATATAAATAACCTTTCCACTAGCATTTGGGACATGGAGCCCAAACACCCCATATTTTAAAAAATTTGAAATCTATCAAAATGACTGAATTGAAATAGGTCAATACAAAACTGTCATGTAAAACCTATATACCTGATTGTTAAGTTCTAACATAAAATAATTGTTCCAGATTATTTTCACCGAGAAAAACAGAATAAACAACTGAAGAAAATGGTTGTTTGAGAGAATATTTCTTTGCTATTAAAAATTTAGAAATTATAAGAAAAATTATAGTTCAGATAAGTTTTAATCTATAAGCCCAGATAATTGTTGAATATTAAATAGAGCTTTCCTTTATCTCTTTTTCAGGAACATTGTGTGTTAATCTCATACAAGATAAACAATAATGCCAATTTTTATTACATCAATAAATAATTATCTTTTAAAATTACATCAGTACTTGTTTATGTTAAAAATAATCATTTCACTTTTTCACATGGACTTTTTTTCAATTGGTTCTTCTTAGTTATATATGGGAGTAGAATCTATTTTGATTAAATTATACAAGCATGGAATATATATTACTCTAATTAAGACCTAATTCTTGTGGGTGAACACAATGGCAGGATTCACTTAGGTATTTTCATATCTGTATATAGGAAAATTAATTTAGATTTATTCTATTGTCTTTCCTATTCCTATCTCTCCTCCCTTTCTTTTATTCCCCTCTGTCTAATCTTCTAAACTTCTCTCTCTCCTCCCTCATTTTTTTGTGGTTTAACTTCCACATAAAAGTGAAAACACACATGAACATAGTAATATACACACACAAAACAAAAACAAATGTACAGACACAGATACACACAAAAAACCCAAAAATACTCTTAGGTAAAAGATTTTGCTTTTTACTTTAAAAAATAAAATCAGCTGACTTGTCTATCTATAAAAAATAATTTAAATCAAGTCACAAAAAACATTAAACATATTTCTTCAAGGATCCTGAATACACAAACAAATATATATAATTTTATTGTGATGATCAAACTGTTTTAACTAAAAAATCTTGCAGTGTGGCATGGTGGCACAAGCCTGTAATCCCAGCGGCTCAGGAGGCTGAGGCAGGGGGATCACAAATTCAAAACCAGCCTCAGCAATTTAGCAAGGCACTAAGCAACTTAGTGAGACCCTGTCTCAAAATAAAATATAAAAAATCATCTGGGGATGTGGCTCAGTGTTTAAGCACCCCTGGGTTCAATGCCTGGTACAAAAAAATTTTTTTTTCAATACAACTAAGGGCTCATTTGACAGCAAAAACAATTTAAATATTGTTTTCTCTCCAATTATTTTGTATAATAAGAATGTGACCTGTACTACCTCACATTAATCAACTATGCATGAAAAGTTTGAGATGTTCTCAATATCAATTTTGGCAATGTTAAAAATCAGAAAATTTATATTTGTTTTAAATATGAAACTTCTCTAAAATAGCATGAATCATCATTATGATACAATTTTACTTATTCTAGTGATAAATGTTGATTAAGATGGAGAAGTTAGAAAAATATCTGTTATTCCATTTAACTATTGCCATAACAACAAAGATAAATGTACTAACTGTCATAAAAATATGTGAAACTTAAATTCAATATGTAACCAAATGGAAAATGTGTAAAATCATCTTGTAACTTCACTATATTTATCAAAGACAGTAATCATTAAAATATTGATACATAAATATACTTATTAGTTTAATTGTAAGACATTTTAGCTTGTTTGTTTTTTATTTTATAAGACATTTTTTAATGAAGGAACTGCAACTCTCTTGACTCTCCCTGATTTGTGTATATTAGTGTCAGCAAAAGTCAGAATCATTGCAATCAACCCAATTTATACACAAGAGCAGATTTCCCAATGATAATTGAGTCTCCACTGGAAATGCAACCAGGCATATGGATTAAGTTACCTATGTTTGCTTCCAGTATGTCTTCCAATTTATTAGACTATTAGAACTTTAAGGTGAAAACCATAAATTCTTGATTTTGTTTATATTTTAAAACATACACTTTACTTACTCTCAACTAATGCTCTCTCTTGCCCTTCCTTCTGAAATTATAAATTAGTTTTAATTCAGAATAAAAAGAAACTACTCTCTAGAAGAATTTTAATTATTTCCAAATGCCTCTCTAACATATAAATGTTAAATTGTGTGACTTTTTCATTTATGGGCTGTGAGAAATAAACAGCTGGGATAAACAGCAGGCGTTTCAAGATATTTTATTTATTTCTCAGCAGAAGTTTAAGCATATGTCATAATGATGGCATTTACATCATAATATATGTTGCTTCTTACAGCTCTGCAAACCCATCAGAATCTGCAGAAATGACTGTGGAATGGTAGAATAAGAAGAGCCCATCAAACAGACTTCCATCTGCTTCGATTCCAAAAGTTCAACTTTTATTATAAACTAAGCAACTGAAAATCAAAGTTCTGAAAACGTAACTGCTTCCTTTAAATCCTAGTTTCAGTTTAACTTTTAGAATGAGCTAATATGCAATGACTTAGGCATTTATATTTTCTTTTGCATTTTCTTTTCCTCAAAATTCTTTTTCCTTTTTGCTTCCTAACATTTGATCAATGACATGTATCACTATAGAGAGACTACTGTTTAAGATCAAACAGTCAATATTCTGTTAACTCCATAATGAGACCAACATTTGAGAACTCAGGTTGATGAAAAAAAAGAAGGAAAAAGAGAGTGTTTTTAAATAACTGTATCTTATCTTGGTGCAATCAGGGCAGGTCATAGAGAATTGTCCATATAGCAATATTTTTATCTGGGCATAGAACAGAGAGAATGTAGGGTAGGATATATCTATCATCATATTATTTTAAAGAAGACAAAGTAGAAAATCCATCTTTTTCAGTTCAGAGAATTGTATTAAAGCAGCGGGTTATTTTTTGCAAAGGTTTTGTCTTTCCCTAGAAGACTGGCATACAAGAAGACCATGAGGTTGTGTTGTAACAGAGGACAGGACAGGGTGAGACGACAATTCTGTGTAGCAGTTCTGCTACTCATTCACAGGAGAAACAAATCCAGTTTTCCATAATTCAAGGCTGAAGAATGGAAAGACAAGATAAATGCCTTTCTAGGAGTTTCCCAAGTGTTGTCTTTGCAGTGGGTAAGTGACTCTGTTACATAAGGATTCTGTGTAATTTGCTTGGATGGGAACCAAACAGAGTAATAGGCAGAAATTTTGGATAGACCAGTGACTTTAGAAAGAGCCAAAGTAAGGTCAAGCACCAAGAGCATTAGAGGGAGTCCTGGAATTTTCAAAAGAAGAAGAGACAGACCATGATTTCCCTTATCATTTCATTCATCAGTAAATAACTAAAGAAAACCAACTAATTCCATGACAGAAATTAATAGCAGTTCCCAAAGCACCCTAGACCTCCTGCTCTGATATAAAAGTGACCAAGTGGACCAAACTAATATCTTACACTGCCATATTCTTAGAATATTTAATATTCAATTTTGCTTTTACAAAACCCATCATTGGAATAAGAAGTAAAACACAGTGGGGCGCGGTGGCGCATACCTGTAATCCCAGCACTCTGGGAGGCTGAGACAGGAGAATCGTGAGTTCAAAGCCAGCCTCAACAATGACGAGGTGCTAAACAACTCAATGAGACCTGTCTCTACATAAAACACAAAACCGGGCTGGAAATGTGACTCAGTGGTCAAGTGCCCCTGAGTTCAATCCCTGGTACTGAAAAAAGAGTTCAATCCCTGGTGCTGAAAAAAAAAAAAAAAGAACTAAAACACAGGAAAAAAAACACACAAAACCTCTTATATAGTGGATCTTAATCCATGAAAATTAGAATATCTATGTTTAAAAAGTAAAATGAGCCAGACATGATGGCTCATGCCTATAATTCTAGCAGCTTAGGAAGCTGGAGGATCATGAGTTCAAAACCAGCCTTAGCAAAAGTGAGGCACTAAGCAACCCAGTTAGACCCTGTCTCTAAATAAAATACAAAATAGGGCTTGGGATGTGGCTCAGTGGTTGAGTGCCCCTGAGTTCAATCTTTGATACACACACACACACACACACACACACACACACAAATAAAAAAAAAGTAAAAAAAAAGTATTTTCAATAACTAACAAAATTTAGTATTTCCATAAATTTATAATATAAACAATAAAGCATATGTTATACTTGCGACTTTTTCACTCTTTCCATATTGTATCTCAGTTATTGTATATGTCTCAAAATATCTTTTATAACCATCACTACTTAGCAGTTAACATCATTAATATTGCTTCTACTGGCTCCTGCTCTTTAATTCATTCAAGACTCCTAAAGTTCAGGAAGTAAAATCAAGAATCAATAAATAAGATGGAACAATTCTATAAAGCTTCTTCACAGCAAAGGAAATAATCAAAAACATGAAGAAAGAGCCTACAGAATGGGAGAAAATTTTTGCTACCTGCACCTCAGATAGAGCATTCATCTCTACAATATACAAAGAACTCATAAAACTTAACACCAAAAGAACAAATAACTCAATCAATAAATGAGAAAAGGAACAGAAGAGGCACTTCACAGAAGAAATATGAATGGTCAAAAAATATTTGAAAACATATTCAGCATCTTTAGCAATTAGAAAAATGCAAATTAAAACTACACTGAGATTCCATTTCACTCCAGTCAGAATAGCAATTATCAAGAATACAAGTAACAATAAATGTTGGCAAGGATGCCAGGAAAAAGTTACACTCATACATTGCTGGTAGGATTGCAAATTGGTGCAGCCTCTCTGGAAAGCAATATGGAAATTCCTTAGAAAAGTTGTAATGGAACCACTATTTGACCCAGTTATCCCGTGCCTTGGCATATACCCAAAGGACATAAAATCAGCATACTATAGTGATGCAGCTACATCAATTTTATAGCAGGTCAATTCACAGTAATTAAGCTATGGAACCAACTTAGATATCCTTCAACCGATGAATGGATAAAGAAAAATGTGGTGTATATACACAATGGAATATTACTCCATCATAAAGTAGAATGAAATTGTGGTATTTGGCAGTAAAGGGATGGAGCTGGAGACTATCATGTTAAATGAAATAAGCCAATTCCAAAATAACTAAAGGCCAAATGTTCTCTCTGATATGTGGATATTAACACACAATAAGGTGGAGGAGAATAAAAGTTCATTGGTTTAGACAAATGGAAATGAAGGTAATGGAGAGAGGATGGAAAGAGGAAAGTAGGAAGAATGAATTGGAGATAACTTTCCCATGTTCATATATGAATATACCACCAGTGAAATTCCACATCATGTACAACTACAAGAACAGGATACTAATCAAAAAGAGTTATACTGCATGTATGTGTAATATGTAAAAATGAACTCTGTTGTCATGCATATCTAAAAAGAACAAATAAAATTTAAAAAATAATTACATTCACTATCATCCCACTTTTTAATGTTTGAGAATTATTATCTCAAAAATGATTGTAATCTTTACATTTTTGTTTTGTTTATATAAAATACATCATTTAAATGCATCCATCACCATGCCCAGTGTGACACATTGCACAAAGGGAAAAGAAAACCTATCTCTGAGTGACTTTGCTTTGACTAATTATGGTATAATGGATGCTTAATGAAAGAGTTTAAACCTGAGATGCTGAGAATTTACATTTAAAGTTGTTTAAAGAGTCGAGCTCATAAAAATAGAGTAAAAAGGGTGGTAATGAGGGGGTTGGAAATGGCTTAATGGGGAGATGTTTGTCAAAGTGTACAAAATTTCAATTTAAGGTGAATAAATTCTGGAGATGTAATGTAGAACTTGGTGACTATAGTTAATGTATACTTGCAATTCACTACTAGATTTTGTCTCAAACATTCTTACCACAAAGTAAAGTAACTATAGTAAAATAATGGACATGTTAACTAGCTTGTACAGGCATATCTAAACATCACAATACATAGCTTGAATATAGCAACTTTTATTGCCAATTACACAACCATAAAGCTGAAAAAAGTTGTTTTCTTTGTCTGTATGAATGTTTACTTACTTTCTCTGTTGTCAGCAGTATTGAAGCCTTGAATGAAATTAGATCATTAAGTCAATTATAAAAAAAGATTGAACCTATATTTTCTTTATATACTAGATTATAGTGTGAATGGACTCAGAGATACAGAGAGCAAATATGTATTTTCTCATGCAAAAGTATGCATATTCACTTACATGAAAAATGCATACTTATGAAGGATGGACATATTCTCTTCTCATTAGGGAGCCCTTCATGCTTATTCTGAATTCATAGTGTCACTCCAAAGATAATACACGATCTTCAAAAGAATACCGTAGGTAGAGTAAGATCTGTACAGTTTTAATGATGATTGGAAAATGAACATTCACAATAGATGCTGAATCACTCACAACTTTTTAAGGTATCATAGGTGGAAAATAACCCACTAAAATGAACCATTAGACTGATCTTCAAGTCACATTGTCACATTTTGAAAGAAATTCTCAACTTTGCTAAATAGAGTACTTTTATTAAGCATTATAATCTTCTTTCCAAAATAATTTATGTCTAAATTTGGCAAATGAATGCAATTTGTAAGCTTATTTTACTGATTAAAATGTGCATTAGAAGGAGCTTGCCTTCTGTAAGCAACATCTGAATATATTTATAAATGATAATTATATTCAAAAATAATTCACATTGGCCCTAGGTATTAATGATTATATGGTATATAACTAATGCAAAGTATAACCAAATGTATATTGGATTAATCTGAAAACTTTCAATCCCTGCTATTGTTGAGGATCTTTTGTGACTATTTTTGTCATTGCTTATTAACTAAGTAATACTTACCTCAAGAACAAAATTTTTAACTCAAAGATATTTAAATCTATACTTATATATTTAAGGCTTGCTTTTCTAGAGGATATTGTCACCAACTGTTTTATATGGCTGTTTAGTCACCCTATTCATATACCTCTCTGAGGTTGTAATATCTAAAGATAATATTTGAATAAAAGTGCTTTATTCCCTGGCTTCAAACCTACGCTTATGAAAAAAATTATGCATTAAATTATTTTGTGGAACATTGTCATTATCAAAGTTAGTTGAGAATAATCATTGGAAAAATTTTTCCACAAAATAATAGACATATGGCATACATATATTGGAAATACCACAAAATTAGAAGTTCAGGGGAAAAGAATCCATCAAGTTTTGCATATGTATTATACTTGGGACAGATATCATTAAAAACTCCACTCACCTTGACTTGATGAGTTTGGAACCCCACTTTGCCTATACTAGCTGTTTTATCTGAGTAGTTGCTTAACCCTTGTCTAATTTACCTCCTCAGTTTACCTGGAGATTACAGCATACATCTTTTAAGATTCACTGCCTTACTCACTGAAGTCGTAAGGAACTTAGTCTGGCATATTGCACACAATAGGGAAGTTTAGACACTAAAATCTAACCTTTGCAATGGATGTATTTTGTCCTATTTTCTTCATTGGTAATGGACCCAAACCCTATGACTAACATATGATAGATAATAAATAAACATTTAATTACACAAGTAAACAGGATAAAATAACAAAATTTAATTTAGGCTAAACAATATGATTTTTCTTCTCAAATAATTTATTTTCTGAAACTCAAATCTAATCCCTAAAAATATTACTGTACATGTGATTTCACAAACAGGTAGATTCTGAGGGTGAGGAGAACTGAGGTAAGGAAAAACTATTTGTCCCTACTATACAGAAACCTTTATTTCAGTCCTTAAGCTCAGTCCCAAATGAAGCATCTTCTACTTGCAGCACCATGGAAACATTTCATTTGCTTAAAAATAAACTAATGATCTATCTAATACCCTCACATCTTCATTTGAATAATTTATTGCATATCACATTTTATATATGATTTTCATTTTATAACCTTGGAAAATAAATTGAGGATATTCATGGCAAGTGGAGATTTCTGAAGAGATATTGGAACACAGTGCTCAATAAGGATAACAGTTTATGTGAGAGAGGTAGAAAAAAAACAGAGATTGCATGAATTGCCATTATTCCCTCTGTGCCTGAGTAAATACACCCTATGGAGTAATAAAATTCTCAATTTTAGTTAAATAACTAATGAAATCACAATCCCATTTATTTATATTCATTTAAAACATAATCTAACTGTAGACTTTAAGAACTATAATTTTTATGAAAGATTACTAATTGTGATTATTAGAACCATATTTTCTGAGATAGAATGGTAATCTCTAAGTACCCAGGGTTGCTAACTCTAGCTCCTGTGATCCTTAAGGTTACTTTTTGCAATATATACGCATATGGCATTGAAAAGATTACTGAGATGATAGTCCAAGAATGAACTAAATTATTTAAAATCCATGGTAACATTACTACCATGAATTCACATTACAATATGTATATAGAAAAACATTTCCAAGGAATAGTTAACGATGTCAATGCTATTTACTCGAGTTACCTTTGATGATGGTCTCAATTGTACATTTTTAATAATGGTTTGGGTTACAATATATTTAGATAAATTTATCTTGCCAGCACCTAAGGAAATTACCTTAGTTGGTTATGTCTTTAGTAATTTATTGTTAACATCAGAATGTTGTCTGTATACCAGAACGGAACTTCTCAAAGCATCCTGAACATAAGAGTCCCTTGTTAAAGCCCAAATTCTGATCAAGTTTGCCTGAGTTTGAAGTAGAGAATGTGCATGTCTAAAAAGATGCCAGGCCACTCCAAGGATCACTTGAGGTGGCAAGCTGTACAACAGCAAACCAAACACTGAGACCAGATTTGATAAATCTGTTTTCTAATTTCAGAAGTTCCTGAGCTAGAAGGAAATTAGATATAGTCATATTCATTCCTCTAAAATGAAAAGAGTTATGTATGACTGCATGTATGAGGTGATTCTACATCATGTACAACCAGAGAAATGAAAAGTTGTGCTCCATCTGTGTACAATGAATCAAAATGCATTCTTCTATCATGTATACCTAAGTAGAATAAATTTAAAAATAAATAAAATAAAATATTTTTCTAGTATACTATAAAAAATGAGAAGAGTTAAAAATACATTAAATATAAAACAATCTCAAGCATGAATATAGCACAAAATGTACTGGTATTCACTCAACAACATATTGAGTTTTTCAAATCATAAACTATCCACTAAAGTTATCTATACTTGTTTCAATAATATATCTACTTAAACCTCTAACACAAACAAAAACAATAAGTAAAAAGCATCCCTAGTCAGAAGGCATGGAGATTGGTTGGTTGGTCTTTCCACTGAAGTAGGAGTATAAAATTCATGACCAGATTCACCCTACCATTTGCTTTTGTGTAGTCCACATGCTAAGAATGGTTTTTCCACTTTATCATTGTTCAAAAACATTTTAAAAATATTTCTTGCCAGGCTTGGTGGCACACACCTGTAATCCCAGCAGCTCTGGAGGCTGAGGAAGGAAGACTGTGATTTCAAAGCCAGCCTCAACAAAAGTGAGGTGCTCAGTAACTCAGTGAGATCCTCCTGTCTCTATATAAAATGCAAAATAGGGCTGGGGATGTGACTCAGTAGTCCAGTGCCCCTGAGTTCAATATCTGGTACTCCTCACCCCACAAAAAAATACGTATTTTTGACACATTCAA
This sequence comes from Xerus rutilus, assembly GCA_028644305.1. Lineage (NCBI taxonomy): Eukaryota > Metazoa > Chordata > Mammalia > Rodentia > Sciuridae > Xerus > Xerus rutilus. The sequence continues at coordinate 19,845,844 of CM053405.1, read as the reverse complement.
GTCATAAAAAATTCAGTATTCATAAAGAAATTTGGTATGCAGCCATGATAATTTGTTTATATATTGTCTGTGGCTATTGCTGTGGTCTGCATGCTTGTGTTGTCCCAAAATTCATATGCTGAAATCTAGTCCTCAAAGTGAAGGTCTTAAAAACAGTTTTCAGAAGATGATTAGGCAATGAGGGTGAAGTGAGATTAGTGGCCTTAAAAAAAAGAACCTGGGGGCTTGTAAGGACACTGCCAGAAAATGCCACCTTGTGAGAATGTATCCAGAACATGCCATCTATTAGCCAGGAAACTTGAACTCTGCTGGCACCTTGAACTTGAACTTCCCAATCTCCAGAGTTATAAGAAATAACTTTCTGTTATTAACTACTCATTTCTATTAATAAACCACTCGTTTCATGAATTTCTTTTATAGCAGCTCAGACTAAGACAGATGCTTGCATGTGATAGCAGTAGAGTTGAATAGTTGTGACATAGACTTCATGATCACAAACACAGAATTTGTATTTTACGTAAATTTTTAAAAAGTATGGAAATCTACCAATGAAATTAGTTGAGTATGCATTCATTTCTTTTTCTAATAGTAGTCTTTTTTTTTTTTAAGAGGCCAATTTTGAGTTAGTAAAGACTACAGGACTTGAAGGCAGGAATCAGGTCATTAAGAATTTAGATAAGCTGGGCTGGGATTGTAGCTCAGCGGTAGAGCGCTTGCCTTGCATGCGTGAGGCCCTGGGTTCGATCCTCAGCACCACATACACAGCAATAAAATAAAGACATTGTGTCCATCTACAACTAAAAAAAAAACATTTAAAAAAAATAAGAATTTAGATAAGCGATTCCAATTATGTTCAATGAGAAGTTCACACTTCCAAGTTTCTGTGATCCTTTCCTGACTCAACTTATATTTATATATCATGTATTTTTTTATTTGTGCTTTATCTTCTCAACTCCATGATGTTTTGTGAAAAAATAAAAAAAATTGTTACTATTGAAGCTGCAAACATGAGATTGATTTCTACAAACCTCATTTACTTGTTTAAAAATATTTTATTCTCTTAAGATTATAAAAGTTATTTCTGTAGCCTACTTTGGGAGTTTCAATAGGTTATTTGTGTATTCATCTCATCAAACCTAATGAAGGTTTATTGCTATAATAAAATAATGCTTAATATAAATTCCAAATTTTTATTTAAAAACCCCATCTAGATCTAGATATAAAATGCACTGTGTAACTTAGCTGCAATTTTTAACTAAAATACATGGTAAAGATTCACAAAGGAAACCTAAATATATGAAGTATTTTAATAGTCAGCTTAGAGACAGAATTACTTGGGCTTGAATACACTAATGTTCTCCAGGAAAAGTAAAATAAATGAAAATGTTGAGCTGTTAAGCTAACTGTATTTGACATTTAATATTAAAAAGCAAAATAATATGAATTCAATGAACAATCAAAAAGATCCATGTGTTATTGGAAAATTTCTCAATAAAAAAGATCTCATAGTGGATTAAATAAATAATACAATGGAACAAAAAATATTCCAAACATTCATATTCTTTAGGAAGGTGCTATATATGCTCTGTGTTAGGTTATAATTCCTGGTACTTAGTAGCTGGGTAATTTAGTACAAAGATTCTTGTCTTCTAGTCTTGATATGTGTGTATGAATTGTTCTGTTTGCTTGTGTGTGTATGTGGGTGTGCATGTGCCAGTGCACATAAAATCTGAAAATTAACTATGTAATTATTAATTCTCAAAATATTTTGTCTAGATTTAATAAAATAATTCTTGAAATATAGTTGATATTATCTTAACAATAAATCCTTGATAAACATTAAGCATTTGTTACCATTATTCACTTTATGAGCATATACTTTTTAGACAACAAAGCCTTAAGAAACAACATTTCCAAATGTCTTTAAAAATTTTATATAAACATATATAAATATGTATATTTATATATGTTTATATAAAACATATATAGAGAGTGAGTGCATATACAGAGAGTGAGTCAGAGACAGAGAGACAAAGAGAAACATATTTAGAGAGAGGGAGGGTGTCCTGTATGGTAGATCTCTAGAACTTATCTCTCTTGCTTGTATAAGTGAAATGTTATTCCCATTGACCAACAATTCTGATCTATTGATTACTCAAATAAGTCAAAATCAGTTAACCCCATGTATCCAGAATCAACCATAGATCAAAAATATCTGGAGCAGGATGTTAGGAGGGGATTACAGGATGCCTGTAATCCCCTCCTAACTTTCGGAGGCTGAGACAGGAGAATCATGAGTTCAAAGCCAGCCTCAGCAACTGCAAAGCGCTAAGCAACTCAGTGAGACCCTGTCTTACATAAAACACAAAATAGGGCTGGGGATGTGGCTCATTGGTGGAGTACCCCTGAGTTCAATCTCTAGTACCAAAAAAAAAAAAAATATTATGAAAAGTGAGAGAAGCCAGTCATAAAAAGAATACATATTATTAGAGTATTTGGGAAAAATTTTGTCCGTATTGAACATATAAAGATTTTTTACTCTTCCTGACTCCCCAGACAACACAATGTAACAACTGTTTATATAACAGTTATATTGCATTAGGTATTAAAATCAATCAATAAAGTAAGTTAAAGAATACAGGAGAATATACATAGGTTATATACAAATTGTAAAGATCACACGACCAGGAGAAGATGAATTAAGCCACTCGGCAAGGCTTTATTGGAATGCGCGCCCTTGGACCAAATCCCCGTCCATCAGAGCAGGTCGGGAGAAATGGCGTCGGAGATTCTGTGCATAGAGAATTTTAAGAAAACCTGGTCAGGAAGGGGAGGGCTTGAGTACAGGAAGAGAAGGCCAGAGTCTTTCCTGATGGGTCAGGAAAACTCGCTGATTGACAGGAGGCGTGTCCCCTAGTGGCCTCACATCTGGCTTGTAGCTCAGCTGACCAGTTTCCTTATTTGGGCATCTTAGACCCTGAACAGACCTAACACAAATAGTATTCCATTTCATGTGAGATTTGAGCATCCCTAAATTTTAGTATTCTAGAACAAATCCCTCATGGATACGGAAGGAAGAATGTTTTTCCATTTCATTGGCTAAATAAGAGCGTAACAGGATTTTTCAGCAGCATTCTATGGCTTGGATTTTTCAACAAAATCAGGTCACTAACTATATGAGCCGCTCATTTAGAGAGAGGTAATATAGCAGTGAACAAAGAAGAAATGTCACTGCTTTTATGGAAAACATATCATAGTAAATAAAAAAGAGATAATGAGATAATTATACATATATGACATGCAGATATGTCTGTAATAAATGAAGTAATAATTATTAATAATAATATATTATTTATACCACAAAATAGAGGAAAAAGATCATAACTGGAGAAAATCCAATTAATAAGTGGTCTCTGTAATTTGCTTAAGATGTAGGATAAACAGTTACCTGAGAATGAAGGACAAGTGTCTGGCCCCAAGGTATCAACAGAGGTAATAACAAGATTAAATGATGCATATCAGCAGTGGGCTAGAAGAGATCAGGAGAGAGGAGATAGAGCCAAGAATCAGCCCATCACCTTTGTGAGCACACAAGCACAAGGACCCAGAATGAAGACTTGAGATGGCAAGGCTTGGAGGGCACAAGCAGTGTAACAGAGGCTTCTAGGAGGAGCAATCCCTGTGCAGTTTTTCTGAGAAGTGGATAAAGGTCAGGATAATTTGATCTGACCATGTACATGTTTGGGTATTTTGTTAATGGTAGTTTGAACAGAGGAGTGGATCTCTTGAAAAAATAATCAGAAGTGAGGATATGTGAAAGCAACTCTCAATGACTTCCAAGGGGTTTTACCACGAAAAGTATAAAGCAATAGATATTGGCTATGAAAAACTGTGGCTTAGCAAAGTATTCTATAAAGAAGAGGCATCATTTAAATATGCTAATGGATTAGTGATCACAGACACAGGAATTATTATGTAGGGAAAAGATAACTTCAAGAAACAATGAAGTGTGAGTTTCTGAATAAAAGTAGAGATTGGCCTTTGTTACACTGCAACAAGACAGAGAAGAGAGTATGTGTTGATATAGAGAAAAGAGGATATACTTATTTATACAAATAATTCCTGTCTGAGTACTTATTATGTATTTTTATTTTTTAAAAAAATGGAGCAAGGAGAGAATGCCATAGGAAGTTGAAGTGTTTGAATTAAAAGTTTTACTTTGGATAATGGATAATAGAAACAGGTGTTTTTAGAGCAGATGTGATTATGCACTTCTGATTTTACGTCATGAATTTAAAGCTAACCTAGTATTCACAGTTATATGCTTCTCCACTGAGAGTCAGATACTTGAAGTAAATGGTTATGATGTTTAATGGTGTTCTTAAGATTTCCAACAATGCAGAATAAAGGTAGAAAGAGGAGGAGTCGACACTATATTGAAAAGTGAGCCTTTAAGAAAAGAGAAACTGAAAGAGATATTTCAATCAAAGATGTCACTGATGTTTGGTAGCTAAATAGCAAACAAGGAAACAATAATTTAACCCAGGGTATAATAAATAAAAGAAACTGTCTTCTATGGTTGGTAAGAAACAAAAGATAGTGGTGTTTCCAGGTCTTGGGAATCAAAACAGGCCCCTAAAGATGGGTGCTAGGAATAACGAGAATGCCCACACGTCATTGTGGGTGTAGGTTTGGGCAGATGGGTCTCAGACTCAGTGTGAAAACTGGAAAGTAGTCTCTTCCCATGTTTTCCACTTCCTACTTAGTGCTGATCGACAGAACTTAACTGCCAGGACATTAGCAAGGACATTTGGGAAATCAGGTTTGCAAACTCCTAGCCCCAGTATTAGAGCAAAAATTTACAAAGGATTTAATTGACATGTTCTGATATTTTATTTATGTTTAAATAGTAGTTAACTCCTGAATGCAACAATATCTTGAGTATAACAATTTTAAAGCTTTTTCACAAGATGTACTTAATTTCTTCATCTATGACAGTGGGAAAAGTAAAAACCAGAGTACTAGATAAAATGTTTGATCTTGCATGAGAAACTTGCCTCGATGGCTTGCATCTAGTCATATACCTTGTGGATAAACAGTCCTATTATTTCAACCCTGATTTGTGCCATTCTTAATGCAATAATTAAGTTCCATTGTTCCTTTATGTATGTTGTGATCCATTCTCAAAAGAACAAGATAGTTCCTTTTGATGATGGAAGGGTCGGTACTGAGGATTGAACTCAGGGGCACTTGACCACTGAGCCACATCTCCAGCCCTATTTTGTATTTTATTTAGAGACAGTGTCTAACCTGGTTGCTTAGTGCCTAGCTCTTGCTGAGGCTGGCTTTGAACTCTCAATCCTCCTGCCTCAGCCTCCCAAGCCACTGGGATTACAGGAGTGCAAGATAGTTTCTTTTAAGCTCTGTTTGGAGAAATGAGACCAACATACCTGTGTTCAGTCATCCAAGTTGCTTTCTCACTTACAGGACTCTCACAAAGGATAATCTTTTATTATCTGTTTCTTCATTCTTTATATCTACTGAGATAATCTTAAGGTTTTCAGACTCTGGTGCTTACCATTTATTATGTCATATAAATAGGTGAAACTCTTTTCTTCCTCTGGGTGGCTGATGCCAAGTCCTGATCTCCTTTACCCCAAACACCTTATGTCATCATGACTAGATGACACACCATTCAGATATGAAGCAGCATTCAATAACTTCAGGACATAAGCCCTCAGTCACAGCCCAAAAGATATATATCATTCTTTAACAATCTTCTCTAAATTCTAGGATGATATTAAAATCAGTAAATCATTTTCTTTCTATGTAGGAAAGCATTAATTTAGTTTTAATATGCATATAGTTACCAAACCATATTAGACTCCTCATAGTCACCTGAGAAACTGAAATTCGAACAAATGATATTATTATAATTTGGATATTAAATATTCCCTAAAGGTCCTTGTGTTAATGACTTCCTCCATAGCTTGGAGCTATTGGGAAGTAATGAAAAATTAAAGAGGTGAGGTTTAGTGGGAGGTATGATAGTCACTGGGTATATGGCCTTGAAAGGGATATCGGTACTCTGGTCTCTCCTCTTCTTTTCTTTCACGCACTGGCCATGAGGTGAACAGCTTGCTCCATCACATGCCCTCTGTCACAATATACTACCACAAGCCCAAAGTAAAAAGGCTTGTCAGTCATGGACCAAAGCCTACAAACCTGTGAGCCAAAATACACCTTTTGTTTTTTAAAAATTATTTATCTCAAGTATGTTGACACCATAGTGAAAAGTTGAGTAATACAGATGAGTTTTTTGTGTATTGAAAATAAAAATAACTTGGACAGTTGTAGATTCAAATTATCCCAATGACAATGACATTCTTTCAAAACAAAGATAATAACGTGATTGTTATTCAACCTCTCACTTAGCTAAGACCACATAGTCACTTGTGTAGGTACCAACAATGTGGCAGTATCTCGATAAAATCATGTCTAGGTACATTTCCTCAATCCAAGTCCTTTTCTAACAAGGACAGTTGAGCAGTTGAGCAGTTGAGCAGCGTATACTCATGATGCTTTTTAGACAAAACAATTTACAAAATTACAAAAGACCATACAAGTTTGGAATAAACATATAGGTTCAAAAGAGTTAATACTCTGATGAATGTCATAGTCGATGTTTGGAGAATGTGCAATCAGAAATTAAGAGTTTCTTTAAGCAACCTCCTGACTGCACCAAATTGTCAGGATATTAGTTACCTAGCTCAAGACAGGTGACGTATCTGCTGGCGAGAGCAACAGCATGCTGACCATGCTGTCCACTTTGGGAGGTTCTGGCAAGAATTGTCTGTCCTCTTTTGCTCCAGCATTCTTTTATATCCATAGTTTGGTCATTCAAGCCTCTCTCTGAACACTTGCCATCCCCATGTTTAATCCCTGAGCTTCCTTTTAGTGTTTTTCATTATTTCTCTAACTACCTTTTTCCCCAGAATTATCCATATTTATACTTCTGGTTATTTCCAGGAAATGCACATAATTTGTTTTGCAAAAGCCACATTTGAATTAGCTAACACTATGCTCCTCTGACAACTTGTGTGTAGACCTGTCATTGAACCAATCACATGGCTTCCAAATAACTAATTATGATGCATTCTATTAAACACTGAAATTTGTGTAATTTTGTCCTTTTGATTTTATGCTTGTTTTCACTTTCAAATAGCAATTTTTATTTTCTTCTTTTAAAGTCTGGATGAGTCATTTGAGCTACTTTTAGGAAAAAAATACGTTCTATTTCTAAGTATTAGCTATTACTAATATATTATCTATAGTCCAAGTTTTTAAAAATATCTCATAATTAGCTTTAAGTCTGTAAATCTAATACTTCATTCAGATATGTCACTAATATTTTGATTTGACTATCACTTTTTTGATAATTGTGAATAATTAATGCTTATACTTTCCTGACCTACTCTATTACAGATATTTTGTATATTCAATCCAATCATTTGCCATTCAGTAACTCCAATAATGTTCTATTCAACAGTTCTTGTTTTAGCAAAGTTTATTTGGGTTTCTTAAAATTCTTTTCAACCTTTCTTTATTTTATGTTTCATATTCTCAGGGGTTTGTATCCATTAAAATGAAACTCATCTTCAATTAGCAAGAAGAACATATGTATGCTCTTCATTAAAATCCCCAGGTATCATAAGTAGTAGTTCATTTTGGGTTTTCAGATAATTAAAGCCTCATACAAATTTTCTGATACTCCATCTGGTATTACAGTGTATTAAACTGCAGACCACTTGAGTTAGCAGACTTTTGAAATGCATAATAACAAACATTAATATTGGAAACAACTCTGCTTTACTATTGTATGGATGAGTGCTTTATTTTAACCTAAATATCTTCATGACCAGGAAAATATATAAAGATGGGCTGGGGTTGTGGCGCAGTGGCAGCGTGCTTGCCTAGCACATGTGAGGCACTGGGTTCGATTCTCAGCACCACATAAAAATAAAATAAAGATATTCTGTCCATCTACAACTAAAAAATAAACATTTTAAAAAAATATAAAGATGATGGATCTAATATTTTTTGATAGTGTTGGTAGACTACTTAATTACTGGTCTTTTGAAAATTTCCATTTAAACAGGTCATATATAGTTGCTAATGTGAAAATGGGAGCATAAAATAAGGTTTGCATATTTATTTCAAAAACTATCATTTCTATTCCTCTCCTAGTGACAATGCTCCCCATTGTCATAGTCATTAAAATATATGTGTGTGTATAGTCATCAAAATTTTTTTTGTGCTTATACAACTTAAAAGCTGTGTCCATGTAATACTTCTTGACTGAGTACTCTAACATATCATTGATTACCAATAAATGTGTTGACATATTTTGTTTATTCCTAAACATTTTCACATTTAGGATAATTTTATTTATTATTTGGTTTAGCTTCTAATTTACATTATTGAAAGTATTACAAAATGTTTCTTATATTTGAAAATATACTTCATAATTGTAAACTCTTCCTAGAAATAGGAGCCATGGCGTTTTAAGCTGAGGGAGAATTTTTCTTCATAAAAATATTCATTTCATATGCTGTATTTTTAATATATGAGTCTAATCATGAATTATTTTGAAACAAATTCACCTAACATTTAGTAATCTTCTATCCAATATTAAGTACCAGCATCTAATCAATCATCACAAACACTTAACTAAGGCCTCCTTCCCTTGAGGTGGAAGATGAAGAACTTGATAGTAATGAATGTCTAGATATAGCCTCAAGGGAAAAAAAAAGCTCAAACTTTTAGCTCAAACAATGCTGGTCTTAGGACAATGGCTATACTGAATGTGGGAGTTAGACACATTCACCTCAAAGACTCCAAAGTTCATTCAAGAGCATGCTTGTGTATTATTGTCTGCAAGTTTCCCTTGCCTACATCCTTTATTGAGCAGGGACATGTGTGCTAGGGCAGGACTCTTGATACTCTTCCACCCCCATAATTGGTGAATATGCACTTGCCGTGGTCAAGGGTTACAGAGAAAGTCAGTAGATACAACAGTACATTCGTCCACTTTGTGTTGTTTTAACAGAATACTAAGAAAAGGCATTTATAATAAACAGAAATTCATCCATTCATTATTCTGAAGATTCACAAGTAGAAGATCAAGGCACTGGTACCTAGTGAGAGCTTTTCTTTTTTTCTTTTTTTTCTTTTCTTCTTTTTTTTTTTTTTTGCCATGTTAATCATTGTTAGAAGACGGAAGATCAGGTGAGGGGAGGGAGCTAAACTGGTTCATAGCACACCTACTATCTTGACAGTGCCATAATGCATCCACTCCACCCTTGTGGCCTAATAACCTCTTATTAGGCCCCATTGTCCAACATTTTTGCTTTAAGGATTAAGTTTCAAAATGCATGTTTTTTGAGGAATACATTTAAACCAGAGCAAATAGTGAACTGAGATCAAATATGCCAAATACTTGCAAAAATTCAGGTTTTGCTTGGATTAAAGGTCATCTAATAATCATAATTATGAAAAAAGTTCACCATGTTGCTGTCATTTTTAAAATTAACTTTAAAGTACATGGAAACACAGATGCTGCTTCCAAGTAAAGTTAGAGATGGCGCTGACTACTGTCATAAATATGATTCCTACTTTTTGATACAAACTAACAGCTCACCAGTGCTTTTTTGAATGGAACTGATGTTTAGTTATTTTTCATTGATGCATTGTAATTATGCAGAATGTTGGGATTCATTATGCCATATTCATACATGCATATAACATAATTTGGTCAATCTCATTCCCCAGTACCTTCCTTTTCCCTCCCTTCCTCCCTCACTCTGATGCACTTGCTCTATTTTAACAAAAATATGTTTCAATCAGGAACACAAAATTGAGATAATTATGAAATATGTACATTTTTGGAAGTTTAACTGCATAAATATCCTAATGATATTTTTTCATTTACTGAATATTTCCAATGAACACTAACTTAAAATATTGCACATATTCCTCATTTTAATTATAATTCATCATCTAGAAGAAAGTGTCATCTTCCTTTTTCAGATGAACATCTAAGGACTTAAAACCTTTACTCTGACAGAGATGGAGTAAGGATTTACACCAAGTTCTTTTTGACATGAAGAGTTGTATACTTAATCACTATTAATACACAAGACAGCAAGGCAAATGTAATTTTGTATGTTTGTTTGAGTGTGTGTGTGTGTGTGTTCTGCTGTGCTCCAGGTTTCCTGATCAGTATTCATTGCCCAGAAATGTACCACTTAAAATGTTTTGCTCAGAGGAATGAATCTGGCCAAGGCTGGCATACTTTAATCCATTTCATCAGTTTCATGTGGACAGGTTTAGTGTGTAATTCTTGTTCTCCCCTCTTTCCCATGTCTTTTGAATCACAAGGTCCCCAGTAGTTCCCTTCATATTCTGCTGCAAACTTTTAGGGTCAGTGAAAAATTGGTTTCTTTCCTGTTGCCTGATTGAAAGGGGTATGAATTCAAATCACCTTCTAGTTTAAATTGGCTTTTCTTTTATGGAGTCCTCCCTCACATCTCTCTCCTGGTTGATGGCTGAGATTTTTCACTGCTAAGTGCTTTTACTTACTTCAGAGGGACAGCATTATCTAAGTGTAAAATGTTACAATTAGTATTAAAATGAGAATCACTGGGTTTAAGAAGACTATTTAAAAGAAGCACAAGGAATTGCAGAAGAAAAGCAGCATGTGGCTCTTTGTATTTTACAGATATGCTTTTGCACAAAGTGGACACGGTTTTTCAATGTGTAGGTTTTAGGAGAGAAACAAAAAACTGTATTTGCAAACATGCAATATTAAGAATTCAGAAATATAAAAAGGCACATTACAGGAAAAATATTTTTCATATGACACATTTTAAATTTCCGCAGACTTAAAAAATTTACTTGGCTCTATCTTATAGTTTTTGTAACTGATCAAACTTATACTTGACTATAATTATTACATAGTTTTGGGTCCTAAGAAATGTTTCATTGTTTCTTAAGTGCAGCAGTGATACTGAATGAGTCAGTGAGAAAAACACCAACATAATGACAACTGTTACATAATGCCCTGAATATAGTAAAAATAGTTCTCATCCAATTCTGAGTTCTCTCTTTGTTCAATATGGAAATAAGTTCCTACTTTATGAATACAAAAGAAATGTGAGTGCTGTTGTGAATAATTCAAGGATTATATAATGAAATAATATTTTATTCAAACTTATGTTTAGTGTTTGAATTTGGTCAAGTAGTACAATAATAATATGGTTCTTTAGAAGAAGACTTCAACAAATCATGCTCACTACAACATATTTTCCTAAAGCAATTATAGTTCATGATTTTATGGTATAAATGTTAATAAAATATCTTCCTATAAATACAAGATAAATTCAATTTCATTATGCATCTCTCTTTCTTTATCTGCTTATGTATCTATAACTGTGAAAATAACTATTGCCATTATATCTAGATAGTCCTTCAAATAACATAGATCACTTGCTCCATGACATCTGAGAAACAATTATAATTGGTTATAAAGAAAATGTGAAGCAAAATTGTAGTTACTACAACATACATTTTAGTGTGATATTTTAAATTTTAATTTCATCAAAATATGTTCTTAATCTATAGTTTTATATAGAATTATGCTATAATATAGCAGTAACTACATATTATATTTCATAAAACAATGCCATAATATTATATGAAACATTTTTTAAATTAGAGAACTTTTAAAAAATCTGATCCATTTGTCAGGAACAGATGTAATTTTTCTAAATTTTGAAGACAACTACAGACCTTTATCAGTCTGTAGATGGTACAAGAGAAATCTGTATTGTTACTAAATAGCCATTATTTGACACTTACTTGCCTTCCCTCAATGTGCTGCCATAGAGAAGTCAATGTCCTTTTCCTTTGTCTTGTCACTTCTCCAAAAATTTACTCTTCTTTGTAAAAGATTCTAGAATTCAAAGCCACTTTTTAAAGACTATGCATTTCTTGGTGTGAGATAGATGATTGATAGATAGATAGAAAGATAGATAGATAGATAGATAGATAGATAGATAGATAGATAGATAGCTATTCTGCCTGAAGTCCATTCCAATGAAGAACCTGAGAGGGCTAAAAAAACAACTGATCTCCTTCAGTATTACCTGTTTACTGTTCAGTGCAGACATGTATATTTTTTTTTAAATCTTACTCCCAAAAGGAATATATCATGTAAAATTATCAATGAAAGCAGTTCATCTATTGGCTTAAAAAACAAGGGCTCAGACACACACACACACACACACACACACAAACACACACACACACACATTGTTTCTGATAATTCAGAGTAAAATGATTTCCTACTTTCTGTTTTCTGAGAAAGTCTTCAGGAAGGAATTATATCACTTTTAAGACAAATGACAATTCAATAAATCTTATTGTATACATGTTTTTATTTCAAGATGTTGCATATATGTATATACTCACAAATTTATAAAAGAAAATTTATCAAAATTTACTTTGTG
>CM053405.1:19800878-19832775 GCA_028644305.1 Xerus rutilus | reverse complement strand
CTAATCAGTACTGTGAAGTAGTGGAGTCTAAAATTTCAGTAATGCTTATCTCCACATCTTACCCCAATGTTCGTCACATGTAGATAACTTTCTCTGTGGTCATGAGGGGAACCCTGTCCTTGAAGGTGCTCAAACTAAAATCATGTGAGTCAGTGTTGACATTCCAATATAAAAATAAATCAGAGAAATTCTTTCAAAATATGCTGCAGATTGCTTTTAATCTGTTCTGAGCATTGTTCTGCACTTTCTCCTTCACATTCCATAAAGGACATTGTCCCTATTATGTGATCTAAAGAGTCCCACAGGATACATCGTTTCCTCCTCTCTTTGATATCCTCTCTCTTATTACTCCACGCGGTTCACTGTTGTAGACACACAGACCTCTTGTTATCTGAGTACATGGTAGGTGTACTCCCAACTTGGGGCCATTTTTATGCTTTTCATCTTCTACTTTCTGAACAAATATTCACATTGCTAATTCTCACATTTTTTAAAAATGTGTTCAGATGTCAACCTCTTATTGAGTCCTTTAGTACTGATGCATGTATTTAAAATTGCAGATCTTTACCTTCTGCTGGCCTTCTTGGTTCCCTTCATCTGTTCTTTTGTACTAAATTAATTTCGTCTTCTAAGATCTAATCAATTTAATTATTTATTAAGATCATCCTTTATTTTCTTGTTGTGTCTCTACAATGGTAGCTCCACTGAGCAGTAAAAAACTTAGTCGTGTGGTCTTAGTACAGCAAAGGAGGCTGGAAAAAAAAATTCCATTTGTCTTGGAAGATCAGAAAATGGAGTTTGTTGATTGGTTGTCCTGTTACAGTCTATGTTATGTATCATTAACAATTCAGTTGGCATTCCTTCTCATATGTCATGCACAGCCATTATCCAAAATGACAACCCAAGGTTCCAGTTGCTACTTGTAGGCTTTCTGATGAATGCTCCTCTGAAACTAGTTTAGGTGTACTTCTCATGGTCTGGCAATTTACAGACTCTGGTGTCTCTAGCTCCACCCACTATTAATTTTCACCTGCTAATAATGTTGAAGTATGTGCTAAGGAGTATGAATTTCAGTGTTTTCTAGTTCCACCTATCAGTATTTCTTTTATGAATAATCATTATTTTTTAGTCATGATAAAATTTGTGTTGAGGCAATATACCTTTATTGAGGGCTATCAAGCCTTAGAAGACAATGCTTCCATTATAAGAATTGAATGTTAAATTTTAAAAAAGCCATTAATACTTTATTATAGTATATTGTTTCCTATCCCATCCATGTTTCATACAAAACTCCAAACATAGGTGATCTCTAGACATAATTATAAGTACTTGTTTCTTTGCTTTTTGCCCACATGCTTTTCTCTCCAATGGTTGCTACATTGATGTTATTAGATATTAGCACACATCTCATTTTTTATTTTTTTATTTTTTTAAATATTTTTTAGTTATACATGGACACAGTGTCTTTATTTTGTTTACTTATTTTTATGTGGTGCTGAAGATCGAACCCCGTGCCTCGTAAATGTGAGGCAAGTGTTCTGCCGCTGAGTAGATGATCTCAATGGGCATTTCATGTTCAATAGTATTTTAAATATTTTCATTTCAAAACTTTCTCTTAACTTTCAGTATTTCCTGCACTCCAGTTAAGTTATACCTTGCTAAGTTCAGCCAACAACAAATAATACATATTTTTAATAATCTTTCCTTAGACTTAATATGTAGTCCAACTAGGTCTGAATTCCATGCCATTAAAAGTGACAGAATTATCTAGTAATTTCACTCTTCAGAGCATATATCTCCATTTCCTAGACTCAAATATGTTTCCTCATTGTTGCTACCTGACTGCAATGAAAATGTTGCATATTTTATGTTGTAGCAAAGCATACCTCTGTATTAAGATAGTTGTAAGAAAATAAATTTTTAAACAAAAGAATGAAGATATGAGCCGGGTGCGGTGGCTCAAGCCTGTAATCCCAGCACTTAGGGAGGCTGAGACAGGAGAATCGCGAGTTCAAAGCCAGCCTCAGCAATGGCGAGGCGCTAAGCAACTCAGTGAGACCCTGTCTCTACATAAAACACAAAATGGGGCTGGGGATGTGGCTCAGTGGTCGAGTGCCCCTGAGTTCAATCCCCAGTACACCCCCCCCAAAAAAAGAATAAAGATATGAATTTCATTCAGCAATTGTTTCTTTTGTGACCTAAAAATCTCTATTATTTATATTTTGCTTTTATACTAAAATTTTAAATTTTCCTAAAATTAAAGAGTATTACAGAAAACACTCTATACAATAAAAATAAATATATAGCAACCAGTTCCCACCATTCATAATTGGCATCATTGACTTTTTGTAATATCTCACCAACTCATTTTTTAATAAATAAAGTTTATTAGAAACAGCACTGTTGTGATGTACTTTACTTTTTGCAAAGTCTTTAGATATGTTTTAATTGCTTTGTACATTTAAATGCATACCATCCAGGAATATAACTATTTCCCTCACACCGTGATCACCAATCGAGAGTTGAAAATAATTCATTGTCATTTTTCTTGTCATTCTTTCCATGAGAAAGTGAGTGTATTTTCATGTACTTAGGAGTCAGCTACATCATTTTGTCATAAATTGCCAGTTACATCTATTGCTTGTTGAGTTAGAGGTTCTTTTAAAATTCATTTACAACTCCTACTCATAGTAATTCTTTAATCTATTCATAATCAATTCTTTATCTATGATATGTATTGTAAATATTTCTGTTGATTTCCAAAAATAATATTTAACAGTTAATTTTTTATTTTTTGTTTAGACAAAATTTTATGTGTAGTCAAAATCATTAATTTTAAATTTTATGTCTATTTGATATTATTACAGAAATTTAAATATACATGTGCATATGTATATGTTTATGTACACTATACATATTATGTTTTAATCAATTCACTTTTTATTTAATAGTTAACACAGAAGAACTTTAAAGAGCAAAGAATAAGAAAGAAATAATCATACCTGACAGATGACAGCTCATAACTGGCTACTTGCTGTCAGAAAGGCAGTGTCAATATTCTACTCAAATTAAAAGCACACAAAAAATCATACTGAGCCTTTTCATAACATAAATAGACATTAGCAGTAACAACACATAACTCATAATTTCTAAGTGGATACTAGAAATAATAGTATTACAAAAACTGAAATGACCAAACATTGGTCTTCCACATACAATGGTCTCCTTGTGTACAAAGAAGAAATAAACACAGTTCTTTTGGCCATATATATGTTCCTATGGTATTTCAATAGTATACATTAGCTTGAGTGAGATGTGAGTTCGAAGTTCTTTCCTCCAGATGATAACCTATTTTATCAACAACTTAACATGTTCTCTGCCAACTCTAGAAAGCAAACTGATATGCATATGATCAGTAACAGATTAAGAATAAAATTGAATTAAGAAGTTAATGAAAACACCAAATATGAGCTCAAAACTAATTAATTGACAAATAATCCATGAATACCTGGGTAAACCTGGGAAAAATAAACTTTGGTAATAATATACTCTTAATTCACTATTATTCATTTCTATTATAAATCACTATAGAATTACACAACGTCTAAATATCTTTGGAAATGAGCCGTATACTTATATTGCTTGCCACATTAACGTTTATGAAGATAACATAAACTGTGTGTTAAGGAAGAAAAACAGTGAAATAGTTCCCAGTGTTCTTTTAGTTTTTACTTCAGAAACAAACGTAGTGTAGGCTAGGCAAAAGGTTTTCATCTTGAGGAAGGAAAGACCTCAGATTCTTGCAGAGAATTTTATATTATTTATCTGTTACTAAGTGTAACTGATAAAGAAAGTTATTAAGAGAGATTGGATAGGCAGTTAAAATTTACATTAAACAGGAATATTTATATTTTGATTCATGATTTTGGATTTTATTCAAAATACAATTAAGCTATTATATTTCTTTTTTAAAAAAACTAGGATTCATTGATTTTTAAATGTCACATAGTCATTTAATTGTTTTTCTTTTAAATAAATTCACATGAAGAGAGAGAAATAAAAAGTGATAGTAGTAGCCAGCAGGAGTATTATTACATTCATCTAAACATGTGTGTGTGAGTTTTAATATCACTACATTGAAAAATTCCAAACGTGATAGAACTTCAGATCTGTAAATAGAATAATACTTTCTTGTCATGAGCACGTGGACATCAAAGGGTTTCTCTCTCTCTCTCTCTGCTTGTGTTTTTCTCAGAAGCAATACATAAAAAGTTCTTTTCCTCCTACATTGTCACAGAACTTTTACATACATTCTCAGTCCTAGTTGTGAAGATCTAAAGAAAAAGAAATCCAATTTGTGATCCAACACAAAGGGGGGATTTCTAGAATAAATAATCCAACAGTTTTGTGCATTAAAAAATGCACAAAATTTTTGGTTTACAGATGATATGATCCTATACTTAGATGATCCAAAAAACTCCACCAAAAGACTGCTAGAGTTAGTAAACAAATTCTACAATAAAAGTTCTACAATAAAAATTCTACAAGTTCCACAATAAAAATTGTAGAACTTTGCCCTCTTTCAGCAGGAACCAATTTGGTGATGTCGAAAAGGAATGTAGACATTGACAGTAGAGGAGTGTAACCATAGTCCTCTTTATGCTTAGGATATAACCCTTATTGTTCTGCCACTGTAATTTATATTTAAATAGATACGTTTCTCTCTCTTCCTCTCTCCCTGCTCTTCCTTAATCTCTCCTCCTCCATAATATGAGAGGAAACAGGATTACCTTTCTTCCTCATCCTTGGAAGATTAACCTGTCCTTGAGTATACACCCACCATAGGAATGCAGTAATCCAGACTTAGGGGAATGACACCAGAAGATCTCAGAAATAACTATCTCCAAAATTAACAAATGAATTACAACTCCAACAGAGAACATTTGGAGTGTAGCCTTAAGTCACTTCTTTAAAATCCCTCTGTTGGGGCTTTAAAAGCCGCCGAGACAGGAGTGTCCCCTCGACCCTGCCTAAGTGTTTCTCCTTTGATAGCAAAGCAATAAACTTTCTTTTTCTTTTATTCTCAAAATAAAAAAAAATAGAATACTGAAGAAAGTGAAAAAGACACAAGATAAAAAGACCTCCCATACTCATGGAGAGGTAGAATTAATATTGTTAAAATGGCAATACTACCAAAAGCAATATACATATTCAATGCAGTCGTCCATTAAGATATTATTGTTTTAAGTTGTGCCTTGTGGGTCTGCTCCACGAGTTGGGGTCCCGAGAGATGAAGAAAGGTGGTCCTGAGGGGAAGGACCAAGTGGGGTCTCATGGGACAAGGTTTTGGGGTGACGGTCCATGGAGTCACTCCACCCAGACTCCGGGGTAGGTAAAGTGTTCTGCCGGAACAAGACGCAGAACCGTTTATTCCAGAAAGTACAGAAGCTTATATACAGTCCTGGACCAATTATGGCACAAAGTTACAAATAATGAGGCACTGCTTTCAGGCAGTGCCATTCATCAGCATAGAATGCGCAAAGAGGGAGGGGAAGAGTTGAGGGTCAGACAGTGCCCCTACAAGATATCAATGACATTATTCATAGAACGAGAAAAAACAGTACTAAATTTTATTTGGAAGAATGAAAGACCCAGAATATTCAAAGCAATTTTAAACAAAACAAAACAAAAGCAATGCTATAGGCATCATAATACTTGACTTCAAATTACTGCATAGGTATATATAGTAACAAAAACTGCATGGTACTGGCATTAAAAACAGACGTATAAAGCAGTGGTACAGAAGGGAAGACAGAGACAAACACACACATCTACAATCATCTAATCCTTGCCAAAGTTGCCAAAAACATGTATTAAAGAAAATACAGTCTTTTTAACAAATGATGCTGGGAAAACTGGTTATTTGTATGCAGAAGAATGATACTAGACCCTTATTTCATCCTGTCTGCACAAAAATCAACTCAAAATGGATCAAAGACCTAAAAATTAGATCAGAAACTATGCAACTCCTAGAAAAAGACCTAGGGTCAACACTCCAGCATAACAGGTACAGAAAAAAACTTTCTAAATACGACCCTGAAAGCTCTGTACCTATATGCTAGAGTGTTGATAAATGGGATTGTTGCTGAAAGCTCAGTCCTTGTCCCTGATGCCAACTCCGTAACAAAGACATAGTTTTGAAAAAAAGGGAAAAGAAAGTTTATTGCTTTGCTAGCAAAGGAAAAAAACAGGAGACTCTTGTCTCAGAGGCTCTGATTCTGCCCATCAGCAGGAACAGGGGGCTTACTATAGAAGTTATTCAAAGGCTGTATTCCAAGTGTTCTCTGTTCGAATTGTAATTTCCTTGTTAATTTGGGAGAAAGTCAATTCTGAGGTCTTCAGTTGCCATCCCCAAAGTCTGGATGACTTCATTCTTATGGTGGGTGTGTACTCAAGGACAGACAAATCTGCTTAGGATGAGGAAAAAAGGGTATTCCTGATATTAAGGAGGGGGAGAGATTTGGGAGGAGCAAGTAGAGAGGAAGAGAAAGAAACATGTTCATTTAAAAAATAAGTTACAGTGGCAGAGCAGCACAAGCTATATTCACGACATGAAGTGGACCACTGTCATAGGATGGAATCAAATTAAAATCTTCTGCACAGCAAAGGAAACATTAAGAATGTAAAGAGAGAGCCTACACAAGTCAAGAAAACCTTTTCTAGCTATACTTCTGACAGAGTTTTAATATTTAAAATACTTAAAGAACTCAAAAAGTTTTACACCAAAACATAAATAAATAAAAACACAATTAATAAATAAGCAAACAAATTAAACAGACATTCCTCAAACAGATAAATATAAATGGCCTACGAACATATAAAAAATGTCCAACATCATTAGCAATTAGGGAAATGCAAATCAAAACTATACGGAGATTTCATTTCACTCTAATCAGAATGGCAGTCATCAAGAATACAAACAATAATAAATGCTGGAGAGAATGTGGATAAAAAGGAACATTTTTACACTGTTGTGGGATTGCAAATTAATACAAACACTAAGGAAATCAATATGGAGATTCCTCAAAGAACTGGGTATGGAATCACCATATCACCCAACAATATCACTCCTTAGGATTTATGCTGAAGTAATAAATCCAGCATACTGTAATGATACATGCATACTGAAGTTTATAGCAGCACAATTCACAATAGCCAAACTATGGGGCAAGTTTAGTGTCCATCAGTGAATGAAGAGATAAAGAAAATGGGGTATATACACATCATAGAGTTTAGTTGAACCATAAGAATGAAATTATGTCATTTGTAGAAAAATAAATGGAATCAGGGACTATTATAGTAAGTGACATAAGCCAAACTCAGAAGGTCAAGTGTTATTTGTTTTCTCTCGTGTGGAAGCTAGAGAGGACAAAGAAAAAGATATGTGTGTGTGAGCAAGGAGAGGTCTTATGAAAAGCTAAGGAAGATCAGTAGAAAAGGGTAGGGGGTGAGGAAAGGTAAGACAGAGTACAGTGCTGGGACTGATATTGGCCAAATTATATTGCTATATGCATTCACTAATATGTAACAACAAATCCCACCATTTCGTACAATTGTATTGCACCAATAACAAAAGCGGAGCCGGATGCTGTGGCCATACCTATAATCCCAGTGATTCAGAAGGCTGAGGTTGAGGAGGTTCACAAATTAGAGGCTAGTCTCAGCAATTTAGCAAGGCCCTAAGCAATGTAGTGAGACCTTGAGTCAAAAGAAAATAATAAAAATGGCTGGGGACATAGCTCAGATATTAAGCACACTTGGGTTCAAGCCCCAGTAAACCCTCCCCCAAAAAAAGCAAAAAAAAAAATAATATTTCATTTTTTTCTGTTTTAAAATAAAATAATCAAAAACAACATAAAGGCGTTTTATTTTTTAACAAGCTATATTCTGTTTTCTATAGAAGAATCATATGAAATTTGAAATATGTACTCATGATCATTTATCTTTAAAGAATTGTTTTGATTTATTAAGATAATGCATTTCTAAAGTATATTTTTGAAGTTAGAAGCTTTAAGTTTATTATCTATAAAATTAATTTGACAAAACATTTCTTAATGATTAAGGCCATTCATTTTAATTATTGTCCAAATATTGTCCAAAATAACTATTTTTACTTTCATATTATTTTAACATTTCTCTTCTGATGATTCTTGAATTTTTATTTCTAAAATTAAGCCCCTAATTCAGTATATAAATATGTTAAAGTGTATTTTATACCTTAAATTTTTTTTGGTTTTTCTTAAATGGTCACCACACAACATAGATTTACCTTTCCATTTTATTAAAGGTAGAATAATAGAAATATTTTTCTTGATGTTATCATAAGAGTAGCTAACTCAAAATATTTTGATAGTGCTATTATTTATCAAACTTACCATCCAAAAGAGAAAAACAGTCTTCCTGTGTTAATTTTGTGCAAAATGTATAAAACTAAAGTACATATTTCAATGATTTTGTAACTTCCAGAATTAAAAATAAACCCACTCTGGGCTGAGGTTGAGGCTCAGTGGTAAAGTGTTTGCTAGCATGTGTGAGGCACTGGGTTTGATTCTCAGCACCACATAAAAATAAATAAATAAAATAAAAGTCCATTGACAACTAAAAATATTTTTTAAAAATAAAATTAAATAAACCCACTCAAGATCAATCACAAGAATGTGGTATAGTAATTGCTTGTCCGTCTATCTATCTATCTATCTATCTATCTATCTATCTATCTATCTATCATCTTTAACACCTTCATCAAGGAGAAGAAACATGGTGTGCATGTCTGACAATTCTGTGAATTTTTTTAGTTCAAAAAGCACTGTTCATGCTATATTCTTGATCAAAAGAACATACTCAAGTGCATATCTGCCTATTATTTGCTCAACTCAGAGAGGATATTTTGTACTCTTCTATTTTTGCTAATAGTTATGACTATAATGCATTATCTAGAGTATTTAATATTATACTACTATAAATGCAAATTGGCCACTGTCCTTAATCTATCAATTCCTGTGGGGAAACTATGTCTCTGATGCATGTTTTATCTGTCACAATCCTAATTCCACTACAATTGAAACATAAGACATTTACAAGAACCTAAAAATTGGGATTTATTTGAATACTTACTGGATTTCATACAATGAATCTAGAAATCATATTCAGTATGTTCCTTTCATTTTATCCTTATCCTTTGGATTGTTGAACTTTTCTTTTTGGGGGAGCTGTAGCTCTAACATTCAAAAAGAATTGCTTGATTTTTGTATTCTCATCCTAAGAAATTCCAAAATAATTCTCTAATCATCCATTTTACTGTGACTTTTACTAAATGCCTATGTAAAGCCTTGAGAGTTACTAAGCATTATCCCTATCATCTCTAATCTTTTAGAAGCTACTAAATGCAAATGGAATTCTGAGACTAAAATTGGCAAAGTTTCAGAGACCTTTGGGCTTTGATGGTTCAAGGTATTGATATTGCTTTTAATCATAGTGAGATCAGCACAGTCTGGATTCATCACTCTTTCTTTAAAATTACATAAAGCCTTGAGATGTTATTCTATGTCCTTAGAAATAGCACTATAGTCCTAGTTTAAACATTCTGTAAATAAGCCAAATATTGCTAGAGTCAATAGTTGCAACATTCTCAAGCTTTAGCCAAAGAGAATGATCAAACTCTTGGGTCTGGGCACATTTCGCTGTGGGAGCCATCTAGCTTCCCTTGATAATAGTTTAAGAATCAGGGGATATCCTGTGTGATTTAATTCTACCCCTAAGTAAATTTTTACATGACAAACTTCATGAAAATTTAGACATTTAGAGTAAAACTCCTAAACATACAGTAGGCTTTCTAAATTACTTTCAACTCTCCCCGAGCCTTTTCAATTTATTCTTTACAAGAGGTGCACACAAAAAGGATGATACAATAAGACATAGTATCCAAGAATAGCAAGAAAATTAGAAGAAAAAAACCAAAACACCAAAGATACAGATTTCCTTAATCAAAAGGGCTCATTAAATCAGAAATTAGTTCTGGATAGGCCACCAGACATATAATAGGAACTTACCAAGAAGAAACGTGTGCTGCTTAAAGGTACAATATTGTGATTACATCTCTACAGATCTTTGGGATTTTTATCTTCCTAAAGAGATCTGAGGGGCACAAATGCAGATACAAGCATAAATATCAGATACCATATAGCCCAAATATCTGTGGGCTCTTCAGATTGGAGGTAATATCTCTTTTCTTTGAATGGGTCTTGACTTAGGAAATGAAATCATGGGCACTTATCCTAATGCCTCTTAGTATTTTCTGCATTGTTGTGTTCAAGTGTGTATTCTCCAATGTCTTAAATGCTCTTCTGCAGCTGCTGTCCTGTGAAATGATCCAAAAAGTGACTTTCCAAGTAAAAGAAGAGGAAAATCTGACATTCATGGAAATCAAAACAAATGCTATCAAATAATTAATATGTGATCCTAATGTTTCATATCAAATGAAGCAATGAATGCTGATGTTCTATCTAGCTTTCAGCTTAGATTGAAGAATAAAAACAGAGGATGATTGACATTAAAAATCAAGTCTGTCCACATACACAGCTTAATGTCATTACTAAGTCAATCTTACTATTCACGAAGATTGGCATTACAAATCAAGTGTGTCCACACTCACAGCTTAATGTTGTTACTAGTCAATCTTACTATTCACTTTCTCACATTAATATGGTTATATGAGCATAGAAATCATTTCTTCAGAATGGCTTTGTACTAAACTTTTATTGTTCAGAAATCTCCTGAAAGTATCTAACTACTAAAAATAGATGGTAATACTAGGCTCAGTGACTATAAGACTTGCTTCTAAGCCTTGACTTTGAAACTCTAGATACTATGAAGACCTCATCCAGAAGATTTCTTAAATGAGACTCAATTTCAAAATTGTTACACCTATCTTCATCTCTTTCAAAGACACTATTGAGATTTGGTCAAGAATATTTCTCCATGACTGTGGCAAGCATTAAACTCCACTCTGCTTTAATCAACAGATTGCTCTGGTGATATCACTGGGGAGCCAATATTTGACATTTTGAAACTTCTAGTGGGCAAAAATACAAAAAAGAATGAAAATTAGAACTTGGATATCATAAAACTACTTGAACAATATGGGAAAAAAGTGAGAAAACTGAGAGCATAAACTTTTCTTCTGAAAACTTTTACCAGGTGAAACTTTTGCCTCATCACACAATGCACATGCATTAGAAAATAAATGCTTTTTTTAAATACAGTAGTTTATAAAGTATAGTGCATACATATAAATCATATAGCCATATAAATGCATTTATTTTTATATTCACAATATATTTTCATTAGATTCAAAGTACCTGACTGAATGAGCTAGGGGTGGTGGGGATGACTTGATTGAACTGCCTATGCAAATGGTACATTATCACTACTTACTTCCATCTGTCTGTAACAGCAAAATAAGATGAAGTACTCCATGCATGCATTAATAGTTTGAAAGCATGCATATATTCTGTTTAGTTCTTCACTTTTATTCCCAGAGCAATAAAATCTACAAGGATAAATGATCCATTCAAATCAAATGAAATATCATTTACAAAAGTTTCTTTTGCATCATATCTTAAAAATTACAGAACTTCTGAAGACAAACATGCCTCTAGTTTAAAGAAATTTGAAGTCGAGTACTATATTATATAATTTTCAGTAGAAAAGTGTAAGTAAATTCAGTATCTAAACTTTTAGAAGACCAATATTTTACTATGCCTTTTGAGCTTACCACATGAAGATGTTTATAATTTTTTCATGTTTATTTTAAAACATTATTAATTTTATAAAATTCATAAAATATTCATCATGATGTATATTTGATTTTTTGGATTTTTATGTCATATAGATAGGCACAGAAAAGAATAAAAACAAGAGGCAGATATTCCATAAATATGAAAAATAAAGTTTTTCCCATTTTGTAAATTAACTTGATTTCTTTTTGAGGCCTATTTGGAAATATGAGAGACTCTTACAATAGAAGCTTTTTACCTGATTTATTGTGTATATTCTTAGGTGTTCCAGCAAGGTGAAAGACTGAGAAAAGCAGATGGAAAACAGCAGGTGCACAGGTTTTGATGTGAGAAATTCATTCATGATTATGACACTATTACTGTTCAAGATAGAAACAATGAAATGTAATTTAAGGTGAATAAGCAATAGAAATGCAATAAATCAAAGTAAACTAATAGTAGCTGAATCTGAGGAAGAAAAATAGTTGATAGTGTATCACATTTATATGTAACTACTTTCTTAAAAGTAAAATGGAAACATCCATTCTTTATTATAATTAATTATATTTCCTCATTAATAGACATTTCTTCATTATCATCTTAAATATAAAATTATCATTCCAAAGACTTCCACTTGAAAAGAAATATCAAACTTCAAAAGGTTTGGAATCATTACTTCAAAAGAGCTATGGAATCATATTATTCTTAACCAAAAAGCGTTATTACAACTGAGAAATGAAAGAAAGAAAAATTCTGTTCTTCTGGTCTTCCTTAGCACTATATTTATCATGCTTTCACTATATTCCATCTAGACCTGTACACAGTATTTAGATCTTTCTAATCTCAGTCTGTATGATCACAGATCACTAGTTCCCTCTTATTTCCCTTAGAGGAAATGAAGAGCAATTGTTCACCATCTCCATATAATGTTCCTTAATGCACTTTGTGACCTAGATGGTGTTAATTCATTCTTTTTCACCTTATTTATTTTGTGTGGATTCCCAGTCTCTTAAATAGTTTTTCCTACCATTTGAAGTCCATTTCTTTTCAATTTCAGGGCATATTACAAATAGCACTATAATCAGGGTTTATGCTTTGTTGAAAATAAGCAAGGACAAGTTTTATTCATTCTTCCATATGGCCTATTCCATATCAGAATATTCATTTTGGACAAAATACTACATATTTAACTCATCAAATATTTGACATTTTATTTCTTTAATTCTTAACCTGATGTTGTGAATTCTTCCTGCTGTCTATATTAAGCTTTTGCATGAAAGGAAAATAGCAGGCAAGGAGAGACATGATTGGAAAAGATGTCTACATTAGGGGTATTGCTTCCTCTACATATCTGCAAATTTCTGGAAAGCAAACAGAAAAAAAATTTTTAAATATAATGGGTAAGCATGGCTATCATTTAATACATATAGTTGTATGTATTAATATATTTAATACAGATGAAGGTGAACAGTAGAGTTGAGAGGACACAAATATGATAGATTAACGAGAAATGTTCCTTTGGTCAGAAGAAGTCATTAGGGAAAATGTATTTTTATAATTAAGCTTAGCAATGAGTCAAAAAGTCCAGGAGACTGAGGAGGAGAGAAGCCCGGCTAAAGTTTGCTCAAACTAACTAAAAGACAATTGTGCGCAGCTGATCGGCAGAAATACAATGCTTAAATTAATCCCATTAAATTACAGAAACTGTGTTGCCAGGTAAGTCATGAGAATTCTTGAAACAGTTAAATTAGACTTTATAGAATTAAGTCTCAGCTTCTGTATAGTTGACATTTACAAATATCTTTAAATTTATGATACATAACATTTGTATTTCAATGTATTATCTAATCTGTATATTTTATTATAAATTATATGATCTATATACTATGCGATCTATTTTAGCAAGGTTCTAATAGTTATGAAATAGAACTTTAATGGGTATTAGAAAAGATGTAGACATGTAGAGTAATTAAGTTATTTTTGCAAGTTAACTACACATATACAAAGAATGTACACTTTGAAAATATAGCTGCATAATTCACTTACAAGAAAATATGAAAGATAGTTATAGGAAGAAGATATCTTAATGGAAATATAGTCTTTTGCTGCCTTCATTATTTCTTAACCATGAGTTTTGGTTACTATAAATCTCTCAATTTGGGGGTGAACAATATGTGACAGCCTGTAAGACGAGCATATGTCCTGATATTATAAGAGATGTGAACATACTATTGTAAGTTAGATGACTTTCTTATCTACTTCAGAGGGGACATTTGTAGTTTAAAATTATTAGATGTCAAATAATTTTTAATCCATAGGATTAACTAGCATACAAATATTTGGTCTAAAATTTCAAAATCCAGAAACATATGGAGAGATTTTCTAGACTATCAGAACACTCAAATTTAAGATGCAATTTCCCTTGATCATATTTTCTTTCAATGCACCAACAAAATTTAAGTGGTAGTATTTAAGGTGGTACATATTTAAAAAAGCATATTCTTGTCAGGTTAATTTTAGCTTTTAGAAGGTTCATTGATTATATAGCTCAAATTTATAAAAGGAAATCAGGGCAAGACCTCTGTCTCAACATTCAACTACTTTTTTTTTACAAAAGCATATGAAATATTCTTATACGTCTTAGAGACAAAAATGATGGAACAGCCATTGCAAAATTTTAATTGAAAGCTCAGACATTTCTAGATATTTTTGTTTACCCTATTATAATCCTGTTCTATTGGAAGAAAAATATAAAGAGGAAGTGAACAATATCTCAAGATTATTCTGCACTTGATTTATTCATCAATTGTTAAAATAATATACTTTTCATGAATATGTTTTGATTGCATTTTTTATATTAAGTTACATTCTGTTTCTTAAAAATAGAAAACTTAATTGAAAAGGAACACTAATGAGCCATCTGGCACTTTCATTTGAATGATTTTTTATTTTTATTTTTATTTTTTAGCTTTATCTAATATAGGATCAGTGTGGGCACTGAGGTATTTAGTGTAGCCTACTAGGTACAGCAGGCCTCTACACCACTTAGATTTCAAAAGATTAACCATAGGGAAATACAAATGTATAATAAGTTCTGGCAGCATCGAACAATCCATTTAAAATGACACTCCATATCTGATATCACAGATCACAATACATTAGTAAGTAAAAATCTGCCTACTTATATATAAGTATATATAAGTATAAATTTGCCTGATAGGAGAATGGGTGATGTGGGAAAATATATCAGGTTTATGTTTTACTTTGTTACAAATCATTTAAATGGTTTCAAAGGATACACTGACTCATAAACAAATCAGTCATTTCATTTTCTTGGTTTGAGGTCAATTTTTAAAATTTCAAGATATATTAATTAAGTAGAAATTTAGGGCTCAAAATTTCATTATACAGTTAGAAACAAATTTAAAATCTAATGCTACAGGGTTTTATATCTAAAAGCTACAGGGTTTTATAAATTTATAAATTTTGTAAATTTATAAATATAGCTATGGAGTTTTATAAATTTAATTAATTCTGATAGTGACCCTCTGTAGTGCAAAGCTCTTATCAGAAATCATCTTCTGTTTTTTATTATAGGTGAACACAATATGTTTATTTATTTATTTATTTACTTATTTTTATATGATGCTGAGGATCAAATCCAATGCTTCACACATGCTAGCCAAGTGCTCTGTGACAGAGCCACAACCCCAGCCCTCTTATTTTGTTTTGATATTCAGATTGTATTCTATGACATGTTCAAAGTGTAATATTTATTGAAATTATATTTCCTTATATTTAAATATTGATTATTTTATATCAAGTAATTGGAGTTTGTCTCCAGGGTATTTTGACAATGGTCAGTAAACATAATGTTGAAAAGAGTGAAGCTAGGTATCCAGAAGAATTTCTACCATGATAAAAGAAGATCCAAAATATTATAATTATAGAAAGTGACCATCAAGTTCATGACCAAGGTTCAGAGGGTCCAGAAGGATTATCTAAGCTTAACAATAAAATCTGGGAAAGATTACAAATTCTGTAAACCACAGATTAATATCAATTCATTATATAACATAATGTTCATAATTGAAAGCTTATACAATGATAAGAATTATCTTTAATTTTTTTAAAGACTTATTTTTCATGTTAGCAATATATCATAATGTTATTTTTGGCACATATGTAATGTAGTTTTATTGTTTGAAAAGCTGACAAATAGAAAAGTATAAACCATTTAATAGCTCCTTAAATATATCAATACAGAAATCACTTTTAAAGATATGTTTATTTATTTTTCAGTGTTCATTTCTCTCTCACATGCATATAATTCACATTATTGTCTTTTATGTTATTATATTATTACATATCACACTTTAATATTTTCATATCTTCTATTTTGCCTGGTGATAGTTTTCATATGGCAATATATTTTTATATTTCCTAACTGATTAATCCCTCAGATATTATTTTGTCAGTTTCTTTTCTTACAACCTCTTCCACATGAATATTTCAGAAAACTTCTAGGTCTACTCTGTCTCAAAGTGTTATTAATATATCCAGAAAGGAGGAGAATTTTCAAGGTTGATTAGTCTTTTATATGTTTCTCCTATTTCTTCATGATTCTTCAATTTCCAGGACAGATGACACTTCATAAATATACTTTAAATTCTTACCAGCATTACAGTTCCATGCCACTGTTGGCTTTCATGGTAAAAAGACTTTTCAACCATGTATGCTTAGATATTATTTTCCCAAGTGTCTGTGTCTACTATGCCTGAGTAGCTTGTGCTGTAGGACTTACAAACTGAGCAGTGGTGTCTTCTCATGCATCAAAGATTTGTTTGTTAAGCCTAGGAGGTCAGTCTTGAGCTCTGGACCTCTGTCAGGAAACTGAGGGTAACACTCCATAATATTTAGGATCTCTTTTCATCACGCTAGACTTTTTTTGGAATATTAGTTTAGCTCTCTCAACAGTGGCTCTCATTTAGTGCCATAGAAATGTGTGGGGGTGAGGGTGGGATCTTTATCCAATATGACAGTATGACAAAACTATTTGCAATAACAAGAACTCTTTATGAGTTAATTTTGCCAGTTTTCAGTATACTTTTGACATTTTTATTCCTTTCACTATCAGGTGTTGGCTAACAACACATTTATATTGGGTATCTAAGACACCCCAATTAAAAGGATGATATATTATTAATAAAATATAGTTTTAAAGTCTTACTTTCACATAACACAAAGAAGACCCAATTTCTTTTACATACATAGAAGTACTTACAATACATAAAGAGGCATTCAAACTTCAGTTTATATGATACATGTAACTAGTTACCAAGTTAAAATCATCTTTTGTCTTGGTGTTCCATTTTCCATTAATTTCAGTATAATATTTTGAAAGTTCTGTACCATCAAAGCATATTCATTTAGAAAATAATGAAACAGGATAAAAATTTATTATTATGATGCATTTTAGCTCATATTTTAGAAATAATTGTAGGCTGAAATTCATATATATATACACATAATGAAAAATATTTGATTTCTTATTTAATAAAAAAATTCTGGAGGTAGTAATTATTAGTTGAATATTGATGTAAGTAAAATTGACATAATTTGTATTTTCACATATGAGTGTCAGTATAATTTCATGGCTTTTGTAATCCTATCAATATTTATTAGATATTATTTTGAATAGCAATCATAATTCCAAATGTGCTAGGTTTTACAATAGTAAAATCTTTTTGAAATGTATTCTTTCAATTTTCATCATCATAGATTCTTTCTTTAGGGTATATTCTGGAAGATCTTTATATTATCAAATTAGCTTGAAAATTTGATGATCTAGGAATCCTAAGAATATGTAGAACTTCTCTAATTAATTTATATTCTGAGTCACTTGTGAGAAAAATATTTACTGGTATTTGTGTTGACTGATTTTATTTTTCTGTTGTAAATGTAAGGGTTAGTATGTATTTACAATCAAATTCTTTGAATTTTTTCCAACTTAGAAAGTTAGTGATTTTTTCTAGTTTCCTACTTTGTATTCTTCTTCTTCTTCAAAGAATTCCTATATATTCTGTCATTTTATTTTCTGAGATAAGCTTGAATAATCTCCTTTTGGGAAAAGTTGTTAAATTTTATTGACTTGTTCTAGAATTTAATGATAAAAATTATCCATTCATATTTTATCAATTAAATATTTATATGATATATTAGTTTTTTTCCATAATTAAATTATACCCACAATACTAGGATGCATCCTACAACATGGAGCACAGAGGTTTTTCTAATATTTCTGATAGTCTTTACCCCTGAAGATCCCATGGAGGTACTGGTCTGATTTAGCTATGTGCTCTTCATTTCAAAGGTTGCTGTCTTTTCACTGCAAGTATTATCATTAGTTTGGTTTACCCATTGAGTGTCTCTTGTAACAGTGGCTTAGTAAATTAACATATGAAGCATTTCTTTCATCTTTCATTTATCTTTCTTTTCATCTTAGCCTTAGAGAATGGATTATATCATAGTTCCATGGTTGGCCATGTGTTTCAGCTCTTTAAATGGCTCTGAAGTTGCCCATAGTAAATTGCTATCTGCAATGGAGGATAAATGAATGATTTGAATATTTATTATATTACCATTTCAAAAACCAAGATGAAGTCATTTAGGGTATTTTAATAATACCTGGCTTGCAATACCCCTGTCTCTTCCTCTACAGAGAAAAAAAAATGTATTTCCTGAAATAATATCTCTTATTTCTCCAACTCTTACCTGTATTTAAAAACTGTTGGAGGAATATAAATTAGTCTAGCCATTATGGAAATCAGCATGGCGTTTCCTCCAAAAACTGAATCTAAAACTATAATATGATCCAGCAATACAACTTTGGCATTTACTTTAAGGCATTAAAAAAGTAAAAAAAAGAAAAGAAAAAATAGAGTTGTGCATAATAGTCAACTGTGGTAATTTAAACCCAACAGAAAACTTCCTATTAAAAATTACTATTAGAAAAAGACATAAAACTATTAAAATAATAATATTTCATTCCTTTCTTAACATTTAGAAAAGTGTATTACTATAATAAATATATATTAAGCATTTGTTTAAACAAATCCCTTCATTATTTTTCATAAGCATGTTATATTTAAGCTACCAATTAAATATATTTCCTTTTTCTTATGGCAAAGATCACACTCTATATGATTTTTCTAGCAATCTTCCTTTCTCTTTTTCCGACGTTAGGTGTTACTTAGTTAATTACTCAGAGAATAAAAAGAGCAGCAGGAATTATTTCTATCTATAAAGTTTTGTCATCGTTTTTCTTTATTCTTTAATTTTTAATGACTTAGCAATATATTTTCCTGTTCAGAGAAGGGAAAAGCAAACCAGGCAGGAGATGGGTGTGCATTCCTATGTATTCATTTATTTATTTTTGTTCAGGCTTATAGAGAATTATGTCCAACCTTCAAAAACAGCAAGTGATAGTTCCAGGTGAATCACAGTAGAACACCTCACCTCAATTGAGTCACTGTCACTCTGTCTATAACATAATTTGTATTTTCTACTCATAACATCTATTACAGTATCAGAAGAAAGCAAAGAGACATTGTACCAACCAGAATTCTAGTAAAATCTAAATTATCTCAAAGTCAAAAACATTTTGTAAAGGATGGCTGGAGGAATCAATGAGATACAATTTTTGTCCTGTGTAAGCATATAGGCTTGGAAACTCTTTAATCACAGATAATAGAAACACTTATGAAAGTATCATTGGAGCCTTGAAGATTGACAAAGGGCAGAGAATAAAAAATAAAACTGGCTAATCGTGGCACTATGCACATGCAGTTTCATAAAACAAATTAAATTTTTTTCTTGCAGTACTTGAGATTGAAACTAGGGGTGCTCTAGATTGAAACCGCTAAGCTACCTCCCCAGCACTTTTTAAAACTTTATTTTGAGACAGGTTCTTCACTAAGTTACTCAGGCTGGCCTTGACTTGCAATCCTTCAGCCTCTGTCTCCCGGAAGTTGCTCAAATTACAGGTGTTCACTACTATTTCCAGCTGAAAGTAAACTTTCATTGGAACATATTTTTGTGAAGTAGATGATTTCTGGATTCTTCTAAGTCTTTTTTTTTTCCTTTTAAAAAGATCTTATTAGCTAATTGTGCCTTAAAGATAATGCAACATCATTTGACACAATTGAATAATCCCTTGGCTGGAATTCAGCAACAATGAATCATACATGGCCCTTGCCATTATTAAATTGACAGACCTTGATCCATAGATGTTTAAAGATGGAAGAAATTAGCTAAAATCTAGACTGGGAACACATTCTTGGTATTTGGTAAATGAATTCTACACAAATTAATCAAGAAGGGCAGTATTTCCTGTGCAGAGCTAGAATTTCTTCCTCTGAATAACAGAACTTAGAAAGCACAGATAACCCTACACACTCACTTCTGGAATATGATTTCTAAAAACTGTTCTCTAAGCTCTCCTCTGGAAGATTCAAAGAAGAATTCATTAATAGAAATTAAACTATACAACATTTGGGCTTATAAGATAGCTTCATTTTCTTATCACAGAATAGGAAGTGTTTCAAGGTCACATTGGTCACCTCATCTTTTGTCTGGACCAATGAAACAATATTGGAAAAAAATCAAATGCTGTATGAGGTAGTACCAGAAAATCACAAAACAAAGCAGTTTTGAAGGAATCACCACCACTGTTTAACCTCAAGATCTATTTGATATTAACTGTCTGATTATTTCATTTCATCCCCTTTATGATCTCATTCTAAATGATTACCTTCCAAAAATTAATACCATGTACTTGTACAAAAGTAAAATAAACATTTCAACAAATGATGTAAGGGTGTCATGATGACTTATATTTCCTTTAGCTACCACAATTTGAAATTTTTTCTAAATGTCATGATTTTTTACAATACCAACACAGTTTACTTATATATGAATAATAGAATTCATAAATTTTATTAGAAAAATTTACCTTAATACATTTTAGATAACTGTAAAATGTGTAGAGTATACTTTAAGATCTTGTAAAAATAGCATGTGTGAGAAAATCTTGTGCCTTTCAGATGTTGATGGATTTCTTTGTAATGACGTATCCATTTCACTTTTAACATTTCACTTTTATTATATCAAATATGGATACTTTCATTAAATCTCTTAGAATTCTATAAAATAACTAAGAGTATAATAATTAAATTCCTTTTTTATTTTCCATAATGAGGGAGATTGAATCTAGGTCTTTGAACACACTAGCCCTAGATTCATCAGCTGCATTTCTACTCCTAGGTTTATTTCAGTTTCAACAAATATATATTTACAGAACTATGAAGACATTTGAGGAAAATAAATTAAGGGGGAAAATGGACTTTTTTATTATCATATATATACTTGCATCTAATTGAATTTGAAAACCAATATAAAAATAATTTGCAAAGACACTCTCATTCTATGATATGTTAAAGGATGAACAAGTTTCAAAAATATGTTTTAAGGAAGGTAAACTTGAGGTGATTAATACTCAGAAGGCTGCAATGTTCCCTGGTAAATGATGACAATATTCTTTATGGCAGGGTGTGTATCTAAAATATACATAGTCATCTGATGCAAATATCTACTCCTATATTTGTAATAAACAATTAAATTAAATCAAGCTACCAAGCTACTATCTATGTTTGTTTATTACAACATACTAAGGAGTGAATCATACAGATGGTCTTTTTTTTTTTTTTAATAAAGCCTACTTTGTATCGGATGTGAAGTCAATAAGCAAAGAAATTACTACGGAGGAACTTTTACATAGATTGTTAAAGACTGCAGGTGAGGCACAAAGCCCTGTAGCTTACAACATCAAACTTCTGTCCAAATGAAGTGGGATGACATTTCAGATGATTTCTAACCAGATTTTTTGTCTGTTTCCAATTTTTTTGCATTAGTCAGGTAAACCAATGATAACTACATTCTATGTGTGACTTAAAGCTAGTAGTATATTTTGGTAATTTCAGTTTAAGGTGCTATAATATTTTTTCCTATTTCTTTTAAAAAAATCACTTTAGTGGGATGGACTTGGCTCAGTAGTAAAGTGTTTGCCTAGCATGCACAAAGCCCTGGGTTCAAACCCAGCACAACAACAACAAAAAGAAAAAAGGAAAATTTTTCCAGATTCCTTTATTTGGTTTTCTTCATTTGGTTTTCTTCTCTATATATGCCCTAGTATGAATAATTTACCCCCAAAAGAAAATAATGGTGTGTAAAAATAAGTACTAAATTCATATGAAAAATACATAAAACAATTACAATAAAATGGCATGTAGCTATAAAAATAAATCACATTTTTCCTTGTTATAATGCCAGTGTCATTCATATTCTGGATAGGGGACACATGTGTTATAAAAATGTCTTAGTCTGCCAAACTACAGTAAGTCAACATTGACAATTTCTATCCCTTTATCTTTAATTTTCAAAGTTCTTATTTTAGAGCTGAGGTTAATAATTTCTATATTCAGTAAGGCTTTAAACCTCATTTTCTTTAATATATATAAGCAGGGAATAGGAAGCCATTGATTATAATGAAGTGTTCTTTTAAGAAATCTTGTTATGGCACTGACAGTATTTCAATATATCATTAAAATGAGAAAATATCCTGAAAGTAAGTCAGTAAGTTTTACAATGCCAATTTGTTTGCAAACAAAACTCCAAATCAGTTGAAAGTGCATGCAAATGACTCTATTAAGCTTAATCTAGATTGAAAAGAGTATGCTTAAGGATGTAATGAAAATTGAAGTACTTCTTTAATTATCTGCATAAATTACTTAGCCATCAGTATTAAAAAATACAGGATGCATTTTGGTTAACAATCAAATGTTTAAGCAAGACAACATTGGTAGGTTTCTACTGAAAGTCTAAGAAAAGCATGCCATCATATCAAAATTTGATGTAGTAATTACATAAAAGATGAATTGCAATGATATTTCATTCTTGGTAACTAGTAAAAAGTGATCAAATATGGAAAACTTGTAAGGGTTTTTTATTAATATAACATTTTATTTTAAGTGCTTAAGACAGTATTTAAAATATAAGTTTTCAATGTTCTCAAAATTTTACTTGTAATTGAGTAATTTATAATATTTTTTAAAAATATCTTTTAGTTATACATGGACATAGTGTCTTTACTTGGTTTACTTATTTTTATGTGGTGCTGAGGATCAAACCCAGTGCCTCACACGTGTGAGGCAAGTGCTCTGCCACTGAGCCACAACCTCAGCCCAGAGTAATTTATAATATTATTCAACTTCTTCAGTAAAAATTATTGTATGTCCATCTTTATACACTTAATCAGAATATTTAAGATTATGGAGACTCAGGATTTGTTTAAACATTGTGATGAAAGGAAAAAACAGTAAAATCAATGAAAACACTTTTTTATTCAAATTTTAATTAATTCACATGGTATCATTTTCATAAGTATGACGTAAGTCGGTTTAAGTAGATTGGCAATATTAAATAATTTATAACATGTTTATACTTCATGCAGTTAAATAAGCTGTTAACTAATTTCAAGGGGAATTTAAGAGTCTGAAATATTTGAAACATACTTTTCAAAAAGATGAAATATATTTTGAAAATTATTTAAAGGTGAGACAGAAGTAGATTACAAAAAGGGAAAGAACATTTTTTTTCACTTTCCTTATATATTAATTTAATTTAATTGATTTAAATATTACATATTCAAGGCACTTATAACCATTTGAAAGTGGTGAGAGAAAGGATGCCTATATTTAAGAACATTCAAATATTTCTGTGACTCTGAGATGCTAGGCAGCTTTTATTCCTAAATTTAATCAATCCAAATCTTTCTCATTTTATTCCTAAGAGCCTAATGACCAAAGTGACCCCTAAGGAATTACTTAAAGGATTAATGGGACCAGAGGCCTGGCCCCATGGTACATGACTATAATCTCAGCAGCTGGGGAGGTTGGGGCAGGAGAATTTCAAGTTCAAGCCAGCCTCAGCAATTTAGTGAAGCCCTAAGCAACTCAGTGAGACCTTGTCTCTAAATAAAATACAAAATAGGGCTGGGTATATGGCCTAGTGGTTAAGTATCCCTGGGTTCAATCTCTACTACAAAAATAAAAGGGAAGGAGTTTCTAAATTTTTTTGACAAACAAATATATCACTAATAAAAGCACAATATATAAATTGAAACATATGTATCAATCTGTACCTGGTGAATTATGCAGTGATATCTGTAAAGCACAGAAGCATAAAATTTTACTGTAGCATTTTACTGTAAATCTATGACAAGAGTTAGTAAACTGTTGCCTAGAAGGAAAGATCCATCCCCCTATTTTTTAAAACATGCATGTCCACTCATTTATATAGTCTGTATAGGTATGTTTTTGCTATGCAGCAGAGTCAAGTAAATGAGAGAAACCATATGGCTAGTAATGTCTAAAACATTTACTCACAGGAACAAATACTGGTTTCTAATTAAATATCTCAGGTGAATGTGAGAGTGAATGATGACAAAATGAAATCTCTGAGATTCTACACTCTTTTTCCAGGGATAAAGACACAAAAGCCCAGAGACCCAAGATGTTCTCAGGCAAATAGAAAAAAGTGTTGGAAATCATTTTGGATACTCCCTGCAAGAAAAGTAATTCATTAAGAGCAGAAGCAACAAGACATGTAAATTAATTGAATATAATCATTAAGAATATATGAATGGCAGAATTTTAAATCATAATGAAATCATAATAAGTACAAACATACATCTCCAGTTCCTTCTATGCAGTTGCAAATGGCAGGACTTCATAGTATCCCATTGTGAGTATGGACCATGTTTTCTTTATGCATTCATGAGGTGACCACCACTCAGGTTGTTTCTATTTCTTGGCTATTGTGGATAAGTGTTGCAATGCACATGGAAGTACAGCTGTCTCTTCAACAGTCTGATTTCACTTCCTTTGAATACATGCCCAGTAATGGTATAATTGTACTGCATTTTAGTTCTGTTTTTAATTGTGGAGGAAACGCCACACTGTTTTCCACAATAGTTCTATTAGTTTTTGTTCCTACCAACAGTATACAAGTGTTCACTTTTCTCCACACCTCACCAGTACTTGTCATCTTTTTGATAAAGATATTCTTATTTTGGTGAGATAATAGTTTAATGTGGTTTTAATTTGTTTATCCCAGAGGATTTTCATGTTGAGTAAAATAAGCCAGGCCAAAAAACACAAGTGTCACATGATCTCACTCATATGTAGAATCTAAAAATGTTGGTCTCATAAAAGTTGAAAGGAGAATGATTGCTAGCAGAAGATGAGGAGAGCAGGGAACAGTGATGAATGAAGCAGTCGATGGGTAAGAACTTAGTAACAGAAAGTCAGAAAAAGTTCTAGAGTGCTATTGTACAATAGAGTGATGGCAGATAATAATGTACCATTCTTTGTGCGTGTGTGTTACTGAATTTTAAAGCTGGGATACTGTAACAATGAACGACATCTCTATTCTTTCTATTTATTTATTTATTTATTTATTTATTTTGCCTTGAGACAGGGTCTTGCTAAGTTGCTGAACATATGTACAAGTTGCCAAGAATGGCTTCAAAATTAATGATCTTCCTTCTTTGGCCTCTCAAGTCCTTGGGATTACAGGCATGAGCACCTACTTCCAGCTCATATTATGCATTTCAAAAAGTTTGAAGAAATAATTTTCAAAGTTTTCACCAAAAGAAATGGTAAATGTTTGAGGATATATATGTGTATACTCTTTTAAACATTATATAATGTGTGCATATATTAAAACATTGTTTGTACCCTTTAGTATGTGCAATTTTTACATATTAGTTAAGTATGAATTTAAATTTAAAAATATAAGAAACAGAAAGGAACACAGTATAAACATGAAACTTACCATATTACATGTGAACCTGATATTGGAGAATGGAAGGAGGATAGGAAAAGTGAAAACTCAGATGATTCTTTACTTAGGGAAGATATAGAAATTGGAAAGTTTTTAAGATTTATTAGAAATTTAATTTGGGTCGTTATAAACCTGTTATCCATCACAGGAATAAAAGTAGAATAGATGCATTTCAAAGAACCAGAAAAGATGATATGCATATAATTACCAGAGGGACAAGGGTAAAAAATAAAGAAAAATAAAAGAACATTTTAGGAAAAAATTTAATAATTTAATGATTAGAAGAAAAATTCTTTCAGATTAGATATTAATAATAACAAAAAAGATAAAAAACGTAAATGTGAAACCTGAAAATTTAAAACTCCTAGAAGAAAACATAGTGGAAAGATTTCAAGACAAACATCATGAACAAATACTTAGCAAATAAGTTCCCAAACTTTTGCACAGCAAATAAAATTGAAAAAAAGACAAAGGAGGTTATGTCAAATTAAGAAATTTCTGCACAGCAAATGAAATAATCAACAGAGAAAAAGGTAACCTACAGAATGGGAGAAAATACTTGCAAAATATATTTGACAAAGGATTGATATCCAGATACATATGAAACTTCATAAATTCAATAATAAAAACACAATTAAAAATGAGCAATGGACCTCAAGATGTAGCTATTTCTTAAAAGAAGAAATACACATGGACCATTATCTAAAAACAATATTCAACATCTCTAATCATCAGAGAAATTCAAGTCAAAATCATATTTCAATATCCTCTCAATCAATTTAGAATTGCTGCTCTCAAAAGGCACAAAGAATGAATGTTGTCAAGGATGATCAGAAAGTGGAGCCCTTTAGAGCTGTAACTGGGATGCAAATTAGTGCAGACATGGAGAATAGTATGAAGGTTCCTCAAAACATTTAGAAATCCTATAACATCCTTAAATTCCATTGCCGGGTATATACACAGTATGTCAAAAAGCTGTCTAAGCTTCCCTGTTCCTTGTTTATTATATCCCTATTCACACTAAAAAATTTCAATGAATAGTTCTCCCTTCTTTCCATATGTAGTGAGAGTTAATATAGTCTCAAAAAGTTTTAGATAGAGTTAGAAGATAGTTGGTTCCTTCAACGACTTGATGTAGTATGAAAAAGTTTGTGGATTTGTCATAAAACCAAGAAAACATTTTCTACTTTAGTTATTTTTCATTAATGTGCTTCTAAAATATAATTGTCCTAGGTTAAATTTTAATCCCTGTGACAGAGAATATGAAATAACACTTTACTGTGAATTATTATTTTCTTTAATATAATCTGCTCAAAAAAGTAACTGAAGTGATTTTGTGTCATATTCTTGTAGAAGTTCTGAATTAGACATAAGTGAAAGCATTCATATGAAGTGAGAATAAATGTAAAATACTGAATATCAAAAAATTTGTTGTCTCAGAATTTTAATAGTTGAATGTCCTTGAATTATATCAGATTTCTAACTTAGAGCCTATTGTTAGCAGAAAATATATTTAGACAATATCCTGACTGAGAGAAGAGAGAATACCTTTGCTTGTACAAATAATCCTTATTTTCTTTATTCAATTTCTTTCCTAAATCAGTTAAGGAATATTCAATGGATTCCAATTTGTTCTTACTTCCCAAAGATTTTTGTGTGTATAAATCAAGAGATTAAATCTAGGGCTGGACTTATAGCTCAGTGATAGAGTGTTTGCATAATGTATGAGGTATTGGGTTTGATTCTCAGCATCACATACAAATAAAAAAAGTTCCATCTACAACTAAAAAATTAAAATTAAAATAAAAATTGAAATAGAAACCACTTTTGTATCTATACTAATTTATATAACTTCATAAATGACACTTCTCTACTGCTTCTCATAACCCCAATTAAAGGAATTATCATCTTTCACTTATAAAGGATGGAAAACAATGTGCAGAGATGAAATCATACAGTTAAGTTGAATAGTGAGAAATCAGTTTAAAGTATTCAGATACAAATATCTCAACTCTTCCTTTAACAAATAATTTACCAAAATGAAAAAAGCACCTTGCCTTAGTTCTCCTTGGTTGTATTGCTCATTGTATTTTCTGTTCTGGAGCTGAATTTATCTATCTGTAGCATGCTAATTTATTTCAAATAGCGAACTAAGAATATAGCAGTCAAAGGTTAATGATACGAACGACAATTTTTTTTTTTTTTTTTTGGTACCAGGGATTGAACTCAGGGGCACTCGACCACTGAGCCACCTCCCTAGCCCTATTTTGTGTTTTATATAGAGACAGGGTCTCACTGAGTTGCTTAGCACCTTGCCATTGCCGAGGCTGGATTTGAACTCATAATTCTCCTGTCTCAGCCTCCCAAAGTGCTGGGATTACAGGCTTGCGCCACCGTACCCAGCTACAACAAAATATTTTCAAAGCTGTGTTCTGAGATTTAATGTTGGCTGTGAACACAGGACATTGGAAACTCATCTGCTTCTCTATTA
Organism: Xerus rutilus; assembly: GCA_028644305.1. Taxonomy (NCBI): domain Eukaryota; kingdom Metazoa; phylum Chordata; class Mammalia; order Rodentia; family Sciuridae; genus Xerus; species Xerus rutilus. The sequence continues at coordinate 19,804,488 of CM053405.1, read as the reverse complement.
GTTTAAAAATCTGTTCTATTTTAAAATTGAATCTCTGATGTTTAAGCCATGGTAAACATATAAAACTACTTCATGTTGAAATATAACTTTAACAATTGTATACTCATGTAATGAAGAACTACATTACCTTTCAGTTTTGTTTGGTTGATTTTTATTTATTTAATTTTACAGAGTGAAGAACATATTAAATATATTATTACACAAAGACTATTCACTATGATTCCTCTAGGTAGAGTTCATCTATCATGTAGCATTGCTTCAAATAAAACAAAACTTACATCCCCAAAGGCTTTGTCTACATTCTAATAAGTTGTGTCTAATATTTAAATATCTGTATGTAAACACATGCATTCTTATTGAAAATACAAAAATATCCACCATTTATTTTATCTAGTTTTATTTAAGTACAAATTTAGGATTGTTTTACTATGATGCATAATGCAATCATTTTCTCATTTAATAGCTTTCACTGTTATGGTGTTCTAAATAATGATATTACTCTATTATAATGAGTTTGCCAGCAATATCAGAAGATGTATCACACAGAGAGTTCATTCTTTATTCTGCATAGTGCATCTGTGTATGTTAGTTTTATAAATTTACTTTTTGTCTAGGAATGATGGAGATTACAATTATTTCAATGTATGGTGCTATTTATCTTACTTATTTTGAAGTAAAAATGATTTCATTTTTTCTCATCAGTTTTGTTGTGCCCCAAATACACTATCATCTAAGTTTTATTCTATCACATATACACAATAATTTTTTAAATATGAAAATTAAAACTGTGTGAAGATTATCTTACAAGCATTACAACAGTTTAATATACACTGTGACTTTATTTAAAATAATATAATGTCATGGAATAGAATGACAGCATTTTAAAGAGTATTATGTCATAAATACCAAGAAATTACTGAATCTCATTTATAGGAGATTCAAGTGTTTCCATGTCAGTGCATATAAAATAATTTAAGTCATATTTGTTCACAAAGCGCATCATTTTTTAAAATGTTTGTTGTTAAATATTTCTTAATTCTGTTCAGAAATTATAAGGTCCAAATAATCAAAATTATTTGCTCACAAGTAATATTTTAAATAGTCCTTTGTTATTTATGTTTCTTACAAAAGGAAAAGTATTCAAGATGTTGAACTTGATTTGTATGTAGAACACTTAGTTTGAATACAGTTTTGTATTTTAAACCAGCATTGCTCATGGTAGCCATGAATTAATATTTTTAATCTCTTAAAATGTAAAGTTTTTCCTGAGAGAAAATTAAATAATAAATGATCTTTGAGTAAGGTAGTTTTGTGTTCTAGTATTTCAAAAAAACTCTATAAACCTCTCCTTTGCTCAAATAGCCCAAGGAATTATTTTCATATACAATTATGTTCATGTATTACCACTGGAATTTACATTGTGATAAGGGAAAAAATGAAATGTAACTTGGGAAAATGATATAATCATCAATATATTGAAAGCTTTTTTTTTCTTTTTTGAGAAAAATTTCCCAAGGTCTGGATCACTTTCTTCTTATGGTGGGTGTGTGCTCCATGATGAATGATTCTGCCTAAAATGGGGAAGAAAGGTAATCCTGCCCTCCCCAGGTTAGGGTGGGGAAGATTAGAGAGGGGAGGGATTAAAGAGGGAGAGGGAAAGAAGATAAGAAATAAACATGTTTATTTTCAAAAATAAGTCACAGTGACAGAGCAGGATTATTTCCAAAGCTTTAAGTGGACCATCATTACATTTACCCACTGTCAATTTCTACATTCTATTTTTATGAAAAAATGGGCATTTGTTTCCAAACGCTTGGTCTTTGTCCCCAGTGCCAAACCAAGAATGAGGATAGGATTTTGAGAAAAAGGAAAAAGAAGATTTATTGCTTTATTAGCAAAGAAGAAACTCAGGAAACTCCTATCCGAGAGGCTGTGATTCTTCTCCTTAGCAGAAAAGGGACTTTTAAAGAGATGACTCACAGGCTACATCCCATGTGTTCTGTGTTGGAGTTGTAATTCACTTGTTAATTCAGGAGATAGTCATTTTTGAAATCTCCTGGTACAATCCCCCAAGTCTGGATTACTTTATTCCTGTGGTGGATGTGTACTCAGGGACTGATAACTCTGCCTAGGATGAGAAAGAAAGGTAATTCTGTTTCCCATGAGATTATGGAGGGGTAGAGATTAGGGAGGAGCAGGAGAGAAGAGAAAGAAACATGTCCATTTTAAAAATCAGTTTTAGTGGCAGAGCAGTAGGAGTTATATTCAAAGCATAAAATGGACCACTGTTACACAATCTCCAAGCTGCTTCCTGCTGAGAGAAGGCAAAGTTGGAAAAATTAACCTTAAAACCTTGTTCTCTGTCCATGGAGCATGGACAGTTAAGGGTGTTCAGCATCAGGGCAGTCCATGGTAGCAGTTGGGTGATACATAGGGAAGACATCATACAGGTGCTAAGGGAGTCATGACTTTACTGTGTCAGATTTCCTTTCTCCTATTGAACGTTTTTAAAACTAATATTCTTCAGTGATGAATTTAGTCTTTGTAAAATACACACTAATTATGGGAGGATCTGATATCCTCTGATTATTTTTCAATTTGTTTTCCTTCATTCTCTCCATTTTAGATAATGTATTATATTCTCCATTCTCTCCATTTTAGATAATGTATTATATTCTTTGGGTTTCTTCCTTTTTTTTTTTTTTTTTTTTTTGTGTGTGTGTGTGTGTGTGTAACTTTAGGGCAAATTTCACTAACTTGCCTAAGCTGACCTCAGACATCTGGGCTCAAACAGTCCTCCTTAGATTCCTGAGTACCTGAGACTACAAGCAGGCACCACTGCACCCAGCTTTGCGTTCTTCTTAATTATAAATCATAGAAGATTTGAATTATCTCTTCTTAGGGCAATCCTCACCATTTTACACTGGACTGTTTTACCAGAAATCTTCCTTATTCTTTAAAATCAGAGAATAGTGTTTTTCTGTTCTTTGTTTCTATTTTAACTCTAACTTTTAAATTTAATATCTGTTTATACATCTTTGTTTTTGCTCACCACAAAGGAAGTCTCTAAGTGTGAAATATTGAATTCAATTTGGAGTCAAGCACATGAAATAAATTCATGTAGTCAATACCTTGGAATATTTCTTAAAACAAAAAATATGATACTTGATACATTTAATATTATGAGTTTTCCACATATCTTATGGAAGATAACTTTTAATTAGGATGAGAATCAGATGAAGTAGTTGTCTTGTATTTTAGGGTAATGGTACATGAAATACACATATATCTTAATAAATGCTTAGCTGGTATAGGCACATTTAATTTTGCTTAATGTGAATTTACATCTGATTTGACCTCATTATACTTCTTTTTTCTAAAATTCATTAAAAAATATTCATCATATTATTTTGGTTGAATGTTAACTGTTTTTTGTAAATCTCCATGCATTTATACTCTTAATAACATCTGTGTGTGAAATTTCAACTTTGTGAGTATAATTAAATGCAAGATTTCTCTCAAATCCTGTGGCGATTAATTTTACAGTTCAATTCGCCTGACTAAAGGTATGTTTACATAGCTAGCACACATCTCTGGATATATCTGTGCA
>CM053405.1:19661123-19800378 GCA_028644305.1 Xerus rutilus | reverse complement strand
ATTTATAAAATAAAGTGATGTTTAGTTACAAACAAAATGTGGAGTTGTACATTCTCAAAACATATTTGACTAATCTATATTTAATTTGTGTACATAGTGTTTTACATATTCAATATAAACTCTTTAAATACTCAACATAGGACTGGGGTTGTAACTCAGCTGTAGAGCATTTGCCTAGCACGTATGAGGCACTGGGTTCGATCCTCAGCACCAAATAAAAAATAAAGAAATAAAGAAATGAAAAAAAATACTCAACATAAATGTTTCAATATGAACATCTACTTAAATAATTTCACATTAATAGAATATGAAATAAATTTTCTCTGCTTAAAGTTTTGTATGATACTCTAAATTATTTGAAGAATTACTGAAAAGTCATCAAGATGGCAAAACTAGTGTTAAGATAAAAAAACAAAAAAATACTATTATAAGAATGGCAGATATGAACCATGTAGGAAAAGATTGAAACTTTTTGTCAGGATTCCCAGGGTGAAAAATAAAAGGTATCAATGATACTATAAAATACACTTTTATGATCAAATTAGAAGAGAAGACATTTTGAGTGTACTTTTTCTTTTAGTCAGAATGAAGAAAAAATGCTTCCCTATCACAGCTAACCTGCATAGTTAACAGGAAGAAACCACTCTTTATATAGCACTTAACATGGAATAAAATCATCTCTTTCAAGTAGAAGAAATATGAAGTGCACATTGTTTGTGACAGCATATTAATCGGAAAAGTGAAAGATATTTCAAATTTGAGAAAATCCATTTCTTATCTTTTTATTTTCTGCATTTATTAAGCTCAAACATGCAGTAAACCCAAACATTTAATTCTCCTTAAAGAAAATAAGTTATTCACACAATATTTGGATATTTTCTTCAAATACAAATGTATAATTAATATATCTGTAAAAAGCCATGCCTTCTATTCTCTCCATTCTATGCCCTACTCCTTTCTTAGTTCTTTTGGATTTCAAAATGAGCCTGATTTATTGGATCATTCAACTTTCCTTAACACAGAGAGAATTAGAAGCACTTGAACAAATAAAGTTAATCAAACTGGTAAATATTTGAGATATTGGTAAATATTTGAGATACTGGTAAACTGGTAATATTTGAGATATTAGTAATATTATAAAATATAATATTTGAGATATTAGTAATTTATTAATTCCCGTCCCTTCTGTCTTTCTGTCCCCACTCTTCCCCCCTGACCAGTGTGGATCATCTGGATCATTTCATCATCTCTGATATCCATTTGAATTGCTATTTTTAAAAAAGACTAATTTTTTTTAGAACACACCTATATTAGGATACTCTAGAGAGAAGGAATCAGTAAGATATATATGTAAATATAAGGAAGAAGATTTATTAGGAGAATTTGCTCATGTGATTCTGGAAGCTGGGACACCCTATAACAGGTCATCAACAAGATGGAGACGTTGACAAGCCAGTAGCTCAGTCATATTGCAAAGGCCTCAGAACTAGGGAAGGTGAGGTTATAATTATCATTCTCAAGTAAGCCTTAGTACATAGTTAGGGGACAACTGGCATCAGTCTTGTGGTCCAATGTTGTGGGCCCATGCTGCAATCTGCACAGTAACAACAAAGGATCTCGAGTAGAAGTGATGGGAGATTAAGAAAAACGATCATTTTTAAGTAAATATAGGGCCGGCCAGATGGGACACTGCCCTCTGATGGGGAATAGTCACCCAGAACTAGCTCAGCATGTTTATTATACAGGATATCATGATCAAAAAGTTAAACTACAGAACCTCTGTAAATTATCCAAAACTTGTGAGTTATCAAGAGGCTTCTTCATGCACTAAAATATTAAAGAGCTAGAAACATTTTGTGACAATCCAGCTATGCCCAGAAAACAAATTGTAATAGAACATCTGAAAACTGTTGATATTAGAACCAAGAATCAAGGCTGTTCACATCCTCACCTTTTGGCAAGGAATCTTTCCCAGGTTTGGCTTTTGCCTACACTGCAGGATCAGCCAATTACTGGGGCTCATTCACTGTTCACATCTCCCCTTTTTTGATTTTTTACTGCAACTGATGTATGTCTACTAAGAGGGGTTGGAAGTAGGATAGGATGAGCTCAGAGCTGACTGTAAGAAAATAACATAGAATTAAACATAAGGAAACAAGCCCTATGATATATCATGCAGTATGTTTTAGTATATTCCAAGGATTGAAATCATTTAAGTCACTAAATGCTTTTCTGCAAAACTGATAGGAGATAACATGGGAATAGGATTTTCTGAATGTCTTGAATGTAATGGTGCAGTTGTAAGAAACTTACACTAACATTGTTATGATTTCAAATTCCTAATAGATGCATCCTTATTGTTTTTCAATCCCATTTGAGAGCTATGATATGGAACAGGTATTACACAAACTAACTGATAGCGATATGGCATGGTAATAGTTATCTGACCCTAACACTTCATACCTGTTCACCCAAGCCCATTACATTAGTTTCTAAAACATTTAACTCAGTTTCAAGTTTATTATTAATAGCCTCTGCTGATACTGGTCTCATCCACCCCTCTGATTAAGGGAACCCTTACTTGCTGGAAAGGAAAGGAATGATGACCTCTCTGGCTGCTTATGACTGAGAGAGAGTGAAGGATGTGAAGCAAGCAGCTTGGGTTTCCCTTTTAGAAATATTTTGGTCAGCTGAGGAGTCTCTGATAAAAGTCAATTTAGAAAGAATAGGTTGTAAGGTCATCTGAGAAGTGGTTGTTTCTATGAGAGAAACGAGAAGACATTAGTACTAGAATAAGATTAATAAAAAATAAATGTCCCAGCATCTGAAATATGTCAATGAATATCATTGTTTTAGTCAACTATTTCACTGCTTTGACTAAAGGACCCAGTCAGCACAACTGTATGGGGAAGAAAAGATTATTTGAAGGCTCATTTCAGAGGTCTCAAACCATAGACAGCAGGCTCCATTCCTTGGAGTTTAAGGTGGGGCAGAACATCATGAATAAAGAGTATGGCACAGGGAAACAGATCACATGATGATCAGAAGCAGAGAGAGAGGTCTCAACTTGTCAGATACAAATAAATACCCCAAAGCCATGCCCTCCAATTCCTACCTCCTTCAGCCACACCCTACAACTTCAGTTACCACTCAGTTAATCCCTATCAGGGGATTAATTCACTGATCATGTTAAGACTTTCTTGCATGTCTCACATGTGAGCTTTTGGCGGACACATTACATCCAAACTATAACAGTCATGATGATGATAGAAATGAGCAACTTTTTCACCAGAAGTGTAAGAGCTAAGAATTTATTTTCATGAAAAGGCTGGTGATGACATGGCTTCTACTTGGAAATGTAAATTTTTAAAGTTATTAGTTGCATTGACAGAGTTATCAGGAATGTAAACACAACATTTAGGGTTTTTTTTTGGTACTGGTGATTGAACTCAGGGAGTACTCGACCACTGAGCCACATCCTCAGCCCTATTTTGTATTTTATTTAGAGACAGGGTCTCACTGAGTTGCTTAGCATGTTGCTTTTGCTGAGGCTGGCTTTGAACTTGTCTCAGCCTCTCAAAGTGCTGGGATTACAGGCGTGCAGCACCACCGCACCCAGCTAACATTTAGTTTTCAATCACATCATAAATTAACACAAGGAATCATCTTATCGGATAAGAGCAGATTAATGTTTTAATAAGTCCTTGTTATTCTAATACATAGAAGATTAAACTGGTTTATATTAGTACATTAATATTTGACCTTATGAAAAAAGCTTGAACAATTCTAAGTGATTTTGTTAATTATATATAACTAATTTAGTTACACACAAAATTTTTGAAATTTATCCTTCATGAAACTTTTGTAACTTACTTACACATTTTATTATAACTTTTAACTTTACCATATAAAATACTTTTTCATCCAGAAACATTTTTTCTTTCACTTACTGTATTACAATACATATTTTATACCTCAAATATTTTTCTATCTCTTTTGTCATTGTTGATTCCTTTTAAAACTTACATTTTGAAAAAGTTCTTATAAAATTTTTTTTGAAATTAGACAAATTACTCCACTTCAATAAGATGGAATACTTTATTTTTTTATGGTACTTTAACTGAAACCCAACTAAAAAGTTTTGTATTCTTTGTATAAGTATACTTAACAGAATCTTAACTCTTAGTAACTTTGGTTTTGCTGAAGACACAGAAACAAAACAATGAATGTCAATCTTTTTCTAGTTACCAATTTATAAAACATATTTAACCCACACAGGAGCTCAGGCCCAGGCCCAGACCCAGGATCGCCTATGCTGGGACCTGGACCCAGGACCAGGTCCTATCTATCCACATGAGAGCCCAAACCCAGGTCAGGTGCAAGACTGCCCCCACTGACCCACTGAATCACAAAGAGCCCAGGCCCTGGCCCAGCCCCAGGTCCAGGCCTAGGACTGCCCCTGTTGACCGGTGCAGGAGTCCAGGCCCAGGTCAGGTGCAAGATTGCCCTTGATGAACTGTGCAAGCACAGGCCAACAACTACCACAGCACAGAGCAAAGGACCATGCTGTGGCTCCCTGTTTACCAATGTATCACTCCTCAGGCCTAACTACATCTTGGGATATTTCAGCTATTGCCATACCCCTCCTCATGTAGGAACCTCCACCTTGGGACAACAGAGAGGGCTTGGAGGCAGCTTTCTGATGCAGCACAGCATGCCACAGTGCTGTATCTCTGAACAGGCAGCCCAAAGTCATTGTAAGTCCCAACCTTTCAGCCCCATCTCTGAAAGTGGTTGCATCCATCTTGGGACACTCCCACTGGTATCTGCTTCCACTATCTTTAGTTATAGTAGTGTCCATCTTGGGACACCAGCCAGGAACTGGATGCCCAAAACCAAGGTGAGGTACAGCAAATCTGCAGGGACACTACAAGATTATGGTGTAGAAACTTCAATACCTCAGATCCACACTGCAAGAAAGAAAGATACATAGAAAACATGAAAAAACAAGTGCAGAAACTGCTCCAAGCAAATCCAGATACTACAATAGTAGAATCTAGTGACAGCACAGTTGATGAAATGTCAGAGGAGTTCAGAATGTACATAATTAAAATGATATGCAAATCAAACAATGACATAAGAGAGTGAATACAGGCAACAATTGATGACTCCACTGAAGAGATAAGAAAGCAAATATAGGTAGCAAAAGATTACTTTGAGAAAAAGATAGAGACTCTGAAAAAAAAATCAGAAATCCTTGAAATGAAGGAAACAATAAACCAAATTTAAAAACTCAATAAAAAGCATCTACAACAGACTAAATCACTTGGAAGACAGAACTTCAGATAATGAAGACAAAATGTACAATCTTGAAAAAATTGGCCACACAATGGAGATGGTAAGAAACCATGAACAAAACATTTAAGAACTATGGGATAACATCAAAAGACCAACTCTAAGATTCATCAGGACAGAGGAAGGCACAGAGTTCCAAACCAAAGGAATGCACAATTTCTTCAATGAAATAATATCAGAAAAATTCCCAAACATGAAGAATGAATTGGAAAATGAAGTGCAAGAGGCTTACAGGACACTAAAGGTACGAAATTACAACTGACCTACACCAAAGTACATTATAATAAAAATACCTAGCATAAAGAAGAAGGATAACATTTTAAAGGCCACAAGAGTGAAGAATCAAGTTATATATAGGGACAGACCAATTCAGATCTCAGCAGATTTTTAACAATTTCCTGAAAGTCAGAAAATCCTGGAAAAACATATACCAAGTTCTGAAAGAAAATGGATGCTAAGCTAGAATCTTATATCTAGCAAAATTAAGTTTTAGATTTGATGACAAAATAAAAAACTTCTATTAAACAAAAGTTAAAAGAATTTTACAGCAAGAAAGCCTGCATTATAGCATTCTTGACAAAATATTCTATGAGGAAAAAATGATAACCAACAATGAAAATATGTAAAGGGGTACTACAATAAAGGAAAGGCAAATCAAAAGAGAAATCAAGTCAAGTTAAAAACCAAAAATAAACAAAATTACCAGGAATACAAATCAGATTTTAACAACAACGTTAGATGTGAATGGCCTAAACTCTTCAATTAAAAGACATAGACTTATAGATTGTATTAAAAATAAAAGACCCAAAACTATGCTGCCTTCAAGACACAGGAAAAGACATCCACAGGCTGAAGATAAAAGGGTGGGAAAAATTGTATCACTCACATGGACCACATAAGCAATTAATTGATTTTTTATTATTATTATTATTTTTAATATTTTTTAGTTGTTGATGGATCTTTATTTTATTCATTTATTATGTATACGTGGTGCTGAGTATTGAACCCAGGGCCTCACGCATGCTAGGCAAGCGCTCTACCACTGAGCCACAACTCCAGCCCTGATTTATTATTTATTTGGCAAATATTCAACCTAGAGTTGAATATTAGAGGTTTCCATCCTTGTATCAGATAAAGTGGACTTTAAACCAAAGTTAGTAAAAAGAGACAAATAAGGACATTGCATACTTCTTAAGGGAATCATACATCAAGAAGATATAACAATCATAAATATCTATCTATGCTCCAAACAATGGAACACCTATGTATATTAAACAAATCCTTCTCAACTACAAGAATCAAATAGACCATACCACAATAATACTGGGTGAGTTTAACAGACCTCTATCACCACTGGAGAGATCTTCCAAACAAAAACTAAACAAATAAACTATAGAGCTCAATAAAACAATCAATAACAGACTTAACTGACATATATCGAATATTCCATCCATCAACAAGCAAATACACTTTTTTCTCAGCAGCACATTGATCTTCTCCAAAATAGACAATATATTATTCCACAAAGCAAGTCTCAGCAAATACAAAAAATAGAGATACTACCTAACTACCTTGCATTCTATCTGAACATAATGGAATGAAATTAGAAATCAATGATAAAATAAAAATAGAAACTACTTCAATACCTGGAAACTAAATAATATGTTATTGAATGATGCATAGATAACAGAAGATATCAGGGAGGAGATAAAAAAAATCCTTAGAGGTAAATGAGAACTCAATGCAACATATCAAAATCTCTGCGACACCATGAAGGCAGTGCTAACAGGAAAATTTTGTTTTGTTTTTGTTTTGTTTTTTTATTTTTTTTTAGTTGTAGATGGACACAATGTCTTTATTTTATTGCTTTGTATGTGGTGCTGAGGATCGAACCCAGGGCCTCACGCATGTGAGGCAAGCACTCTACCACTGAGCTACAATCCCAGCCCAACAGGAAAGTTTATTGCCTTAAGCTCATTCATTAAAAGAAGAAAAAGTCAACAAATAAATGACCTGATGATATATCTCAAAGCTCTAGATAAAGAAGAACAAACGAACATCAAAAGAAGTCAAAGGGAGCTGAGGTTTTGGCTCAGTGGCAGAGCGCTTGCCTCCCATGTGTGAGGCACTGAGTTCGATCCTCAGCACCACATAAAAATAAACAAACAAATTAAAGACACTGTGTTCATGCATAACTAAAAGATATTTTTAAAAAAAAGAAGTCAAAGACGGAAAATAATTAAAATCAGGGCTGAAATCAATGAATTTAAAACAAAAGAATTCAAAAAATTGACAAAACAAAAAACTAGTTCTTTGAAAAAATAAATAAAATTGATAAACCCTTAGGCACCTTGGTGAAAAGAAGAAGAGAAGAAACTCCAATTACTAGAAATTGTGATGAAAAAGGAAATGCCATGACAGATACCACTGAAATAAAAAAGATAATTAGAAGCTATTTTGAAAATTTATACTCCAGTAAAGTAGAAAACCCCAAAGACAATGAAATTTCTAGAGGCATATGACCTACCCAAACTGAAACAGGAGGGCATACACAACTTCAACAGATCAATTTTGAGCAAGGAAATAGAAGACACCATCAAAAGCCTACCAAACAAGAAAAACTCAGCATCAGATGGATTCACAGCTGAGTTCTACTGTAAAATCCAAACTCAAATGGAGTCATTCTGGCTCAGGCCTGCTATGTATCTGCTAACCTGCTTTTTGTGCTTTTGTGATTAATGCTTTGCTATGCTTGCTTCTCATGGATAGCGCCAAGCCACAGGCTGCCAGATCCCCTGGCCAATTACCTAAAGTTCCAGGAACTTAAAGGGGACATAGGAGGCACTGCCATGATTGAATTGTAAATAACTATAGGTTGACTATTTGCCAAATTCTGTTTTCCCAAGTAATGTAACTCATTCACTCTATGATAACCTCTGAAACCCTCATTTTGGGGTCATTCTATTAAAAAAAGGAGAGCTGACTCCAATCGATTGGTCTGTGTACCTATTTCCTTAATAAACTTTATTACTTCTACAGAGTTGTCTGGACTACACTTCTTGGGGAAAGGTGTGGGTTGGATACAACACTACATGACCTACAAAGAATAATTAATACAAATACTTCTCAAATGATTTCATTAAATAGAAAAGGAGGGAACCTTTAAACTCATTCTATGACGCTAGTATCACTCCAATACAAAAACCAGACAAAGACACATCAAAGAAAGAAAATTTCAGACCAATATCCCTGATGAGCATACATGGAAAAATTCTCAATAAAATTTTGGCAAATTGCATATAAAACCATATTTTAAAATAGTGCATTATGATCAAGTGGAGTTCATTCTGTGGATACAAGGATGTTTCAGCATTTGGAAATTAATAAACATAATCCATCATATCTATAGACTTAAAGATAAAAATCATATGATTTTATCTATTGATGCAGAGAAAATATTTGATGAAATACAGCACACTTTCATGGTCCAAACACTAGAAAAACTAGGAATAGCAGGAACATACATCAACATTGTAAAAGCTACCTATGCTAAACCAAAGGTCACTATCATCCTAAATGGTGAGAAATTGGAAGCATTCCTTCTAAAAATGGGAACAAGATAGAGATGCCCTCTTTTACCACTTCTATTCAACATAGTCTTTGAAACTCTAGTCAGAGCAATTAGACAAATTAAAGAAATTAAAGGGATACAAATAGAAAAAGAAGAACTCAAGCTATCATTCTTTGCCAATGACAGGATTCTTTATATAGAGGATATGAAAATTCCACTATACTTCTAGAATTAATTAATTCAGCAAAGAAGCAGGATATAAAATCATTACCCATAAATCAAATGTATTTCTATATATCAGTGATGAACCCTCTGAAAAAGAAATTAGTAAAACTACCCCATTCACAATAGCCTCAACAAAAAGTAAAATACTTGGGAATCACCTTAACAAAAATGTGAAAGACCTCTATAATAAAAACTACAGAACACTAAATAAAGAAATTGAAGAATACTTTAGAAGATGGAATGATCTCCCATGCTTCAGCATAGGCAGAATTAATATTGTCAAAATGGCCATACTACCCAAAGTGTTATACAGATTCAATGTGATTCTAATTAAAATCCTAATGTCATTCCTTATAGAAATAGAAAAAGCAATCATGAAATTCATTTGGAAAAGTAAGAGACCCAAAATAGCTAATGCAATCCTTAGCACGAAGAGTGAAGCAGGAGACATCACAAATCCAGAACGTACAATATACTACAAAGCAAAAATAACAGAAAAGACATGGTATTAGCACCAAAATAGACATTTATACCAATGGCACAGAATAAAAAACACGGAAACAAATCCACATAAATACAGTTATCTTGTGCTAGACAAAGGTGCCAAAAACACACATTGGAGAATAGAGAGCCTCTTCAATAAATAGTTCTGAGAAAACTGAATATCCATAGGCAGAAAAATAAAACTAAAATCCTATCTCTCACCATGCACAAAACTCAACTCAAAGTGGATCAAGGACCAAGGATTAGATCAGAGACCCTGTGTCTAATACAGAGGGAAAATTAGGCTCAAATCTTCATCATGTCAGATTAGGCCCTGACATCCTTAACAAGAGTCCTAAAACACAAGAAATAAAATCATGAACCAATAAATGGAATGGACTCAAACTTAAAAGCCTCTTCTCAGCAAAGGAAAGAATCAATAATGTGAAGAGAAATTCTACAGTGTGGGAGAAAAATCTTTTCCACATGCACATTAGATAGAACATTAATCTCCAGCATATATAAAGAATTGAAAAACCTTAACACTGTCAAAACAAAAAACCCAATCTCTTAAATGGCTAAGGAACTGAACAGACACAGATGAAGACATACAATTGATCAACAAATATATAGAAAAGTTCAACATCTCCTTTAATTAGAGAAATGCATATCAAAACTACTAGAAGATATTATATCACCCCAGTCAGAATGGCATCTATCAAGAATACAAAGAACAATAAATGTTGGCAAGGATGTCGGGGGAAAGGCACACTCATACATTGCTGGTGGAATTGCAAATTGTTTCAACCACTCAGGAAAGCAGTACAAAGATTACTTAGAAATCTTGGAATGGAGCACCCATCTGACCCAGCTATTGCACTCCTCAGTCTATTCTCAAAGGACTTAAAATCAGAACACTACTGTGATGCAGCCATATCAATGTTTATAGCATCTCAATTCACAATAGCTTAACTGTGGAACCAACATGAATGCCCTTCCATAGATGAATAGATAGAGAAACTGGGGTATATATACACAATGGACTATTACTCAGCATTAAAAGAGAATAAAATTATGGCATTTGCAGGTGAATGGATAAAATTGGAGAATACCATGCTAAGCAAAGTAAGCCGATTCTGTAAAACCAAAGGCCAAATGTTCTCTCTGATATGAAGATATTAATCTATAATGAAAGAGGGGCATGGGAAGAATGGAGAAACTTTGGGCAAAGCAGAATGGGAGGAGGGAAAGGGTAATGGAGGCAGGAAAGATGATGTAATGTGATGGACATCATTACTCCAGGTATATGTATGTCTGACTGCACATATGGTGCAACTCTACATTGTGTATAACCAGGGGAATGAAAAGTTGTGCTACATTTATGTACAATGAATTAAAATGCATTCTACTGTCATGTATACCAAATTAGAATAAATACATTTTTAAAAACACATTTAATATTTAAATATATTAAATATATTACCTTATGGAATTTAAGAAATCAAGAGTACTTGATTTTATATCTAGCAGTTGATGTTTTAGGACTTTAACTTTGTAAATAAATCAGATATCTCTTTTAACAATCATGTTTATGAAGATTGATCCAATTTATGTTAAATACAATTTATTCATTTTTAATTGTAAAAATCGGGTTATCAGACAAGCATACTTAACAGTATTAGCCATCTCTTCCCTGTTCAATAAAAATCTTAGCTGAGCACAGTGGCACACACCTGTAATCCCAGCACTTTGGGAGGCTGTGACAGGAGTTCAAGCCAGCCTCAGCAACAGCAAGGCACTAAGCAACTCAGTAAGACCCTGTCTTTAAATAAAACACAAAATAAGGCTGGGGATTGGGTCAGTGGTCAAGTACCCCTGAGTTTAATCCTCAGTACCAAAATAAAAAAAGAAAAAGAAAAATCTTAGAAGCAACAGGTCTTACCTTTTAGACATTTTATAGAATCCAACACTTTAGTGATACTCGGCTCTAACATCAATAGTTATCAGATGTTCCATTACAATGTGTTTTCTGGGTACAGCAGAGTAGCTGCATAATGCTTCTAGCTCTGTAAGTTTTTAGTGCACAAAGAAGTTTCTAGGTGGTCAATTGCCTGACCACCTAGAAAAATTTGTGAGTCAGTCATTTCCAATACATCTTTACTCTCATGTGTTTAACTAATTTAAATTGAATTTTAAGTGACATGATCTCAATGATATTTAAATCCATTTTATTTACATTTTGATTTATAAGCACTCATTTATCTATATGTCAATTTTGTTACCATGTACTTCATATATGAACACAAGCACATATGTAGACACAGTACAATATACAGGTGGGCACACATATATAAAACAGACAGAAAACAAAGATCTTGTAGCTTTTTGTAGGTAGATCTCCACAGGTAGGAGGCAACACTACAGGTGTTTATTAGACTCTACTAGATTTAACCTATTAGAAATTAAAATAGAGCCTATCATACTTTTACATTATAACTTAAATATAGGCCAGGCCTGTATAGTTGAAAATGCTAGGTGTAAAGTCTGACAGCAATGATAGACACTGAAATCAAAGCTTCAGGGGGCTAGCTGTCCTTGATGGCTATTAATTAGATTTATCTCCAACACCACCAGGTCCATGTCCTTCTTCAGATTTTGTAAAAGTAGATTTTCCAATGTATTTGAAAGCTAACTCTTAAAAAACTCTTCTGAATATGGGGCAAAACCTCATGTATAGAGCACTTTAACCATTTTTTTTCTTTTGTAGATTAAGTCTCTTAAGTTGTGGTAATATAATTTTTGTTTCCTCTCAGGTGCAATTTATACAATCCTGAAGTAATGTTTTTAAGGTAAAAGTTTGTATACAAATTTTTTCTGGACCCTCACTAGTATAGCGAGCACACAGTTGCTTTCCCACCTCCTAGGATTCTAAATTTAAAGTACCCTCTTTTGGGAACCAAGGGCATGTCTCACTGATAAAAGTTACAAATTTAGTAAGTTGATGTTTTTTAATGGAACACTCTTAAGCTCTAAATGTTTGCAGCAGATAGAGGGTTCTCTCTTGAGAAGCTGAATTCCTCATGTTTTACACCTACTTATATCTTGATATTGATATTCATTCCTTACCTGTGACCTCTCCTTTTGTTATCTCAAAATTTTTCTATGTTACACAATAACCTCTTCATTTGCCAGGACTTCACAATTTTATACGTGAGTCTCCTAGGAGTATCTCCTTGTCTGTTTCTTCTTTTTTTTTTAAATTCCTCTGTACTCAAGCCCTTTGTTAGGTGCTACTTGCTGCTACCCATGTAGCAACAAAAAAGTATCTCTACTAGTGGTGATACTACATTGAGAAAAACACAGACAAAGAAATACACAGAGACATTTTTAAGCAAAGCTGGGGCCAGGTGGGACACCACCCTCTGATGGAGGAATAATGACTCAGAACTAGCTCCATAAGTTTATCATATAGGGTCTCCTAATCAGAAAGTTAAACTACAGAAGCTTTGTAAATTGTTCAACAAGAGACTTCTTTGTGCACTAAAAACTTACAGAGCTAGAAGCATTATGCAACTACTCTGCTGTACCCAGAAAACACATTGTAATGGAACATCTGATAACTATTGATGTTAGAGCCGAGTATCAAGGCTGTTCACTTCCTTGCCTTTTGGCAAGGAATCTTTCCCAAACTTGGCTTTTGCCTGCACTTTAGGGTCAGCCAATAACTGGGACTCACTCACTCTCTATAGGCCTTTATTGTGGGAACCTGCCCTCAGTGAGAACCGATTTTCCCCACCTAGTCCAATCAGACTCTTCTGTGAAAAAACCCTCAAAGACACACCAATATAATGCTTGTCTACATTTCTAAGTATTCATTATTCCAGTCAAGCTGACACCTAAAATCAATTGTCAAAAGTCTCTTGACAGCAATTTTCTCCATCAGTCACTTTAATAAATACTTTCTGTCACTATAATAAATACTTGAGCTTATAAAAAGGAAAGTTTTATTTTGTGTCAGAGTATGAGAAATTTTAGTCCCTGGTCAGTTGGCCCCATTGTTTTGGGGCCCATTGTTACAGGTTGTAATATATCATTCCTAGATTTAAATAATTCCTGGATTTAAAGAAATACCAGGATTCTTTCTTCAATCTAAAAGTATATTCTATGCCATTATTATCAAAAATGCACATGCATATCTGTGTAGATAAAATGAATAATATATATCAATATAAATTCATAATTTAAAATGATTAAAAATGCATGAGGGGGGCTGGGGTTGTGGCGCCGTGGTAGCGTGCTCGCCTAGCATGCGTGAGGCACTGGGTTCGATCCTCAGCACCACATAAAAATAAAAAAAAAATAAAGATATTCTGTCTGCCTACAACTAAAAAATAAATATTTAAAAAAAAATGCATGAGGATCATAAAGAAATATAAAAGAATACCAGGCACAACTGCATACCAATAAATTAGACACCTTAGATAAAACTAGCAAATTCCCAAAAACACATAAATAATAACTTACTCAAGAATAAAGAGAAATTATAAATATATGCATAACAAATAAAGTTATGACAAATAAAGACATTTAGTAGGTAATTTAAAATACTCACAAAAATAACCTATGCCCAGATTACTTTATGGGTAAATTCATTCTAACAATTAAAGTAACACTATTTCTTCACAAAATTTTCCAACAATTACAAGAGGACACTTCCCTACTTATACTATGAAGCTAGTCAGTGTACACTGATACAAAAATAACTGTAAGAAAATAAAATTAATTCCCAGAGAAATTTAGGTAACTGATTTCAGCAACATATAATTATACATCACGATGGAGGAAATTTTTTTCCCAGGAATTAAGATTGGTTAAACTTTAAGAAAACAATTAGTACAATATATTAGTAGAACACACACACACACACACACACCCACACACACACACTATTTTACTAGTAGAGAAAATTTATCAGAGGATATCTAACCTCAATTCATGATTTAAAAAAAAAAACACTCCATAATTAAGACTAGAAAATTTCCTATACCACATGAAGAATATGTACAAAGAATTCATACTTAAATCATATTGATGATCAAAGATAGATCCACTCTTAGATAAGGGAAAAACCAACGATGTCCACTTCTTTCACATTTATATATTATTGCATATGGTATTGAACAGGTAGCTCTTCAAATGAAAATTAAATCAGAAAAGGAAATAGAAGTCATCCACTTTGTGAAGGAAGAAATAAACTATTTTTATTTAAAGGTAACATTATCTTGTACATAGAAAATAATAAGAATAAAGAATATACTGAAAATGATTTAAACTAATAAATAAATATATGTAAAAATATGAGATACAACATCAATATAGTTTTACTTCAATATACTTGAATTTAACAATCTAAAATTAAATTAAGTATTCTACTTAAAATTGCTAGTATCAAAAGAGCAAAATAATTAGAAATAAATGCGATGAAAAAGTAAAGAATTTTTATTCCAAATATGGCAAAATATTCTTGAAATAAAAACCTCTAGATAAATGAAAATACATTCTAAGATAATGGATCACAATAGTTAATGTTGTTAAAATAGTAATATTTCAAAAATTGATCAATAGATTCAATGCAATCTCAATTAAATTATACCTGGCTATAAAAATTATCAAACTGATTCTAATCATATGAAATCATATAAGACTTCAAATTGGCAAAGCACTATTGAAAAAGAAAAGGAAAGCTCACTAACTTGATTTCCAAATTTATGATACAGTAATCATAATCAAAACAAAGTTAAACTCACATGAGGACAGATGTTTACATTAACACTATAGAGTTGAGAGTCTCAAAATAAACCAGTATATACCTACAGTCAAATGATTTAGAAAAGCATGCAAAGTCATTGAAAGTAGAAAAAAATAGTTGTTCTGTTTTTGCAATGCTAGGGAGAAAACCTAGGATCTTATGTTTGCTAAAAAAGCACTGAGAATATTTTTAGAAAAAAAATTTTCAGAGACAACTGGATAGACATGAAAATAAATAGTCAATTCTGACCTTAACCCATATCACATACAAAAAGTAACTCAAAATGAATCAGTGACCTAAAGGTAAAAACAAAAAGTCCAACATATTTAATATAATTTAAATTTAATTAAAGTACAATTTAACTTTTAAATAATACAGACAGATATAAAAATTATGTACATTTGCAAGATACCATGAAATATTTATATGTATACACATTTGTATGTATATATTTTTTAAAATTTGAATTTGGTTTAACATGTCTATCTTTTCAAATGTTTCTTGTTTCTTTATGTGAAAACAATCCTTAGAAGAAAGTATAGACCTAAATCTTCATGACCTTAGATTTGGCAAAATATTCTTAGTGCCAGGTGCAGTGGTGCACACCTGTAATTCCAGCACTTTTTGAGGCTAAGACAGGAGAATCGTGAGTTCAAAGCCAGCTTCAACAATTGCAAGGCACTAAGCAACTCAGTGAGACCCTGTCTCTAAATAAAACACAAAATAGGGCTGGAGGACTGGGGATGTGGATCAATACCTCAGAATTCAATCCTTGGTACCAAAAAAAAAAATTCTTAGGACACCCAAAGTATGAGCAATGAAAGGAAAAATAATAATATATATTTTGTACTTAATCAAAATTAAAACCTTTTATGTTTCATAGGATTAAGAAATTAAGAAGACAATCTACAGAATCAGCAAATATTTGCAAAATATATATCTAATAAGGAACTTGTATCTAAGATATATGTGTATTTGTGCATGTATACACACACACAAACATATATGCCTTTTAGAACTCAAAAATGAAATAACACCACAAAATTTTTAAAATGTACTAAAAATCTGAATAGATATTTCTTTAAAAAAGCAGTATTAATGGTCAGAAAGCACATGAAAAGATATTCCTCAGCATTAGTCACTCATCAAGTATACATAAATCAAAATAATGAGATTCAACTTATTGCAACTATAAATAAAACAAAACAAAAAAGTGACAGTGAAACATATTGGGGAGGACTTGGAAAAAGCAGAACACTTACATGCTGCTGGTGGGAGTAAAAAATGATAAAGCTACTTTGTAAAACATTCTGGTAGTCATTCAAATGGATTAAATATGCTGTCACTATGACAGAACAATACATTAAAATTCTGCACGCAAATATTAATAGTGGAATATTCATAATAACCACAAGATGAAGATAACTCAAATGTGTATTAATAGTGAATTGATAAATAAAATGTGGTTTGCCCATTCAATACAATATTATTTGTTTATAAAAGGAAATGAAGTATTGATATAAAATAGAGCCCAGGCAGATCTTAGAAATATACTAAGTGAAAAAATTCAGTCACAAAAGACCACAGATTATAGTTTCACCTATCTGAAATGTCCAGAAGAGGTAAATGTATAGAGATATATTCATAGGAATGTTATTTCAGATTCATTCTTTCCCCATCCTATCCCTCCTCCCTTTCCTTCATTCCCCTTTGTAAACTAATCCAAAATAAGGGAAGGGGGTTTTAAAAAAGTTAGAAGGAAAAAAATCAAATATTTCACTCCCGATTTTCATTAGGTTTACTGACAGGATTTCTGCAGGACAGTGTGATTTATTTCAGTCTTTATAATGGATTATGACAGCTGTGGTACATGTTATATATTGCTCAGTAAATAAAGCAGGTGACCTATTGAGGCTCACAAATCAATAGTCCAGCTTGAATGAACACTTTAATTGAAATGACCTATGTTATAATCCTAGGGTAATTATACATTTGGTGGTGCACATACAGCAAAACACACAAAACCATTCATAAATAGATTAAAGAGACTATAAGATGAAGAAATGATAACTGACAATGGTTTGTCTTCTTTACAAAGGAACACTACAAAAGTCAGTGACAATTCCTTTAAAAATGGCCCTTTTCACTGGTAATGCATGAAGATGATAAAAGTGTCCTACAGTTTCACTCAATAAGTCATGAAAAATGTATTTGAGCTTCTGAAGTTTGCACATAGTATCCATCCCTCTATCCACCTGGTAGCAATATTTTCTCCTGATCTCCACCCCACATACCAGGGCTTCATATTACTCTTCTCCCACTTTCAGACAATAGTTCAAAATCTTGATAAACTTTTAAAATTAATTTCCTCTATTGAATTTTACCTCTAACTTTGCCTCAGGGGACAGTGGACTCATGACTGTAGAATGAGATGGGTCTAATTATCCATCACTTTCTATTCTCTTTTTTGTTGTTTTGGTTTTGGAATCAATTTTTATTGATCTTTTTCTTTATTTCTCAAATGATTTGATGTGTTTGGCTTTAGATTATATTGTCATAGATGTGAGTCAACAGAGTGAATCTGGAACAGTGAAAGGAATGGTGAGATGAGAGGAAATTAGCATGTCAGGATGGATTTAATCTCATTAGCTCTCGAAGCTGGAAATGTGTATGAACCATATCAATGGATTTTTCCTAACTTCTTCCTAAGTACAGACTTTCTCATTGTTCTAGCTCCCCTAATACTTTATATTGGAAATTGGAACTTAGTACCCCATATAACTTGAAAGTTTTAACTCTATAAGTTGCCATTATAATTAAAGCTAGTGACCACAAAAGAAAATTAAATATAATCATATTAAGAACTAATTTGGAAGGTTGGATTTTTATGTATGTGCAGTTTTAAAATTGGTTGAGACTTGAGACTTGTGCTGTACTACTTACCCCAAATGCAAGATTCCCATTAAAATTATAAGTCAACTACACATGTAATTCAGTTAATAGAAAATTTGATATATTTTATCCAAGATGATGAGTGGGAGGGGGTTGGGAAGTTGATGAGAACAATAATTATGATGTATTATTTTGTAAAATACTCTCATAAATTGGTAATTTCACATAAAGGATTAATTCATCAATGATAGAATTTTAGTTTAAAACTTAACCATTTTATCATAATTATGACGTAGTACCAAGTTATGCTTTTCTTGAATGAAAATCCCTGGTAGCAGTATGATCATGATTCATTTGGTTATATCATCTGTGTCTTTTTACAAGTAACTAAGAAAAAATCACTTGTGATACATTGATTTTTATCTTTTA
Organism: Xerus rutilus; assembly: GCA_028644305.1. Classification (NCBI taxonomy): domain Eukaryota; kingdom Metazoa; phylum Chordata; class Mammalia; order Rodentia; family Sciuridae; genus Xerus; species Xerus rutilus. Next base: position 19,781,614 of record CM053405.1, on the reverse strand, counting down.
TTCAATTTGATTTTCTCTCATTCAAAAATGGTGTAATCATATTTTCATATGTAATTGATATCTGAGATTAGTGTAAGTTCTAATAATATTTTACACAATTTTATGAAAGAATGAATATTCAGAATTGAATATCTCAGATCACTTTGACTTTTTCTTTAGTTTTTTCCCTAAATATTCATTTGCCCCAGTCTATGTAAAAGTTAAGACATCAAAAACATTATCACAAAATAAGGCATTTTATCTTTCATTTTTCAAAAGAAAATATAAAAAAAAATTGAATTTTGGAAAAATTTTCTCTTATGAAACTCTTAATATTTTGTTCTTTAAAATAATCTAATTTTGGGGCTGGGATTGTAGCTCAGCGGTAGAGCGCTTGCCTCGCATGCGTGAGGCCCTGGGTTCGATCCTCAGCACCACATACAAAACCAATAAAATAAAGACATTATGTCCATCTACAACTAAAAGAAAAAAAAAATTAAAAAAAAAAATAAAAAAATAAAAATAAAATAAAATAATCTAATTTTAAAGATGCGGGGGTTGCAGTCCATCCTGAGCCAGCGGGTTGAAGGGGCACCCCTACATTCACCTAGCAGTGGAAATTGGGAAGAGTTGGAGCCGACAGGTTTCCCATTCCCAGCCCTCTGCTGCTGCAGGACAATCAGACACACTAGGGTGTCAAGTCAAGGCAAGTACTCGAATATTTGCGGAACAAGCCTTCAACTTATAGGGCCTTTTGGCCAGTCAGAGACAATGCACGTAGGCAACAGCTGTCCATGTGGCAAGGCACGTAAGCCTCCTGAATTCTGTCCTTGAGCTGATCACATTCAGGGAACCAACAGTAAACCAATCATATAGTTCCTCCTTCCTCTGTACACTTCTCATTTACACATGATGGCTAGTCGCCACCTTAAGGGCATAGCATGGAGCTAGCTCCCCACATAAAGAAATGCACATATGTGTAAATGATTTTATTTTTTTATAGCAGTTTCATGTTTATAGAAAAATGTGTGCACAAAGTATGAAGAATTCCCATATCCCCTCTTACCCTATTTCCCATTTTCTCTATTAACAGCATCTCTCATTAATGTGGTAAATTTATTGAAACTGATGAGCTAACAATTATAAATTATTATTGATAAAGTCCATAGGTTATATTAGAATTTTCTCCCTGTGTGTTGCTTTAAAGGTCACGCTGTGTGGGTCTGCTCAACGAGTTGGGGTCCTGAGAGATGAAGAGGGGTCTCCGGGGAAGACAAAATGGGGTCTCCCAGGATGGTGACAGTTCACGGAGTCACTGCACCCAGACCCCGGGGTGTAGGTAAAAAATTGCTCTGCCAGGGCAAGATGCAGAAACACTGTTTACTCCAGAAAGTACAAAAGCTTATATGCACTCCTGGACCAATCAGGTCCAAAGTTACAAACAAAGGGGTGCTCTCTGTCAAGAACATAGTCTATTAGCTTAGAATAGGGAAAGATGGAAGGGAGGGGTTGAAGGTATGGAGAGTGCTCCTACAGCTGTGTTTTTTGTACATTCTGGGCTTTGATAAATGTATATGACATGTATCCACCAAGACAGTACTATAGGAAATAGTTGCACTGCTCTAATAAGGTTCTGCTCACTAATTATTCATACTGCTGTATCACCCCACCAAACCCCTGTCAACCAGCTACCTTGAGTGTCACCAGAGTGTATATTGAAACTGCAATTGAACCCTGGGGCACTTTATCACTGAGATACATTCTCAGTCCTTTATATTTTTCATTTTGAGATGTAGCTAAATTACTAAGGGTTTCAGTAAGTTGCTGAGGCTGACCTCAAACATAAGATCCCCCTTAGTCACTGGGATTGCAGTCATGTACCACCATGCCCAGCACAGTATGTTTAGAAAATTACTGAGTGAAATATATCTTAAGCTCTTTCAAGTTTTGGCAATATGAATAAAGCTGCTTATAAAGATCAGCATGTAGGTTTTTGTGCAGACATACATGTCTAAGTCCTTTGAGTAAATACTAAGGAGAATGATTGTTAGATTATCTGGTAAGAGAATATTATATACTAAGTACTGCATAATTGTTTTCTAAAGTGGTTGTACCATTTTGCATTCCTGATTATAAGGAATGGGAGTTTCTGTTGTTCCATAGCATCACCAGTGTTTGGAGTTGTCAGTGTTCTGGAATTGGGTCATTCTAATAGGTGTATATTATATGTCATTGTAATTGTAATTACCATTTCACTAGTGACATAAACTATGGATAATCTTTGTTATGATTATTTACCATCTCCATATCATCTTTTTTGAAGTATTTATTCAATTTTTTTCCCATTTTAATATTCATAAAATAACTTAGTGAAATTTTGATTGGGATTCTACTGACTCTATAGATCAAATTGAGAAGAACTGACATTTGATAATATTGAATTGTCCTATTCATCGGCATGGAATGTCTCTCAATGTATGTATCTCCTGGACTTCTTCAATCAATTTTGTCATTTCCTTATATACATCTTATACGTCTCTTATTAGATTTATACAAAGACATTTTATTTCTGCAATAATGTAAACAGTAGGGCTGGGATTGTAGCTCAGCGGTAGAGCGCTTGGCTCGCTTGCGTGAGGCCCTGGGTTCGATCTTCAGCACCACATACAAGGCAATAAAATAAAGACATTGTGTCCATCTACAACTAAAAAAATATTTAAAAAAAATAATAATGTAAACAGTATTATATTCTTAATTTTGAATTTAAATTGCTTCTTTTGGATAGATAGAAAATAAATTTATTTTTATATTAACATCATATTCTAAAGAAAGATTAAAATAACTCAGTTCTAGAAATTTGTTTTTAATTTCACGTATTTTTTCCTCATAAAAATTCATAAGATCTGCAAACAAACAAACATTTATTTCACCTTCCTAATTTGCACATGGTATTAACCAGGATTCTCCAGAGAGACAGAACTAATGTGAAAGATAAATTCAGAGATAGATAAGATTTATTAGGAATTTAGTTATATTATTTTAGAGGCAATCAGATTATAAAATAAGATTCCTACAAGCTGGAAATAGTATGGTACAATCAAGTCCAAATTTCTCATAACAAGGAACGTTGTATTGTAACTCATATTCTAAGAACACAAATCTGAAAGTCTAGGCAGTTGCTCATAAAATCCAGGAATCCAAATACTAAAGAATCCGAAATTCCGATGTCTATGGGCAGGAAAAGAGTTTCCTGGCTGCAGCAGAGAAAGAAAGCCTTCCCCTTTTCTCTGCATTTCTTTTTCCTATCCAGGCCCTCCTCTGATTGAATTGTGCATGTTCATATTGGGTAAATATGGATCTTCCTTACTCGTTCCACTAATACTAGTACCAAATGTCTTCAAGAAATAATATCCTCAAAAAATACTTGATATGACTCTCTATAAAGCACCCGAGAACCTCTTAATTCTGTCAAGTTGACAACAAAAAAATAATCATCAGGAACTCTTTTCATTTCCTTTTCTTTATTGCATTAGCTAGGAGTTCTAGAATAATGTAAATTGGAGTGATTATAATAAACAACCTTGCCTGATACTCACTCTTATTTCTATTATTAAGTATGATGTCAGCTGTACAGGTTGTAGATATTCTTCATCAAGTTGTGGTTGCTCATCAGTACTAGTTTGCTAAAAAGTTTTGTCATGAGTGGCCATTGGATTACATCAAATTAATTTTGTGACATCATTTATATAGTAAAATGATTTTGCTTCCTTTTACTGATGGTGTAAAGATTTTTGAATGTTGAATCATCTTTAAATACTTAGACAAATTCCTACTTGGTAACTGTGTATAATTCTTTTTAAACATTTTTAGGTTCAATTTGCTAATTTTATGTTGAATATATATATATTCAACTAACATTTCACATGATGGCTCTCTCTCTCTATATATATATACATGATGGTTTTATTATATATAACATATATATAATAAAATATATATAATATAAAAAATATATATAAAATGTATATAATATATATTATATATAATATATATAATAAAACCATCATGTGAAATGTCCAATTACTATGTCTATGGGGAAATGGTGGATAAATATAGAAACCACTTGGAAAATGAATCTGAACAAAAATAATTATGTGTCTCAGAGGAATAAGTCCACAAGTTTTAACAAGTTTTCAATAATAGAAGTTAATAGTTTACAAAATTGTAAGAGAAGAAAATATCTCTTTTGAATGTCCATTTCAATAGCTTCACTTTGTTTAGTGGGTCTAATTTTTCATATAAAATGTATGCAAACACAATAAGAGCCAACAATAAGCATGTTTGTAAAATAAGGCTTGTACTCTTCGCAAGTTCTAGATCACTCTTTTCAACAGTGGGTTTTCTACTTTCTTCAACACCACTGTATAAAACTGATTTCTAATATGGTCTCCAGTGATTGATGTTTCCTTGTGTTCATTTCCTTGTGTATTCATTCACATCTCCCCTTGAATATAAGATGAATTTAATTATTGTTAATCAATAAAACCTAGTCAAGTTGACACTATCATTTGGTTACAGAGATGGTGACTTCTGCTTTGTTATCAGATATTTGGTATTGCCTTCCTAGGAGGTGTAAAGTGAGCAATGTCTGTGTAGTAAGGAACTGATTGAAAGTTGCAACTAAGAGATTTGGGAAACTAAGGCTCTCAGCTTCACAACCCACAAGGAATTGAAGGCTGAAAAAACCTCAGAAATAATGAGAAAATAAATATCTATTATTTAATCCATCAAGTTTTGAATTAATTTATTATACAATAATGGATAAATAACATATCCCCTCTAACCATCTAACTTTGCAAATTATACTTGTCTCAGATGTCCTATTTGCCTCATAGTCTCATAGACTTAGAAAAAAGTGGTGTACATTTCTCTTGAGCACTAACAATTGTAGGCATACTACTTTCCATTCTCAATTTTAAAGGAGTTGCACAGGAACATACTTTCCTTATATGAAAATGTCTCAAATCATTTCCTCATTATGAGTTATGCAACACTTACAATAGATATAAGAAATTAGATTATCTGGGTTAACATACTTTAGGTTTACCTTACTGATCAGTTGTTTTGTATAGATCCAGAAATTTCTCCTTTAGTTTTGGGTATTTTTAACTCAAAATATATCTGTGTTGGTCAAAATGAGGTTTTAAAAATGTATTTACCAAAAAGTGAATTATCTGAAACAAAATCAAGAAAGTAATTCCATTGATAATAGCTACAAAAATAAAACACCTAAGAATAAATTTAACCAAAGAGGTCAAAGATTTCTGCAATAAAATTATAAAACATTGATTAAAGATTGAACAGGACACAAAAGAGTGGAAAAACATCTCACATCCTTGGGTTGGAAAAATATTGTTAAAACATTCATACTTTCCGAAGCAAATTATGAATTCATTGCAATCCCCATCAAAGTACCATCAACACTCTTCACAGAACTAGAGAAAAATAAATCTAAAATTTATATGAAATCACAAAAAAATCCCTAAATAGCAAAAGCAATCTTGAGCAAAAAGAACAAAGCAGGAGACATTAATTACCTGACTTCAAAACATACTATGAAGCTGTAGTAATAAAGAATGCAGAGTATTGACATAAAAACAGACCTTCAGGTAAATGACAATAAATGGAACAGAAACGAAAGCCTAGAATTTAACTAATTCATCTATAACCAATTGATTCTTAGCAAAGATAATAAAAGCATGCATTGGAGAAAGAGTCTGCAATAAATGCTGGGATACTGAGCATATATAGGAATGAACCTTGACCCTTATTTCTCACCAGTACAAAAATCAACCTGAAATGGACAAAAAAGACTTAAATGAGCAACCTGACTATGAAATTACTAGAAGAAAATAGGTGTTTCATGAAATTGAAATAGACAAGGATATTTTCAGAAAAGACTCTACAAACACAGACAATAAAATAAAAAATAGACAAATAGGAATGTATCAAACCATAAAGCTTCTGAACAGCAGAGGAAACAATCAACAGAGTGAGGGCACAACATAGAGAATGGGAGAAAATATTCTCAAACTTTATATCTGGCATAGGAATAGCAACAAGAATATATATGGTACTTAAAACTTCAATAGCAAAAAGTAAAATAATCTGATTTTAAAATGTGTGTGTGTGTGACACACACACACACATTTCTCAAAAGAAGACATAGAAATGGCCAACAGGCATATGAAAGATGATCAGTATCACTGATCATCAGGGAAATGCAAGTCAAAACCACAATGAAATGACACAACTCTTGGAAAAATGACTAATCAAAAATCGCTGGCATGGTATAGAGAAAAGGGAAACTTTGTACATGGGTGGTGGAAATGTAAATTAATACAGTTACTATGGGGAAAAACATATATGTAGGCTCCTCAAAACTTAAAAATGAAATTACCATATGATAGAACTAAATCATTCCTGAGTGTATATCAAAAGAGAATGTAATCACTCTGCCAAGAGACTTGTCATTAGGGCACTATTAACAATGGTTAAGAAATGGAGGCAGAGCACCTTGGCTCATGACTGTAATCCCCAGGGGCTCCAGAGCCTGAGAGAGGAGAATTGAGAATTAATTCAAGGCCAGCTCCAGCAACTCAGTGAGGCCCTAAACAACTCAGTGAGACCCTGTCTCTAAATAAAAGGCCAAAAGTAGAATACTATTTTATTTTGTATATGTACTGCATTTCCTTTATACATTCATCAGTACATAAACAACATGAAATAGCATTTGACTATGAAATATAAAGAATTCCTGTCATCTGCTGGAGATCATTGTGTCAAGTGAAGTAAGAGGCACAGAAAGAGAAGTACCATAAGGTCTTGCTGATATATTGGAATTTAATAAAATTGATCTCATAGAAGTTGAGAGTAGAATTGGAGTTACCACAAGTCAGGGAAAGAAGAGATCAGGGAGAGATGGGCAAATGTTGATTAGTGGGTACCAAGTTATAATTAGATACAGCAAGAACTTCTGGTGCACCATTTCACACTAGGGTAACTGTGGATAACAATTACATACTTACTTTTCAAAAAGCTAGAAGAAAGTATTATAAAAGTATTTACCATAAAAATATGATAAAAATTTGAGGAGATAACTATGATTTACCTGATTTAAACTTTACACAATGTATTTGAAGAATCAATATATAACACATTAACCAAATAATGTATATAATTTTTATGGCCTTATTGAACTCATTAAAATGAATTAAAATATATTTTGGGCTGGGGCTGTAGCTCAGCGGTAGAGCGCTTGCCTCGCATGCGTGAGGCCCTGGGTTCGATCCTCAGCACCACATACAAAGCAATAAAATAAAGACATTGTGTCCATCTACAACTAAAAAATATTAAAATATATATATATATAAATATATATATATATTTTAATTCCTCTACTTATATAGAGTAGGAGAGTATGGCCTGAACCTGAGATTACCAAATCATATCTTATATTATTATTTCAATAAATAAAGAAAAGATAAATAACATGTTAATTCTGTGAAGGATATCAGTATATAAATTTGTATAACTTGAAGGTCATAGAATATAAAGGTTCACACAAAAGCCAAAAGAATGATGCCCTGTTCTATGATAGAAACAGAAAAAAACATTGGCAAGGAAAATGAAAACTGCTAACTGCCTTGGTTCCAATTTTGGTGACTGGGTTGAATCCAAGTGACAACTGAAAATAAGCAGTGGGTGATTTTGAAAGCAAGTGTTTTGTAAATTCTTGGTAATGGTAGTGATGAGTGTTCAGAGAAGGAGTGTGAAATATAAATATATGATCTATCCTGCCAGGGGGTGATGGGATCAAGGAGCACATAATGTAGATGTACACACATCATTTATAGTGTCTGGTGAAGTAAATATTATCTTTCTGAAAAATGAGGATTCATAGGTTAAGCTAAAATGTACTCATATTAAAGCTAGTCTACTTAAGTTATATTCAAGATTCTTTTGCAGTCCTAGAGTCCATTCCATTTCTTGTATTTCCTGAGTGGAAGTGTTTTGGTTCAGAATAATGGCCCTTATAATACACTGAAGGAAAAGACTCACAAGTAAGCATGGTGGGTAGAAATAGAAAGATGCCTATCTAAGATTATAATACTTCATTTATGTACTACTGAAGATAGTGCTTTAAAAGGACTTTGCAGATGTAATTAAGGCTACTAGTCATCTGATCTTCAAATAGTCAGATCATACTAGATTATCCAGTGGATTTAATGTAATTATGTAACTCAGAGTGGAAGAGAAAACTGAAGAGCCAGACAGATGGGGTAGGAGAGATGAGAGAAATCCCAAATGTGAGAATGATTTAACATATTGTCCCTAGCATTGTGGTAGCAACTTTTATGCAGGAAATTACCCAGGAGATAAGGGTGGCCACCAACTAACAGCCATCAAGGACATAGTGATGCCATCCTACCATCAAAAGCAACTGGATTCTGCCAACAATTTGAATGAACTTGGAAGTGAATTCTCAGAACTGTCAAAAAAAGCTATACTGGTCAACATTTGACTTTCATATTGCAAGACTTTAAGCAGAAAAACAAGCTGAGCCAACCTGGATTTTTGAACTGTTGGATTGTGAGAATATTTGTGTTCTAATCTACTATATGTGTAACAATTACTTATGAACACAATGGAATATTAACATATTTGGTATTATGATGGACAGGAGTTGTATGAATCTATGAATCCAAATTCAAACAATTTGAATAAACTTTATATTTCCCGCCAAACTGAAGATCTTATACTTAAATATATTTCTGCCTATAAAGTCTTGCTTTACTTCAAGACAAGGGTAAAACACACAGGGGGTAAAACATAAAATCTAATTATACCAAATGAAAGAAGGTGGTGATAGACTATTGCACTTCATGAAACACAGAATTTAAGAGTTGAAATTTTAATATGATTTGATCTCATAAAGCAGTGAGAGGATGGAAATAAGATTATTAAAGGAAAGACATTTAGAAAGTAACATTTTCCATTTTAATTTGGTTAAATTAAAGAGGATAGGCAGTCTTTACCCTGAGAAGCAAGAGTCTCAGATTGCAGTGACAGAGCACATGCATCCTCTTAGGCAGTGAGAAGAGTGGAGACAAAGCTTTTAAGGGCTGATAGCTCAGTTCTATGCACTTGAGGCAGACCTTGCAGATGAGTGTAGCCAAAAGGGAAAACTCCAAACAGAATTCTTTTAGTTAAAGGCAGGCTCAGTTCAGACAATAAACTTTCATGTTAGTAGTAATTTAAAGGAAGAGGGAAATGAGATTAAACATGCAATTTCAAAATAACTAAATTTAAAGTGAAGCAAAGCAATATATATAGAAACTCATATGATGCAACTTATTACAATGAAAATCCAGTGAATGGATAAACCAGGTTCTTATCACTGTTTCTGACTCAGAGAAATATTTTAGAGTTTGTGGCAAATTACTCAGAGCTAGAGTTTATGGGACACTTATTTCAGTTATTCAAGATGTAAAACAAATACTCTTGAAAGCTTTTTATGTGATACTAAAATATTAATATCCTTAATGTGTAAGATTTTTAATATGTTATTTTTGTTTTCTTAAATTTATTTAATGAGGACATTCTTTCAAATAATCTGGAGAAAATGACATTTGAAGGCAGTGATACACAAGTGTGCTTATATTTTACTCACATTATTTTATAGACCAATTATATGTAATCTACATAACAAAATATCATTAAATTAGAAAAAGGGTAAAATACATCTATAATACTGAAAAAAATCACATTCAAGCATTTGTATTAATTTCTTTTCAAGTGTGTGGTCAATGATTAGTTTAACTCATGCCAGAAACAAAAGCCTTAGAGAAACATTGATTATTCTAATTTTAATAAGAATAGAATAAACCCTTCATTATAATTTCCAGTAAGTATCACAAAAATTAGTAAGAAATTCAATCTTAAGTGAGATTAAACACACATGCCTCAGGAAATAAAAGTTTGCAGTTCTTTCCTTCTTAACGATTGAAATTATTAAGTAGTTTTCCACACTATGGTAAAAAATCCAAATGATATAAAATTTCATCACTGTGCCTCAATTAAAATGTCTTCATAAAATATTCTATATAATTCTTTATAAATTGCTAAGTATTAACTATTAACTTTAAATGTTATAAACGTGTATGCACATTATTTATTTACATATTTTATTGCTACTATAAATTGATTAATTCTAAGGCAATGCAATGAAGATTTAGATGTATACATTTTTAAAATATCAGTTCAAGATTTTATATTCAATTATATAATTCTAACTAAATCAAACATTACTTTAGCTAAGTGACATTTAGCAAATACTGTGACTACCACATTGTGAAAAAAAGAGTAAACAAGAAAAGCAATTTACCAGAGGAAGTAATATCCAAGATAAAAGAATTATTTAATATTCTTACATATGTTTGAGAGAACTGAAAACTTATAAAATACAAATGAAACATTCAATAAATCTTCTAAATGGAGTGGTCATACCTAATGGTGAATTAAGAAGTCCTTGAGCTTAATCCTGGAGCCTAACAAAAAGAAACATAGAAAATAAAACATTTCATTTAAATGACCTACAAAACCACCAAAAGTAGTAAACAGAAACAAAAATATGACAATTTACCAGAGGTAAAGGTCCAATTTACATTTAATTTTTCCCCAAATTAAAGCAAACCTCAAGAAATCATAAGAAAAAGTCACATACATGTTTTCCACTAGCAATAGAGGTTGATGGAGGACAGTTGAAGTGTTTTCAAAAAATCATTGTGTAAAATGATTTTGAAATTGAAGGTATGAAGCAAAAGTACCAAGTGTGTATAAGATCTGAATATGAAAAAGCATTAATAAATATAAAGGAAAATTCTCTTGGAATTAACAGCGTTTGCTATTGGGAAATAATCTGTTTAAAAATGCCTCAGAATAGCACCCTCCAATCAAATAAAATAGAACATTAATCCTATTTTCATTGAATTAATCAACTATTTGATGTTAGAGAAGACAAAGAAAGGAGAAGAAAGTTAAACAGATACCACGTGTAATTTTAGTATTTATACAGATGACAGAACCATAAATACATATCATTATCTTTCCTAGGATGTAGGTACCTCAAACTTAGTATTTCTTTCTTCTTCTTCTTCTTCTTTTTTTTTTGGTGCTGGGGATTGAACCCAGGCCCTTGTGCATGTGAGGAAAGCACTCTACCAACTGAGCTATATCCCCAGCCCTCAAATTTAGTATTTCTATAGTGTACTTTATTATGTGTTTCCTGTTGTCCTATACCTTAATTAATCAAATCTTTATTCATGTGCATTTCCATGTCAATTCATTAAAAAACCTTTAACTAATATTTATCCACAGATTACATTTTTATAATTTTTTGTTAAATATTTCTCAATTCTGCTCAGAAACTTATAGTAAATATGGAAAAAAATGTTTTCCTCCTCTATATAATACCTTTCCCATTCTTTCTGGGATTTTATTTTTATACTCCTGTGTTAATTTTTAAAATGAAAGAATGTACAGAAAAAATTATTCTACTAAGAGCTAACAGATAGCATAGTGTGCTGATTGTAATATTTGTTGATATAATCATGAACTGCAAAATAATGTTTTAGCTAATGTTGAGCAGCATATATAATGGAGTGGTCCCTTAGGATTATAATGAAGCTAAAAATTTCTTATTGCCTAGTGAATTCATAACTAAAGGAAAATTAGGAGAGAAGAAAACTGAAAGAGAATAAATAGAAGAAAAATCTCATAGAAAAGTTACTGTGAAACATGGAGCAGAAGTGTTTCCAGTCCTCTCTAACGTCCTTAAAAAAATGAAAACATTGACCCCCAACTTGGAAAGGTTTCGTTATTAGAAGGGGATGCTCATTGTGCTTTATCTACTACAAGCAAATCCATGAAAGAAATAAAAGCTACAAACTAAGAAAATATGAATTTTTTTTCAGAGCAATAGGAATTAGTTTATTGAAGGGATAGAAAAAGGGAAAAAGTGCACTCTTCAAGTGAGTGGGTCTTCTCAGAGATAAGAGGGACAATGTGCCATTCCTACTCTCCAGTTTTATTGGGGATCCCAGAGAAGTTTCCAGAGAGTACAGCCCAGATCTACATCTTGAGTTTTACCTCTGAAAAGAGTGGCACTTCCTCAAGAAGAGCCTCAGCCAGGTCTTTCTGGAGAGAGTTCAGAAAGCAATTCTACCATAGGAGATAACAGCTCCATGCATGGTTTTGCTCCTGAAGACCTTTCAGTGGAAGAAGATGTGGAGGTGTAAGACAGATATTGATGATCCTCATCCTAGGCAAGCCTAGGCTAATGTGCATGTTTGGGCCTTAGTTTTCACAAAATGAAATAGTACTAAAAAGTTTTAAATATTAAAATCCTGAATAATAGGATGTAAGAAAGAAAATATTTTCTACTGTTGTACAATATTTTTTAAGGGCTATAACAAAAGGAAGTTTTAAAATTTAAGTTTATGAAGTAAAAAAGTGATAGTGAGCTAACATTAATACTGCAGGTAGAAAAGTATGTTTTTAATACGTTCAAATGACCTACATGTACAGTGCTTATAGAGTCTAGAGTAGTATATTGTAATGTCCTAGGCCTCCTCTTCCACCCACCACTTACTCAGGGACTCGCAGATCTATTTGTTATTTTATTTATTGTTGTATTGTGTTTTACTAAGTATCTTTCCTATGTTTAGATACTCAAACACTTAGGATTTTGCTAGAATTGCCTTAAGTGTTCAGAAGAACAACATATTATATATATACCTCTGTGGCCTAGGAGCAATAAGCTTTGTCATATAGCCTGAGTACATGGTACTATCTAAGTTTGAGTACACTCTAGTAAGAGAATCATGTAACAAGTGAATTTCTCAGAACATTCTCCATTATCATGGGATGCATGACTATACTCAATATTAATGATGTAGTAGCATGCCAACAATTAATGGAAATATCTTAAAAGAAGTATACAATTTCTGTTAAGTTATAGTTGAAAGACATTTCAGAAGTGAATAAATAATGTTTGAATTTCCAGCGATGAAAAATTAATATTTCTTAGTTATATAAAAATAAATAAGAAAAAAAGCTTTGGCTAAAGAAAAAAATTGATGGTCAAATGCTAAACAAACTTTCACTCAAATTTCATGTCATATGCAAAAATTAACTGTATATAAACCTAAATGTATAAAACTATTGAAAGAAACAAAGTAGTAATATATTCTAATATTGGATTAGGAAAAGATTTCTTAGATAAGGCACATAAAGAACATGCCAATGAAGTTTTTTTTTTTTTTTAATTGAACATCATTAAAGTTAATATTCCTGCCAGGTGCTGTGGTGCACATTTGTAATCCCAGGGGCTTGAGAGGCTGAGGCAGGAGGATCGCAACCAGCCTCAGCTAAAGTGAGGTGCTAAGCAACTCAATGAGACTTGTCTCTAAATAAAATACAAAATAAGCCTGGGAATGTGGCTCAGTGGTTGAGTGCCCTTGAGTTCAGTCCCTAGTATCCCCCGCAAAGATTCAAAGTTAGTATTTTTATTATTTGGAAAGATATTTTTAATAAAATAAAATGACCAGTCACATACTGGGGAAAATATTTGTAAATGACATATATGACATGAGACCTGTATTCACAATACATTCAAAACTCACAAAACTCACTAATAAGTATAAAATGATAAAGAAAGTGAAAATATAATCTGCAAAGCAAAATATATAATGGTATCAGATGGGATATATAAATACAAATGAATATGTTACCAATCTTTGGTCATTAGGGAAATAAGATGCCCTATATATTCATTAGAATATTTAAAATTAAGTACTACATCAAGTGTTGGAAAAGATGTAGAAAAATGCAAACTCTCATATACTAATGGTGGGGGTGTACAATGGTATAACAATGTTGATGTTTGTTAAGCTAAACATATACACTATTTAGCATAGCCATTCCACTTTTAGATGTTTACCCAGGAGGTAGGAAAATATATGTCCATATAAAATGTGTATATTGCTTGGTGTTCGGGCACATGCCTGTAATCCCAGCTACTTGGGAGGCTGAGGCATGAGAATCACAAGTTTGAGGCCACCTGGGTCATTTAATGAGCCAGTTTCAGAAAAAAAAAAAAAAAAAAGGACTAGGTATGTAGTTCAGTGGTATCACAGCCCAGAGCCCGTAGGTTCAATCCTCAGTACTAGGGGAAAAGAATCTGTATATGAAATATCATAAGAGCTTTATTCTAACAATCCAAATATGAAAATAATCTAAATTTGAACAAACACAACAAACAGTATTAAAAGCATTAAAATTAATAACTATTAATAGATGTGATAAATTGAATGAACCCCCAAATTATTATGTTTAGCAAAAATCAGCTTGAAAAAAAAGAGTATATATGATTTTATGAACATAATCTTCTTAAAAATGCAAACTCATCTATAGTTATATAAAACAGAATGGTAATTTCCTTAGAAGAGAAGTGGTCAGGTTAAGGAAGGGTCAGAAAGAAAGATTCAAAAGAGACCTGGAAGGTCATTTGTGGGCTGAATTATGCTCCCAAAATTCATATGTCAAAGCACTGATTTCCAGTACCTCAGAAGTGACCCTATTGGTAATAATGTCCTTAAGGAGATAATCAATTTAAAATTAGATGATAAGGGTGGAATGTACTTCAATATTTTTACATAAAGATGAGATTAAAACGTAGTCTTACACTCTAAGACACCATTTGAAGACTCAAATTGAAGGTGGCCTCTACAAGCCAAGTGAAGGTTCTAAGAGGAAATCAAACCTGCCAAAACAGTGGCCACAGATTTCTGATACTGGTCTTGGAAATCAGGACTGGGTCCCTTTTCTCCTGTGTTGAAAAGTAAACACCAGAGTAGACCTGAGGCAAGAATAGAAAGTAAATTTTATTTAAGAGATGGACGAGACAGAGAGAGAGAGAGAGAGAGAGAGAGAGAGAGAGAGAGAGAGAGAGAGACGGAGAGAGACAGATTGACTCCTATGGAGAGGAGCCTGGAACCCATAGCTGGTGTTGGTGGGAGTGAGTGTGTCTTGCCCCTTTATAGATTTTGGCTTTCCTTTCTTCTCGTGCCTCCTCCTCCTCTTATCTTGCAGACTGGACCAAAAGGCAGGAAAAGAGACACCCAGGGGGTACTTATTAACAACTCCTTGTTTTGGGAAGAGCAATCTCCTGGAGATGTAGGTAAACTTGGTAACCGGTTGAGAGGAGGGGGAAGTGCTCTGGAGGTATTAGCATTTTATTTCCTTTTCTTTGAATTAGCCATTATCTTCCCAACCTAATAATTCATTATCTACATTGTCTGTGCTCTCTATCCTTTCCCCATCCTTTAACTTCCAGCCTCCAGAATTGTGGAAAACACATTTCTGTTGTTCAAGCCACCCAGTTGTGGTACGATTGCAGCAACCCTAGCAAACTAGTGTGATGCAGATAAAAATCATCAATATATAAGTTGTCATGATGAATGGGTGCACAAAAATCTCAAACTTTTTTGAGTTTCATAATTTAACTATGTGCCATTTAGTTTTTGACAATTAGTCCTCTATAAAATTGTTTACAAATGTAAACATTGCATAGAAAACATTTCAAGTAAATATTCATCTCTTAATTTTCACCTAAAATATTAAAATTATCTTTCAAAATTTTCTATAAATGCAACATTTTAATGAAGCTATATAGAATATGAACTTAAAGTGGAAATTTAATCTTTCTTTTCAAATAACAGCTAAATATCATTGTTTTATTTAAAATGTCATGAAATTGATAATATGTCAAGGATTTTATGTATAGTATGAGCACAGCACAGATTCTGAAGCCAGATAGGGATGTTTCAGCATTTGGCCTTGACTATCATTCTTTACAGAGTCTGGAAAATTGTTTTTCAAAAAATTCTGTTTTAGGGCTGGGAGTGTGGCTCAGTGGTAGAGTGCTTGCATCACACATGTGAGGCACTGGGTTCAATTCTCAGCACCACATAAAATAAATAAATAAAGGCATTGTGTTCATCTACAACTAAAAAATTTTTTTAAAAAATTCTGCTTTATTTTCTAAAGGGGAAAAGACAAAATACTGATAAAATAAATCAAGAAAGCAATCATCACATGTTCTGTCATTTTTGCTCAATAAGTGTTTCCTTTTATTTCTCCTTTTCTACTTTCTATTATCTCTCTTATCATCATCTTTCAATTTTCTTATTCTATATCAAATGCCTAATGTTGATGAATACTGATCTAATTTAATTTCCTCAGAAGTGTCTCATTATATCTGTCTCTCTTCTGTTTTCTAAGCAATGTACATGCACATCTTTGGAAAACATCATATAATGCATTGATTAATAAGGCCCTTAGACTTTAAAATGTCATTAAAAAAAAAGCAGTGATGAGAGTGATCCATTTTTAGTTTGCAATGTATGGAAAGCATTTTAGTTTATTCAATAGTAATCAACAGCTTCTGCACTGTTATTTACTGATTGCTATTACATCTTCCTAAGGGGCCTGAGTAGAGATTAAGTGCTTCATAGAAAAGTTACAGAGCTTGAGCCTGAAGGCATTGCATAATGAAGGTAAAATTAGAGAGAGAGTACTTTTGACATCTGTAGGAATCATATTTTGCAAAGATAGCTTAACACTCAGGTTTTTTTTTTTTTCCTTCAAATTCAGACATGCTACAAACCTCTGTAGACAATGAAGGAGTAAACTGTCAGAGTGGTTTTCACAGAATAAATCCAAAATTCCCTCCTGTGTTCTTGGCCGACACGTTTTTCATTTACCAGTGAACTGGAATAGGTAAAAACACACCTTTTCCCATTAATATAAATGTTATCAGATGACTCTGGTGCTCAAATTCTTTTCTAGCAAAGATAGAGGAGACAAAAAATACTCTTAGGAACAAATTCAGACTGATTACAAACTCTGTTTTCTCTGATCTCTGCAAACTTTTTAATTTTTTCTTCTTTCTGTTTGTTTATTTATTTATTTATTGCAGTATCAGGAATCTAACTCAGAGCCTTATTGATGCTAAGCAAGTACTCTGTTCTATACTGAGCCTCACCCCAAACCCTGAAAGTTTTCTAAAGAATAATGCAAATGATGATCATTTAAAATAAATCCTGAGGCCCTGGATTCTATTCCTAGCATAAAAAAAAAAAAAAAAAAAAAAAAAAAAAACGTGGAAGACTAAGGCATAAAATAAAAGCCTAGAGCATTAAAGCACCCAGAAAAATAAAAATATGCTCCAAATTAAACCCAGCAAAAACAAATAAATGAAGCAAACAAGCAGACTTAATTCAAACATGTCAAAGGATATGAATTTCAGTTCAAATTAATCTGTCAATTTGGCTTACCGATTGAATAAATGAACTATAATAAAGTAAGATTTTAATAAAAGTGGAAACTGGGTGGAGTGTATTTGGGAAGTAATTCTATTATTTTAGCATTTTTTTTCATGTAAATCTAAGTTGTTCTAAAAACAATGTGCTTAATCACAGAATTTTAAACTTAAGTTTAGATCCATTTGTGTGTATACCAGAGATTAAACCACAGGGCACTTAACTACTGAGTTACTCTCCAGTCCTTTCTATTTATTTATTTATTTATTTTATTTTGAGACAGGATCTCACTAAGTTGCTTAGGCCCTTACTAAGTTGCTGAGGCTGGTTTTGAACTTGCAATCCTCCTGCCTCATCCTACCCAGCTGCTGGGTTTATAGGCATTCATCCCCCAGCAAATAAACTCTTAATATATATACAAAAACTCTCAGAATAAATTTTTAAGAAAAAGCTTAGGACTCGCCTCAGGAAACTCTACGGATATCCAGCCAAGGGGATAGAGACTGCTAGCCACCAGCCACAAGGGAGCCCATACCCACAGTAAGAGTCACTACAGAGAATCCTGTGTGAGGAGACCCCACATAAGGGAGGCCTGGGCCCATCCCAGTTCCGCTCCAGAGTTCCTGTGGACCCACAAGAGAGGCAGAGGGCCCAAAACCACTCTCAGGAAACTCCATGGGGGCCCATCCAGGGGGAGACCAGAGATTACTAGCTGCTAGCCACAGGGGAGCCCACATCTGTGGTAAGAGTCACCACAAAGACCCTGTGTGAGGAAGCCCCACCCAAGTGAGGCCTGAGCCTACCATAGTTCCACTCCTGAGTTCCTGCAGATCGCAAGACAGAGGGCACCAAACTGCCCTCAGGGAATGCCACAGGAGCCCAACCAAGGTCACTCCCACTGCCCTCTTGAGGTACATCCACTACCTACCTCCACCACCAACTTTAGTGGCAGTAGTGTCCATCTGGGGACACTGGGGGACCAGAAGTAGCTCTAATGTGAGATACAGGTAATCTGGAGTGTCAGTACAAGATTATAGGATAGAAGGTGCAACCTCAGATTGGTATTGCAAGAAAGGAAGATATACAATCAACATGAAAACACAAGGGATAGCCGAGTGCGGTGGCACAAGCCTGTAATACCATCACTTAGGGAGGCTGAGACAAGAGAATTGCGAGTTCAAAGCCAGCCTCAGCAAGGGCGAGGTGCTAAGCAACTCAGTGAGAACCAGTCTCTACATAAAAACACAAAATAGGGCTGGGGATGTGGCTCAGTGGTCGAGTGCCCCTGAGTTCAATCTCCAGTACCAAAAAAAGAAAATACAAGGGAAGAAAGTGCCTCAAATAAACCTTGATACCACAGTAACAGAATCCATTGAACAATATAGTTGATGTAATGTCAGAGAAAGAATTCAGAATGTACATAATTAAAATGATCTGCGAATTAAAGAATGACATAAGTGAGCAAATACAGGCAAAAATTGATCAATCCAACAAAGAAATAGGAGAGCAAATAAAAGCAACTATTGATCATTCTAACAAAGAGATAAGAAAGCAATTACAAGTAGCAAAAGATTACTTGAAGAAAGAGCTAGAGATTGTGAAAAAAAAACAATTAGAAATTCTTGAAATGACGGAAACAATAAAAATAAAAAACTCAATAGAAAGCATCACCAGCAGACTAGATCACGTGGAAGACGGGAACTCAGATAATGAAGACAAAATATACAATCTTGAAAATAAACTTGACCATACAGTGAAGATGGTAAGAAATCATGAACAGAACATACAAGAAATAGGAGACAGCATCAAAAGACCAAATCTAAGATTTATTTGAATAGAAGAAGGCACAGAATTTCAAACCCAAGGAATACACAATCTCTTCAATGAAATAATATCAGAAAATTTCCCAAATATAAAAAATGAATTGGAAAATCAAATACAAGAGGCTTACACGACACCAAACGTACAAAATTTCAACAGGTCTACACCAAGGCACATTATAATGAAAATGCTCAACATACAGAATAAGGATAGAATTTTAAAGGCTGCAAGAGAGAGGAACCAGATTATATATAAGAGGAGACCCATTTGGATCTCAGCAGATTTTTCAACCCAGATCCTAAAAGCTAGGAAATCATGGAACAGCATATACCAAGGTCTGAAAGAAAATGGATGCCAACCAAGAATCCTATATCCAGCAAAACTGAGCTTCAGATTTGATGATGAAATAAAAATCTTCCATGATAAACAAAAGTTAAAAGAATTTACAGCAAGAAAGCCTGCACTATACAGCATTCTTGGTAAAATATTCCATGAGGAGGAAATGATAACCAATAATGAAAATATACAGAGAGAAACTACACTAAAGTAAAGACCATTCAAAAGAGAAAACAAGTTAAGGTAGAAACCAAAATGACCAGGACTACAAATCATATTTCAATAATAACCCTGAATGTGAATGGCCTAAATGCTCCAATTAAAAGACATAGACTAACAGACTGGATTTTTAAAAAAAGGCCCAAGAATATGCTGTCTTCAAGAGACTCATCTCACAGGAAAAGACATCCACAAACTAAAAGTGAAAGGGTGGGAAAAATCTTATCACTCACATGGACCCCACAAACAAGCAGGAGTTTCCATCCTCATATTAAATAAAGGGGACTTCAAACCAAAGATGGTGAAAAGAGATAAAGAAGGTCATTTCATACTTCTTAAGTATGTATGATTGTACATCAACAAGACATTACAATCATAAATATCTATGGCCCAAATAATGGGGCTTCTACATATATCAAACAAATCCTCTCAAATACAAGAATCAGATAGACCACAGCACAATAATACTTGGAGACTTTAACACAGCCCTCTCACCATTGGATACATCTTCCAAACAAAAACCATAATAAAACAAAAACCATACCACTTCCAAACTAAATAAAAAACCATAGATCTCAATGAAACTATCAATAATTTAAACTTAAACGACATATAGAGAGTGTTCCATCTGTCACTCTTTTTTCTCAGCAGCACATAGATCATTTTCCAAAATAGATCATATGTTATGTCACAAAGGCAGTCTTAGCAAATACAAAAAAATAGAAATACTACCCTGCATCCTATCTGACCACAATGGAATAAAATAAGAAATAAATGACAGATTAAAAAATAGAAACTACTTCAACACCTGGAAACTAAAAAATATGCTATTTAACGACGCATGGATAACAGAAGACATCAGGGAAGAGAGTAAAAAATTCTTAGACACAAGTGAAAATTCTGATACAACCTATCAAAATCTCTGAAATACCATGAAGGCAATGCTAAGAGGAAAGTTCATTGCATTAAGCTAATTTATTAGAAGAAGTAAAAGTCAACAAATAAATGAATTGACTCTTCTTCTCAAAGCCTTAGAAAAGGAATAACAAATCAACACCAAAAGAAGTAGAAGACAGGAAGTAATCAAAATCAGGGCTGAAATCAATGAAATTGAAACAAAAGAAACAATTCAAAAAATTGACAAAACAAAAAGCTGGTTCTTTGAAAAAATAAACAAAATTGACAAACCCTTAGCCACCCTAACAAAAAGGAGGAAGGAGAAAATCCAAATTACTAAAATTCATGTTGAAAAAGGAAATATCACAACAAACATTACTGAAATACAGAGGATAGTTAGAAACTATTTTGAAAATTTATACTCCAGTAAAATAGAAAACCCTGAAGACAATGACAAATTTCTAGAGGCATATGACCTACCCAAACTAAACCAAGAGGACATACACAACTTAAACAGATCAATTTCAAGCAAGGAAATAGAAGATGCCATCAAGAGCCTGCCAACCAAGAAAAGTCCAGGTCCAGATGGATTCTCAGCTGAGTTCTACAAAACCTTCAAAGAAGAATTAATACCAATACTACTCAAACTATTTCATGAAATAAAAAAGGAGAAAACCCTTCCAAACTCATTCTATGAGGCAAGTATCACCCTGATTCCATAACTTGACAGAGAGACATCAAAGAAAGAAAACTTCAGACCAATGTCCCTGATGGACATAGATGCAAAAATTCTCAACAAAATTCTGGCAAATCGCATATAAAAACATATCAAAAAAATAGTGCACCATGATCAAGTGGGGTTCATCCCAGGGATGCAAGGTTGGTTCAACATATGGAAATCAATAAATGTAATCCATCACATCAATAAACTTAAAGATAAGAGTCATATGATTTTATCAATTGATGCAGAGAAAGCATTTGACAAAATACAGCACCCTTTTATCTTCAAAACACTAGAGAAACTTGGGATAGCAGGAACATACCTCAACTTTGTAAAAGCTATCTATGCTAAACCCAAGGCCAGCATCATCCTAAATGGAGAAAAATTGGAAGCATTCCCTCTAAAAATGGGAACAAGACAGAGATGCCCTCTTTTACCACTGCTATTCAACATAGTCCTTGAAACACTAGCCAGAGCAATTAGACAGATGAAAGAAATTAAATGGATATGAATAGGAAAAGAAGAACTCAAACTATCATTATTTGCAGATGACAGAATTCTATACTTAGAGCATCCAAAAAATTCTACCAGAATTGATAAATAATTTCAGCAAAGTAGCAAGATATAAAATCAACAACCACAAATCAATTGCATTTCTATACATCAGTGATAAACCCTCTGAAAGAGAAATTAAGAAAACTATCCCAATCACAATAGCCTCAAAGAAAATAAAATACTTAGGAATCAATTTAACAAAAGAGGTGAAAGACCTCTACAATGCAAACTACAAGACACTGAAGAATGAAATTGAAGAAGACCTTAGAAGATGAAAAGATCTCTCATGCTCCTGGATAGGCAGAATCAATATTGTCAAAATAGCTATACTACCCAAAGCACTATATAGATTCAGTGCAATTCCAATTACAATCCCAATGTCATTCCTTATAGAAATAGAAAAGACAATCATGCAATTGCTTTGGAAGAATAAGAGACCCAGAATAGCTGAAGTAGTCCTTAACAAGAAGAGTGAAGCAGGAGGCATCACAATACCAGACCTTAAATTATACTACAAAGCTATAGTAACAAAAATGGCATGATACTGGCACCAAAATATTCATGTAAACCAATGGTATAGAATAGAAGACACAGAGATGAACCCACTTACTTAAATACAGTTACCTTATTCTAGACAAAGGAGCCAAACACGTACACTGGAGAAAAGATATGTTCAACAAATGGTGCTGGGAACACTGGAAATCCATATGCAGCAAAATTAAACTAAACCCCTATCTCTCACCATGCACAAAATTCAACTCAAAGTGGATCAAGGACCTGGGTATCAGACCAGAGACCCAATGCCTAACAGAAGAAAAAATAGGCCCAAATCTTCATCATGTCAGATTAGGACCTTACTTCCTTAACAAGACTCCTATAGCACAAGAAGTAAAATTAAGAATCAATAAATGGGATGTATTCAAACTAAAATCTTCTTAGCAAAAAAAAAAAAAAAAAAAAAAAACCAATGAAGTGAACAGAGAGCCTACATTCTGGGAACAAATCTTTGCCACATCTGATAGAGCTCTAATCTCCAGGATATATAAAGAACTCACAAAACTTAACACCAAAAAAACAAACAACCCAATCAATAAATGGGCCAATGAGCTCAACAGAAACTTCACAGAAGATATGCAACTGATCAACAAACACATGAAAAAATGTTCAACATATCTAGCAATCAGAGAAATGCAAATTAAAACTACTCTAAGATTTCATCTCATGCCAGTCAGAATGGCAATTATCAAAAATACAAACAATGATAAGAGTTGAGGAGGTTGTGGAGAGAAAGGCATGCTCATACATTACTGGTGGAACTGCAAATTGGTACAACCAATCTGGAAATTAGTATGGAGTTTCCTTAGAAAACTTGGAATGAAATCACAATTTGACACAGCTATCCCACTCCTTGGTCTATACCCAGAAGACTTAAAAACAGCATACTGCAGTGACATAGCCACTTCAATGTTCATAGCAGTTCAATTCACAATAGCTAAACTGTGGAACCAACCTAGATCCCCTTCAACAAATGAATGGATAAAGAAATTGTGGTATATATACACAATGGAATATTATTCAGAAAAAAGAGAGAATAAAAGTATGGCATTTGCAGGTAAATGGATGGAGTTGGAGAATATTATGCTAAGTGAAGTAAGCCAATCTCAGAAAACCAAATGCTGAATGTACTCGTGGATAAGGGGATGCCGATCCATAATGGGGGGGGGCATGGGAACAATGGAGGAACTCTGCTCACAGTGGTGGTAGGAGGGAGGGGGCATGGGGACACTAAAGGTGGTGAAATATCATGGACATCATTATGTATGACTGCATATATGTTGTGATTCTATATCACAACCAGAGAAATGAAATGTTATCCTCCAGCTATGTACAATGAATCAAATTGCACTCTGCTATCATGTAAACCTAAATAGAACAAATAAATAAATAATAAATTAATTAAAAAAATAGCTTAGTATTTTTCTGTGTTCAACAAGTTATTCATTATTATTCTTACAAGTGATATCGCTGGTTACTGGTGACTAGTTCTGCTTCCTCACATGCTGAAGTATAACATTAGAGAAGCATGCTAATGCAAGCATATAAGCAGGGTTTATTTTAAAATGGGTAACATAGACTTCTCCTAGGAGCCATAGCTGGTGTCCTCATATCCCCCAAAGTACAGGTATTCTGCCTTTTTATATGTCCTAGGCTTCCTTTATTCTCCTGCTCTCTCTCTTTCCTGCATAAGTGACTGGGCCCAGGAGATGCTCAGTGTGGTGGTATCTCTGAGAATGTTCAGTGTGGTGGCAATGTGAGAAACAGATGCACCATGGAAAAGGCCAAGGTGGTGTGATCTGGGAAGGAAGGGAGGCGTAATTAACAACTCCCTATAGAGAAGGACAATACCTGGGAGAGATTACCTTAGCAGCAGGTTGGAGCAGGGGCAGGTTATCTTGATAAGGGTGGAAGAAGGGATCTGAAGGCATTTTAGTCCCTCAGGGGGCAGTCTCCAACTTCCTGGACTTATTCAAATTGGACTCCTTGATCTGACCTGACTCTATTTACCGACTGCCTGTCTAATTCTGGCTTCACACGGATGTATTTCAAGACTGACTTTATATTTATAACATTTCCCTTGCCCATTGATTTTATTTTTAGTTTTCTCTGTAACAAATGAACTATGACAATAGGCACATGCTTGAACTTCAAAGGTCAGAAAGATCTTCAGCAGAAATAAAATAAGAGGAAGTAAAATTTCTCTGAAGTCTTTAGGGCTTAAAATATTCTTATTCATAGTGTTCTATTCATTGTGGCAAGAAGAGCAAAATGTATGTAAAAATATGTGTCACTGATTGGAACAAGTCATTAGCTTAGTTTGTATTTAAAAGTCTATTTTGTACAGTTTAGTTCATAGGTTGAGCAAGCTTATGGATCCTTCATTATTGAAAGGCAGTAGGATAGAGTAGGAGCCTTTGCAAAATGTGAACAATGGAAACTAAATCCTTTGAATCACCACTTGTACTAGCTTTTTGGATATTAGAACAGCACATTTTTATATGAATAGATTTAAGGGCCCTTAGGTTATCAAAATTCATCTACTATTGTTTATTCCAATATTGCCCAAATTGATTTAATTTTGAACTGCTTTTTTACCCAATAGTTATTAATCCTGTAAAATATTATATTCTGTGGAGTATGATTTAGGAAATGCTATTATATACTAAAATATGTGAGATATAAATCTGATAATCTGGATATGTCACTTAATAATTGTTTAGAGTTGCCAAAGCCACTTTAGTTTTCATAGATTTAGCTTATTCAGATGTAAAACATTTATAATACCTAACACAAAAGACTGTGAGAATAAATTAATATATGTACATATGAAACTATATTTATGTATATTTGTGTATTTATATCTTCAAGCCTTGTTTATTTGAAGATTAATAGAATTTTTAAAATGTATGAGTTAAATATACATGTGCATAATCATTTTAGGGATAGAAGTGGAACAGAAATTATTGAAATTGTATTGCAAACTCTCATTGAGGTGCAGAATCAGCATTTTATAAGTGGTAGGGATTTTCCATCCCATTTCATTACCAAAAGTCAGTTTATGAATCCAGTGATTTTTTTTCTTGCCTTCTATGTTTATTAATTTTCTCAGGTTTGGGGTCTGGTTTTGACACTAATTATGATATCAAAGGACTTCTGATTGCATGGTGAAATTTGCCTATTGTTCTCTTCAACACTCTTTTGCTTTTGATCACTGATTATGACACACTTTCTCTGTTTCAAGGTGATAAGGTTATCATTATCAATTGCTGTTGTGAGTAAAAATTTTTAGTCAAAATAAAAAAGTAGCAAATAAGCCAGAATTTTAAACAAAATATATTTGGAGTTATTCTGAACTTCTGGAAGTATTTAACAATACTTTGAGTATAATATGTCAGTTATTACCGACATATTGAAATGTAGTGCAATTATTCTCATAGCACTCAGTGACCTGCAGCATAAAAGTAAACAGAGTCATGAGGAAAAAAATCAAAGTATAATAATGTGCATATGTTTAAATGTATATATGTATACTTGCTTTTTGTCTATATTTAAGTAGACATTTAAACAAATATGCAATTATCTAATATTCTCCTCTTTAAATATATATATATACATATATATGTGTATATATATATATATATATACATATATATATATTCCAAGAGTTAGAGCATTATAATGAATCAAGGTGATAGGTGAATCTGAGAAGACATTAAAAGGATTCTATGTATATTGATTTTTATGATTTTTTTGCTTTAGTTATTTAATAAATAACACATTCCCAAGCTCTCAATAAACAAAAATCTAGAATAGGAAATTTGATAATATAGGTAATTTAGGTAAAATAGACAATTTGGAGAAACAGAATCGTAATGTTATATGTAAAAGGAAATAATCAAATGTACTCATTATTTAAAGATGAGGATCTAGAGCTGTATTCAATTTTATACCAACAGAAGAAACTTGACACCTTTAGCTTTGAATGTATAATGCTCTTTATGTATATAGCTATTTTGGTCAGTTTTTTTCATTACTATGACCAAAAAACCTGAAATAAAAAATTTTAGAGGAGGAAATGTTTATTTTGGTGCTCACAGTATCAGAGTTCTCAGTCCATATCTGGCTAACTCTATTGCTCTAGGTTAGAGGTGAGGAAGAGTATCATGGCAGAAGAATGTGACAGAGGAAAGCAGCTCAGGAAATTGCACCAAAAAGCAGAGAGAAAATTCCTCTCATCAAGGACAAAATATATATCCCAAAGTGACACTCCAATGACCCCCTTCTTCCATTCACACCCTACCTACATAATTAGGTTAAGGCCCTCATAACCCAATCATTTCATCTTTAAACTTTCTCATTGTCTCACACATGAGATTTTTGGGGACATCTTATATGTTAACCATAATAAGCAATGAATGATATCCTGAGAAATATAATGGATATTGAATTTAAAATCATGTCTCAATGATGAATATAGACCTATAAGAGAAGTAGGATAGCATAAGAAAGAGATTACAATGAAATCTGGATGAGAACATTGTTACTATCTCTTCCTCCTAATGGCAGCGTGTACCTCATAAGACCTTGATCCCTCTACTATTACTACTTCAGTAGTGCTTAACTTAGTACATTGTCTAGTGAAAATTAATTACAAATATGCACCATTTTCTAAAACTAATTTTGAAGAAATATTGAGTTGAAATTTCATTTTCATTGAATTCTTATTAACTATTAAAGAATAAATATAAAAATAGTTTGAAGATGATGTACATTTATTAGCTACAAATTATAAATAATTCTTATGATGGTTAATGTCATGTCAATTTGATAGATCTGATCTCTAGGGAACCACATATGTCGACTCAGTAGATTGCTCTAATGTGGGAGGTCCTCATCCAATTTAGGGCCCGAGTAAAACAAAAAGGCCAAACTAAACAATCAGTTAAACACAAAAGAGAAGGGAGGATTTATCCTTTCTGCCTCACTACTTGAAGTGAGACAGGAGCCTTCTCTTGTCCTCAGGAAATTTATACCATTAACTCCTCAGTGCTCAGGGCTTTGGACTGAGATTGAATTCCATAACCAGCTTTCCTGCTTTCCTGGTTCTCCAGCTTCAAGATGGCTAACTACAAGCCTTCTCAGTTTTCATAATTGCATGAACCAGTTCTTCTTTTTGCACACACACAAACACACACATACACAAAACTCTCCTATTAGGTTCTGTTCATCAGTATAACCCTAACTAATACATTACCCTGAGATTCGTGCTAAAATTACATTCTGGGATCCTTCTGGAACTTTTTCTTTAGATGATGGAGTGAAGGCCAGGGATATGTTCTTTAAAAAAGTGATTTAGGTGATTTTTATAATTAATATTTATTCTAGTACAGAACTAAAATAAGAAACAACTGAATTAAACTACCAGGCCAGGTGCATTTATTAGGAAGTTCTGAATAAATTTCCACTCACTAAATATCTCAATATAAACATAGTACTAAAGTTGTTTATCCATAAGAGGATGGACCATATACCTATTATAGAGAATTATTTTAATAACTGATGGGAAAAAATGTATGTTGAAGATATAACACAAAACATTGGTGAAATTGTTTTTGTATTGTTACTGGTAGCAAGCAAGACTGTATTCCACAAAGTTGATAAATGGCATCGCGAATGCAGAGATAAGCAAGCAGTGAGTTTATTTAAAAGAGAAAGAAAGAAAAGGAAGGAAGGAAGGAAGGAAGGAAGGAAGGAAGGAAGGAAGGAAGGAAGGAAGGAAGGAAGGGAGGGAAGAACAAAAAGAAAGAAAAAAAAAGCTGCTCAAAGAGAATGGGGCCCTTGAACTGGCAGCCCACTAGAAATGAGCACAGTTTACCTCTTTTAGGTTCCTGGAACCTCCTTTCTCTCTCTCCTCCCCTGTGCATACTCCCCCTACTAATCTTTATTGGTGTCTGTTTCCACCTTCAGCCTTAGTCTTTCTATTGGATCCCCAACTTGGGAGTACTAGGGCGGAAGTGTTTGCCTCTTGGGGTCCTTTGTGTTATCAGCTTAGGGAGTTGACTGTAATTTTGAGCAACACTCTGTCCCTTCCTTTGAAAAATAAATGTCCTCTCATGTCCCTCCCCTTCATGGGTCCCCTCTCCCCCCATTATCTTCTCCTACACTAACTGCCTACTTCTCCTACCTCAATATTACATGGAAATTTCTCTGAATATGTATCCTTGCAAGTGCTTATGTTAGACGTGTCCAACCACAGAAGTCCCTGTGTTGATACAATTGAAAGAAAGAAGAAAATGTAAGAATTCCATATAATTAGGCATGATTCATGGCTTGATTATAGAATTAACAGATCAGTTGTTTTTGTTTCTTACAATAAAATGAAAAATCATCAAATAAATCTTTTGGACATAAAATAGAAATTATGCTTGATTATAGGACACAAATCATAAAATTTTGAATATTGTGGGTGAAAACAAGTGTTCATTCATTAGTAGATATATATTTACTCTAATTTTTAATGCTAAAGAATTTGACTTTTTCCATACCATCATTGATCAAATAATTCTTGCTTTTCCATTAATTTTAATTCTGTATATAATATATATTAACTATTTACACATTCTAAATCATCTTTATGAGTGTATATATGTGACTAGATACATGTATGTTAATTATAATCAAATTCACATTACAGGTATATAAACCATATTTGGTAAATTATATCAGACCAAATCTTTGATTTATCTGAAAAAAATTGTTGGCTACGATAAAAGTTAAGTGTACTGGAAAATATTAAAGATATTTCCTGTATTAAAAATGATCAAAAAAACATGTCTCCATAAATTGAAATTAATTACTTTTTCAGGGCAAAATGATTTTAGCTGTCATGTAACTGTCAGTGTTATTGTTCACTTTCTTCTTCTAAGATATAAATAATACTTGAAAAAATGATTTTATCAGCAAATTGCAGTACCAAGTACAATTTAAAAGTATGTGTTGTTAATGATATTATGTTGCTATTCCTTTACTTTCAGTACTCATTTTTAAATTCTGAAGACAGAGTGCACTTAAGGGATTACAATCAAGTAACTCTTGATTCTTTGACAGAATATTACCTTTAATTCTTTGTCTTCTCTGTGATGGATTTTTTTTCTAATTATTCTTTTGAATTTACAGAAAAAAAATGTTTATCACTTCCATACTTTTAATTCCGAAGTAGCAACCAATTGATGACTGTCCGGCAGAGAAGTCTGTCGTAATAAGTTGCTCACAATGGCCCATTGCCTATACAGTGACTTACCTTGGCGAAAATTTAGTCAGTCTTTTTTCCTCAGCTTGTGTGCCTGGACTTGTGTTAAAACTTAAGCTTTTTTTTTTTTTTTTTGGTACTGAAGATTGAACTCCGGGGCACTCGATCACTGAGTCACATCCCCAGCTCTATTTTGTGTTTTTATGTAGAGACAGGGTCTCACTGAGTTGCTTAGCGCCTCGCTGTTGCTGAGGCTAGCTTTGAACTCGTGATTCTCCTGTCTCAGCCTCCCAAAGTGCTGGGATTACAAAAACTTAATCTTAAACAAGCTCTCATGTATAGAACCTCTGTAGCTTCATAGAACTGGTCAATCACAAGTGGAAAAATTCAAATTGAATGTACACAGTGGTGGCCTCTGTTCACCTTTAACCACTGTAAAGTTCTCCTACCCTATCTTGTTAGCCCCGTTACCACTCCTTATATAGGAAACATTCTTTTTATATCTTTTGATGTTAACACTTTGCAGAATTTGTGGTAGAACTGTTCTTCCTATTGCAATAATCTTGAATGAAGTGTCTCCTTAATTAATTCAAAATTATACTTTATTTGACATTTCTATATTAGTTATCTTTTTGTTGCTGGACCAATAAATCTGACAGAAAAAAAAAAAAACAGGAGCAAAAGTTTACTTTGGTTCACAGTTTCAGAGGTTTAGTCCATGTTTGGCTAACTCCACATCCCTGGGCTCAAGTGAAGTAGAACATCATGGCAGAAGGGTGGGGCAAAGGAAATCTGATGTTTAAGATAACCAGGAAGCAGAGAAAGCTTGAATGTAAGAAGCCAGGGATCATATGATCTCCAAGGCCACAGCCCCAGTGACCTATTTCCTCCATCCATACCCTACCTGCCTGAGGTCATCACCTATAAATTCATTCAAACTATTAATACCTCCAGTGGATTAATCCACTCAATAAGTCACAACTATCTTAATCTAATTATTTCACATCAACATTCCTGCATTTTCTCAGGTATGAGCTTTTGGAAGATATCTCATATCCAAACCATAATACCTACAATCTTCAAAGTAGGAGAAAAAAAGAGCTTAACATATTTGTGGGTTTGGGTGAAGTGAGAAGAAACTTGATCAAAAGAGAAAAATAAGTATCTGTGTATGTGTACATGCATACATGTATATATTCTAATTAGAAAGATAAAATATGTGCATATGTGTGTATATGCATGCACATATATAGAAATATGTATAAAATATATTTATCTATCTATTTATATAGAATAAGAGAGATATAAAAAAAATCCCAAATGCACAAATTCAAGTTGAGGATTTTAAGGAAATGAAAAGGTAATGTGTAATAAGTACACACATGGCTTTCTTTACACTTCACATATTAATTAATTAAGTATTCTCTGCAGCTTTATGCAATATAGACTATTATCTCATATCTTAGGTATTAGTACAATGAGAAACAGGTTAAGTAATTTGCCCAAGGTTACAATTTTGAAAATTAGATGGAATTTGATCTTTAGACTCCTAATTTAGGGTCTTTCCTCTTAAATATCAAATTTTTGAAGAATTTTATTGTTGATTTAAAAATGCAATTTTCATGACTAAAACTCGGTGACTATTTCTAAAATAGTATCCGTAAAAACTGAATTTAGCTTTTAAACGGATACTTCAGAAGCATTGCAAACTTTGTTTCAAGACAACTAAGGGAATTTGGTAGTTGGGTTCAATTTTCATGTTAAAGTGAAACAAAATCTTCTAACATAATTTTACCTACCTTTTTTTTTGCCATTTGATTTTAGAACCAGAATTGCTCTATTACCACTATTCTAGATACTCTATCATATGATCTGTTATTGGTACATCAAAATATATATGTAAATTATTAATAAACATTTTTAACTTACATGGGCATTATTTTTTAAATAGAAATAAAACTGCTCTATATGAATTTAAGCCTTATGAAAAACAACAATATTCACAGGAACAGATGTTTCCGTCTCATTCTTAATCCCTTTAAAAGTCAGTTGAAATGCTCCTGACTCCCTGAAATTCCAAAAATAATTAGTTTTTTTTAAAAAAAAAAACTGCTTGGAAAGGCACCCAAGTTTGATAAAATCATAATCTTTTTCTTCAAATAAATCTGACTAAGACTGGATGTGAATAACAACTGGCAATCAGTGACACATTCTGTATTTCCATAACTTAAATGATGTCAACTCTTTTTGTAACCAAATTTTAAAAATAGTAATTGAAAATAGCAGACATTTAGTTTGCTGTATTCATTTTGTAGATTTTTAGTTTAGAAAGTCAAATTAAGTACTAAAAGTCAGATTTTATGTTTGCAGTTCCTTCATTTTATACAAATAGTTGATGCTATTTTGTCTTTAAGATGAATTCTCTAATATTTAAATCAACTTATATTCTACACTCGATTAAATTACTTTTCTAGTTAACATTCTGCCTTGTTTCTCCCTGGCTGGTATCATAAGAATGTAACTTTTACTGTAATGTTTAATTAAGATTAACTTAAAATCTTAATAGAAATATAAAACTGGAAAAACATTACATATGAATTAAGAAAAACAGCAAATTCACTTATCAAATAAGCATTTGCTTCAAGAAAATTAAATTTTATTTATAAGGCATAGTATTTTCTAAAACCGAACCCCTTTCCTGACTTATATCCACATGTGCACATTCAAGAATTTTTTATTTTTGCTTTCCATGTTTTATTCTTAAAGTTTAAAATGTCTGTATTCTTCACTTGTCTTCATTGCACTTTACTGCATTTTCTTATCTCTTCTGTCCCTTCTTGTTTCTTTCTCTTTTCCTCCTTCATTTGAAAGTTGCAGACATCGTGACAACTTATTCCCAAATACACACATGTATTTAACTTCTGAAGAGGATACTGTATAATCATAATACCATTATTTTGTTCAGAAATATAACACTGTACTATAATATTATCAAATATACTTTCCATTTCAAATATGTCCCAATGCATATTTTATAACTTTTTTTGTTTCATGTTTGTATTTCCAATCAAGAACTCAATAAGGAACCATGTCTTACCTTTAGACATCATTTGACTTTATTCTCCATTGATTTTGCATGACTTCTCTTTTGCCCTGTGAGAGTTTATCAAAACACTGTTAGTTGGGGCTGGGGTTATGGCTCAGCAGTTGAGCGCTTGCCTCGCATATGTGAGGCACTGGGTTCGATCCTTAGCACCACATAAAATAAATAAAGCTATAAAAAAATAATAGCACATCATTTAAAATAGAAAAGAAAATGAAGTTTTAAAAAAAATTAAAAAATAAATAAATAAATAAAAACATTGTTAGTTTTGCGAAATCTGACTGGTTGATAGGTTTGCATCACATCTTTGTCCTCCAGACATGCAACAGTTGTTGACCTGTTTAAAAGACTAAGGAAGAGATAATATTTACTGATTGTTGCAATTTGCTATGTAATATTACTTTTTACAAAATTTATATTACTTACTTATATGTATCTTAATTATGTTTATATACTTAGATATATCTATCTGCATGTACATACATAATACACACATTAATTTATATTTTTTGGAAAATGTTTATTTAAATTATTTTAATTAATATTAAGACCAACTTTGCTATGAGATAAATGATTCATAATACAAACCATGCTATTCTAGGCCACTTGTAAGTAAATGTTAGACTTAGGCTCTTTCTATGAAAACATGTTTTTTATGCAAGAAATGGCATTTTAATAGAGACTATTTGTGATGTACCACTTCTGTATATTAAACCAAAAGTTCTCAACTGATTTCTCTGGTGAGATGAGACATGTCATGGTAGCATTGGTACAACTGAGAGTTGGGAAAACAGGGAGAAGATGATAGTAAGCTTTTCTACTTTTCAAGTCCAACAGGGTGAAACTTTACCACCAATTTCTTGAGAAATACTATTATTCAAGAAAAGATAATTGTTTCAGGGAAACTGCTTGTTGACATGGGTGTGTATAATACATTTTTATAGGCCCCAAAACACTGACGACAAAGCAGAAAGAAACAAATAGGATTGACTCAAACTAATATGTTTCTGCTCAGCAGAGAAATATCATCAAAGAAACAACCAATGAAATGGGAGGAAATATTTGTGACCATACATCTAATAAAAGAGATGTTTCTAAAATATATAAGGAGCTCAATTTAATATTTTGAAAACATTTATTAAGAAATGCACAAAGGATATGAAATACACATTTTTCAAAAAAAGACACAAATCTTTAGCGTGTATATGAAAAAAGTATTCAACACCAAAAACCATCAGGGAAATGTAAGTTTAAGCCATAGTAGGATTTGTTAAATTACACATGTTATAATGGCATGATAACAAAGACAAAAGATAACATGTGTTGGTAAGGATATGTAGATAAAGGAATGCTTCATTGTATACTATTGGTAGGAATGTATATTAACACAGAGTCTTTATAGAACACAGTATGGAAGTTCCTCAAGAAATTAAAAATAGAACTACTGTATGATTCCATATTTCTAGTTCTGAATATACTTATAAAGAACATAATATCCATACAATAAAGTGATATCTGCATTCATATATTCATTGCAGCATTGCTTACAATAGCCAAGATATAGACTTGATTTAAGTGTCCACCAACAGATTAGTGGATAAAGAAAACAGTATAAATATACACAATGGAATGCTATTTAGTGTTGAAATGAGTATAATCCTATCATTAACAACAATATGGATGAATCTAGAGAACATTATACTAAGTGAAATAAATCAGGCACAGAAAGACAATATTGTATGATCCTATTTATATAAGGAATTTTAAAAAATTGGAATTCTTAGAAGCAGAGAAGTAGAATGGTGATTTCTAGGGACCAGGAGGGCACCATGAGAATGGAGAGCTATTGGGTCAAAAGTACAAACTTTTAATTAGACAAAAAGAACAGGTTTGGTTTCTCTTCTGTGTCATAGTGACTGGTTGTTGATATTTCATACTTGAAAATTGCTATGAGAGTGGATCTAAGTGTTCTCACCAGATGCACGTGCACACACACACACACACACACACACACATAAATGACAACTAAAATGAGGGATACATTAAGTGGTTATAGTGAAGTGATCATTTCAAAATGTACACATATACCAAAATATGTACACTACAAATATGGACAATTTTATGTGTAAAGTATATCTCAACAACAACAACAATAAAAAACTAAAATAAATAAATAAAAGGAGTGATTATATTCACTTGGTTCTGTTAACAGTTATGGCTATAAGTTAGTTGTCTCTCTTGAATAGTGTACATTATTAAATTGAGTAGGCTTTTTAAGGTTAGTAGCATATCACCATTTATTTAAAAACCTCTACTACTATAAGGGTGTTGCTCATATTAAGGAGAGCTTTTATTTCAAATTGTTCTGTTGTTTTATAAAGTACCATGTTTCCAGCATGGAAATATAATAGTAACTGCTAAATGATAGTTTGTTTATTTATTTTATAGTAGTTACTATCTACCACAGGAAAAGTTCTAATTGAATCTTGTTCCAAGTTGCATAATTGTCATGATAAAACTGAATGAATCACAAGTCCAAGTTGCTTCCCATTAATTCTTCAACTTCATACCCACAGAGTACATCCATAAGAAGCTGCATGAGGGTGTAGGACTTTACTGAATTGTTTGAGAGTTAGCGAATGGGAATTACGCCATTAGCATGCAGGCTTAATTTGACTGTCCCCATACTCTAGGCACAAAGTTAAATAAATCTCTTTCAAAATCCAATGTACGATGTTCCCTATTTTTTTTTTTTTGTACCGAGGATTGAGCTCAGGGGTACTCGACCACTGAACCACATCCCCAGCCCTATTTTGTGTTTTATTTAGAAAGACAGGGGATTCTCACTGAGTTGCTTAGTGCCTCACCCTCTGAACTCATGATTCTCCTGTCTCAGCCTCCCAAACTTCTGGCATTACGTGTGTGTGCCACTGTGCCCGGCTTGTCTCCTCTTTTTTTAAAGTCCCCAAATAGGAGAAGTAGCCTTACTCTGTGCTATAGAGTGAATGTTTGTGCCCTCTCAAAACTCATATGTTGAAATCCTAACCCCCATATAAATGTATTTGGAAGTGGTCACTTTGGGAGGTGTTTAATTCATTAGGATGAATCTTCAATGAATGGAATTAACACTCTTTTGAAAGACTCCAGAGATAACCACATTCTGTGTAATTAATATGCACTAATAAAAACTGTACCAAAAATCATTATAACACATATAAAATGCAATTACTAAGTAAATTTGGTAAGTACATATATGCTAATCATTGATCCATTTTTTTTAAATAAATTAAAAACTTAAGGGGAAAAAACATCCAGAAGTCTTCCTTCCCCTTTCCAAAATGTGAGAACTCAGTGGAAAATGTCCATTTATGAATCAGAAGGCAGGTCCTCAACAGGCAGCAAGCCTGAGTTTCTGTTTTTAAGCCATACCAGCCTGGTGTTTTGTTATAGCAGCCTGAAAGGAAAACTACAGTGGGATCTCCATTTTTATGTCTTATAATGCTTCTAAAGGATGGGTGAAAACAGAATGTGGAATGGACAAATTTGTGCTAGGTCAAGGATTTTTAATAAAGCTACATATCTAGATGAAGGCAAAGCTACATTTTGAGCCCAAGAAGTTTGGTTCTCAGGTGTGCCTCTCCAAAGAAATTTGGCATACTTAGTTCCTTCAAGCTGCTGCGGTATGATCAGGATAGTAAAAATGTCATCTTCTTTCTCATTGGCAAATACATATTTTTATATACTCATTTCTCTATGAACACCAGAATTTATTATCTTCTGTAGTTTGAATTAAAGAAAATTCAGAGTTAATTTCCAGATATTGTATATAACGTGTTTTCTTTGTGTATTTAGTAATTTCTTGAAGGAAAAATGTAAGCTGAAAATTTTGAAGACATTAAAATAAACAATCCTTGTGTAATTGAACAGGTGCTATAAAATTCTTACCCTGACATATTCTCAGTTTTTTCTTCATTGCCTTTTTTGAACATCTTTGGAATAAAATATTGTTTCTCATGTTATAACTCTTGGAGATTTTTTTTGAGAACATGAAGTTTATTCTGAGATAACACAGGAATATTATGAGGGTTTATAAATTCTATTTTCTATGATGACCAAGCCATACATATTCATGTGATATTGAAACTAGAAGCAGTTTTTCAGAACTTAGGGAATATGCAATCCTTTTAGAATTCAGGCTTAATTATATAGGTTTAAAGTTAGGAGAATTATTTGAATCATATAAATTTATTTGTCCTAAACTGTGGAAAATGTGCCCTCTTGATTTGTCTTGAGTAGGATGAGGACCTTGTTCACCAAAATATGATTAATAGATAACCTGCATTAACATCCAAATTCAGGATGTATTTACAGAAAATTTTGGCAAGTGCTTTTCAGATTAAGGATATCTATTCAGGATCAAAATAGCAAATATACTTCTCAGGTCAAAGAAAGCACTGTAATGATTTTAGTAGTTTCAATAATGCTTCCAATGTAGCTTTTGCAATTTTACAAAAAAATTGAGCAATATTTACATGTTCATGTAAAATGAGAGAAATAACTCAAGAAAAAGGTTTATCACAGTTTAAATAAGAAGTAGAATGAGAATTTTAGTGGTTCTGGACATACAACTAAAAAGACTGGATCAGGAAAAAATTGGTGCAGAGTTTAGAAAATTAGGGAAGGTGCAAAGTATCATTTCACTGGCTCATTAATATTGCAAAGTCCAGAATGAAATGCTGACAGTGATATCAGAAAATCTGATTTCCAGAATTCAAAACTTTTATCAAAATCCAGTAAAAATAGTAGAATAATAACATTTGCAAAGTCAATTAGTATTTGCACTGTATTTCTATTTTTCATAGCTTTCATTCCACACACATCATATGTGCAAGATCTTACATTGAATCAAGATTATGTCAAACCTTGTACCAGAAACCCTATGCCCTTTCCACTACTTAACTGTCTCAGGGAAGGAAGAAAAATAGATATGGATGATTCAATCATGTTGTAGTCTGTTCTGTCTGTGCATCGTGGACATGAATCTGTTAGGACTCTCGCCATCAAAGACTTTCCATTGGCTGAGAGCCATCTTTCCTTAAAGTGAGTTTGAAGACCAGGAGTTTCTGTCATAATTGGCCCTGTTTTTATCGGCCCAAATTCCACTTGGCCAGCACAGTTCCACCAATCATCTCTTCACATTTCTTCACCTCAGGCTTCACCATATGAACTCTAG
Organism: Xerus rutilus; assembly: GCA_028644305.1. Taxonomy (NCBI): domain Eukaryota; kingdom Metazoa; phylum Chordata; class Mammalia; order Rodentia; family Sciuridae; genus Xerus; species Xerus rutilus. Next base: position 19,743,499 of record CM053405.1, on the reverse strand, counting down.
GTGAGCAGCCTTCCTGTGTCCTCATTCTGTTTGACCAGACATTGCAAATCCTATTCTTTTACCTTCAGAATAATCCTTAACTTTGGAAGCACCAGTTCCACTGAAAGCTTTCATAAGGCTATATCTTTTCTCATACTCCTATTATGATTCAAGCAAGAGGAGGATTGATAAATTATGTGATCCACATATTTGCAAATAGACATTTTATCTCTATTGTTTCCTTAAACGTCTGATGTTTAGGAATTTCTGCCATTCAGTAATGAGAGTAAACAGAGTAAACCTCGATTCTCCTTTTACCTATTTATCACCAAATATGCGCTGCTGCTTCTTATTTATAAAAGGAAGGGAGGGAGGGAGTGAATGAGGAAGGAAGGAAGGAAAGAAAGAGGGAAGGCAGGCAGGCAGGCACAAAGGAAGAAATAAAGGGACTGAAGGAGGAAGGAAAAAAGAGAAAGAGGAGAGAGAGTGAGAACAAAAGAGTGCATTTCCACTTAAAGTGCTATTCTTCTTTGCCTGTCTTATTTAGTATCTATGGGTATTTTAGCATTCATAAGGTAACTATCAAACCCAGGCATTTTAGATACTTAACATTTTCCATGTGTAAAGATTTTCTCATGGATTCCACTACTAAAACACACTAAAAATCCTCACTTAGTTTCACCAGTTGTCTTGCTTCCATATTCGAATCTGCTCATGCAAATATCCCATTTTCTACATAGGCGCTCTCCCTCCCCCAGTCTTGCCCACTTCGTTTTTCCTCTTGAACTATTCTTCAACCTTATTCATACTACTCTACTTTCAGTACAGCAATTCACTTTCTTTATGTCTCATTATTAATTTTAGATTTCTTGGTCCATCACTTCTGAAATAGCTTTCTATTAACCTAAATACTCTAACCACTCTGTCTTTTTGAGTCACAGTTTAGACAAATCTTCAGCTGCTGAGTGAATTCACTTTTTTGCTCTGTCCATACTTGAGCCAGAACAACCTAACCCTGCTAGAGAAAGTCACACAACAGGGAATAAGAACAGGGATTGGTTCCTTATAACTAGATTATTGCCATAATCAATTTGTTTGTTTTTAGAAATGTAAAGTATACGAAGCTATTTTCTTTCCATTTGTTAGGCAAAAAGATAGTTTCATTTCTATACAAATCCATACCTTGATATTTTATATTTTAGATCATATAATTTAAAACCTTCTCTTAACATATTATGCATCTAAAAGCTCCTGCTCCATTGAATCTTAGCATCTTATAAAAAAAAGTAGAAGAAAAAGCAGGGAAATACATGGAAACTAATAGAGACTGTGAGCCGTATGCAGGATTTCAACAGTAGAAACTATGCAAAGATTGTCTTAGTCTATGTTTCCAAGCATTTGATAATCTAGAAATATTTTTGAACCCATCATTTCATTCATTATTGAAATTAGCTATATAATCTCATCAAATTATCAAATATAGATTGTGGGGCACTATAGACAAGTTTTACTACTTGAAATAAAAGGTGAAAAAAAGTAAAACTGAAGAAAACATTGCAATATTTTATAGAATGTCTATGATATACAAGTATTAAATCATCTGATTTGCATGTATTATTTCATTTTTTCTCAAAAGAAATTATTTTGCCACATCCTCTAACAAAGCCGTTTTTAATAAAAAGTAATTAGAGGAAACATGAAGAATACATGAGGAGGGCTGGGATTGTAGCTCAGCGGTAGAGCGCTTGCCTTGCATGCATGAGGCCCTGGGTTCGATCCTCAGCACCACATACAAAGCAATAAAATAAAGACATTGTGTCCATCTACAACTATTAAAAAAAAAAAAGAATACATGAGGATGTGAGGACATCTGAAAGAAAGACGAGGTCAAACCAAAGTGAGAGTGGTAGAAATAGTGCACTAGTTGGAAAACTGGAGAGGTTTCAGTTAAATCATTTAGTGATTTTACAAAGATCTTCTTATATATTGTGCAGAATACTTTATCAAGAGAAGTAAAATGGAAAATTAGTCTTTTTCATTGTTTAAGATAAACAAAAGTAAATTTCAAACTGACTTAATGGAACTAGAAATGGGTGCCAATAACATTGGAAATATCATCATTATTATTACTATTAATTTAATAAGGATATTTCAAGAATGCTACAGTGTACATAAAAGCTTTATAATTTTTCAACATTCTTCCTATTGTTACTACTATGAAAATCTATCCTGTACAACTGGGAATTATTTAGTTTTGTTGTTTTGAGAAAATAAACTAAATACCTTCCTCCATAAAAATTTTTAAGGGGGGACTAATGCAGAAATTTAAATGAAAACATTTGCAAAATTGCATTTCCTTTATCTTAATGATTACCACAGGCTTATATACATCATTATAGTTTTAAGTACCTAAACTTTCTGAAACCAATTTAGACTCTTTTAGTAATATGCATACTGAGTAAGAACAATGTGTGCTGAATGTTCTATGAATTAGAAATCAGTGCTGCAAAGACTGTGCTCAAAAAAAATAGGCAGCCATAGAAACAGCTGGAAAAAAATATGCTTATCCAGCCTTATGAAATGTAGTTTAAAATGAAAGAATTGAGGAAAACACTATTCATAATTTCTTTTCGACACAAAAGAATCAGAAAAAGTCCTCCTAGAGGACTACTGCACTCAATTCTCCCTGATGCTAAAGAATACATTCCAGAAAGTGTCTATGAGAATATAATAATGTGACTTGTCAAAACTGGACTGTTTTTAGTTCTTACAATTTAGGGGGGAAAGTAAAGTCCTCATTCTGAAATGCAGAACAAAATTGAAGTTATAATTATACAAAAGACTACACAGTGGCAGCTGCAAAATCCCTTATATTACTCCCCAACTTTAATTCCCAGTATTAATCCTGATCTTATTGACTGCCTTATTAGCTGCTGTAAATAGCAAAGCAAAGTGTGTTTGTGGGAGGAAGTTGGAGGCATCTGAGTATAGGATAACAAACTGCATTATGATAATGGATTCTCTTCATCTTGAGAAGTACATTCAATTCCCAAGTATATGACAAAGCATATTGAAAATATTGATAATGATATCAAAAGATTATTACTTTCAAAATTAAACCTGAAATATTTAATTTTTCTGAAATTTACATGGACTGGAAGCATCTGTTCACATGATTTATTGTACAATACAACAGAACATAATGAAATTATTATTGTTTCCTCACCTAGTAATTCTATTGTATTTTTTTTGAGTTAAATTAAGTTTTCTTTTAGACTTCATTTACACAGTGTTAGCTGTTTGCATCTTTTGTTTGTGTTTTTTCCTTATACTTTCACTTAACCTGTTATTCTAATAATTTAAATTTCAATGTATAATTTGTTCAAGTGTTATTTCTGCTTTGATCTATATTATGGATTTCTTATAACTTTGTGTAGTAGATATTGCAATTAACCTCCCAATACCTATTTCACCTCTTCTCTATGGTTCCAAAGTAACACACCTTGGGAAATTTGATCTGCTCTGGGATGGTCCACCCACAGGTTTACCTAATCATCAAAGCATTAACCCCTGACCAAAGGGTGATTTTAGAAACCAGGTCTATGTCAGGCAGTTTAGGCACTATATCTGCCTTTCACAGTTGTTGATTCAGGAAAAGATCTGTGACACAGGTTTGACAGTTCTGATGTTTCTTTGATATATGAAAATTTATTACAAAGTGTATTAATTATAATTGCTCAGATTTTTATAATTTACTAAAATAGATATTAAGAATTGAGTGAATGACTTTTAAAACAATTTTTTTAAAATTATTGACTAATTAAGAAATATCCTAACATAAATATTGTTAAATAAAAGCATATTCAAAACTAGTAGAGAACTATACTTTCATCAGACAATATTTTACTTTTACTAGAGTGATTTATTTCTCTGTCATTTTACCGAACTCACTTTTACAAAAGTGCTCTATTAGTTCAGTGTTGCCAAAAATTGGATATCCTCGATCCCCATTGCATATTCTCTACTACTAGATCTAAATGTAGATGACAGGTTCTTCCCTGGATTTTCTGACATGTCTTTTAGTTTTGTTTCTGGACCACTGGTCCCTCTTTCTTATTCTGTTACACAGCCCAATTATTGATGATGAGAGTGTGATCTGATTCTATCTCTCTTCCCTATTAATGTTTAGTCTTAGTATTACATGTTCACATTCTCAGATTTATAACTATATCCTCTCTCTTGTAGTTTAATTACTTATATCCACTTGCATGCTGAATGCTTTCATCTGCGTTTCTAATAGCATTTGAAGTCTCACAGTTAGAAACATCAGTCTCTGTCCTTTCTTCTAGGACACGATATAACTCATGTCCAGTTCTCTTCCACTTCAGTAAATATCATCACCAGATATTCAAAAGCTTTCTCTAAATTTCAGGATTTATTCATAAATTTCCATTGCCCCTTGCATTCAACATCTAATACATCAGTATGCGTTGCTGATCCATCATTACCGTATATCCTTAACTTGTCTAATTCTCTCCAACTCCGTAACCTTAACCACAATCACTTCATGATCCTGAGCTTTCAGCATCCTCAAGAGAGAGTGCAGTCTTTATCATAATCTTAATTCAGATGTTTTTCTCTTTATGAGAAAGTGAGAATCTATGTCTAAAATCCCTATAGAAATGCAAATAACAGAGATTATTTCAGAGAAGAATAAAAAGTGGAAAAAAGAATGAATGTTGTAAGAATTCATGCATATCATTAAGCTTCAATCAAGAGTATAGTACAATATTAGTACAACCACGATAAACAAATCAAGAGAAAAGGCTATAATATCCAGAAGTAAGCCAACAAATATAAGATCAATTTTCAACAAATTGTGAATTTAATTAATTAAACAAAAAATAATTTGGAATAGTGGCTCAGGACTATAATCCTAGTGAATATGGAGGCTAAGTCAGGAGGATTGCAAATTGGAGGTCAGCCTCTATAATTTAGGGAGATCTTTTCTGAAAATAATAAAAGAAAAAGGGATAGTTTGTATCTCAGTGGTAGAGTGTCTTTGGTTCAATACCTAGTAAAGCCCCCCCGTCACATACACACACAAATACACACACACACAGAGGAATCATTTTGACACATAGTCCTAGAACAATGGAATATTTATGGGTTAAAAAGTAGAAGTATGGACTGCAAAATTTTTAGGAGAAATCATAAAGGAATATCATTGTGACTTTGGGTTAGACAAAAGATTATTAAATGTATCAAAGAAACAAAACAAAACAAAACCCTCGAAAGCTCAAAACCAAAATCAAATAAAAACTCTCAAAAAAGTAAGTTGAAAAAAATCAATTTAGTCAAAATAAGTTGCTCTTTTAAAAATATTATTATAAGAACAAACTCAATTTTGAAAAAAATTAGTAAATTAAATATTTAATTAAGGCTTGTATCCAGAATATATAAAGAACCCTTGAAACTCAATATATAAGAATACAACAAAGAGCAGCAAATAATTTGAACAGTTCACTAATGAAGTTATATGAATGAGAAATGAGCACATACAAAGATGATTTATAATGTTAATCAAAAAAGCATGTAAATTCAGCAACTAGGGAGGCCAGCACATGAGGAACACAAGTTATAGGTCAGTCTCAGCAACTTAGTAAGACCCTATCTCAAACTAAAAAATAAAAAGGGTTGGGGATGTGGCTCAGTGGTAAAGCATCCCTGGGTTTAATACTCAGTATCCTCTACTAAAAACAAACAGAAAAAGGCATTTAAATTAAGTCAACAATGAGAAAACATCATCCTTGTATTAAAATGGTGAAAACCGTATATAATAAGCATGCCAGAGGTGGCAGGTAACAAAAGACTCATACACAGCAGGTTAGAATGTAACATATTACAACTCTATAAAAAAAATGCACCTACCATTTGACCTTGCACACCAACATATTTACCTAAGTGAAATGAAGAAGTACCCCTTGAATATAAAATCAATATCATAATGTGGACATCGCTGTATTAATGGTTTTTGTTAAGGAGGTGAACATGGATTTTTTGATTCCTTAAAATGGATCTTAATTTTTTAATAATCAACAGCAAATATTTTTCTAAACAACATTTGGTTTTCTGAATATTCAAGTAGGTTAAAGATCTTGGTAAGAGTTATTCTACACTGGAGGAAAAAGAAAAACAATGTCAATGTTTACTTTGTCAAAAATAAAACTAACTCATTGGAACTACATAATGGACTTCAAGAGTTCTTTGTACCTCTGGAACTGTTCCAAAGGGAATTAGCACAAACTTCTACCCTACAGGCAATTTGAAGCATTCTTTATTGTCCTTCTACTTGTGATTCACTACAGCTTCAACATTATCATAATAGTGCTTAGAAAATATTCCACTGGAATCAGAGCTTTGAAACCATCCTCATAACTAGTACAGCTGTCTCTTGTCATCTGTGCACATTGGTTCCAGAACCTGGCACAGACACTAAAACCATCACACAAGCCCCTTGTATGAACTAGAATTGTTTGCATATGACATAGGATAATTCTCCTTATAGACTATGTATAATGCCTTAGTGCAACTACAGTATAGTTGATATACCATATTGTTTAAGGAATTATGACAAGAAAAAGTTCATATATGTTTAGAATAAACATAACCATCATTAGGCATAACCACATTTATGTTTGGTTGAATCTTTAGAAGTGGAACCTGCAGAAAGCTGACTATGATTTTGTTAGTAGTGAGTTAGTTGATCTGGGAGGTAAAACTTCTGTGAGGAATAGTAGATAAGGAATGTTTCTGAAACTGGAATCTTGATAGATAGATAGATAAACATCTTAGATAACTTATTTGTGATTCATAGTGTTTTGCCAGAGAGAAGAGCCAAAAATATTTGACTTCACAGACATAGATTAAAGAAGTCATCCATTCTAAAAATAAAACACAATTTGCTTGTCATTATGCACTAGATACTCTAACTTAAAAATATGTCTGTTTCACCAGATCTTGCACAAAAATTAACTCAGAATGGTTCAAAGGCCTAGGAATTAGAGCCCAAATTATGTAAATCCTAGAAAAAAATGTAAGGTCAACACTTCAGCATAGAGGCACAGGCAAGGACTTTCTCAACAGGACTCCTAAATTAGCTCAGGAAATAATGCCAAGAGTTAGTAAATGAGACAGCATTGAATTAAAAAGTTTCCGTGAGGCTGGGGCTATAGCTCAGTTGGTAGAGCGCTTGCCTTACATGCATAAGGCCCTGGATTCAATCCCCAGCACCACACACACAAAAAAATTAAATTAAATTAAAAAATACAAAGCTTCTGCCCAGCAAAGTAAGCAATTAAGAGTGTGAAGAGAAAATCTACAGAATGAGAAAAAAAATCTTTACTAGCTACTTTTCTGACAGAAGGAATATCTAGAATATAGAAAGAACTCAAAAACCTTAACACCGAACAAAACCTAAATTATTCAATTAATATGTAGACAAATAAACTACACAGACACTTCACAAAAAATAAATACAAATGGCCAATAAATATATGAAACATGTTCAACATCATTAGCTATTAGAAAATTCGATAAAAACTACACCAAGATTTCATCTCACTTCAGTCAGATGGCAGTTGTCAAGATACAAACAATAATAAATGGTGGAGAGGATGTGGAGAAAAATGAACACTTACATTGTTGTTGGGAGTGTAAATTAGTACAACCACTAAGTATAGGGATTCTTTCCTCAAAAGACTAGGACTAGACATGGAGCTAGAATATGACCCAGCTATGTCACGCCTGGGTGTTTATTCTAAAGAATTAAAGTAATCTTACTGCAGTGATGTATGCATATCCATGTTTAAATCAGCACAATTCACAATAGCCAAACTAGAGAACCAGCCTAGGATTTATCAACTGATAAATAAAACGTGGTATATATGCATGATGGAGTTTTATTTAGTCATAAAGAAAATGAAATTATAACATTTGCAGAAAAATGGATGGAACTTGAGAAATGAACCAAACTCAGAAGACCAAGGGTCATATGCTCTCTCTCATATGTGGAAGCTAAAAAGGAAAATAAAGGTGAGGGGAGATCTCATGAAAATCAAAGGGAGAGCATTAGAGTATAGGAAAGGTACCAGCAAGAGGGAGGATGGAAGAGAAAGGAGAAATACTGGGGAATGATATTGGTCAGATTATGCTGTTATTTTATGTGCATTAATGAGTAACAACAAACATCACCATTATGTACAACTATAGTGCACCAATAAAAATCATAGAAAAAAATAAAACTTGTCTGTTTTAGAGCTTCATATGCATTAATGCTGCAGTAAATGGCCAAGGGCTATTAAATAAGAGGTACCTGGGATATTCAGTTACATTTTATATCAAGGTATAAACCATATCAAAAAGAGTTGTAAGTTTACAATGTTGTCCAAATTGTTGTTCCTCATGACTTGGAAGATTATCAAATATTGCCAAAACCACATTCTAACATAATGTCCCTTTGAACAAGTTAGGTGCTTCCATGAAATTTATAAAGATTATGTGTCATGATATTGAGTAGCTAGCATTCACTGACGGAGTGCGGCAATAACCTATGTGGTGGAGCTCTTCATTCTCTACAGGAGGGCTTTGGTACAGTCCCTTTGCCTGAATGTTTCATGTAAGAAAAAAAATGTTTAAATCATGGAATAAGGTAGAATACTATCTCAGAATTGTGTGGTGTGAGAGAGACAGAGCGAGAGAGAGACTAGTTAACTGGTAAAGTAGCAGAATTGATAAGTTTGTAAATTATTAGCACAAAACTAATGTTTAAACTAAGAAAATAAATGACATCTTTAAAAGTTTAAAATGAGGATTAAAACTAACCCCAAATAAAGTTATAGGAGAAAGATAAGATGATTTTAAAGAAAATAAAACAAGAATACATAGTAAAGAGGTAGATTAAATCAAACAAGGTATATTTTACAAAGTCAGCCGAGACCATATTTGAGAAGAAAGGATTGGGATCAATGCTAGTGGACAGCAGCTGTTGTGGCCAGAAAGAGAGATGGCTCTTTTTCACAGTTTGCATTAGAAAAGAACACACTAAAATCAGCATCATAGAAATTCTGATCTATATGGAGTTTTTTTTAATAAACTAGAATATTTTATTGGATTCAAAGTTTGTTCAGGCATAAAAGACTCCAGGAAAACTAGCTTTAAAGATAAAACTTACAGGAGTTAATATGTCTAGTTCCTAAAATAAAGAGATTTCTGCAGAAAGTCATATTGATAATTTGGGACCTGGGACAGTATTGTTTTTAAACATGAAATTAAATTGTAACATTTGTCTGGATTATGAAGTCTATAGTTGGCTTTCATGGAAACTTTATCATCATAAGGGCAAGATTAAGACTCTCTGCCAACATATGTAGAGATATGAAAAAAATTCCTAAAACAATTGGGTTAAGTAAGAATGTAGGTTAAAACTGGATTTTCCTCATGCCAAAATACATTTATCCTTTGGCTTAATTGTTCCTAAGAAGAAAACTAAATATTATTTTAATTTAAATCTATAAGCAAAAGGTGCTGTGTTATCTTTCACAAAACACCTGAGATAATCTAATAGGAGAAAAAGTTTATTTTTGTTCATGGTTTCAATAGTTTCATCCAATGCTCACTGGACTTTTTTGAATGTGCGGCTTTTGGAAGGGCGGTACAGCAATTTGGGATCCCATGGTGGTGGAATTTGCTCACTTAATTGTGGCAGGGAAGTAAAGAGAGAAGAAATGGCTGGGATGGCAACATTTCCTTCAAGGATGCTCCCCCAATAACCTAACTTTCACTCATTAGACCTCACCTTCTAAAAGTTATATCACCTTCCAATAGTGCTATAAGCAGAGGACACATGTGCCTTTGGTGGACAATTGAGATCCAAAGTATAACAGGTACTAAGGATGAGATTTTCATGGACAAAATAAAACCTCAAGTCATAAAGACTGAATCATTTTCCTGATTAAATGAATTATGATATTTCAATAAAATATGGAGTTTTGATGCTAAATATTTATTCCATTATTCTGTAGACAATCAAGCATACAAATTCAGATTTAGTACCCATCCTTAAATAACTGGTAATGTAGTTGATTAGTGCACTAATAATATATAGCATAATTTCTTCACAGAATTATAACAAGTATCAATAACAGTTTATAAAGTACAGAATAAATGTATAATTCTATAATATGTAAATTTTCTTCAGTTCAGAAGTTTTACATTTTTTATATTGTTAATTAAATGCATGGAATGCATAAGATAAAATCAAAATAATCCAAATTCTGTACTGTGGGTTTGAAATTAAAGAACAATTATATAGAGAAAGCTATGGGTTATGTCTATCCTAAATAGAGTTGTATGTGATTGGCAAAAATTACTCATTAATTGATGAATTATGTCAAGTTTAACAAAGATCAAATACTATTTTATATTATTATTTAATTTTCTTAAAGGCGATTATAAGAATGTACTAACAGTGACATTTTCTATATTAATTCATTACCTCATTTATTCAATAAATGTATTTGAGAGCCTAGAAGTTGCCATAGTGGGGACAACACAGGCAATGTCTTTGTTAATAAGAAGATCACATTCTTTTAAAAAAATTATTTTAGTAGAGAGAAGCAAGCAATAAAGAAGAGTATATGTTAAAAAAATCCTTATAATATGAAGTGTGCTATGAGAATGAGAATGACAATACAGAGATAATGTGATACAGAATGACTAGAGGTAACAGGCATGACCAATGACACTGAATATTTAGGGAAGGCATTTTCTGAAGAAGTTACATTTGTTCACAAGAAGCCAACTGTGAGATGATACAAGAAAGATGAAAGAGATGAACTGAAAGATATAAAAGCACTGGTATAATAAAGGGCAAAAATTGCAGGCAGATCATCTTGGGAGCTGCGGTTCAAGAACAAGCCTCGGTGTGAGAGAACAGCCTGATTCTGACAATAATGGAATCTACAGGCAATGTCATGAGATTTGCTGTTTATGAATATCACAAACTGCAAAAATCGTGCAACTCATAAAACCACACAAGTGTGCCTAGAGAAGCCAAAATGGATCAAGAGTTATAATCTACAAAGTTTTTGCCATTAATTTTCAAGACTGAACTCAATCTAGCACAGAAAATGAACACAAACTGCCTAGCAAAAATCAGTATAAATATTTATTCTAAAGGTGAAGTAGAACAGAGAAATAAGGAATAAAATGAATGAAATCTGGTTTGCACTGTTGGAAGGGTTATATTTAAAAGAGAGAAAAAATACAAGGGAGAAAATTGAAATTATGAAAACAAATATGCAAACCAGCAGGCATTTCTATATATTCTGTAGTTAACAAAAGAGTACATGATAGCATACAACAATTTGGGACACAAGGAATAATCATCCAGACTATCTGGATTGCAGAATTGTGTTTTGTTTTATTCTGACGGCAAATTTAGTCAACATTATCTGTTTTACTGTCAAATTAAGCTAGAATTTTATAGTAATCTTAATGTATGAAATTCAGATATTCTTAGCAGTTATGTTTATCTGCAGTGACTGGGTAATGATTTTTACTTTATTTTTCAGTTAAGTTTTTTAGTCTCTTAATAAATATTTAGGCAGCCCTATTTCAATCTGAACTTGCTCCTATGATAAGAAGGCACGTATGTGCACTAAAGTCATTCATAAATTTTAGAAATAATACAGAAATCAATATTTGAATGTTCATTTTACTCTTTAGACTTCCACAATATTCTAGTAACAGATTCTAAAGACAGGAGGTGATTACTTGGCTGTGAAAATAGATTTGAGGGAAACACAAAAGTCAATACATTATGAAAAACTTATAAATGCTTCAAGATTTTTTCTCATAGAAATAGAAACTATCGTCTTCATATAAACATGTTTAAAATCTTGGTATTATTTGATTTAAAGTAAAATTAAATATGAACATGAAAGTATTGGTTATAGCAACAACACATCATATGTTATATAAATGACTTCAAAGACAAAACATCAACAATATAATTCGGAAAAATAAAGTATTTTTTTCTGAAGGCTTTACAGGAATATAAAAGTCTCAACCACTTTCAATGATATTTTATATGTTACCAGTAAAAAACAAATATTTTCCAAGCATTGTGAGGCAGTGTATTTATGGTTTGGGCCTTGAATTCTTGACAGATTTGTGACCATTTGGGAAAGAAAATCATTGGGTCATTTTCTCATCTATAAAAGAGCAAGTAACTATTGCAAACACTAACTGGGCTTTATAGAATGTTTTCGCAGAAACCCCAATAATTTTAATGACTAAAATGGCTGCACCATTTTAGCTAAATCATATTTTATTTGGCTGCATAAGAAATATATGAAACCAATCAGCAGCATCATTCATGAATAAATTTTCTTGCTATACATTTAAGTTTAATTTCTTCTTGAGGAAATCATGAAGTCGTACATAAGATTTAATGTCACATAATACAAGTATGCTTGATCTTAATTTTTTATGACAATGTTCTTATGATCACCTTTGTTAGTCATCTGCTATTAGAATGCTTTATTCATCTGCTTTTCTGTAGTTAACTTGATATTTTTATTGAAGTTAATGTAGTTATAATTATTATTGTTGCTGTTGCTGTGCAGTGGCCTCTTACCCATAGGCCAGAAAGGGGTTTTTTCTGTGTGTGTGTTTTTCATATTGTACATAGCCTAGAACAAAACTGCATGTCTGTTGTATACCAAGTTTATAACCACTGACTCATATTGCCTCTTTGTGTAGAGAATGCATGTGTTCAAAGAGTAATTCACATGAACAAATGTGTCTAGGGAGATGCTACACAGAAAGTGTAATATCTCCAAAAATTAGAAAATCACTATAGTTCTCTCCTTTCTTTTCTCTGCCACTGAAAGAAAGAAAGAAGGAAGGAAGGAAGAAAGAAAAGAAAAAAAGAAAGAGAGAGAAAGGAAGAAAGAGAGAGAAAGAAAATGAAATGAAACTTTTATGCTTAGAACAATGCTTAGGATAGAAAAATTGCTCCAAGTATAAATCTCAACTATTCTTTGGGTGCAAAAATGAAGTAAAAGTCCTGCACTGATCAACTGCTAAAAGATATACTTAGAGTCAGTTTTGAACTTTGACTCATTCACAGGTTCCATTGAATTATGAGATTATCATTGAGGAAGTAAACATTTCAGCAAAGTAGAGCTTCAGAAGAATATCCTGAGCAATACAAAAGGAGACTAAAATTCACAGGATATTCAAGTGAGATAATCAGTCAGGCAATATCTAAGAAATGCATAACATATGTGAGAAATTTTTCAATATTAGAGCAATTTGAAAAAAAGAAAAATCTCCTGAATCAAGGAAATGCACAATTAAAATAACAATGAGTAGTAACCATAAAACCATGAAAGTAATCAGAAAAAAAAAAATACAAAGATCAACAAGAATGACTACTGGTATCGATGCAAATAAAATGAAGAAAGGTAATCTTATAGATCGGTGGTAGAAATGTAAAACATTGTATAGAGTTCTCATAACAGTCTGAGAATTTATGTATGTATATATATGTGTGTACACATGTATGTATATATGCACATACAGATGTATGTTGTTTGCATTAGAAATAAATTTCATATCAATTAATGTGAAACTTAACTAAATACATTAACAAATAATGTTAATGCTTACCATGGAAAATCATGAGAATATTATGTAGTTGAAGGACATGGGAAGTTGTCTATTGTGTGATAAACTGATAAATATTTATGTAACATAATTCTCTTAAAACAAAGAAGAATAATTTTGCAGTAAATGTGATTATATATATATATTTATACTATTATTATGAACATAAGAAAGCTTTGGGATGCCACAGATATTACTTAATAAAGAAGAGCCTGGGGACTCTCAAAAGAAAATAAGACAATAGGAGAGGTTAATTATAGAGAAAGAAGACCATTCAAATACATGTATGAAACTAAACAGCTTTATAATTCAATTGCTTCGTAGCTTTAAATACCTCTTACTATTGGCACACTCAGTAATTTGTGGTGTTCTTCCTAAAATTCTACTAAACTTAGGACTTTGATATCCATTTTGCTTTTTTTTTTTTTTTGATATCAGATATTGAATCCAGGGGAACTTAACCACCACGGAGCCTCACCTCAAGCCCTTTTTTATTTAGAGACAGGGGCTGCTCAGTTGCTTAGGGCCTCACTAAGGCTGACTTTGAATTCCCTATCCACCTGTCTCCTGAGCTGCTGAGATTACAGGCTTGCACCGCTGCACCTGGCTTGATTTTGACTTTTATTTATGTATCTTAAAGTCAACAAACATTTGATATATTCTAAACCAAACTGATTTTTCTCTACAAACTTACTCTTCTTCTTTTTTTGCATATCAGGAAATTGCAACTCCATTCTGAGGAATCTTAGACCTCCTCTCCGAAAGATTTCCCTCCTCCATCCTGATATTATACCCTAAATCTTATAATACTCACTGTCTGTACATGTAATTCTACAGATCCAAGGTGCCATCACTTTTTCACCTAGGCAACTGAAATAATCATCCAACCTTTACTTTGATTGTCTCTCTTGATTTCTTTAGGGTCAATTCTCCAAACAAAGGCATAGTAATTTTGCTAAAAAAAATAGGTAATGAATTTGTATTCTCTTAAATCCTTGCTGTTGTTCTCAGTGTTGCATAAGATAAAGCCCAGAGATCTATGACAGGTTTGAAAGGTCAGCTTACAGATTTCCTCTCTCACCCCATTTTTAAAGCCTTCTTGTTGTTGCTCGTGGTGGTTCAGCCTCTCTGGCCTCATTAAATTGCTAAATCCACTTGCCATACATCTGCCTTCCCACATCAGGAACTTAGAGCTTGCTCATTTCATTGATTGTATTTTTTTCCTCCCAATATTCAAATTTTGATCTCTCAGTACTTCCAGATTTTCACCCAAATTCAATTTTATCAGAATGGGTCACTTTGATGTCCTACTGAAAATGGATCTACCCCACTCTACCTACACATCATCACTCCCTCTACTGGGTGATCTCCACTTTATACCCTCACTTTGTGTACACTTTGAGAAAATATGCCTCAGTCCCTTTTGTGCTGCTATAACAAAATACCTGAGACTGGGTAATTTTTAAAGAAGATTAAATTCTCATTGTTCAAAAGACTGGGAATTTCAAGCTTAAAGCAACTTGAATTTTTTTTTTTTTTTTGGTTTTTTTTAATAATTTTTTTTAGTTGTAGATGGACACAATGTCTTTATTGTATTGCTTTGTATGTGGTGCTAAGGATCAAACCCAGGGCCTCACGCATGCCAGGCAAGCGCTCCACCACTGAGCCACAATCCCAGCCCCCTTGAAGTTTTGTTGTATGGTGAAACTTCCTCTTACAGAGGGGTGAAACTCTGTGTAGGCACATGGCAGAAAAGTTGAAGAAAAAGCTAACCACATGCTATATGAGTCTATTGTATAAGGTTGTTAATTCTATTGCTGAGGAAGGAGCCCTCATGGTCTAATCACCTCTTAAAGACTCCATCTTTTATTCTATCACATTGATAACGTCTGAGATTTGATGGGATACATTTAAGCATGGTAACACGTATATTTAAAAAAAACTTAGATCCATTTATAATTCAAAACAATCAAATGTTTTCATTCTCACAAAATGCATGCTATAACTATAAAAAATACAATTCACAAATACAATTTGGTGCTTCAGATATCAAAGACAAAGATAGCATAAAAACAAATGCCCAATTCTATGTATTAGAAACTAAATGAAATACAAAAATAAAGGGGGGGAGATAGGGGAAGTAAAATATTTTTACTCAAAAGATTACATTTATTTAAATAGATGATATTGCTTGATGAAGTTTCTAGAATTTTATTCTAATACACAAAGAATTGGTTTGTATCTGTGTAACGGACTTTAATAAAAAAAAAACTTTGAAACTTAAAGAACCTTAAGCAACAGAGACTCAAAAATAAGTAACATAAAACAGAGGATAAATGTAAATGATAAATGCTAAGTAAAGTATTATTTAATTATGTATTAAATACAATATTAAATCACTATTGTTTAATTTAAGTAAGTATTATTTAATTATGTGATATAGGTTTATAAAACAAAAGGCTAAATCCTTCATGAAAGAAAAAATACAAACCATCAGATTTATAAGCAGTTAAAAAACAAAGCGTAGCCGAGCGCGGTCGCGCAAACCTGTAATTCCAGCACTTAGGGAGGCTGAGACAGGAGAATCACGAGTTCAAAGCCAGCCTCAGCAATGGCGAGGTGCTAAGCAACTCAGTGAGACCCTGTGTCTACATAGAACACAAAAAAATAGGGCTAGGGGTGTGGCTCAGTGGTCAAGTGCCCCTGAGTTCAATCCCCAGTACCAAAAAAAAAAAACAAAGAAGAAACAAAGCGTATTGACCACTTTTATAGAATATATCAAAACAAACTTGAAAACAGTAGGACATAAAAGAAGTTATAAGTAAATTATTAGCATCATTCTAACTTCAATAATCTATTTATGCTATTTCATTACTACATATTAAATACCAAAAAAGAAAATAGAGAAGGAAAAAATTGTAATACAAAAATACAAGAAATTACATAAAATATGAAAATTGCAAACAAAAATGACAAAAGTACAATCAATCCAGTGACAAAACATATAAAATTTCCACCACTTCCACTGCTAGCATTTGACTCACACTCAATCAACTCTTATCTAGATTGTTACAATGGTTTTCCTGCCTGTCCTTTTCTCTCTCCTGTCTAGCAGCCAGAGTGAGCCTCATAAAATATTAGCTCATTTCTCTTCTCGGGTAAGTACACATAAATAGTGTCTTACATAGCTCCAAATAAATGTCAGAGTCATCACTATGACTGAAAGAAGACCCACATGAGTTGCTCAGGCCTTGTTCCCCCTTGCCTATCAAAGCTTGCCTCCTACTCCTTCCAGTCCATTCCAGCCACACTAATGCTTCTGCAGTTCACAGACTATTTTCCATCTCAGTCTTTGAGGTTGTTCTTTTTGTGCTTGAAAACCTCTTCCCCTAGTTATCCCCAAAGGTCTCTTCCTCAGTTCCCCCAATGCATCTAAACAAACTCACTGCTCAATGAAACTCCCCTAGCAATGCTGCTTAAAATAGACAACCAAAACTCCGGATCTCTGTTATCAAATCCTGTATACTTTCTCCTCATAACTTTTCACCATCTAAAAGTTGTGAAGTTGTGTTTTGCTATTTTTTGCCTATGTGGAACACATTCCCAGAATATAAGAACTTTGATTTTGTGTGTGGTTTTTTTTTAAGAATGTAATCAACATGATTTTTGTATCCTTTATTCATTGCTATGTGCTCAACTCAGAATGGTGCCAGCAAAAAGTAGGTTCTCAGCATCATTTGTAGAATGATAGGAATGTTTAAACCCATCTAGTATAATAAAATCATTATTTTTGAAGCAAATATTAAAATAAAATTATTTTAAAAGTTAATATTATTGTCTTACAATTTTTTCTCAATGTAAGAGTTAATTTTTTTGAATATTATAAATTGATGTATTTAATTAAAAAGTGATTGAACTCCTAAATAAAATTTTAACTGTAGATGCAGAAAATAAGTTTACTAAAGATATATTCATTTTTAAAAATGATAATTAATGTAAAATTATTAAAATTTGAAAGAAATAATTGCTACAAAATGCAGAGAATTATACCAATTTCTTTCTTGGTTACTTAATAACTAACTGCTATTTTCCACATGGCATCACAAAAACCCTATGAAGTAAGATACTTGCCAACTTAACAAAGAAGGGTGTGGAGGTGGAGCTAATGCTCAATACTGACCCAGGGCAGTAGCTGACAAGGACTCCATGGCAGTGCTCTATGCACTATCCTAGAGTGCAGACAGGGGGAAAGTAGAAAGAAGTAACCATTTCTTCCTCTTCTTTTCATGCAGTAGTAGTATACTTATCATAATCTAATAAAAAAGAAAAAGAAAATAAAATCAGATGTCAATTCCATAATCATAGAGACAAATACACTTGGCAGCTTCTTGCATTGGCCAAGTTGTTTCTCAAGGAATATCTCAGGGGTGACTTCCTCAGTTTGGCAGATCCCTCTTGGTCCTCATTAGTATCATTCTGGTACACATATCTACATCTCTAAGCCCCCTCGTTGCCTCTAGTGACATTATCTCTTTCCTTCTAACAGTCTATTCTCAAGGGAGAAGGTCAAAATATTATACTAAAAGTGTTAGCTCATGTTATTGCACTGTTCAAAATTTATCCTTTATTCATTCTTAGCCCACTCAGAGTGAGTCAATACTCTAACAATATTCTGAAAAGACAAGCTGAATTTTTCTCCTGCCATCTTTCTGATCTCATTTACTAACACTTTCCATTCATTCTTTCTGCCCCAGCACATAGGGGGATTCTCGGTTTTCATCCTTTACTTTGCTGTCCTCCAATGTCATGGTCTTTGCAGTGTCTCTATTACATTCCATCCCAAATTTTTATCCTAACATTCAGATTTTATCCTTTCCCACTGCTGTTCCTTATCTCCTTTATATCTGTTCTAGTGTTGACATTTCTGTGAGGTACACCCAGGATAGCCTGCCTCTTACCTTTGCTCTTTACCTCTCATACATGCATGCATGTATGTATCATTTATAGCTTGTATGTTTTGCCCAAGGATATGGTTTACACCTCAAATAGTACCTGTTATATAAATGGAGTTCAATAACATCTGCTAAATAAATGAATGACCTTGTTTTCTTTATCAATAATTTTAGATGCTTGTTTTACCTCCATCTTTATTAACTCTTCCAGTAATGTTGATCTTGATTCGGTGTTGGTTCTGTTCCATCTGGTCCCCATATTGCCTTCTTTACTGTGGAGAAATAAATGTCACAGGCAGGGGCACACATCACAGAGATTTTTGACCACTTGAGCACTGGGAAAACCGGAAAGAGTTTTGGATTAATCACTGCTTCTCATAGGAAGGATTTTAGATTTTTCCCGCATGTATGAGATTCCTCCAAACAGTTAATGTAACTTCATTAATACATTGCATTTTCTGCAAGCTTAAGACAAATATTAAAAGCCATGAAGTATAACATATGATGTAGATTTCACTTAAACTTCATTTAGATTATTTTGGATGCTGCTCAACAAATGAAGTTGAGATATCCCAAAGATGCCTTTGTTGACAATGTGAAATCTTTCTTTCTTTTTTTTGTTACTGGGGATTGAACTCAGGGGTACTTGACCATTGAGCCACATCCCCAGCCCTATTTTGTGTTTTATGTAGAGACAGGGTCTCACGGAGTTGCTTAGCGTCTCGCTGTTGCTGAGGCTGGCTTTGAACTCGTGATTCTGTCTCAGCCTCCCTAAGTGCTGGGATTACAAGCGTGAGCCACAGCACCCGGCTGACAATGTGAGATCTTAAATAAAGAATTCTGTGAGGGCTGGAATTGTAGTTCAGTGGTAGAGTGCTTGTCTCGCATGTGTGAGGCACTGGGTTTGATCCTCAGCACCACATAAAAATAAATAAATAAAAATATTGTACCTCCATATATAACTAAAAAAATTTTAAAAAAGAATTATTTTTTAAAAAGAAGAATTCTTTTTTTAAAATTCTTGAATTTTTTACATTCATGAATCATGTGGAGAATTTATTGAGATTAACTTCTTTTTTTGTTTAGAAAATTAACCCATGAATTAATTTTTTAATCAAATTTTTGTTGAGAAAGAGGGTATGCTATTCTCTCACCATTCATTTATTGCTTACTTCATTAAATGAATGAATAATTACTGAGCATCTGCTTGTCCCAGGCATTGGAGATTTTAAGGTTCAAGCTTTCAGTGATAAACACATCAAATTTAATTCTAACCAAACACTAAACAGTCTATGGAGAACATAATATACAAATGGGAAAATATAGAAAATGATCTGACTTGATTCAAACTATCTCATAGTAATTTAAGTTTGCTAGTGCTTCTTTTTACTACTGAGAAATGGAGAAACAAAGAAGGTTAGTAATTTATTCAAAGCCTTGTATCTTGAAACCAACTCAAGCCAATCTAGCTCCAGAATTCCTGTTTGAAAGTTCAAATTTGATTGTCTTCAGCATAAATAAGCCCATATTCTACCACCAAATCCCTCAAACTATAGCAGAGAAAACATGCAACAAAATTATTTATTACTATAGTGTTGATTTATGTATATTTTATAAGAACATTTTGAATGAAAATTTATAAAAGTTCTGATGAGTTATTTTCCAA
Organism: Xerus rutilus; assembly: GCA_028644305.1. Taxonomy (NCBI): domain Eukaryota; kingdom Metazoa; phylum Chordata; class Mammalia; order Rodentia; family Sciuridae; genus Xerus; species Xerus rutilus. Next base: position 19,723,168 of record CM053405.1, on the reverse strand, counting down.
ATGGAAAGCAGGTAGCAAAGCAGGGAAAACTGAAGTGTAATGCAGACCTAGCTGAGTTGGAAATATTACTTAAAAGAGAAATCTAGCCAATTCTAGGAAATTAGAAAAAGTATGATGATTATTTGTTAGATACATTTATGAGTTCATTTCCAATTCCCTAAGAGTAGTATTCCTCTCTCTCCCATGGAATACTAATCTTATTGCTCCAAAGTGTGAATGTCTATTTTTGGAACACGTAACTTTCATAAGTACTTAAAAACTGGAAGGGAAAGTATTAGTATTAGTATTCATTAGATGACTCCTAACGTGTCTCATTTCCTTCCTTTTAACTACAAGTCGTACCTTTCAATTCCACATACAGTAAAAGATAATTAGGTACTTGGAAATAACATAACCAAAGATGAGAGCCATGAACATTCCATTGTCAGTCTGTCGCATTAATAAAAGTACAATCATCTGGCTTTATTTTAAATATGCTATGTGAGAAAATTTTTTTAAAAAGCAATCCAACACCCCTGGTATGCCCCATTGTTCTTTTATTGCCAGGTTATCCTCTAATGCAAAAATCACAGATGTTGACCAAAATTAAAGTAATAGTTCACTCTGATGAAAGCAGTGGTTTACAGATTGCTTAGATAATGTGATAACTATGCACATGGCCATCTGCTTTATGTCCAGCCATTAGTAATGTTACCATTTTATTTGATTTTTAAACTTCTATTATGTAATCATCCACTCAAAAAGTTTTTGTTAAAGTATTTTTACACTAAATAAGATTGCACTTTATGTTTTCACCCTTGGTGGGCTCTATGTGATTTCAATTAATCTTACTACAGCTAAAATTATAGAACACTTCTTAGTACACTTGAATTCTTCCAGTCATGTTGCTGAAATATACATATGGTTTGGTAGAAAAAAAAATTCTCAATCTTCAATTATTGTAATGGATGAAAATTAAGAGAAATACTTGCCACAATGTAACTTTCTTCTCCATTTCCTTCATTCTGGGAAGATAATACCTCAGAATGTTCAATTAATGTGTGTATTCTTTAAATGCATGCTAAGTTTCCACTTTATGTAAGTGGCCTTCTTGGTACTGGAAGTGCAGGTATAAACAACACAAACATTTCTCTTCTCACAGAGCCTCACAGATGATAGAGGCAAACTAAATCATGCTATGTACATATGGGTACTATGTGGGTAGTACAGCCATTATGTGACAAAAAATGATAGTAGGGTTGATTTGGAAAGGTAGATGTATTGAAGCTTAGACTTTTGTGGGATGCATGATTAACACTTTGAGAGGGTGATACTTGAATTCTGTTTTCTGACTTCTGGTAAAACTAAAGTGATTTATAAATCAACATCTTATTTTATAAAATTTATTTATTCTAGTTAGGTATACATGACAGCAGAATGAATTTTGATTCATTGTACACAAATGGAGCACAACTTTTCATTTATCTGGTTGTACACAATGTAGAGTCGCACCGTATATGCAGTCATACATGCACCTAGGGCAATGATGTCCATGTCATTCCATCATCTTTCCTGCCCTCATGTCCCCTCCTCTCCTCTCCTTCCCCTTTGACCAAAGTTCCTCCATTCTTCCCATGCTCCCTCCATTATGGATCAGCATCAACATATTTTTAAAATTAGAATTCATTCAAAACTTGTGTCATGAAATGAAGGTCAATTAAAAAGGACCAACTCACAGCTATGAAACCTTTTAATGCTACTTTGTTCTTAGTAAGCTCCCCATCATTGGCCTCTTTTCTGATGTTTGGAGATACAAGGATTACTCACCGTTTAAGTGTGCAAGGAGAGCAAGTGCATGTGACTGCATGAAGATTAAGGAAAGAGAGGTGAACTTGACCTCCTTGGTTTCAGAATTTAGTCCCTCCCTTCTCTTCTTTTCTCTTCCCTCTCTCCTTTCCTTCATTTTCCTTTTCTCCTTTCTCTCCTTCCTCTCTCCTTCCTTTTCTTCCTTTCTCTCTTTCTTTCTTGTTTTCTTTTTGCCTAGCAGTAGTATTAATATACTGGTTTTAAAAGTTTTAGATATTTGGTTGCTTTTTATCCTCTACTTCTGTTTCTTCCTGTCTCTGAGTGCTCTGACTCAGTGATGCTCAGTTTAAATAAACTTGGCTTTCTGTTATTCATATCCATATTACTCAACAATATGTTCGTGGTCTTTATGATGAATGTAGATGTGTTCAAAATTCTGAAACCAAATAAATAGTAATGAAGAGGGCAGTTGTGATTCATATAACTAATAAGGTTTTACAAAATTAAAATTAAACGTCATAAGATTACTCATATAAGATTGCTAAGAGAAGTCAATAGTCATTTCACAAAAGAGGCTAGCCACTGGTCAATGATCCTGTGAAAAGGTGTCCCTCTTCATTAATCAGGGAAACACAAAATCACCAAGAGAAAACAACACAGTTTTAACCCAGTGTCTCAAATCAGAAGATTGCAATTGCAAGTGTTGGAATGAAGTGGAATAAGGGAAATTCTAAGAATGATCTCAGCCTGCTGGGGAACATTTTATATTGCTGTTGAATATTTTGGAAAAGCTGTTTGACAATATCATAACAATGGTAATATTTGCTCTTTATGACTCAAAATTATCACTTCTCAGTAGTGAAACAGAAGACATGTAAAAGAGTATTCATAATAACAATATTCATATTGGCTTAAAATTGAAAAATATCTACATGTCCACCCACTGTTAAATAAATATGGCTAATTAATTATATGATGCATTATATAACAATATAGATAAATGAACTACAGATATGTATAATGGTATGAACAAAACTAACAGTTTTAAAAACTGAATCTAATAGCAAAATAACATTCACAGGACAATACAGGGACCTGCCACATTACTACAATAGCTTAAAAGTTTATCTTGATTGTGCCTTTTAATAGAGGTTAATTATCTAACTATATTTATAGTTGCATCAAATTAATATTTGACCTAAACAACCTCTCTTGAACTGGGGTTAATGATTTTTTGACCCATAAAATATGATGTGGACTATTAAATGGATGACCAGTAAGTGTGGATTTAAAAGACATACATATTCAGATATGCATTATACTTTTCCCTATTTATAGTTGTTGTCTAGGATACTATAACAAAACATCATACTCTGGTTGACTTAGAAGACAAAAATTTATTTCCTCACAATTATGGAAGCTGGGAGTCCAAGAAGAAAGTATAAGCAGATTTGATTCCTTCTAAGTTCTCTCTTCCTGAAGATGCCCACTTTCTCACTGTGTCTTCACACAGTCTTTATTTTGTTCCTGATCATTTCTCATATTTTTTTTCTGTTTCCAAAATGTATTTTATAAAGACAGAAGGTTAGCAGGGTGCAATGGTGCATACCTATAATCTCAGTGACTCCAAAGGCTAAGACAGGAAGGGTTGAAAATTCAAGGCCAGCTTCAACAATTTTGTGAGACCCTTTCTCAAAATACAATATAATAAAGGCTGGGAATGTATCTCAGTGGTATAACACCTATGGGCTCAATCTTTAGTACTACATAATAATACTAACAATAATAATAGTAGCAGTAGTGGTAGTAATAATAATAATAATAATAATGACAGAAGATTGTGTGTCATTCTAATATTCTTTATTGAACTCAACCTCCTTTTTCAAGACTCTATTTAAATATAGTCACTTCCTCAGCTATTCAAGATTAAAGCTTCAACATAGATTTTAGGGGGCCATAATTCAGTGAATATCACTCTTATTTTTTCATCTGATCCCCAAATCATTCTATGTCCTCATGTATAATTACCTATGACAATTAAAAGAAATGAAAAATCAGCAAAGCCTGGTGTCCCCATTGCCCTGCATGGTATGCTACTTATGGATGCACAGTTACCCATGTTTTGGGGTGAATGACAATTAGCTTTTTGGTAGCAGAGTAATTTTACTGGATGTCTTTCATCATGGAGAATTGCTCTTTTCTCAACACTGGAATAAATATATATCTAGGGAAAAGATTTACATTATATGTCTATAGAGATGCTGCCAGCACCTGTATCTGTAGACACTCAGATATATTATCCAACTCAGTTTTGTTACACACAAGTTCCTTTCATTTGTACAATGCAAGTTATACTATTGTAGTGAATTCATGTCTAAAGAAATTAGTGATCATGTGTTAAAGTGGTTTGATAGACAAAGAAATTTCTTCCTAGTGATTTAGTTACTATTCCAACTGGAAAATAATGCCCTGAAAACCTGGTGACTTGTTTCAGATAATAGTTTCATTGCATACTTTAAACCAGAAGCCAGTATATGGTGCCATCTTGCCATTTTTACCATAGTTAGGAAACAAAAGAGGCCAGTCACATTGCTCCAATTACTTATAAAAGTAACCTGAGATATTTTTTTTTTCTTGTATGATGACTTTGAGCTCAGTGGGTTTGTAGACATTAATGGCCTACATGTACACTTCCAAGAGGGAGCAGCAGTGGTTCTACAGAATCTGAGATGGACACTGGTCTGTGTCTATTTACTCTCCCACTGCTGATTGAACAGCAAGGGTGGGTGACACTGGCGAAGAAGTACTCATCACTAGTGGTAATGTAGATGGCTGGTAGAGATTGCCAAAATAGGGATGGCATAATCTTTCTCAATAATCCTGATCAACAGATAATTGAGGCAATAAAAGCCAGGTCACCAACAAATCAATTTTTTCAGGCACAAAGGTTTGAGCCATTCTACAGGCAAAGAGTCTTGTCAATTTCAGTTCTGGTAGAAGGTAAAGAAAATGTGGAAAAGAAGGTGGAAAGAAAGAATTATGATCACCAGCTTAGGCTCCTGGGCAGTGGTACAGATGAGGACAATACAATTTGTCTGAGATGTTAATTGCACTGCCCTTTATATCCCTACTATATATTTTTTTATAAAGAACACATTAGTACCTAGTATTTTATATTGCAGGCAGACATATGCCTGTCCTATCATTATACCAGAATGGCTTGGTTGCTAGTAAGCTTTTTGTGTCATCTGTTATACAACTTTTCAGGGGAAGAATGGACAATAGTGGATGTTTTGATACAAAAGGGGTGTGATGTGCAGGATATCATCCTTTAACCCACTTTCATTTTGTTCCTGAAGATTGACATATCCTGAGCAAATCAAAGGCCTCCCTTGCTTTCTGTTCTCTGATAGCCAAAGTGGAATAACAGCACGATGACAAAGGGAGGAGGGTAAGTAAGGCTGAGATAGTGACTGCCTCCACTCCTCCTTTGAAGGTAGTTGCACTTTGGTGATGTGCTTGATGAAATGTCACAGCTCACATAAAGTATCTCCCTTTGTGCTCTTCTTTCTTTGTGTTCTGGAAACACTTCTTCCCCTCCTCTCTCTTGCCCCTTCAGATCTCTAGTGCTTAAAGTTCTGCATTGTTCATGGTCCCAGGAAACATTCTTGTGCACACCATCATAAGTAGGTCATTTGTTAAACATTTCTAAAGTTAACAAATTTCATTTTATATGGCTGATTCATAGATTAAGAACAAAAAAAGATATCAATAAAAATTGCATCAAAGATAATTTGACATGTTAATATACCCCGAGTCAACTAGTACATCAAATAGCCTCAAAAAAAACTTGCAATTTTTCTCCCATGGACATAAGTTACTTTTACCTGTCACCTAAAACTACTACTTGTATTGATGGACAGAATGGTTAAGCAAATGTCTATCAGTGTACAAGAAAACCAGGCAAGAAAAAAAATGCCATTTTCAGGGAATAAAACTTAGCAACTAATGGCATTTTGCCAACCAAGAAGCAGATGTTTAACTATAACTGTGAACGAAACATGAATAGAAAAAAAATAGCATCATATTATGAAAGTTTTAGTTTAGAAAGTACAAAATTGGAACACTAACATAAACACCAAGATGGGAAAACAAAGGTATAGTAGAATCAGTCACTGTTGTGTGATGTTTCTAAAAGAGAGAGGATTCTTTTTTTTAAAAAGCAAAGACTATGATTATAAGAGTAAGTTCAAAGTCAATGAATATGATGGTTCACAAGATTTTTGGAAGTTTAGAATAAGACTCCTGGAAAGGAATGAGAGCAAGGTTCACTTGTGTAGCTAGACTGCATTAGCATTTGGAACAAATGTGGAGTTTTAATGAAAATAGAATCCAAGAAGCAGTGTACCAGCCTGTAGCGCTCAAGAAAAAACACTGATCTAAGAAGACTTGCTTATAAAAACTGTCTTTCTACAGAAAATTAGTATCATTCCCCAGAGACTTTATTTAATAGCATGGAAAGAACAATTTTTCCTTCACATGAGAAGTGTTAGTACTAAGGTCCTTCTATGCCCAATTTACTGTGCATTTGTGGATAAATATATAAATCTTTCCCCTTGGCTACATAGCATGCTTCCATGATGTTTCTGTGGATACTAAATGAAAACTACAAAATGGTTTTTCCTCAAAAAACTAAATTTTACATTTGTCATATGACTATGCCACATTCACAGTACCCATTTTAGAAATACAGTTTTGTTATTTATGGTATCGGTATATAATGCCCCTGATCTTTGGAACATTTTCTCCATTTTAGCATTTCCTGAAAGAAATAATAAAATTAATTTAGGTGTGGGAATTTGTATCTACAGGAAAAAAACCAACATTTTATGTGAAAATTTCTAAGACCAAAAAAAAAATCAAAGGATTAGTGCGGTTTGATGATTATTGCACATTGAACATTCACAGGTATGGTTGCGCACTGTGGATTCTGCAATAACCGGTATTTTACTCACAGTGCAGTCCCTAGCAGATGGTAGAACAGACAATGCTATCCTCCTATGGCTAAACATCAGACTTTGAAAAGTATAAGAGCAAATTTCTAAAAGAAATACAACTGGCAATCCTCTCTTCATGCATAAACATTTGTTGAGTTTAAACTATCCGGGTAACATGGTAGTGCAGATTTTCTTTTTTTTTTTTTTTTGGTACTGGGGATTGAACTCAGGGGCACTCGACCGCTGAGCCACATCCTCAGCCCTATTTTGTGTTTTATGTAGAGACAGGGTCTCACTGAGTTGCTTAGTGCCTCGCCATTGCTGAGGCTGGCTTTGAACTCGCGATTCTCCTGTCTCAGCCTCCCTAAGTGCTGGGATTACAAGCGTGAGCCACCGCGCCCGGCTCAGATTTTCTTTTTTCTTTCTTTTTCTTTTTTTGTAAAACAGTGTTAGCAGTATTAATGTTTATGTAGGTATGTACTTGAAGTCTTAGGGGGGGTTTCTAACTCTATTTTAAATGTAGTTAACAGTAAGAAACATAAAAATAAAATACTTGGTAGTATTTTAGTCAATGTGCCAAGTTTTATCTAGGCTACTTGTAACAGGTGTATTTTAAAAAGACATTGGCGATGACTCAGTTCATCACCTTGGTTTTGTAAATGAAACAAATGAGACTCAGAGAGCTTAGGTAATATGAACCTGGACACACAGCTAATTAACAACAGAATGTCAGTCAAGCACAACATCCCAAATTACAGTTTAGGATTCCTTCTGTTATCCCATTGATAATAATTCATATGAAACTTTACAAAATTTTTATAGCTTTAAAATGCATATATGTTAGCATGTACTCTGTGTTAAGAACTAAATCCCTAAGAAATTCTAAATTTACACTATTTTACACAAAGATTAAAAAAAAATTTCCAAAAGCATGACTTGCAAAAAAGATCCCATTGATTACATCATTATTGTGAGGAACAATGTTATTAAATGTAAAATATCTATATTGCACATATTATTGGATAAATGGTAATGTGTGTGTTACCTATGATAGACAAAAACTGGTCCTTGATATTAAGATGTAATTATCTTATTAACAGAACTTATCATCTTTGACTGAACTACCTGACATTTTGGCTCCATAAACAGAAACAAAACCTGAACATTACACCTGTGATCCCAGAGATTCAGGTGACTGAGGCAAGAGATTACAGTTTCAGACTAACCTGGGCAGCTTCTGAGCTTACCAAGAAAAATGTAGCATTAAAAGGTCTCACGTCAATGAGTTGGCCTATTTAATTGACTTTCATTTCATAACAAATGTTTTGAACAAACTTCTTCCTCTGCTTCATTGTTTTAAATTCATCCACAGTAAGATAAACTGGACAAATTTGTAAGTGTCCTTTAAACATTGAATTATGGAGTAGTAGTTTTTACTCCTTTCTCCACCCAAGTAAAGAAAGTGAGCCTGAGACAGAATTAGGAAGAGGCAAGAGAGGTACTTACTAGGCATCAAAAATTTAAGGGGAAAGTTATGTCCGCTATGACCATATTTGAATATACAACCTATGAATCTCTTCATCATGCACAACCACAAGAATAGGATCCTAATTAGAATAAATTATATTTCATGTATGTATAATGTGTCAAAATACACTTTAGTGTCAGGTATATCTAAAGAGAACAAATTTAAAAATGGGAGAAAAACATTTAAGGGAAACTCAAAAATTCAGTAGTCTGATAATAGTATATTAATGCATTTGCAAAACAAAATTTTAAAAATGCCCAAATTGTTAATGAAAAAATATTAAAATTGTATATAATAATATCTGAATCCTTAGGTTTTTCAATATGCTTCATTCATTTCATATGTATCAATTCCCTCTTTTAAGAACTTGTGGAAAGCTGTAGAACAATTTGGTTTAACTTTCCCATCATAACATTTGAGGATGAAGATTTCCTTCTTTCCTTACCTTGCTCTTTTTCTCAGAAGTTTTCAAAATGTTTTTCTAACCCATATCCAATGTGAGGTAACTGAGAAACTACATCTACCACTACTAGCTGTATGCTCTTTTGTTCTCCTTCCCCATAAGAAAAAACATAAGAAGCATTAGTCTGAAAGGACACTTGACAGAACCATTCCCTGTTTTCATAAAGCACAATAGTTTGAAAAGTATCTTTACTAATGGCCATGTAACAAATTAAACATAAGTGATATTTATAGCATTTTCAATCAGATTAGCAACCATGTTCTGCTTACAGTAGAGAAAAAGAAGCACAATTTGTCATTTCTGTATTGACTTTTATAGCTGTGACTTACTGTCTTGATGAGACTTTGATAGGGTAGAAGGCTGAGGTGAAAGACTTCCTTGAGTTCAGGAGTTTGAGATCAGCCTGGGGAGCAAAGATCTCAAAAAAAAACAAAACAAAACAAATAAAAACATAAACTAAAGAAAGAAAGAAAAAAAAAAAAAACAGAACTTGGAAGCAGAGTTTTCCTGAGCATTCAGGTGAGGATCTATTGTTAGCTAACATCTTGAATGTAGCTTTGTGAGAGACTATGAGGTAGAGGATGCAGTAAACCATGGTCAGATTCCTGATCTATAGAAGCTTTGAGATAATAAACATTATCAACATGTGTTGTTCTATCCCCTAAGTCTGAGAAATTTGTTAGGCAGGGATTTTTAATTACTACAGTAAATGAATATTGAATATCATATCTCAGTACTGATCATACAGTACCTACCAAAATAGATCCTCAATTATGTGGTATCTACATAGTTACTAGACCCCTAATAATTAAATATTATTTTAAAATATTGATCTAAAATAGAATAAAAATAAATTTTCTAGAAAACATATAAATAGTAGAGTTGAATAGAAAATAAAATTTTCAGGAGCCTTTTTCTATTTCTTTGAAGTTGTCTTAATTACTTTAAACTATAGCTGTTAGAGTCAACAGACAATTCTTTACCCCTCTACTGAAACAGGAGGGCTATAAGTTTTGTTATTAGATGCCTCATGGAGTAAATGCTCTCCAAATCTTCTTAGAAACATATGGGTGGCAATGTGAGCCAGTTCTTATTTCCAGGACTAACTTAGAGCCTTCCTCCTTCCTGGTTGCGGTTTCACTTTTCCCAGTGCTTTCCACAGCAGCAAGAAAACAGCATCATTTATTATCTCCTTGTCACTTGGCTTTCTTTAGTTACTAATTTAGCCACTTACACAAGGATCCTATTAATCATCTAAATTCCACTGATAGGATCTGTCACATGCCACAAAATTTTCCAAAGCTCAAAACTTGAATCAGTTGATAATCATTCCAGGATGAAGATTTTATTATTGTCTGCATCCTTACCATATTTTTAATTCATTTTTTTTTCATATTTACTTGGGGTGTTGAGTTTGTCTCAGTCTCACCGTTAATACCAATTGCTCCATGATCACTTACTCAATGTCTGCTAGTCTGTGTTTTAGATAAACGCTTTTATTGCCATTTGAATGATACTATGAAGGACTGACAGAAACACTGACTAAGAAAACATCAATTTAAAGAAAAACATTGTAAAAAAAAAACAAACTAAATAATTAACAAAATAAATAGGACAGAGAGTGATACAGCTAATAGAGGTTGGTTTATCTTCTCATCTCCATGAATTATAAAAATCTATCTGTGCAGTTCTGTGACATTATGAGGAAAATTTATATATGATTCATATCAGTTAAATTTTTAATGTTTTTTCTACTCCTTAGTCTTTTTCTAGAAGAAGAATTGTATTTTAGACTTTTAAAATCCAAGTTAATCATGAAAAAAATCCCTAAAATTATCTATTTTTTTCAAATAATCTTATAAAGACATTTTCAGTTACATAGATCTGTTAGTGATATCACAAAGGATACTAATTAATTTTAATACTGTTGAAATATGAATTGTTTGCATTTTTGATAATAAAATAATGGTGAAAACAATGTTTTAAATACTTTCCCTTCTAAGTAGGTTACCATTTTAACTGTGACTCTTATCAGATTTTGATTTATCTCTTTATCCATTCTTGTATCTAATTGGGAACAAATTACTTATTACTCATGAAAGACACTAACTACCTAGTGTTGCAGAAAAAGAGAATATTACAATTTACATTTAAATGAGATTTGAAATGTTAATGAACATATCCAGTATTCTAATTATCTCTACAAATACTTTAAATTAAGATGAACTTTAGTAGATGGATCATTCCTTGCTTCTTACTCTAGAGTGCCCTACAGGGTTGCTTGACAGCATTTAAAGCATATAGTACACACATTAGATACCCTTACTGTTATGATGTAAAATTATATAGTCAGATCTCTGTGATTAGTATTAATAAACATATAATTTTACTATATTGTGTAATCATAAATCAAATAAAATATTTTAATTGCAAAATTATCTTTTATAGCAAGGTTAAATCATAGGTTTAATTCATTTATTTCCCTGGAGTTAAAAAAGAGATACGATTGGTTGGCTATATAGACATTTTTGACAAAACACTTTCTCATGTCAACATAAATATTTCTTACTTAGTTTATCCTTTCTATAATGCAAAAATGTATCTGTAAGCAGTGCAAAACACTAACAAAATGATACATAAAGTCACGTGATTTTTCATTTGTTAACCATGTTTTGTACTAGCAAGGACCATGAGTTCAACATGAAGTCTTTTATTCCACTAAATGTAGTAACTCATAGAAATAAACACAGAATATTTACACTTCTACTTTTTCTTTACTGCTAGTTAATATTTTTACTATCCCAGAAGAAGATAACATGCTTTATTCTCATATTCTCAAAATTTTCTGGATAGATATGTATAATGAAGCATCCTGAATATGAGGGTATCTTTGCAATATTGTCAGAACCTAAAAAATGACAGTAAAAGAGAGCCAGAAGTTCTAAGAGTTGACAAAACATTATGAAAGAATTCATATAGAGTAATCACTCTAAAGGAATTCTCATAGCACATAGGAAACAGCAGAAGCAAGAACTAAACATGTCAAGTTATTACAGTTAATATGTACTTTAAATGGGATTCAAAAACACTTGCAGTGGATTGAAGATGATTACAATTTTGTGCCTAGCACAGAACAATACCACTTCATAAGTATTTGGTTTCATTTGGAGTCATACGAATGTTTTCTGGATAAAAACAGAAAACAGGCACAACAACAAAAAAAAATCTATTTTAAATAGATTAAAAAAAACAGTGCAAAAAAGGAATAGGAAATTGAACCATAGTCATCAATCAACCACTGATGTCTCCAAATTTTATTCAAAGTATGATGATATCTTCTAAGTTTTCTCAGAGTGTTATAACAAAATTTCTTAAACTGAGTGGTTTAAACAATAGATATACACTTCTCACCGTTCTGGAGTCTGCAAGTCTGAAATCAGGGTGCCAGGATAGTTGGTATTATGGTGTAGATATGAAATAACCCTAAAATCCCATGTTCTGGGGGTGAAATTATTAGACTCTGGAATCTGATCAGTGGATTAATCTGTTTGATAGGCCATAACTTGACATACTGTACAGAATGGTAACTGTAGGCAGTTGGGGCAAGGCTGGAAGATGTGACTCACTGGGAGTGTGCCCTTAGAAATTACATCTTGGTCTCCTGACTCCTCCTCTCAATCTGCTTCCTGGAAATCATGAGATTGTCAACTTTCCCTTGCCAGGCTCCTCTGCCATGATGTTCTGCTTTATCTCAGGCCCAGAGCAATGGAGTTGGTCAACCATTGACTGAGACCTCTGAAACTGTGAGTCAAAATAAACTTCCTCCTCTTAAGTTTTTCTGGTCAGGTTTTTGGTCACAGCAACGAAACCTAATACCATTCACTTATAGTGAGAGCTCTCTTCCTGATTTGCACATGGCTCTCCTTCTCCTTCTCCTCTTCCTTCCTTCCTCCTCCTCCCTTCCTTCTTCTTTTTCTCCTTCTTTGTTCTTCTTCCTCTCCTCCTTCTGCTTTATTTTTATTTTTTGGTATGGAGATTGCCCCTCGGGGGTGCTTAACCACTTAGCCACATCCCCAGTTCTTTTTTTATTTTTTTATTTTGAGACAGGATCTCTCTAAGTTGCTTAGGGCCTCAATAAATTGCTAAGACTGGCTTCAAACTTGTAATCCTCCTGCCTGAGCTTCACAAGTGGTTGGAATTACAGGCATGTGTCATAACATCTAGCTCCATCTTCTTGATGTGTTCTCAAAATGAAAGAGAGAGAGGGAGAGAGAGAGAGAGTGCAAGTGCACAGAGAAAGAAAATTTATCTTATCTCTACTGATAAGGACTTTCCTTCCTTTTTGGGAACCCCACTGTCATGATCAAATGTAAAACTGATTACTTCTTAAAGGCCCCTTGTGATTACAAAGGCTATACCTAATCCTGAGGATTAGATTTTAACATGCAAATTTTGTGGTTGGCAAAATAGTAAGTCTAAACCACCTTTCTTCCATCTTTTCTCCATAATTCAAAAGTCACATATCTTAAACAAGGGAGATGAGAGGCTTTTCTTTATATATATTTGGTGTTATAGTTACTGTATTTTCAGAGGCTTTTCTTCATATATATTTGGTATTTTCAGGCTATATTTTAGGAAGCTGACCTATTTAAGATTAGTGGGAAGATTTTCTCGGGTTTATAGAATGGAAATACTAGTCAGGAATGTAATATTTTGTCTTAGTTTTATCTCAAGTAAAAAAATGATAATGCAAAAATTTTAGGAACATGTATACAATGTTTGACAAAAAAAAAAGAAAAAGAAAACCAAACAAAAAAACCCCCAGAATATGGACTTTCAATATCAAACTAAAATTTAATACTAAATTTAGTATTTTATTTTAATTAAGATATGAATAGAAATCTCACATATGAATTTGCAAAAAAATTAAAATTGAAAAAATATCATTTGGAAAAACTCAAGCTGTAAGAAACATAAATTAACTAGTAACTTCAAATTATTATTGCAAGAGTTTTAAAATTTAAAAAAATTGATTATAAAACATGAGAAAATGAAGATTAATAAGAGGAATTGAAGTAGCCTTATAACTTTAAATTAGTAGAAGACAAAATATGAGACAAGAGGCTAGGTTTCACAGCATGCATAGAGAAATTTTAGAAATCTGTTTTATAACATACAAAACAAACTTTATTAGCACATACTTAATTAATGTTATAGTTGATGTTCTAATTAAACTTTGTATTTTTAACTGGGTAATAATACCAATGAAAAGAAATTCAAGATATTCCCAGAGCACAGGAAAAACTAACTTAAATTTTATGACATGCAAGTGAAAAGCATCAAAATTTTTTATTGCTTATGCCATTAAATTAACATAGTAAATAAAACCTGGGCTTATTTGATCTTTTCCCCATATCTAGAAATTTGATATGTTGGAAACATCCTAGTGAAGGTAATTAGATTCTAATCTAGCATTCAATTGTTTGTTTTTGGTCATGCAGTCCCAATTAGGCCACTAATAATTCCATTTCTATTTCTCTTTCCCTCTCTCTCTCTCTCTCTGCCCCCCCTCATACACACACACACACACACACACACACACAAACACACACACACATAAAATACAGTATTTTTTTGAGAGGGAATACCTAATTAGAAAGAGATATTTGACCTGAATAAGAGTTCATTCAGAAGAAATTTACTAACATACTAAAATAAAGTGTGTGTTCCTGAGTGTATTTTCTTCATGGGCTTCAAAGAATCAGAGAATGACAAAAGATAAAAAAAATATGATAAATGAGGTGCATAATTTTAACAAGAGATTAGAGAAGAGTAGGGAGTTAAGATGGTCATCACACTCTTGTTCCATTTTTTCTGTCTCAGCTATGCCATATTGCTTGAGTTCTCCACGAGACTAAAGTTGATGTAATAAATTCCTCATCATATAACAGAGGCAGTCTTTGTCACAGGGTAATAGGATTGAATATCAAGAATCAACAGAGCATACTCACAGAGTTTCATAATGGCTAAGGATATTGGAGAAAAAAACAAAAGCACAAATAAGTCACAGGCGGAGAGACTCCCTGGCTTCCAAGAATGTGGTTATCTGAGTGATAACCACCAAGAAATGTGCAAGCAATCTCAGTTTCACAGGAACTTGCACAAAATATTTTAGCAGTGTCTTTTCATATGTTACTGGTTACAGATCCAAGCCAGGCAGTGTAACCATGAGCAACATAGCCATAAATCTATACATACGAAATGACATAAGCTAGCTGGCTGGCTCTAGGTGTCACCAGAGAAATTTAAATCCTTAAACAGCATGGAATAATTAATAACATAGCATGTCTCATTCTTATGTAGCCAAAAGACTCAGACTTTAAGGCATACCTGGAGACATATCTGATCTAGCTATAAAATAGTTCTATCTAATAATTAAGCTAACAAATGACTGAACCTAAGGTTAAATATATATGGATTGGTTTATTAGTACTTGGCTTCTTAAACATTTCAAATAATGTTTCAAAATACTTTGATACAGTAAGTTTTTACAAATTCACATGTACAAGGGTATGGCTTAACAATTAAAAATCATTATACCTATGTAGAAAAATTGATCAATTAAATAAATAGAGGGCAAGTGAAAGTCACGTTTGTCATTGTTGGAGAGAGAGGTTGATAAATAGAGAGGGGGAAATCCATGTGGTCATCGATTTGAATTGCAGATATCACTATGAACTCATATGTAGCTTTATATAGATACAGACAGTTGCAGGTAGGATTGCTTATAGATGAGTTTACATAGCTATGCTCCTATACGTGGTAAGTATAGACACATATGTTCTCTTGGCCTGTCAGGTGAGAGGGCAGGAAAGCACAGACATTCTGATAGCAATGAGGACATCTAGTACCAAGACTTATCTTCTAACATTATTTTTCAGTATTAAAGGGAACCAGAGTTAGTTGAGGAAACAGCTGATTCCAGGGTTGGGACAGGGACTGTGTAAGGTAAGCACCCTAAAATCTGATCTAGAATTACAATATTTACACAGTGTTTTCTAAATCAAAAATATGACCATAGTCCAGAGGTAGACAAGACATATTATCATATTATTTTGCCATTTCTGTAGTTCCATTAATTGACAGTCATTGGTGAATTCATTTGTCTTTTCTCTTTCTCCTTCATTCTCCTTCTTCCTCCATCCCTCCTACCCTGGCAAGACCTTAGAAAACTCTCTAAACATTTATTCAAAATAAAGGAAAACAATAAAGCTATGGCTATTTCTGTTTGTTTGCTATTTTTTCTTCCACTACATTTACAGCCTTTTTTATGGAGCTTTCATTTCATAGTGCATAATAGAACAAATAAATGTGAATGAATTGGGCCATGTCTCAGTTACATACTGCTCTTGTAATCCAAGACACAGTTCTAGGGATTATTGCAGTATTAAAATTTAGATAGAGGAGTAATGAAAAAGATGCATTGGACATCCACAGGCAACTATTATCATTAATTTTAAAGATATTTTTCATGGCAAGACATAGTTTTGCTATAATACTCAAGAGTATGCATGAAAAAGACAATGAAAAAGGTATTAGATGATGCTTCTGTCAAGATAAAATCACGCATTGTATATATATTTGATTACACAGCTACATTTTCAAAAGTATTTTCTACATAAAATCTCATTGACTTCAATTAGAATTTGCAATCTAACTACACCATATGGCTTTGCTTAAAAGCAATGAGACTATTAAATTTAATTACTTTTATATGCGCCTCACATGGTAAAGGTGCTTGTTAAAAGAGCAGCACTATATGAGAATTATTTCTGGTAAAATTGAAAACTAAGAAGATGGCTACCGTCTGGTGGTTACTAATTGACAGTCACTTCCACAAGAAGAGTAATTTTCCATAATACTAAAAAAATAGCATGCAGAGAACAATGTCACTTTCCTAATTTTATTGCTGCTTTATATAGCAATGTTTGAATATAATGTGAATAAGCACTACTACTCTAAAAGTAAAGTATTTCTTCTGTTTATAAGTCTTGTCTTCTCCCTTTGCCATGAAGAAGAAATATATATATATATATATATATGTGTACATTTATATATATTTACTACATATATTTATATGAGTGTGTGTATATATATTTATACATGTATACACATATATATATGTATTCTCCATATAAATAGATATGTTCTTCTATATAAACAACTTAGGAGGATACATTTTAGTATCACAATATTTTTCTTCATTTTATTGCATTAAAATGGATTTTAGATCTCTAATAAAGTTAGACATGCAATCTAATAAATAAAGATGGCTTACATTTTATTGTGCTAATCTAGTACCAACATCTACAACAAATTGGAAAGCAGGCATCATTTTCAGAGTATAACCTATGGTTAGTTTCAGTTATTTTTCCCAAGAGATAATTTAACTTTTTCCACTCTTGCCAGATTGATTGCATTTATTTTTAGAAGTTGAAAATTCGGAAGTCTTATAAAACACTAAAGTTTTGAAAGAGGAAAAATAACTCAAGTAAATAATTTATGAGAAAAACATATGTACATGATAAGTATGGCTCAAAGGCTGCTTTCTCTTTTTCTAGCATTCTGGCTTTATGTCAACAAATGAATACAAATTAAACAAAAATCACTATTTCTCTGCCTGTTTAGGAAAAGAAAGAAACTCAGTTATATCAGAAATCCTAAGCACAGAAAAAAGACAAATAAATGTTTTTTTCTTAAAAGAAGAAAATACTAAAGGGTTGCAGTTGTAGCTCAGTAGTGGAGCACTTGCTTAGCATGTGTGAGGCGCTGGGTTGGATCCCCAGCACCACATAAAAGTAAATAAATGTGTCCATGTACAACTTAAAAACAGTTTTAAAAAGAAAATACTATAAACACTTTAGAGTACAGTCCAATAAAACTAAAAATAATGTTGCATTTCAAAATGTATTAAAAACTGGTGAGGTTACTTCAGATAATTGCTAAAAAATAATGGAATTTCCTTTAGACAATTTCTAAAATGTAATATAATTTCCCTTATAGTAAGCTGTTCCTTTGTTGTGTTGTTGCTGTTTTTTTTTTTTTTTTGATACTGGGTATTGAACTCAGGGGTATTCAACCACTGAGCCACATCTCCAGCCCTATTTTGTGTTTTATTTAGAGATAGGGTCTCATTGAGTTGCTTAGTGCCTTGCTCTTGCTGAGACTGTTTTTGATTCTCCTGTCTCAGCCTCCCAAAGTGCTGGGATTACAGGCATGCCCCACCAGCTGTTTTGGTTTTAACCTCTATGCTAGTCATCCATCCATTACTATCACAAATATATCACATTTTTAGAGGCTTCAGTCCATCATCAATTGTCTCCATTGCTTCTGGGTTTGTGGCTAGGCAGCACATCATGGCAGATAGTAGCAGAATAAAGCAACTCACCTCACTGCCAAAGGAAAGGAAAAGTGCAAAAGATTGGGGTTCCACAACACTTTTGGGGGGCATTTCACTAAGAACCTACAAGATAAACCAAACTTCTTGAAATATAGCACCAAACTAGGGACCAACAGATAAGCCTTTGGGGGACGTTCCATGTCCAGACTCCAGCAATTTTCCTTAAAAGTCAATGGTTATTCTTAGTTAAAAATAGTTCACTTGGGGCTGGGATTGTAGCTCAGTGGTAGAGCGCTTGCCTCGCATGTGGGAGGCCCTGGGTTAGATCCTCAGCACCACATACAAGGCAATAAAATAAAGACATTGTGTCCATCTATAACTAAAAAAAAATATTAAAAAAAGAACAAAAAATAAAGGCATTCTGCCCATCTACAACTATAAAATAAACATTTAAAAAAAAAATGGTTCACTTGACATAGATGATTATTACTTCTTGCACCAGAATGCCATTAAAAACACAATACAGGGGCTGGGATTGTGGCTCAGTGGTAGAGCGCTTGCCTCGCATGCGTGAGGCACTGGGTTCGATCCTCAGCACCACATAAAAATTCATAAATAAAATAAAGATACTGTGTCCATCTACAACTAATAAAAAATATTTAAAAAAAAAAAAAAAAAAAAAAAACACAATACATAGTTTTTGAATCACCACAAATTTTATTGAGAAATATTAAGGATATTTTATAATAATTAATATTATTCCTATAATAGCAGTGTTTCTTGAAATATAATGCACCTGATGATTAATTATAGAGATTATTGATTTCAGTGAAGCTGAAGTTTGCTGTTCCATAAAAGCCAAAAAAAAAAAAAAAGCTTCCTCCCACGTTATCCTCAACATGAGAAAAATAATTTTTTTCTTTTACCTTCAGGTCATGCTTAGATTCACTCAAAGATGAGAGATATTGAGATAGTAGGATATTTGATGACTTTCTTTCAGTTTGTAGAAGTGGCCCTGGGGCTCTCCATAAGGTAAATAAAGGGCTGTGTAACAGCTGTACTTGTCACTTGTTCACTTAACAGCTTAGTTGTGCATTTTCCTCCCATGTAAAACTGTATGCACACCAATCTGCCTCTGAGACCTTCAGAGTAGAAGTAGGGGCTTAATGAAAACTCCTGAACACAAGAAACAGTAAACCCCACTCTAAGAAGATAACTTTTTTCCACACAACTAACTTTTAAGCAACCTGTGCTTACATATCAATGAATCAACATCAGTAGAGCTCTATTTGTCTTTGTCAGAGGGGCAAAAGGTGTCACTTACACTAAGGAAATAAATAATTTGAGCAAAGAGCATGTGTCAGTACAGGCCCCTATTTAGAAATATTAAAATTGATAGTCAATTTAGGGAAACTAATAGTATAAAGAAAAATAAATATAATAAGCCCTCAAGGGAAGAGAAAGGATGCTGGGAAAATATCAGCATTTTAAAAGACTAAAAATAGTACTCACAAAGTGACTAATAAAAATAACTGTTTGGAATCTTATGAAAAAGAAGAGGTCCATGTTTATTTAAACTAAACTTTAATACTTCCAGAAAAATTTAAAATGAAAATTAGGCATTCTGAATGATGAAATTTGGGAATAAAAAGAATCTAACCCTATTACATTTTAAAATGTTATCAGAGTCAGGCATGGTTGCCCAGGCCTATGATCCAAGCAGCTCCGCAGGCTGATTGAGAGTTCAAAGCCAGTTTCAGCAAAAGTGAGGCACTAAGCAACTCAGTGAGACCTTGTCTCTAAATAAAATACAAAATAGGGATGAGGATGTGGCTCAGTGGTTGAGTGCCCTTGAGTTCCATCCCCAGTACCAAAAAAAAATTATATCAGAAAGTAAAATATTATTTCTATTATTATTAAAAATTACTCAGTTAATACCTTTTTCTCTTCCAGGGACAACATCTTATTGCCGCTGATGTAATAGAATGGGAATAAGTATCAATAAACGATGTGTGAATGAAACAGTAAAACTCTCTAAAATGCTCAACTGTAGTTCAGATTCTTTGTCTTATTGCAGCCTGCTGTTATATCTATGCAATATTATGCTTCCATGCCTGCGTCCAGTGCAGGCCTGGAGGTCTGTTCTGAAGGATACATGTGTCATAGGAAATAGAGACACTACATTCAGAATAAACCTGGGAAGGTCTTATTTTCCATGGAATTGCATATGCCCAGGAATTGTCGCTTTTAAAAAGTACATTTATCCTTAAATATTAATGCTCTAAGCTTTATAAACATGTGTATTGATTTTTTCATAAAAATGAATTATTTAAGAGAATTTCCAAATAACAAGGGAAAACATAGAATTCTGATTAGATAATTATCCTGCCCTGTGACATTTAACTTAAAGTTATGCAAAATCATTCTTTGTCATGTTTGTTAGTCAAATGAATTGAGGTAGCCAAATGAGGTACACATTTCTCTGTTTTTAGAAATATGATTGCTTAATTTTAAAATATGAATTGCAATCATTAGACTTTTTTCCCTTTAAATACACACAGATTCTTATTTATATAGACACAAACCTATTGGAAAACCAGTGAAATGTTTAGATATTCTAATCCAAACCAAACATAACACTACATTTTCATTTCAAATTGGAGGTTTAGGCTTCAGGGGTCTCCTGGAGAACTGCAATCATGCAACAATGCCCACGGTGATCAGAGTATGCCGTGGAGTAATGGCTCCACATGGTCAAATGTGCTTTATTTCCTTGGAATGGCTGACAGGCTGAAGGCCAGGACTTCCTCTTAACTTTCTGCCATCCACTTTTGCTGCAGTTAGGAATATATTCCTTCTGATTTTGTAAAGGCATTAAACTCAATCTCATGTTATTAATCTATTGCTAAGTATATTGTACCTGATTTTACATAAAACCAAATATTTTATTTGTGATTTTTTGCCATTGTCGAAAGTTGATCTATATCTCCCTTTTTAGAAAAGTCTTGAGCCACATTTCTTCCCATTGTGATATATCTTCAAATTCAGGTTAGCTTATTTTCCCATGAGAGTACAATATTATCAATGAAATGGTAGATAACAATAATTCAATCATATGAAAGAAAAACCAGGCAGGGATAGAATTATATTTTAGTCAAAAAATACCCTGGAAGAATGTAGCTAGGAAAAAACCATACTAAATCACTTGACTGAAACTTGTATTAAAATAAAAAGGCATAGAGGAGGCTTCAAGGCTTCAAACCTAGGTTTACTTGGACTAAAGGAAGGCTTTTTACGTGTTAATGTAACTAATACAATACATAATTAAATACATGGAATTTATTCATACTTATGAAGTTTATTTATGTTTAATTTTAAAATTTTAAAAACTATACCTAATTTAAAAACAGTACTACTTGAATATGTAGTTTTAAAAAAATTTTTGTAGTTGCCAATAGACAGAATGCCTTTATTTTGTTTATTTTTATGTGGTGCTAAGGATTGATCCCAGTGCCTCACACACAGTGGCAAGAGCTCTACCACTGTGCTACAACCCCACCCCCAAATATGTGTGTTTTATATGTGTGCAAATACATGTAAATGAATAAATAATGGGTTGTGATTTTATAGTGTTGATTTTTTTTAGATTCCAAGTGCTAACTAAGCTCTAATGCATCTCTTTTCACAACCTTAGAGTGGAATGGTTAATGTACTTATTAGTGTTCAATAAACACTAATCAGATCATTTTAGAACATGTGTATTTTTATCATTTGCTTTTGTTTATTCCAAAAATCCTCCTAATAAAATTTTCTTCAAGTATAAATATTTTTCGTATGTGTGAGATTAGTGCCTTTATTTTTTTTCAGGTTATGATAGTACTTTTTAAAGTTTTTGTAGTTGTAGAGTGATTTCAACACATTTTACATGAGATGAAATTGAGTCTTATAATAGTAAAGTTAATTGTTCATAGTTGAACAGTAAGATTTCAACTCAAGATTTCTCAACTTACAATATAATTACGAGATAGAATTTCAAACACAATCATCATCTCTTACAAATTTAAGTATCGTTAGCTTATAGGTGATGTCCTCAGTGTTGTTTTGGTCTTTTAATCATTCAAACAATGTAAAACTCTTTAACTTTCTCCACATAGCCTGACATAAGGCAAACACCAAAACTCAGAACACTGATTAAATAGTCTACATCAGTAACTGGAATCTAAAGAGTCAGAACTACATTTGTGCAAGTTTCAACATTAGGAGAACAGGCAACTGAATCTCAAAGAATGAGCTGATTTTACTGTGTGTTTGATAAAGCTGAAATTCAACCATCAAAGCAGCCTAAGACAGACTGTGGTAAAATCAGACATCTAATGAATGTGTAGCAGATCCTACTATGAACATACAAGAATTGTTGATCTGGAGAGCAGCAATAGGTGGAGTAAGCTTCAGAAGACACATTGCAACAGAAATTGCTTACTTTAGTGTCTGATGCTTGTCATCATGCTCCTTGATATACACTGTGGTATGTGATAATGACTCCCAAAGATATGCCCATAGCATAATACCTGAAAACTACCACATTACATTACATAGCAAAATTCCTTCATATGTGATTAAATTTAGGATTGAATATCAGGAGATTATCCTGAACTATCCTGGTGGACCCTGTATCCAATCAAAGTGTGAGCCTGAAATAAACTCTTCCTCCTTTAAATTATTCTTGTTAGGTTTTTTTTTTTTTGGCCACAGCGATGTTAGAGCTAATGAGAACAACTGTCAATACAGATTAAACAGTCAAACAGTCATCAGTGGATGATACAAATATGATACTTTATAGTGCATTTATACAAGGCCAAATTATGGCTTTTATATCCTGTATTAGGAAAAATTACTCAAAATAAAATAAGTATCACAAGGTATTTTTAGTCATTGTTGGTTTTTAACTCTGAACAAGCATATTGAAAGTAAATTACTCATGTGGAAAAGGAAACTATTGTTGAAGAGTCCATAATGTTTCTGTCTGTGTCCTGAATCTAGAGAAGACTTCAGTCTTTCAAATAAACCCTCTAAGAACATTTTGTTTGCCCCCCACCCCAATATACATTGTCATTTTTCTAAACAAACTTTGTGTTGCTCATTAAAATGGACATGGAATATATAAGTAAAAAAAAAAAGAAAAGTGAATCTACTATTTAAAAATTTCCTTAAATGATGTTGTGACAAAAAAGCAAATGATAAACTAATACTTCTACTTATATTATATTAGTTCCAAATAATAAATACTATTTTCAAAAATGTTCTATTGTGATTTCTTGATAAAATAGAAATCTTGGAGATACACAGTGTATGGTAAACTTTTACTAGTAATATGATTAACTAAAATATATTGTCAAATGGTATGTACATATGAATATGTAATGACAAATATCATTATTATGTACAATTATAATGCACCAATAAAATATGGAAAAATTAATATATATTTTAAGATTATTGCATGTTCAGTATATTTTATTTGAAATACTTAGTACACATCTGTTTTCAGATTTTGGATGTTTTGGAACATTGGAATATTTGCAAATAGATAATGAGATACTTTGAGGATAGGATTCAAATATAAACAAAAAATGTATGTTTCATATATGCTTTGACATATATGCTGCAATCGATTTTGTCTGTTTTAACTGTGACCAACCACATAAAGTGAATAGTAGAATTTTGTGCTAAAGTTATCATATTGCTGTTCAAAATGTTTTAAAGTTTGGAGCATTTTGGATTTCAAAATTTCAGAATAGGTATGGTCAACTAGTGTGATAATTTTTAAAATTAATAAATACAAAATATTGGTTTTTACATTAATATGTATATGTCATTATAATTAAGTAAAAACCTAGTGGGGGCAGATGTGCAACTTGGTACTAAAGTGCTTGCATAAAATGTACAAGGCCCTGGGATTGACCACAGCACCATAAGTAAATATACAAACATAACAACAACAAAACTTAAAAATTTAAGTCAGAGAATCAATCACAAAATGCTTTTATGTAGTGAATTTAATTACACATTCAAATTCTTTATAGCTTATAAGGAAGGTTTTTATATTGCTTGCTATGATTTATTAATAAACTACATAAGTTAAATAATTTTAACTTGATCAAAATAAACCAATAACAATCTAAGATTTAACAAATGAAAAAGCATTCTTAGGATGAAAAACTCTAAAAATATATTGCTGGCAATTGATTTATCCTCTATGCAGTTTCTGTTTTTTATATTAGAACAAGTGTTTCTGGTTAATGTTTTATTTCCCATTATAGTTACAATACTATATTACATGAAGCCAGGCATGGTGGCACACACCTGTGATCTTAGAGGTATAGGAGGCTAAGGCAGGAGGATCATGAGTTCAAAGCCAGTCTTAGCAATTTACCAAGGCCCTAAGCAACTTTACGAGACCTTGTCTCTAAATAGAATATAAAAAAGGGGTGGAGATGTGGCTCAGTGGTTAAGCATCTCTGAGTCAATTCCCAATACCAATATATACATATATATATATGATCAAAATATAGCTATATTTTAATATATATAATAAAATACATGTAAAAATTTTCTACAATATAAATTTCATCTAAGATTTCAGTTCTTCTTATTAAGCTAGCCTTTTTTTGAGGGCAACATTTGCCCTATTTTTCATGAAAAACCTAACACACATGCATCATGACTTTTTAAAACACCTCTTGCATTACATGATGCAGTTAAATTACTTCATTTTAAGAATGTTTATTATGAATAATGCATGGCAAGAAGAATATGTTTAACAAAAATGAAGTATTTTTTTCTCCTTATTAGCTTTTATAGAACAAATCTATAAGAATAAGTGAAATAAACTAATTTGTATAAATATTTGACAGTCATATTTTAAGACCTTACAAGAAAATGCTTTGATATCCAAACACATGAGGTAGTTTTACTTCACAGCCACAGTCTTTAGAAATTTTCAAAGTTTTCTCATGTCTAGTATTCTCTTTTTGTTAGCCGGGCACGGTGGCTCAATCCTGTAATCCCAGCACTTAGGGAGGCTGAGACAGGAGAATCGCGAGTTCAAAGCCAGCCTCAGCAACGGCGAGGCACTAAGCAACTCACTGAGACCCTGTCTCTACATAAAACACAAAATAGGGCTGAGGATGTGGCTCAGTGGTCGAGTGCCCTTGAGTTCAATCTCCAGTATCAAAAAAAAAAAAAAAGTATTCTCTTTTTGTTATATATATATGTGCATATACACATATAGAAAGATTAAGTTTTTTAGAAAGTTTTCTTCATTCAGGAATACAAATAGTGTTATGTTGATTTCTAATGAAAATACAGTTTTTTGATATATAACATGTATGTGGTCTACTGAATCAGACAGCATCTGAAAACACAAAAATAGGTTTTAATTTGTTTACTAGCTTTAAACCACTTTGTGTATGAGGAGATGTTCCTAACTTTGTGCCAAGAAATTATAAGATATTAATACAGCTGAGCTTAAAACCTGATTTAAAAGATGCACATCATGGTGGTCAAGATTCATCACACTGGAAGATTCTTCCTTAGTATCAGTAGTGTTCGCAAAACAGTTATTCAAACATATCACACCCATTGTACAACAAACCAAGAAAAACTTCATGGTTAGTGAAACCCAAATATAAAATATTTATATTGCTGGGCACAATGGTGCACACCTGTAATCTCAGCTACTCAGGAGTCAGAGGCAGGAGGATAGCAAGTTTGAGGTCAACTTTACAATTTAGCAAGAATCTGTATCAAAATAAAATAAAAAAAGGCTGAGGATATAGCTCCCTGGTAGGGAACCTGCATAGCATGCACCCTGGGCCAGCTATATAATACGGAAAAAAGACTGCTTATATTGACAAGCAATCAAAAAGCAGTATGTCCAAATAGAGGTCTTAGCTGTGGTGAACTTCGACACACATAATACAGAAGCGATTCAAAGACAGAGGTGTTATTTGATATTAGTATGAGCTTTGTCCTTGAAATATGTCTTTACTAACCACAAAAACACATTTGATTTACTTGACTATATTTGCTTGCTTTTAAGAATTTACTTGATTTCAATAATTTCTCTTCATGAGGAAGAATAAGCAGCAAAAATATTGTAGCAAAGAGAAAAAAAGATACTTGTATTGAAGAAAAATATCTTTTTTTGTGTTCTATATTACAAAATATATATATGTAATCTATTTTAAATAAAAAGTATAAAAAGTAATATGTTGCAATTATTCAGACTTCAGGCTAAAAAGACAATGCTTTAGTCTTAAGTAATATATTAATTTCATATATCCTAAAACATAAGTAATTTTGTGTCAAAGATATGTTTCTTCTAGAAAGCCTATTACTCACTGCAGAATTTTAGTATGTATTCAAATTATTTTCAAGACACACAGAAACTTACACATATGCACATATGCATGTGAATGTATGTGTACAAAAATGCAAACAGAAATATATTTTAGTCATATTAATATTGGTACTGCTTTAAGTATTATTCAATTATTTATTATTTAAAAATCCCTTATTGCCTGCCATCAGGCACTCCTGTGGGTTCCTGAAAAAACATGTCCAAGGTTGTTTTAATGTGGGAGAAGAGACATAAACAAATGAGTAAATATTTATAGTAATTTCAGGCAATGATAAATGGTGAAAAGAAAGTACAAGGAGAATAAGATAGTAGAGGATGGTAGCAAGAAGTGGATAGTTCTTGTTTGATCCGGTGGTGAAAGAAGACTCATTTGTTTTGTGGAATTTTAGAGGCACCATAAGAGAGACAAAAATTAAGCTATGTGAATATGTAGGGAGAGTGTCATCAGAATAAAGACTGCAAATAAAACAGAAGTTGCACATTTCTGTGCATGCCGGTTTACTGATTTATAACTCCTACTCTATACAGTTCACCTTAAAATGCACACTTCTTTGGTCTTTAGTGTATTTACAGAAATGTTTAATCACCACAATAACTTTTAGAGGATCTTCATGGCAGCAGAGACTCTGTACTGATAAGCAGACATTCCCTTCTACCCCACTATCCAACCCCAGCCAATGTTAGTCTAATTTAAGTCCCTCTAGGTTTGCTTATATAGTTCATAAAATTTAATTTACAGGAAATCTTACATTATGTGATCCTTTGTGTTACAATTCTTTCAATGACCATACAGTTTTCCAGATTTTCTATGTTATAGAATGTGCAATATTCACTCCTTGGCATTGGATGAGTGCTACTTCATTTAATGGCTGCCTCATATTTTGTTTATCCATCTATTTATTTTTTGAAATTGATTTGTTGCCACTTATTGACTATTGTAAACAATGCTAATCTGAGCATTGTGTACAGGTTTTTTGTGGAATTATTTTATTTGGGGGGAGTTATGTGACTAAGTGAAGTTTCTAGGTGATAACTTTGTGTTTAAACTTTAAAGGAATTGCCAAATCTTTTCCAAAGTGGATGAACAGTTTCCCCATTCCTACTAGCACTTTAAAAGCCTTCTAATTTTTCTATATCCTTGACAACACTATTTATAACTTATCTTTTGAAAGTGTAATTATTATAGTAGATGCAAATGCTATCTCATTTCAATTTAGATTTGCATCTCCCTGTTGGCTAGAAGTTAATTTTCTAATGTGTATTAGTAATTTGTATATTTTCTTTAGAGAAATCTTTATTCAAGCTTTTTGTCACTTTTAAAGTTGTGTTAAGGGTTTTCTTTTGTCATTGAATTTTAGGAGTTATTGTCATATTCTGGATGCAAATCCTTTACAAAATGTTCTTTGCAAGTATCTCTATCCACTCTTGCTTTGTCTTTTTACAGATGATGTTCTTTGAAGCACAAGAAGTTCAGTTTTGACAAGTTTGATTTACCTAATTTTCCTTTGTTGCATGTGCTTTTGATATTGGGGCTAAGAAAGATTTGAGAGGCCAGTTCACACATATTTAATCAATGTTTTCTTCTAGGAGATTTTAGTTTAATATTTTACTTTTATTTCTATGATAAATTTCGAATTAATTTTTTATATCCTCTAAAAAGGAAGGTAAGCTTCATTTTTTTTGACATGTAGATATCCAAGTTTCATAACTGTATTTGTTAAATACACTATTCTTTTTCTTTGTCCCCATTAAATTATTGAGGCACTCTTGTTGAAAAACCAACTGAATCATCAGATTAAAAAAGGTGGTCTACCCAGGCAAAGTGGCGTACACCTGTTATCCCAGCAGCTCAGAGGCTAAGGCAGGATGATCAAGAGTTCAAAGCCAGCCTCAGTAAAAGTGAGGCTCTAAGCAATTCAGTGAGACCTTGTCTCTAAATAAAATACAAAATAAGACTAGTGATGTGGCTTAGTGGTTGAGTGCCCCTGAGTTCAACTCCTGGTACCTCCTCAACCCCCCAAAAATGGTGGTCTAGTGAGGATCTGCAAATGCTGCTCTTCTATAAAACAAATGAAAAAAAAATAGGCAAAACCCATCAGAATCAACTTTTTCAGAACATTGCTGTAATTAACTGCTATAATTTCCCTGGTGGCCATCCAGGGAAAGCTTATTCAAGAAAATGACTAACTAAAAGTATAGCAAACTTTGTCACATTTTAAATTACCTTAGGCCTATCCTTTACTTCCTAGCTCGGTCGTAGACAGGAAAGCAACAAGCAAGAATCCTGCATCTGAAAAAACTACCCAGGCAAAATGAAGGAGGAATTGGAATTTTCACAGATAAATAAAAAGGGAAAATCAAGCAGATCTTCCCTGTAATCAAATGAGTCCTGCCACAGAAATGGAAATACATTAGACAACAGCTGAACTCCATGTGAAGAAATAAAAAAACACCAAGGAAGGAAGAAGAATGAATGCATGAATAAAAGTTAGATGCAATGTGAGGGTGGTTTTTGTAGGTACCTCCTTATTCTGTCCTTTCTCATTTAAATAACAACTGAAAATAATGATAAGTTAATGGAAGAAAAACAACATATAAAGATAGAATTTCTAACATTATGAATGTGCATGTGTGTGGGGGGGTGCAGCTAAATGGATAATCCAAATGTGGTATGTGCTGTATCCATTCAGTACAATATCACTCAAAACTTCATATAATGAAATACAAAATGAATGCAATGTACCTTTTATACAGCATGAAGTACCATTATATCACAACATAGATTACTTTAGAAAACATTATTTTAACTGAAAAAATAAGAAAAAAGGGTATATTTTTTATGATTCCAATTGCATAAAATGTAATAATTTAAAGTTGAAGAATTTTTAATGGTCCAAGATATGTTTTATCCTGAATATTGTTCCATTTACATTTGAAAGGAATAATATTCTACTCTTGTTAAGTAGAGTAGATAATATTTAAAGTAGAGTAAATAATATTTACTCTACTAATAAGTAGAGTAAATAATATTCTACTCTTGTTAAGTAAGCAGATGCAGATGCACTTAGTTAATTCTGTTTTCCAAGTTTTACATTTCATTGTTGACCTGTGTTGTTCTATACATTATTGAGAGAACATAACTATTGAGTTTTTTATTAATTATAGTCTTTGGTTCTATACTTTCTGAATCTAGTATTTCCTTTTGTTTGTTTCACAATTTCTAAATTTTTATTGTTCTTCTTTATTTGATGAGACACTGTCATCTTATCAATTTATACTTCTTTGATGGTTTCCTTGTGTTACATGAACCCACCTTTTAAAATTTTTTTGGTACCAGGGTTTGAACTCAAGGGCACTCAACCATTGAGCCACATCCCCAGCCCTATTTTGTATTTTATTCAGACACAGGGTCTCACTGAATTGTTTAGTGCTTCGCCCTTGCTGAGGCTGGCTTTGAACGTATGATCCTCTTCTCTCAGCTTCCGGAGCTGTTGGGATTATAGGCATGTGCCATGGCCGGCGCCCAGCCCCGAACCCACTTTTAATAGTTGCTTTAAAGCATTTGATAATTTCATCACCTATGTCCTCTCCCAGTGGTTTATTGTCTTATTTCTGACCCAAGTTGTGAAATATTTTCTAGTTGTTTTTTCGTTTGTTAAAATGTTTTACTAAATGCTGGATGATTTATACAATATATTGTAGCAATAGAAATTTATTGTCGCTTTTTCCAGTGCTTGCCATCATTTTTTGCTTTTCTATTTGTTGAGTACCTTGCTTTATTGGAAATACACTGCAAAGTCTATTCCCTGAGCATGGACAAGCCTTGGATGCAATGCAGCTCACGTGCACAAGGCTTTGCCATACACATCATCACCTTGAGTTGACAATGTTTTCAGCAGAATTTTCTTTCTAGTACTGTCTCTTTCCCTAATGTCCCTCTCTCAAACTCTTTCTCTGTCCATTGTCATCTCAAAAACTTGTTATATCCCATGATGTACCAGATAATTGCCAAATTGATTTTGACAATGGTGTGGTCCATAAACACCTCCACAATTTAATCCAGTGATATTTGGGTCCCTTCTTGGGGACCAATAATTGTTGTTTTGATTTCCAGAGCTATATTCTTAGAGTGCTATTTACCTGAGCTTCATTGGTAAACTATCTGTTCGACAGTTAGGCTTGTCTCTCACAGAGCATTAACCTTCTTAATTGCTTGTCACTAAAATTTATTATATTTTGAGAATTCCCTGAAGCTTAAACTTCACATATTCAGTACTACAGAAAATAAGCTCTTTTGAAGATATCTTTGTATCTATCATGTCCTACCTATCTCTCTGGGCAAAATTTCTGAACTATTCCACAGCTGGAGTAGAGTTCAATGATGCATTTGTCCCAGAATTATTACCAGCTTTAGAGGAAGGATGGTGAGGAGGTGCAGTAGCCTCTGATATGCCTTGTTTGAATCCTCTAGCATAGAGATTCCTCCCAATCTGTCAGCTGAGGTGAGGTCTATTAGGACTCTCTATTCTCATGACTTTCATGTCAAGAGTAGCTTCAAGAATATGAGTGTAAATTAGGTAGGAAAGGGAACCACTTATGACTTCAGCACTCATTAGCAAATTTAGCCTTTCCAGTACAGAGTTGTAGTGATAGAAAGGTTGGTGACTTTTTTTGTTTTTTCAAGAGGAGATAACATTGCAATTTAACTGGGATCTCGGAGACAAGGGAGCCAATCCTTTTGTTCACACACAACTGAGTAGAACTTATGTTGTGCTAAAGCTTAAGTGAGGGTATGGGGGAGGGAAGGAGTCAGAGCTAAAAGTGACAAGGTCTCTCAAGTCCTCACTTAGATTTTGAGTAGGTATTTTCTCAGAACAATTTCCAGAGAACTTAAGTTATATTTTTTTCACCAAATATGATTGTATTCTTGGAAAGCATCCTATCTTTGGCAGATCATAGTTTTGTGTTTGTTTTCATGACTTTTTCTGATTACGGTATAAGTAGCATAGTGAAGAAGGCAATAATAGAAGTAGAATTGCCAGATAGGGAGATATTACAGTCATCCTCAAAAAATGCAGCAATTTTTGGTACAAACCTGTATGAAGTTCCAAAGAACACATAAAACATAATGTAGCAAAATCAGTTGAAGTTCAGCAATGAAAAATAACCCTTCCTTATTGTATTTGATTTAAAAATGATAGGCTTTATTTCATCTAACATTAATAATAATAATGTATTTGAAAGTTACCCCATAATTAGTTTCTACTATTTGTCCAAGAAGACACTAATGGCCATATGTAACTTGTCCCATAAGTAATCTCTATACTTTGGCAATTGAACATAAAACATGCATATTAATGTTGACTAATAGTACTTTAAATGTATGAACATTCTCTAGGATAAAATTTGGAAATTTACTACATTCCCAAAACCTATTCACATTCCCACTTCCTTTGTCACCAATGAACAAATTTTCCCTATCTCATAAGAATATCTCACATTTTATTTCCACCTTTATTTCCATCAATATTCTTTCTTTTCATTGAGTAAATGGAAGCAAGCTGAAGAGAACCTGTTCACACTGCTACCTCTTTAACTATTTATGTTATCTGCACACTACCCTCTTTTCTGCCCTATCACAGGAAGTTAATTAGCACCCCATCTGTAATTAAACTTTAATTCTCCTATTGTGTACTAGATTCTGTTTCCTTATACTGTTCAAGAATATCGCTTCTGAAATTATTCTCTCTCTAACTAGCCTCAAATTTTCTCTCTGTTTACAATTTGACATCAAACCTGTACTGGGCTAAGATTGTAGTTCAGTCATAGAGTGCTTGCCTAGCACTGAAAGAAAAAAAAATAGAAAAAACAAAACAAAACATGGAATACATATTGATAAAGGAAAAAGAAAAACAAATTCCCTTTGAGATTCCATACAAACTTCTAGTTATTGAACCTTATGACTTTTTTCCTTTACAGCAAAATTCTCTGAAATGTTCTGTGTTAACAACTCAATTCTTTTCTTGTTCATCTTTTCTTATGGTAAACCTCAACTGACAGATTCATAGGTGAATTTTTTTCTTTTCTTATTTTTTTTAAACTTTCTCCTCTTCTTTATTGCATTGTTTTCAATGGGAAATATGCTATTAATCATTGCTCCTGGGTATATATTTAGATTTGTAACATAAATTTTTGAACTCAATTAACAACTCAGCTATTGAGTATAAAACAAACTTCAAAACACATATCTGATGAAGAGTCTCTATTCCAGATATAAGTTCAAAATATGCCATTAGCATAATTAAAATGACAGACCTTACAAAACATTTCAAAAAGAAGGTATACAAATGCAGAATAAAGCACACACATACAAAAATATTCAACATCATTTATCTTCCTGGAATTGCAAATTAAGCAATAATGAGAAATCAGTGTTCATCCACTGAAATAATTGAGATTATAAAGTCTGCCTACACAAAATATTGGTGAGAATCTGAAGCAATGTACTGTTGATTGTTATAATATGACCACTATGTAAATATTTCTCAGTTTCAAATTTTAAAACCTAACAACACTATCCTATGACTTCAAAATTTCTAAGATGAATTTAATATTCACCTTAGGCAAATAACAACATATGCTCCAAAAATTGTCCCAAACTTTTAATATCAGTTTTATTAACATCAGGCAAAATTGGATATAGGGAATGAATAGGCAAAATATGACATTCTTGTGAAGTGGAACTCTGCTTAATTATGTACATTAGCCATTAAAAACAAATAAAAAATGTCAAACTAGTGAGATGATGCATGTTATTTCCTTTACTATAGTAATTTAAACTATATGTATCCAAGACATTGTGTAGTAATCCTTAAATATATAAAATAAAATTTATTTAAATTTTTAAAACATAAAATAAATAAAAAATAAAATCATATTACTAATAAAAAAATTTCTGAGTCATAACATAGGGCAAATTGCCAAAGAAAATGTAGGCTAATAAATAAAAACTTCCACAAAGAAGCTAAAATCTAGGAATTCATTTGTTACTCAGGTTTCTATCACTACAACAAATACCTGAAACAAAGCAACTTACAAAGGGAAACAAATTTTTTTGGATCAGTTTGAGAGATTTCAGTCCATGATCAATTGGCTCCATTGTTTGGGCCTGTGACAAAGTAACACACTGTGGCGGAAGTGAATGACAGAGCACAACCACTCAAGACTGGGGAATGAAGGTGAGAGAAGCAAAGGGACTCAGGTCCCACAGTCCTCTTTCAGGTACATCCTCAGTGACCAAAAGATTCCAATGTCCCCACTTTTAAATATTTTGACTATTTCCCAGTAGTGTCAATCTGGGAATCAAGCCTTTAACACATGAGCCTTTGGGGCACATAACCAAAGTACAGGATGATTTATGTGAAATTCTAAAAGTTCCAGATTACACAAAATATTCTATGGTGAAAAATATCTGAACAGTGGTTCCTTCTATTGTACTAGTGAAGAATGATTCTGAGTACACTTTCTAGGGAATTGGTGATATTCATATACACACACATATGTATAACAGCATATATGTTTATAACAATATATAAATATGTATATTTATATATTTTGTCAGAACTTATCTAATGCAACACTTAACTTTTTTCATTTTGTTTTATTTAAATGTTAGCTCAAAACAAAATTAAGTGAATCATTTTGAAGTTAAGTGTCCCCAAGTCTAAAATTTGTTTTATATTTATTTTTATTCATTTAATGATGTATTTGTGGTATTACAGATTGAACCCAGAGATGGAAGCATGTTAAGCAAATACTCTACCACTGAGCCATATTTCTGGCCCATAATTTATCTTATAACACATTTTATAACAACATAAATGATGGGATCATAGTGGAATAGGTAGATGGATAAGTATGTCATGAAATAAGTTTAATGACATTATCTTTATGTAATTAGTATGAGGACAATTATTACAAAATGAATTCAAATTTTCTGTGTGCATAATAATACTTTTAATACATTATCGTGTCAAAAAAGGAAGCATAACAGTCAACAGCAATCAAAATTGAAGATCATATTAGTCATTAATCATTCATAAATAATTTTAGTCTGAGTCAAATGGGATATTCTTCTCCCTTACTTTCTTTCATCACTATTTCAAAGAAGCATCCAGTATTCATAAATTTTAATTTTTTCACTTTGTTAATTAATGGTTATATAACACACAATGAATGTATTTGTGTGCATATACACATTCATGTGTGTGTGTGAGAGAGAGAGAAATAGAGAGAGAGAGAATAATTCTTCTAACTTATTTCAGATAAACTACAATGTTTGGTAAAGTAACTTGTAAAACTTTTTTTTAATGTATATGCTTAGTGGACTATTAATGCCTGTATTTTCATCTATTTAAATAAAATATAACTTGCTGGAAAATTTTCCATTTTTGAGATTCTTTTCTCCCAAATTTCTCAAAAGATATTCAACTGCTTTAAATTTTTCCTTTTAAATTTGTAGAGTCAAACTCATATTTAGTAGAACTTTAAAATCCTTAATTACATTAAAACATTACTCAAATAATATTACTAATATCTCTACCACATACAAATAATCTTACATATCAAATACTATTACATGTTGTCTGTTGTTGATTATATGGGTAGCACATGATTTAGTAAAATTACCAATTTTCTATTAAATATTCTATTTATATTTCTA
Source organism: Xerus rutilus (assembly GCA_028644305.1). Lineage (NCBI taxonomy): Eukaryota > Metazoa > Chordata > Mammalia > Rodentia > Sciuridae > Xerus > Xerus rutilus. Next base: position 19,687,851 of record CM053405.1, on the reverse strand, counting down.
TTAAATATTCTATTTCTATTCTATTCAATTCTATTCTATTCAATATTCTATTCTATTCTATTCTATTCAATAAATATTCTATTCTATTCAATTTTCTATTAAAGTATCTTTTCTTGGCCATTGTATGTCCCCAGACACAATGAATCTGTGCCTTTAAATAAACATCTTTTGTGCAATGAAATATCACTTTGAAAGGCATGTACAAAGATTAGGCTGATTGGGGTTTATAATAATTGGGGAACAAATGGAAAGAGAGTGAGACATTCAAGAGAAAAAGTGCATGTTCCATAATGTCATTAATGGTACCATTTTGTTTTCTTGACTAACTTAGTTCCCAAGGCTCCAGATTAAGGAAGCATATAGGGGTGAATAAAATTTTTCTCCCAAACCTCTTGGTGTTTACATAATAAACAGCACAATGTGAAAACTCCAGAAATAATATCAAGTTAAGTGATGCAATTATTACAATTTCTCCCTGTCACTGAAATTTTAGCCATCTCCTATCATTAGTTACCAGTATTTTAGTTACATATTTTCCTGTAATTCTTATAAATTCATAAAAATAGGGAAAATGGAGCAGTGGTTGTTACTTGCTACCAGACAATAATCTTCGGTCTTTAATCTTTGAGTTCTATGAACAATTTAGTGTAATTGAATAAAAATTTCATCATAAATACTAACTTCAATCATATTCAAGTTAAGCATCAAAAGATGCCTAAATTGATTTGAGAAAAAATATCTTCTGTTCAAGGAGTACATTGACATACTTCGCTACTTTAGTTAAGGTAAACATTATCATTTTTTATTGAAAAGTCTAATAGACAGAAGTTAATATAAAGTTTTCTGATTATTTAAGATAGCAATATTTTTTTCAGTTAAAACAAAAACTATCTTATGGTATTTTAGCTCTTTCACTAAAACAAAATACAAGATAATTAACATAAAAAGAAAATGCTTATTTGGGCTCATATTTTTGGAGTTTCCAGTCCAGAATTGAATGGCTTCTTTTCTTTGGGCTTTTGACAAGGTAGCAGATCATGGTGGAATTGCATGTTAGAGGAAAATTCCTTATATCATATGCCAGGAATCAAAAAGGAGTCAAGAATAGGACAAGGTTTCATAGCCCCTTCAAGAGAATGCCTGCAATAAGCTAGGCACCTCCCCCTAGGTTTCACCTCCTAAAAGTCTACAGCAGTGCCAGCTTGGGGGATGAAGCTTTAAATACATGAACTGCAAGGGGCATGCATCTAAACCATAGCAAAAAGTATTTATATTTTCTATTTTGTAACATTTTAGGGAGATATATTCAAGAAAAGAAAGCAGCTTCATTATAATTTCTCTTTCATTTCCTTGGAGGTACATTTCCATAATTTAGAATACTTACTTTTAGACAAACTCTTCTTTCAGAATTTCTTTTGATTTGCAATTCAGACTGACAGGCCAAAGAAATGAAATGTGAATATTTTTCTAAATCCCTTATAAAATTAAAAGGATTTCCATCAAATTATATTTGAAAAAAAATGCAGAATTTTCACAATTATGTTACTGAATTTGATAGGTAGCTTATCTTTCCAATCCTTGATACTCTAATTTACATATAAGGCAGAAGTTTTGTATCTCACTATAATAACTTGAGTTTACTTTAACCACTAAAAACTTTCCTTTTAATAATATTAAACAAACAAAAAGTACCAACACATGCAACTTATTTATGTCCACAATTTCCTTAAGTTTGAAATATATTACTGTTTTCTCCAATTTACAAAAAAAAGGGGGAAGTGAGAGTGGGGAGAAATAAAGATAATAGAGATAAATAATATTCCCACAGAATAACTCCACCATTGAAATGATATTTGATTTCAGTTTTAGGCAACCATCACTTGAGGAACTTATTTTTAATGACAAATTATTTCTAAATCAAATATCCCAGAACTTATGTCTATAAGAATTTTTATCCTTTATCCTAAATATGTGAATTATGCAACTTTAATTTGTAAAAATTTCTTACTTGGTTCTAGAACATTTTACCCAAAATTATGTTTCATTTTTCTAAAGAATGAGATTATATTTGCTAGTTCCAAACACTAAGGCAACACCATATTTTTTAAACATTTCCCCTTTAGAGACTGTTTAAATGACAGAAAATGCATTATAACAATAAACTATTAGCTGGGCCCCACGTCGCATGCCTGTAATCCTAGCACTTTGGGAGATTGAGACGGGAGAATCCAAGTGCAAAGCCAGCTTCACCAATCGTGAGGTGCTAAACAAGTCAGTGAGACCCTATCTCTAAATAAAACACGAAATAGGGCTGAGGATGAGGCTCAGTGGTAGAGTACCCCTGAATTCAATCTCTGGTACCGAAAAAAAAAACAATAAACTATTAACTGGGATTATTCATATAAAAATAACAGACAAATGAGAAAAAAACATAACATGTTTTAATTTAAATATAGTTTAGCTCTTATAAATAAAATGTGTACTTTGTTGCAAATGGGATTTTCCCAGTTCTTGATAAAAACAGAAATTCTAATATCAAGGATAAGGGAAAACTAAAATTAAAATAGTACTAATAAGTAGCCTTAATTAGACAAGTTAAGACTGTGCTGTTATTTATAAGTATAAAAAGAGTGAGACGTTTTCCATTGGAAATTAATAGGGGAAAATAATGTAGCATAAAGAAAGGCAAACATTAAAATTAAAGATAGGTATAAAGACCTATAAAGCAAATATAACAAATATGAAATATATTTATTTCTTCTATTATGTATATTTTGGCTTAAAAAACATTTATCTGATACATTTCATTTTTCTTTTTTTTTAACTGCATATAATGTGAAAATCATGAGACTCCAGAAATTTTTAAAACTATAACAAAAACAAGAAAGGTAATAATCATATATAAGAACAAGATATAAAATTAATAATAAATGATCTTTGACAGTGACTCAACACCAGATACATGTGTTTTAGCAAGTGATAAGCACTGACTGCTTTTCTTACACACTCACACACACATTTTTAAAAATTCAGACAAGAGAAGTCATGAAAAATTTTAATAAGGTAAAATTGCCAGGTAATGATTAAATTGTGAATACTTAATCCTTCCCACAGTAAAACCTATAGATATCACTGCATATCAGATTCTAATAAAGCTCATATAAGCTTTCCATAGTTCTAATATGTTTTAATATAATATTGATATGATAGATGACATAATGTCCACAATAAGGAAATCAAGAAACATAAATTCCTGAAAAATATATTAACTGTCAAACTTGCCATCTTTGTAACAATTGACAAAAATTCTGAATCATGATATGTGATAATGTTGGTATTTAAAAAGTTATCAACATAATGCATCAAGTACTTTGGACTATAAACCAGGCTCCCATATTTTCATGAATTGATGTTCAACACCCCAACCCTACAAAAATCCAATTAAAATCAAGATTATAAAATGAAATTAAACCCATTTTATTTCTAAAAACTATTTTTTTATTATAAGCATAATTGCATTATTGAAATCACTTTGATAATTTATTTGTTCTTTGTTCTGTTGTGTTTTTCAACACCATTAACCAAGTCACTGAATCTTCAGATACCAAATGGGAATTCAGCAATTCACTTCAAACATATCACTAATTATTCATAATTAGCACAGACTTCACAGTGTTCAGTTCCTCAGGACTATTCTGCCCTCTCACCTTGCCATTCAGTGGCCAGGTACAAGCTCCAGATTTGTACTTCTAATTGACCAGATGAGAACTGCACGTTTCCAGGAAACCCTCTTTAGATTCAATAATTTGCTAAAAGGATTATAATGCAGGAACAACACTTTTACTTCCATTTAAATTTTTTTTACAAATAAATAATATTATAAGTGATGCAAATGAACAGGAGAATACAATATTGAATATGGGGAGATCAACATTCCAAGAGCAGGAAATTGTACTCCATGGATTTCAGAAGCATCATCCTGCCAGCTGTGGACATGCTTACCAACTTGAACTAGTGTGAACTACATCACTTAGGGGTTTTAAATATATATAAGAAATACATATAGAAATATATATATAACATTTATATATAACATTTATATATATATATATATGCCAGAGAAACAAAACAAACAGAGAAAGTAAGCAATGGATGATGAACATTAGAAGACTGAATAACATTCAAGTTGGGGAAAAACAATGTACATTAACATGAAGAAAATGATAAAAGATATCAACTTTTTCAATGACTGATGAGTCATAATACACATGTGGGGGTCAGTGACAAAATATTACTGTGTGTTCTATAACCAGAATATGTAAGATATTTTATAATTAAAATCTTAGAAATTTAATTTCAAGAAGTACGCATGATTGAAGCAGGACATGCTAGATGGTGCCGCCTTTATATTAGCAGATCCCCTCACATATTTTCTACTATTTAAAATGTATAAAAGATTTGGACAGATCCCAGATCTGGCCCAGGGATTCAAGTAATCAAAACAAAGATGATTAAAGTGCCTTGTAAGTGACAATAATATTCTTTTGGCTAACACTTATTCAGTAGTCTTGTAGTCACTGCATAGTGTCTTTCTTCGAAGCTGTTCTCCTTACTTGATTTTTTCTTTTTTCTTTTCAAATTTCCTCAAAGTGAACTATGCCATAGCTTTAATTCAGCTTTTTACCTAGAGCCAGATTATGATTAATTGCTTTGCTAAAATTTCCAGCTGTTCATTAGCAGTTTGGGCATGTAATTTGGTGAAGTCTGCCTCCAAAATTGTGAATCAATGTTGATAGAAGAAACGATAACTACAGCATATTTGAAAAAAACTCAGAAAGTTTCACGTAAGAAAAGAAAATCATACCTGAAGAAAAAATATATCTTAGACTAAAGAGTTAAGAGGTTTAATGATTTTTGGAACCTACAAAGATCCAGGATTTTAGCAGACTTTTAAGATTAAGTTAGGATACTGGCTGGTTTATAGCATGCCTACTGGAAGAGAACAAATGCAAGCTTGACTGAATTTCAAAATTCAAGTAAAAACCAAGCTCTAAATAATTGTAGTATATGAGGACACTTCTGTGGTTACTTGTTTGCTTCTATGATCTATGATCAAATAGAGCAAGAGTGTTCCTTTTTCTTAATAGTATTTTTTTTCCTTCTTTTTTATTCTCAACATCAGAATTCGACTAACTAATGATGTCTCCTTTACTTCAGGGAAGGTTCTTTCTAGCTCTAAAGTAATCATAGTACCATGAACGTAAGAGAAAGCCAGAGAAAAGATGATTTTAAAATAAATTCTTGATATAAGCAGATGAGGAGCTAAAAGATAAACCTTTTCTGCTCATTGCTCTGAGGTCTGCAAAATAAAGAGAATCCTTCAATAGAGAATAAAGCTAGGAACATTTTACAGAGAACGTGTTTTATTTCAAATGGGGTAAGAGTCTTGAAGGACACCATAGAGCTGGAAAGAGGTAGAAGAAAAATACATGGAACACTAGAGTGAAATTGGCCTAAAAAAACTTAAAGATATGAATTTAGCAGTGCAGACCATTAAAAAGCATCTGTATCTTTCTAGTGCTAAAGTAATTTAACTCTTTCAATTTTATGAGCAGCCATAATTAAGAATTTCATATAAAGGCAGATCCTTGGCTAGACAGCTGTATGGTCATCTCATGAATAATTCATATGTAATATCATTGGCTCTTTCTCAGGTGAGTGAAGCTGTACATTGCTGGTTTTTCAAGTCACTAGATATAAGCCATCATGCATCAATTGTGACCTACAGTGTATATTTAATTTAGAAATAATATTCTACTCACCAATTTTTAAATCTTCATTCTTTATTTAGTTCTTTTAATTATTGAGAAATAATTTATACATTTTAAAATTAGCTCCTTATAACATAGAGTTCTATGTTTCTTGACAAAAGTACACATTAAAGTAAGCAAACCAAAATCAAGATTTAAGAAAGTTCCATTACTTCAAAAAATTCCCGTGGGTTACTTGGCAGAGAACTCTCCTGGCCAAAGCCCTTTGTTACTGTTCTCTTTTTTGATTGTTTTCTTTTGTTTTTCTCATTTTCCCTGAATTTTTACCTTTTTTGGATTGCTATTGAATTTTCATCATAGAATATATACTGTTTGGTCTGGTTATTCCATTCTGCATGTTTTTGAGTTTGCATACCAGTAGTTAGTTCATTTATTTTGCTGATAATATTCCATTGTATGAATAGAATATTCATTCATTTTCAAGTTAATCCATAGTCTTACCAGTTAGTAGCATTACAAATTACTATAGTGCAACAGATTATTAATTTTTATTTAACCACTGTAATAGCATTTAGCTTTTGATATATAAATCAAATGTGTTATAAATAATGGTTCCAAACAGCTTTTTCAGTGCTTATTATGCATACTAGTTTCTTAGCAATGTATCTGTTCAAATCTTTGCTGTTTTTTATTGAGTTACTTGGTTTCTCTTTATTATTAGAGATTTTGTATTCTAAAAACAAGTTATCACTTGTGTAGCTTTCAAATATTTTCTCCCAGCTGAGGGCTTTAAAAATTTTAATAATGTTAATAAAATATATTTATTAAGCTTTTACTTTATGGATCATGTTTTTGGTTTCATATTTAAGAAAACTTTGCATAACCAGTATTTCAAATCCTTTCTTATATTTTTTTCTTTTAGAAGTTTTATGCCTTTAGGTTTATTATTTAATTCTTTGATCACAAATACATAAATGCATGTATGTTTTCATAGTATGTAAATACCCAGTGTATGATTTATACTACATATGATGTGACTACTGTTTTCTTTCTGATTTCCCCTTTTCAGGGATTTTCTGTGTCAATTAGGCTAGTATGTCTGCCACTACATTTGGGATACATAAGGGAAAATAGCATGTGTCTTTAGACTATAACTCTTTAGGTCAAGAAGAATTGCTATCAAGGTAATGTTCTTAAGGTTCAGCCTATAATGAGCTTTATCAGTATATAGAACTGATTTTGATGACAATGTTGCAGAGTTCTAGCTTATTTTATAAAAGGATGAAACTTGCGATGTTTGTGAGAGGATGAATAAATAAATTTTGCATGAAGGATAAAAATATATAGACTGTGGCTAAAGGGTAGAGACTCTAAGTATATCAGTCTATGTAAAACTGTTGACTTTGAAAAGCAATGAAAAAGAAATAACGTATATTATCTAGCACCTTTCCTTTCAAACAAACTTGACATAACCACATAACAATGTTTATATTTCCATTGTATAAAAGTTAATTTTTATTTCATATAGTTTATTTCTGTGATGCAAAGCTTCAAATATCCTATTAATTTAAAACATTATTTTAATACAGCATCAGCATTCCATTACTGATTGAGAAGTTAAGTTTTCAAGTTCAATTATGCAATATTGATGGGTTTAGGATTGTTGCATACTTACCTTAGAGATACATATGTAATCTAAAGTTTAAGACCTCACTGGAATTGGTATTTTCCATATAGATTTATGACTGCTGAGCAGGAACTGGAAAACCAATGATCTTTTTACCATCACTGAAAATAAATTCAACCAAGGACAATGACTAGTCAACCGTGAAATTGTGCACTTAAGCAGACTTCACACTGACAACAGAAATGCTGAAGGGAATTTATATATACTCGGTAAGATCTCATCTGCTGAGTGTTATTCTACAAAATCTCTCCTATGATCCATTTGTAGTGAAAACAGCAGTATATCCATTTGCTGTTTCAATGTCTATTCTCAAGACATATATTGACCAAGAACAGTTGATTTGGGTTTAGAAAATAAGTAACCCATATTTTCACTTCAAATATCCCTAGAAAATAATCTTTTGAATGATTAAGAGTAGTTGAATTTTGAAGAATAACATACAAAATAAAAACCATTCCATAAGTATCTATATTGACTATATTATTACTATACAAGTGCATACACACACACACACACACACACACACACACACACCCTTCAATTACTTCAAGGTGATCCTGAGATCCAAATATACTTTAATTACTTCAAGGTGATCTTGAGCTCCAAATACTATAGGTGTAATTGTCATATCCATTTTATGAAAATCAAGAAAATAATGCGGAGTGGTTAAGAAAAATTTCCATAATCATAAGTATAAACCCATTCAATCTTCTTTCAAACTCATGCTTTCAATCACTGAGCAATATGATACTATCTTCAAATAAAATATATATATATCTAGTAAAATATTATCAATAGCAATATCAATATTTTAATATATTAAACTATAATAGTATTTTATTTCATGTCAAATATGTTTAAATGATAATAATTATGTTAGTATAAAATATATTTTGTCTATTATTTGAAAAATATGTACTGGAAACTATACTAGGGACTTTATGAAAATTATGCAGTAAGCTCATTCCAACAATGTTCTACCCTTAGATTACAAATAAGGAAACATCTAAGGCATATTGTATGATATCTCTGAACCCTCTTGCACATAGATGGCACACTCAGCATTGAATCACATGTTCAAAAAAAGTTAATAAAAATTAACCTCTTATTTTATTGATTTTTGTTAAGTAATCAGAACTATTTTTAAGCCAGTATTGTTTTTTATGGATTTTTCGCCTATAGCTAACTTATTATCTAAAATTAATGTTGCATAACTTTAATAAAAGTTGAATCAAAAACTGAATAAATACAATCCTCAGAAAATGATGTCTAATATTATCAGGTATCTTATACATTCTACTGTTCTTTTAAAATATTTTGAAACATATATATCATCTACTTTAAAACAAGTTTCATAAAAAATGATGTATATCAAAAGTTGCTGTTCTTATTTTTAATCATCAATAAATCTTTCTTAAAATGTTTTTATAAGTACATTATGGCTATACATAATATTAATGTTCATTTGGACATAATTATACAAGCATGGATTATAATTTGCTCCATTTCAGTACCTAGTACTTCTTTTTCTCCCTTCCTCCCTTGATAACTTTCTCTACTCTACTGGTCTTCCTTCCATGTATTTATTATTTACTTAACTGGCACTTTATAAACATAAGGTATTATTGACTGGTATATTCACATATGGTCATAGCATAATTTGCATGATTTGGTTAATTTTATTCCAAAGTTCCTTCCTTTACCCATCCATCCTCCCTCCTCCTCCATTCCCTTCCTCTACTCTACTGATGTCTCTTTGGTTTTCATGGGTTCCTCCCAACCATGCTGTTTTTATTTTTTCCTTAATTTGCTCTAGCGTTCATATATGAGAGAAAACATCTCACCCTTAACTTTCAAAATCTGGCTTATTTCACTTAGTATAATGTTCTCCAGTTTAATCCGCTTACCAGAAAATGACATAATTTCATTCTTCTTTATGGCCAAGTAAAATTCCATTGTGTGTGTGTGTGTGTGTGTGTGTGTGTGTATACAACATTTTCTTTATCCATTAATCTGTTGACAGGCACTTGGTCTGATTCCATAACTTTACTACTGTGAATTACACTGCTATAAACATTGATATGTCTGTAACACTATAGCATGCTGATTTTAGTTATTTTGGATAAGTACCAATAATTGGGATAGCTCAGTCATCCCATTCTTAATTCTTTGAGTAATCTCCATAGGGCCTTCCAAAGCGGTTGTACTAATTTGCAATCCCACCAATAATGTATGAGTATAACTTTTCCCACACATCCTCACTAGCGTTTATTATTTGTATTACTAATTACTACCATTCTAACTGAATTGAGGTAAAATCCTAGTGTCGTTGTAATTTGCATTTCCATGATTGCTTGTCTTTCTTGGCTACTTATATTTCTTTTTTTTTGAGTAATATCTGTTTAGTTATTTTGCCCATTTATTGATTGGGTTATTTAGGAGGGGTTGGTGTTAAGCTTTTTGAGTTCTTTATATATTCTAGATATTAACTCCCTGTTGGAAGAATACTTGGAAAACACTTTCTCCCATTCTGTAGGCTCTCTCTTGTTTCCTTTGCAATGTAGAAGCTTTTAAATTTGATTCTTGCAATTTTCAAATCTCTGTTCTTATAATTTTCCATGCTTTAGGTCAACATTATTTACTGCATGAAAGTGACAGAATTGATGTTGTTTTTAATGAAAAAAAAATCATTAAAGTACAGGAAGTACATCTAACACTTTTTTAATTGTTACCAATTTACCCAATCACTACAAATATTTGATTAAACATAATACTATCAGTTATTTAGAAGTAATACTATTTCTTATCAATCCTTTCCCAAATATTATGGCATCTTCAATACAGGGCACAATAGCTGATTAGCTTTATTGAACAAGATAACCATATGCTTATCTGTCATGAGATAAGCATATTTAAAACTTTATTTCTGGGAGGAAAAAAAACATGTTTAATAATAAAGGAACATTTTGGACAGGAAATATTGTTTACTACTCTAAACATAGCAGATTTTCATTTAAGACTTTAAAAATGTGGTGTCTTTATTAAATTACTTAAGCATCACAGAACTTATATAAGTAAATCAAAAATGCATTAACCTTAGATGCTAATTTGGGCAAGGAAAAAGTAGTTCTGGGGTTGCTATCTGAATTGTTTCAGCAATAAGATAAATTTAAGTCAAGAGGTCAATCTTTGAAGAATGCTCAGTCTTTCAGACTGCCTGGATCTCTTTAAACACACTAGACTTCCAACATGGCCATTCATTGGAGGAATAGAGAACTGTCAACACCCAAAGGAACCACACTCGGGTTCCCACTTTAACAACAAGGAGAATGTAAATAGGACTGCTCCTTGGAGCCAGAACATTACCCTGAGTAACTACTGAACATACTGTGGTGAAAAGTAATAAATCTATGGTAGAAAAGCTGTCTTTTCCAATTCTCTTAAAGCACAAAACTTAATGTTTTATTGTGGCACAGGAATGGGTGATTTTAATGCCAAAATTGAAAAAGAACTCCCCACATGTGTCCACATATACAGATGAAAGTTCAAATTTTTGTGTTTATATAATGCACATTAACCTGTACATAGAGAACAAGGCTCTTTATAATGTGAATTATAAAAAGTTTAATGTAGCCGGGCACGGTGGCTCAAGCCTGTAATCCCAGCACTTAGGGAGGCTGAGACAGGAGAATCGCAAGTTCAAAGCCAGCCTCAGCAATGGCGAGGCGCTAAGCGACTCAGTGAGACCCTGTCTCTACATAAAACACAAAATAGGGCTGGGGATGTGGCTCAGTGGTTGAGTACCTCTGAGTTCAATCCCCAGTACCAAAAAAAAAAAAAAAAAAAAAAAAAAAAAAAAAAAAAAAAGTTTAATGTGCCCATTGTTAAACTGTCTGTTATCTTAGTACTGCACAAATATTTTCATTAAATGTTCAGTGTGGTCCATCCTAATTATTAAAATCAATTCAAATGCACTTTCACACAGAAGAGCAAAATAATGAATTATTAGGTTTTAAGTTTGAAGGTACTTTATTTTAACATAAAGGTAGTTTTATTATCTCTGTGTCTGTGCACACATAAAAAATTTTCAAATGTATTTCAATGGCAAATTTCATGGAGCATATGCATCTATGATAAAGAAAATGAATCTATACTTTTCAGCAGATGGCCCCATAATCTACATATCAATCCTCTAATTTCCTTGCATTTTGATGACTCATTTTACATCACAAGAAACCCTTTGCTAATCTCTGATTATAACACTGTTTCTATTATAATTCTCATTTGTCTCAATCACTCAGTTTTCTTCATCATTGCAAGTTTGGCAGAAGATGGAATTTCTATGGGGACTAGCACTGATGAAATCAGATGTTGTTCAAGAAAACACCCCTAGATTCCTTGATGCAGGCAGTCATGCCTTCCTTTCTTTTTGACCACGTCTTATCTGCACTCTGAAACTTCCATCCCTAACTTATTTCTCAAATTTTTCTGCTCTGATATTTGAATCTCCTCACATCATAAACATTTTATTTCATCTATACTCTTTGCTGCCTATTTTTTTTTTTGAAGACCCTCAGAGATCTTAGGACAATGTGAATTTCTTTGAAATGCCAATAAATAAAGTATATTTCTTTCTCCATAACCTTTCTTATCAGGTAGTAAGACAGAGAGTGGTCATTGGCTGACACATGGGCATTGAAAACTATTGTCTTTCACTGTATACAAATATATTTCAAATATATTTCAAAGCAGTGATATTCCATTTGCTTATCTAGCTACTCGAATCTTTCAAATCTGAATCAATAGTATATGTTTATTTAAGCATTTTTTCTCCTAATACTATATTCTTTTTGCTACTTTTTCAATTCATGGATGAATAAATTCTAGTTGAATATTAAATATTTTATGAATCACTTTTGAGATAACTGAAGATTCATTCCCAAGAATAGTAGGACACCATTCCAAGAATCCTTTACTCATTTCCCCTGATAGTGACAGTTTAAAAAACTATAGTTCTGTATCATAATCCAGGATGCTGACATTGATATGCTGAAGACATAGAGCATTTCCATCACTGTGAAGACCCTTGTTCCTCCGTTTTGGTCAAATCCATATCCTTTCCAGCCTCACTACTCCTTAGCTCTACCCTTAAAATCCGACAGTAAGTCCTCTCTTTCCTATTTCTCTAATTGTTCCCTTTGAAGAATATCATGGTAAGGAAATCATACAGAATGCAACCTTAAGATACTGACTTCTCTTAATCATGTATTGTTGTAGTGTTATCCTGGTGGTTGCCTATATCAGTAGTACTTTCCCTTATACTACTGAGCAATATTCCATGATATTTATATATTAACATTAAATTTATAAACAATTATGTTCCTCTCCAGGGATCCAGACAACTGCTGTTAATATAAAGGCTTATCCATATTTAAATGACTCTGAAATCTCAAGTTCTAACATTCTTCTCTCTCATCGTTATTTTTCATTCATCTTTTAATCCCTTCTTATTTCTTGGAGAAATTTTATTTGTACTTCAAAATTATGCTCTCATCTAAGATTATTTTATTCCAGGTTGATTTTTATTCCCTTGGAGTCATGAATTTGCCTCTGCAGCTAGTTTTCTACATTTCTGATTACCTCTTCCAGGCATACTTCTTTTCCTTGCCTGGTCAAACATTTAAAAATTGTTCCATTCTATCTCTATACACACTCCTAATTCAAGTCCTTAACTTTACTCAATTTATAATACTTAGTTTTTTATAGATATTTGTTTCCAACTACATTAATTTATATGGCACACATCAAAAGACATTGTCCATAATTTTCGCAGTGAAAACAGGGTCACTATGTAAAATGTCTATCATGTTGCTTTGAAATAAATGTTAATAGTTGCTGTGCTATCTAGTTTTGTGTTCTTATCCTGATATCACCTCTAGAAATATATTAATCCCGTCTCACTCTACTGGTGTTTATCTTTACCTCAGTTCTGTCTGTTCTTGATATTATTGTTGCTAAAATTAAACTTCCAAATTGGATTGGTGAGTGAGATTGCAGTTTTTCAAAGTTACAAGACAAAGAGATAGAATGCTATCACCCAAGTTGAAATTGAGTGGAATTTAACAGAATGTATTTTAAAATATCAGTAAGGAGTGACTCTTCAAAGTTTGCGAAAGGTTGGTTACCCATAAAAGAAGAGTAAAAGAAAAATGTCAGGCATAACCATTGGTAATGTCTATCTGGGGTGGGGTGGGGGGATTAACCAGAATTGAACCAGGGGCATTGGATCACTGAGCCACATCCCCAGCTATATTTTGTATGTTATTTAGAGACAGGGTCTCACTGAGTTGCTTACCACCTCGCTATTGCTGAGGCTGACTTTGAATTCTCAATCCTCCTGGCTTAGTCTCCCCAGACACTGGAATTAAAGGGCCTAGCCAATTTGCTGAAGCTGGTTTTGAACTTGTGATCTTGAGGCTGGCTTTGAACTTGGGATTCTCCTGCCTCAACCTTCTGAATCACTGGGATTAAAGGTGTGTTCCACCACACCAGGCACCATCTGACCTTTGTAGGCCATTTAGAACTTGGCCTTTCAAATTATGGAAACCGGAAAAAAGTGTAACGCGTACTCATACTGTTGTCCTGTCCTTTTATTACAGTAATAAAAATGTAATAGTTACATTTTTATTAAAAGTTAATACATTAGCATTGCAGAATTATATGAATCAGTCTACTATTTCCTTTCAACATGGTATGTATTATAGTACATCATACATATATATCATATCTACATCAGGAGCTAGGCTTTATTTATTTTACTATTTGAATCTTTCATTTGGTGTTCTTAGAGCACTTAAGCCATCCTTGCTCCAACAGAGTAAAATACATCTCACATTCAAGATATAACAGACGCAATCATCAGAAACTGAGAGCATTAAGTTTTCATAACTCCCTAAACTTATATATACTTAATTTTTCTTTTTCTCCTGTATTAACATGAAAAAAGAAAATCAAACATATAGTACAAAAAGCAGTCAGTGTCAGTTTTTTAACAGGAGATCTCTTGTTTCTTTTACCTTTCTGTTCTCCCGTCCCATGGCATCTATATCCTGAATATGAGCCTTTGAATGAAAATGCTTTCCATTCTGGGTTGAGGTCCCCTCACGTCAGCCTTTAGCTAGTGACCTGCTAGGACAGGAGTATAAAACTGCAACACCCTTTCCAGGCACATGAGAAATTCTGTACTGTGATTTTTATTCTTGAGTTTCCTTTGGGCCTAGAATCAGGCTGAAAATTCACAGAAAATCAAACCTTATTAGAATTTTCTTCTATTTTGCTTCATTTACTACCTTAACTGTTTCTCCATGAACATGTCCTTAATGACTCACCTGCACATAAATCCACATCTTAGGTTCTGTTTGCAGGGAACCTAGCTTACAAGGAAAGCTACATTTGGTTCTCAGCCCTTCTTATACGTCACAGGAAATTAATCTGTTTCCTGGTATGCTTATTGCACTAACATTTCCCTTTCTTTGATCTACCAAAT
This sequence comes from Xerus rutilus, assembly GCA_028644305.1. Lineage (NCBI taxonomy): Eukaryota > Metazoa > Chordata > Mammalia > Rodentia > Sciuridae > Xerus > Xerus rutilus. The sequence goes on along the minus strand of CM053405.1, from coordinate 19,672,847 downwards.
ATCATTCTCTAATTATCACATAACCACCTTCTTTCTTTCCTTTTTGAATCTTCAGAGTTTCTATGCTCATTTCTCCAGTGTAACACCTATTCTTCAACAATTTAAATTTAAATTTCAGTTGCTTCTTCCCTACTTTGTTAAAATTATTTGACTAAGATTAGCTAAAATCACTTAACTGACAAGCACTACAGAATAGTTTTTGCACCATATAACACTCTTATCTATTTTTTCTTTAACTACATATTTCTTGATATGACACAAGTTTATTCATTTGTGTATCCATAAAAGTGTTTCTTTGAGATTCTTTTTTTTTTTAATTTTTTTTTTAGTTGTAGATGGACACAATATCTTTATTTTATGTGTTTATTTTTATGTGGTGCTGAGGATCGAACCCAGTGCCTCACACATGCAAGGTAAGCTCTCTACCACTGAGCCACAGCCCCAGCCCCAAGAGATTCTTTTTTTAAAATTTTTTTATTTGTTGATGGATCTTTATTTTATCCATTCATTATTTATATGTGGTGCTGAGTATCGAACCCAGTACCTCACACATGCTAGGCAAGTGCTCTACCGCTGAGCTACAGCCCCAGCCTCTTTGAGATTCTTTATTGAATGCCTAGCATACATAACACCAGACAAACTGATAAAGCATAACTATACTAGTAAAACATAGTGTGTCCATGTCATAGATACAAATAGTAAACAAAACAGATAATAAACATTTAATAATAAGTATATCATTGGGATGAGTATTTTGTCTGAAAGATAGGACATTTTGGCTGATTCATATACCATTTGGGGAAAATATTTGTGTTATACTTCTCTCCACTTACCAATTCATATCCTGAGAACACACATAATCTATCTAAATAAGAAAAGTAAAATTTGATGTATGCAAATTTAACCTCACCTAAATCCAAGCTCACATTAGGGTTTTTGCTGAGTTAAAGTCTCATTTTTTAATACTGTATGCTTTTACCTTGTCATTGAAAAATGATCACTTGTCCTTGCTTTCTATACAAGTCTTAATCTTACCACATTTTATTTTAGTTTTCTCTTTTCCTGGATAGGTCACTGGCGCGGTGATCACTTCCTTGGATTGCAGATACTCAGATAATGTGGATCCTCAGTACTTGGACATCAGCTCTGCAGTGGTGCAGCTCCTTAGTATGTCTTCCCATTGGTATCCTTTTCTGTCCTCCCAATTGATTAGAAAAGAATGCTTTGTGAGTCAAGATCTTTTTTTGGTCTAATACTTACAGCTATCTACTTTTAAAGCATGTTGACAAAGGCTAAATCTCTTCTCTGAAGTGCCAGAACTGGGAAATGCAAAATGAAGTACAGAAAAACATTTTATTAAAATACACACAAATGTGGGCTAAAATAGTAGCCCAGGAAGGTAAGAAAATCTTTTCTTGAATGAATAGGTAACTGGTAGGAGCCTTTACAGTGAACATCAGAGAAAAAAAATTTTATTTATAATTTAAATTTCTGTATATAAACATCTTTTTAAAAAATATCTAATTAATAACAGCACTACCAAAAGAGAAGAAAAGAGAATAATGTAGGACAGAAGGAAGTGCAGAATAAAAAGAGAAATCTGTACTATAAGAGAACCAAACAGAAAACCAAACCTCACCTAAGCAATTCTCAAGAGAATTGCCTGTGGATTTGACCTGTGTTACTTCTGCATGTCAGGTCCTCCCTCCATATTCAGATAGTCTCCACATGGCCACAGACTCCGACCTTACATAGTATGCGAACAAAGGTCCATTTTTAGGAATAGCGATTATAACAGGGAAGTGTTCAAAAATTCAATCCCAAGCTAATTTAAATTTCAAGACCACAGACATTTTTTTAAAATACTGTTTTAGTTGTAGATGGACACAATACCTTTATTTATTTTATGTGGTGCTGAGGATCGAACCCAGTGCCTCACACATGTGAGGCAAGTGCTCAGCCTCTGAGCCATAACCTTAGCCCCAAGACCACAGATATTTTAATAGCTTCCAAGCATATGTAAAATATATATCATTCATTTTTGTATTTAACAATGCTTATTTAAAACCAAGTTTTTCAGGAAATGTAAAAAATATTATAAAAGTCCATAAAGTTGCAGGTATGTAAAATGAGTTACTCTCACATAATTTACATTACTACTGGGCATATCTCACTAATATATGCTCCACTAAAGTAGCCTTGGTAGGTCTCAGAACCATAATATCTTCTCAGAGTTCAAATCACTAGTATACTTATAAAATTATCATATATTTTAAATGTGTTAAAAACTAGAGGAAAGGTGTTTGGATGCCTACAATTAATAATACATGGAAGTCTTACAATCTTAAAAAATATTTTTACTATTTTTATCTAAGAACAGATGTTTTAAAAAGACAAATATTTTTAAAACACATGGAGGTTATTTTATTGTATGGCTTATTGTTGAAGAAAAGGTCCTGACAGCAGTTCTCAAATTCACACAAGAGAGCTTTTTTCCAAATCTTCACAAATTTTGAAATATTATTCATATTAACTTGTATAGTGGCAAATTTTTAAAAGATGCTATTATGCACAATATGACAATTAGGTATATTTTAGGTCTCATATCCCTGAAAATACAGCAAAATACTTGTTTTTTATTATATTAATTTAGAAAAACCACAAACATTAACACCTGTTTACAACATAACATGCACAATTTTTAATATAGCTGAGCATCAAGTGGTTTTATTTTTATTATTCCAAACAGAGGGTGAATTTTAAAAGGCAACATACAAATTTTGGACCATACAAAGAAAATATGAAAACCTTTAGACCAGCTGTTAGCTAGCATTTGAAAAGCAAATTAAGCAGGTTTGTAATATAATGCAACAGATGGAGAAAATGTGATCACCCAGGGAATACAATCTTTTATCTATCATTTTTACTTAAGTCTGTTTGTGTGCTCCTCAGAAAATAATATTTTCCTGTAACATTATTCATGTTACCATGAAATCACATTCTTTCAGGTATTTTCTGATTATATCTGTTCTAAGGTAAGGGTAAGAAAATGTTAATATGTAAAAAATAACAAAATCATGTTTCATTTAAAGCATAGGTGTTTATACAATACTATTTTTGCAAGTATGTGTAAAATATTTGAACAAAAATGACATTTGTCTAGAAAAATATTGCATTATTGGTATGAGTCTTAAATATGTGGTCCTAATTGAAAGAAAGACATTTTGGTAGCAGGAGTTATTAACTGCCTTTTTTTACCCATTAAAAAGAAGCTTTAAATCTAGTTCAATAGTTATCAAACTTCATTGAACATTACAGTATACCAGTGAATTTATTAAATGTTTTCATTTTTTTACCTGGTTCTTTTTAGCTATATATAACATGAGGGTTCATTCTGATATAATTATAAAAGCATGGAACATAATTTGCCCTAATTCAATCCCCACTACTTCTTACTTTTCTTGTTTGTTGCTTCTGGCAAGTCTTTTGCTTCACTGATGTTGGTTTACAGATATCCAGTAATATATAAGTTAAAGAAAATATAAATAGAATACATATGAATAAGCACATTCTATATGAACTGTTTAATCTTATATAGAAACAGATGTATTAAGGTAAAACATTTAGATAATATTCCAGTTTATATGTGTATACAAAATAATTTCTTTTTTGTTGTGTCTATTTTCTAATTGAACTGGATGTTTCTGTTGGAAATTAAAGTTATTACACAAAATGTCATGTTACAAAATACTTGTCACAAGTTATTTAATTGAACACAAAAACATCTCCTGGTTCTATATAAAGTTTGGATTCACAAAGATTAATAGGGCAGTACATCTTACTAAAAACTACCAGAATGCCTTCTCTTCTAAATTGGTTAAATCCTTGTATATTTACAACCAGTGACTCTATCTAATATTGATATGGAGACAATGTTTTCTATATGACTCTGAAAATCTGCTGGATATTTTACCTGAAAATTAATACAATACTTCACAAAATGTGTTATTAAATCACTTGTTATTAAAATATTCTTGTAGAACATAACTATTGATAACTAAGTGCTGCTGAATGTAGCTATCATCCTAAATGACACTTACATATAACTGTGAATTATATGTGAATTTCCCTCTAAAAGACATGCTATCATTTGTGAATTTAGTTAACTAAATGTAACTGATAATATTATTTTAAATGCTTAGATTTTCTTAATTTAATACTATAACAATTCCACACTGATAACACCTAAATATGCAAAATGTATGTTTAAAACACTAATGCTACTAAATTGTGTTATAAGATAAAAATGAAAAACAGAACAAAACAGAGCCTTGAATAACTTATTTAAGTGGAATTTATTATTGCTACTATGCAGAAATGCTACTTCAGAAAGTGAGAACACAAGAATATTAAAATAATATGTCAAAATGTTGATTTTTCTCAATTGCTTTCCAATGTGGGCAAAGTGATAAATTTCACATAAAACTAGAAAACTGGGGGCAAAATTTTTACTGAAATTTACATATAAATATTATCAGATATTGTCATTTTCCAGTTACATAAGAATTTATCTATATACAATATATAACCTACAAAGAAAATTTTAACAACATGTATTCTTATCAATTGTACAGAAAGCCAAATGCACTGACTTAGAACCTTTCTTTCTTCACTTAAACAGGAACCACTAATTAATCAAGAATTGTAAGTTGTGTTATATAAGTTATATCTATTTAATAAATCAAATTAATATTTACAACAGAACATTTATACTTCTTATAATAATTTAGTTTACATAATTGATTATTTATTACTTAATATTTTCAGCCACAATTCTAAAATGGTAATTTTGTCACTCTAATTTTGTCTCTATTTTTATTTTATCCTGTGAAGGAATCTTCTCAGGCAATGCCTAGTGTTAAAATGGAAAAAATGAACACTATTACAAGCAGATGTTTATTTTATCACATGAATATCTAAATTAGTGAATTGAATGGGGTTCTTTAATGAAAAGTGTTAACTTTATTGAAGAAAATTTAATTGTAGAATGGTTATTACTGTGAATAAGTTTTGCAAGTATGTCTGTCTACCTGTTTTTTATTTTTATTGCATCATTGGTTTTAATTGCTTTAATTATATCAAATTAAACCATTTGCATATTATCATTGTGTATAGGTACATATTTTAGCATGCAAGTACTTTGAATCACAGACAGACATCTATAATATACAGTCTGTGGATGATTCTGAAATAGATTTACATATTTATTTATGGAACCGTATTGGGATCACTGGGATAGTTTCCTGAAATAGAAGAACTAATTTCTGTGAGGGTATTAAGAAGACAGCTGTCATGTAATGCTTCCCAAGTAGTTTTTAAAGCACATAAACAATATCCTGTAATGAACACTCGGATTAGCATATCACATGAAAGAGTAGAAATTCATCTTGAAAAACTTTTTAAAAGAAAGACATTTTGAAGAGTTAAAGAAATGATTTTTTCTCTTGTCCCATACCACTTGTTTTTTCAATATAAAGTTTGAGGATGATTTCCCAGAATAAGCACTTTCTTAGACATTACTACATCCAATGTAATGTTCTCTAATAAAATTAAAATTAACGAAAACTCATCTTGTGATAACAGATGAGTAAGAAAAAGAACATTACTAATCTTTTCCCTACTGGCAAAATACAGAGAAATAAATTAAAAGAATCCATGCTTGGGTTTAGGTATCACTCTGTAACTTTGCTTCATTCATCATTCTTTTTGAGTAAAACAAAATTCCAAAAATAACTAGTAAAATGTTATAAACAAACACCTATAATGTGTGTGTATATGTGTATATATGTATATGTATTTACAAAAACATGTTTTGAAGACTGCAGTGGAAAAATATTTGGACTCAGTAGCCATTGAGATGTGTGAAGTCCATATATCATCACTGAAAAAAAATTATTCAGGAACAAACACATTATTAAGGAAAGTACACAACAAGCTACATATGGGCAGTGTGTACTCTATACACATAATCTCACCAGAGGGAGGGGATTAGGGGAAGAATTCATCCTTCCTCTTTTCAAAAATGGCATATAACTGAAATTGCTTCAAATCAAATGGGGTGAAAACTTGATATTTTTTCACTCAAAGTGAACTATGTGACCTTGTACAAAGATGCTGTAGGTAGGTACCCATCACTGGAGAAACATTTTCATCATGATGCCTGGAGAAGTTAAGTCATAGCCTAGTAGATAATTATGAGTTTTAGAAAATACTCCAAATTAATATGAGAGTAAGATTCTAATGGAAATTAAGCATGAACTAAGAGAAATTTAGGGGATAATCTATACCTTTATGTGCACTTCCATTTTTGCGATACACTGATCCAACTACAGTTATGAGAAAATAAATCAAATCAAAAAAATAAATAATTGAATAATAAAAACAATAATGTATTTTACTTCTGTGTAAAATTCTTACTGAATTTTGAAGAAAATTAAAAAAAAACTTCTAAAATAAAATTTGAAAATCCAGTTATGACCAAAAAGATGGGGATATGACAAATTAAATGTTGAGAGGAAAATTTCAATGATATAATTAGGTGGATTGTGGAAGGTGACCAAAATGTTATATTTGAGCAATATGAAAGGCTGCAGAAAGAGCATAATGAGTAAAAAATAATAAATATGGAGCTCAAAGATGTAAGATATTACACATGGATATATTATATCTAAAAATAGAACAGACATGTAAAAACAATAAATAAAACATTTAAAATACCTAGAAATAAGTTTAACCAAAGTGGCAAAGATAGTTATAAAGAAAATTATAAAATGAAAATAGAAAGAGGGAGAGAGGAAGAAAGAAAAAAAAGAAAAGTTGTCTTGTGTTTCTGGAGTGGAAGAATTCATATTAAAATGTCTAAACTTCTTAGAGTGATCTAGATTCCATGTAATTGTTACTAAAATTCAAGTGATAGGAAGAATTATCAGAGTGAAAAGGCAACCCACAGTTGGATAATCACATGTGAGAAGCATGTCAGAAGGAAACTATTTTATGACAAGTGGTTAATATCAAGAATACATAAGACATTCCAAAACATCATTTGATTAAAAATGGGTGGCTATTTTAAATAGATTTCTCCCAAAGAAGATACACAATAATCTATTGATACAAGAAAAAATGTTTAATATCATTAATCATTACAGAAAATCCAATCCAAATCACAATGAGATATTCTCTCAACCCAGTTAGAATAGCTAAAGTAAAAAAGATTAACTATAGCAAATGGTGGCAAAGATGTGAAGAAAAGGGAGTATGTGTACACTGTTGGTGGAAGTGTAAACTAGTACAACTATGGAAAATATGGAGGTTCCTCAAGAAATTAAAAATAGAATAACCTTGTGGGTTAGCAATCCTACTCCCGGGTATGTATTAAAAAGAAAATGAATCAATATGTCCAAGAGATACCTGCATATTAATGTTTATTGCAGCACTATTCACAATAACCATGTTATGGAAACATTCTAAGTGTTTATCAATAGATACATGGGTAAGGAAAATGTTGTACACATACACAATGGAATACTATTGAGCCATTAAAAAACTACAATGAAATCTTCTCAGTTGTGACAGCATCGATAGAACTGGAGACCATTATGTTAAGTAAAATAAGTCAGTCACAGAAAGTCAAGTACCACATTATTTCACTTCTATGTACAATGTTAAAAAGTGGGTCTCATAGAAGTTGAGAGTAGAATGCTGGCTACCAGAGGCTATGGAGACTAAGGATGGGAAGGATGAGGGAATGTTGACCAATGGCTTTTGTATTAAATTTAGAGAGCAGCGAGAAGTTTCTGTGTTCTATTATACAGTAGTGTGACTATATATAACAACATTATGCTGTGTTTTTCGAGAGGCTAAAGAATAGGTAGTTAATATTAACCATAAAGAAGTGATACATTTTTTGAGGAGACAGATATGTTTAAAGTGATTTAATCATTACATAATGTATGCAAACTCCACTTTTTTGTGTTACTGGGGATTGACCCTAGGGGTGCTTTCCCACTAAGCAATACTCTAGTCCTTTTTATTCTTTATTTCGAGACAGGGTCTCACTAAGTAGCCAAGTTTGGCCTTGAATTTGTAATCCTTCTTTCTCCCTCAAATTACTAAATAGCTGGATTACAGGAGTGTGCCACTATGCCTAACCCAAAACCTATTTTCATGACTCTGTTATTTATAAGTGTTGGTTTCAGAAAGTCATTTATCCTCTCTGGGACCTCATGTCCTCATATGTAATAATACATGTTTTGCTATTTCACCAATACTACCTGAATGGGCCCAGCTTGCAGTTGGACACCAAATTGAAGGCTCCAAGTGGCTTCCAGCACGGGAAGCAAGGTTGAATCTTGCCACTCAGAGCTGTTTCCAGATTCTCCCCCATTCCCAAGGTATCCTTGTCGCTTTTCTGTGCCAGAGGGATTTCTGCAAGAATGATGTTCTTAGTAATTATATTTAAAATGGGGGAGCAAATGGCATGAAATTTAGAACCATAACCTAACAAGATAAAATGTTGGCAAATTTGTAATATGTTGCAGCTGCTCAGAAGGGCCTTGCTGACATTAGACTAAACTGGCTTCCACAGAAACACCAATTGCATTATGCAAATACAGAAGACTTCCTTTTTAATGTCCTCTTTCATGAGAGTGGGCACTTCTTCCATATTATTAAGGAGTAATCTACTTTAATGGCATTTAAAGACAGGTACTAGTGGAAAGTTGAATTCTCCAAACTGACTCATCTCCCCTCTGAATCAAGTCTGGACTCAAAAATCAATTTGGATTAGCCTTCCACGAATTGAGGGAAAGATGACTCACAAAAAACAGAGGCACAAAAAACCCAGAGAGCTAAACATCCTTCAGATTTCCAAGAGAGATTTTTGAAGCCAACAGTACAAAATATCCATGAGTCCCTGGGGAGTCATGTCTGAAGAAGAATGGCAAATACTTTTTTTGTGTGATGGTCATTTTCTTGATGTAGATAAATGATTTAGCAAGAGTGCACTGATGGAAATAAAATAAAACATATAAAAATATACATTTCTACAAAAAATTGTGTGGGCATAATTAGGTACATAGTATATATTGCACATGTGTATATATCGTATATAGATGCTTATAATTGTATGCATGTATAATTTACAGAAAACAACTCAAAGAAAACTTAAAAATAATATGCATTTGCACATGCTCATCAAATTCATGGAAAAGTCTATGTACAATACATGTTCATATAAATTTGAGTTCTTAAAATAAAATGAAGAAAATTATTTCAAAATATTCAGTGATTAGAGGGTATAGATAGGTCTGCATTTATGGTTTCTCTGGTTTCTAAGCTGTTGCTAAAAAATGATGGAAATCCTGTCTGAAGTACAGAAAGAAATTAGGCTGCAAAGTGGGAGGAATTTTTAAACACTATTTTATGAACAAGATTAAGTTTTTAACAGGAGAAATTTCTTTATGATCCCCAGATTGAGTTCTGGATTAAAATATATATGAGCAGTCTCTTTTTTTTTGTTGCTCTCCTTTGGTTTTATTTTTAAATTTTGGTCTAGGCTGTGGAACTAATAAAGCTAGAAGAGGTATTAAAAAATTATCTAGGGCTGGTGGTACAGTTCAGTTTGAGAGTACTTACCTATCATGTGCAAGGCACTAAATTCAATACCTATCAACACACAAAAAAATTAGAAATGAAATGCAAGTTTTGAGACTTAACAGAAACACTAGATGGGAGAATATAATTTGTGTATCCACAACCAGAATCAAGTCTCTTATTAGGCACAATATGGTTGATTTTAGTAAAAGTTTTGTGGCTTTACATTTCAAGAATAGAAAAAAAATGCCATTGAGAATATCAGGGAACATCCTGCCATTTAAAAATGGAAATTATTTAGTCGAACACTCCCAATGTAAATCACAAAATTAAGTTATATTGCCCAATACATTCTATATATTGGGCAGAAATAACAATTATTCCAATGCTTTGTGAAAGTTGTCATTTTCATTAGAATGATACGTTTAATAAATTAGTGTTTATGGATGATTGTAATTAATATTTCTAAAGATATTTTATATATGCACTTTTGTAAAAACAGCAATGGCTAAACAACGTGGCACATGCCTATAATTCCTGTGACACTGGTGGCTGAGGTAGGAGAATCACAAGTTCAAGGACAGCCTTTGCAACTTAACACAGCTCTCACCAACTTACCAAGACACTGCCTCAAAATAAAAAATAAAAAGGTCTGAACCTCAGCAACGGCGAGGCGCTAAGCAACTCAGTGAGACCCTGTCTCTACATAAAACACAAAATAGGGCTGGGGATGTGGCTCAGTGGTCGAGTACCCCTGAGTTCAATCCCCAGTACCAAAAAAAAATAAAATAAAAAAATAAATAAAATAAAATAAAAAGGTCTGAGGATGTAGCTCAGTGGTAAAAAACCCTGATTTCAATCCCTACTACCAATAATAACAATAAAAACAATAATAATAATGATGATAATAATGAAATAAAGCACATCAGTGAATATGGAGATAGATAAAGGTATAGCTAGATAATAAACTTTTGGTTGTTATGTGTAATTCACAGGTTCTGTTAGAATTAATATTGATTTAGTTTAGTTTAAGTTAAATTTAAATTGTTTTAAATTTAAGAAAATTAGAAATTATAATTTAAGTATGTAAAATCTGCCAACCCAAAGACAAAACAAAAATAAAAGGATACTCTAGAAATTGTTAAATATTCTATTGTGAGGAGCGATGGACTAGACGCCATTCCAAAATGGAGGCTGGCAAGATGCCAGGAGGAAGGTTCAAACTTGTTGTCCCGCTCTGAGGCTGCATCGCGCAGGTGCAAGTAAGACGCTGTAGGACGCGTGGCACTGTGTGATTGGTTGGCGTGAATGGCATATAAGACCGAGCAGGAGAAGGGGGGGGGTTCCTCCATCATCAAGCTTGCTGAATAAACTCACTTGGAAGAAGCTGTGTTGTCCATGCGTCAATTGTGGCATCCGCTGGTCGGACGCAACAAGTGGTGGCCCGTACGGGGAACCCTCATTCCTTCCTACTCATCAGCTTCAGAACCTTGTGAGATTCAGGTGCCGCGGTGGTAAGTTTCTAGTAAGTCAGAACCTCATAATAAAGTTCCTGGAGTTTCAGGACGTCATATAAAGGGACAATGGGAGGAACATCATCAAGAGAGGACCTTAAAACTGCCACGAAGGGTCTTTTAAAAGAAAGAGGAATCGGACTTAAAAGTGAAACCATTGCTCGATTTCTTACAGCAGTAGATGAGATTGCACCATGGTATGTAGTTACTGGAAATCTAAGTGTGTCCAGCTGGGGTAAATTAGGGAAAGATTTAAAATTTGCTGATACAAATGGGCTGCTTCCTCCAGGAGTGATGGCTATTTGGATTCTAGTGCAATCTTGCTTAGAAGATTCAACAGGCCGTTTCACTCAAAAATTAGAGCAGGGTGCTCAGGTTTTAGAAAGGGTAAAAGAGGAGAACTCACAAAAGTCAGAACAAGGAAGTCAAAAAGAGGAACAAGAATCGGACGAGGAGGAGGAGGAAGATGAGGAGCTGATTCAACAGACAGCTAAACTGACCCTCCCATCTGCCCCTTTCACTCCTCCTCCTTTGCTGCGCCCGCCGTCCTATGCAGGAA